>PVNU02003631.1:0-600000 GCA_003013855.2 Liriodendron chinense | reverse complement strand
TGTTGATTTGACGGAAATATTGGCACATCAATAGTCAGCAATGAGAGGCGTCTTACATTATCGTAGAGATGCCTATTGATTAGCTTTTTGAGAATAAATCAATTTATTTATTTTCGGGGAAAAGCATAATTATTGCACTCAATTTTCAACGCTACCTTTTACAATACAAACATCGCCATATCTGAGGAGACCGATTTAATTTCTAGTGATTTCCACTTTTCCTAAACACGCCTTGAAAATCTTCTTCAGTTGTAATTGTGAATGATTGCTCATGATCCTGCATTTTGTTTGGTTTTGTAGATTCTCTTGGCTCTCTCTATTCTTTTAATAAAAATTTAGGTACCATTCACAAAAAAGCGGTCCACAAAGTATGTGTCCATTAATTCCAACTGGAAAACATGTCAATGTGATGTTTTTCAAGTATGCAATTTTCACATGGACATTTAGGAGAATCTATTGATAGTAAGGTTAGAAGTAGAACCATCTTCTTCTTAGATAACAATTTTACGCTAATAAGATTGAGAGGGTTGAAATGAAGATGCGACAGCCAATTATCTTCCTTGACAAATGCACCCAAATTTGATAACATTGCACTTCTGATAGTTAAGGAAGAATGGGTCTTCTAGTCATATGTACCTTTGAGAGAAGGCCCCTTTCACCATTTTACTGCAAACTCCATTCTGCATATGGATTTCATCTCTGTTTTCTTTTAGTTTATCCATGCTTCACAAATACCAAGAAAGATTTGTAACATAGAAAACATCAGAATATAGTTTGACGTGTACCATCCTTTCAGCAAATAAGAACTTTACTTTGGGAATGTGGAAATTGTTGGATATCAAATATCATTTCATAGATGGTGTTTTTTGTTGATTGTATTGTTGTGTTTTTTCCCGATAAAATGAGTAAATCGATTTCTTGTTAAAAAGTTAATCCATGAATATAGATTTCATGTCCGCCTTCTAAGTTGTTCCATGCTTCACAAATTCCAACACAGATCTCTAACATAGAAAACATCATAAATATACTCAATGTGTAACACCCGTTCCTCAGCCACAAAAGCATCCTCCACGGCTTCTATTGGAAACCATCTCTTCCACTAATGGAAGCTCTATTTTAAAATGCATGCTCTGTATTCTTTGATTCGTCTAGTGTTCATGTGAACACAACCCCATCAACTGTCATGGTTGATAGATCTTTCCCTTCTTCAATTGTCAAAACAATGAAATCAAAATGATCCCTTCTTCAATTGTCAAAGCAACCAAATCAAAATGATCCATTAACTATCTTATAATTTTCTCTGTGATATGTAAATCATTAAAGTTCACCACCCACCTTTAATTGATTTGCAACCAAAACACGAGAAAAATAATTGGATATTGATCTAGAAGCATTCATGTGAAGGGATTCAAGATCACCTCTTAAGGTTTATAACCTTATAATCTTCACTTTTGCATCTACTTTGTAAGAGTTATGCAAAATCTGCCATGGTTCTTTTCCTTGTATTAGCTTGTGAAATAATAAAAATAGATTCATGTACTGATCAGTAGATCAAGTAGAGGGCCAGTTGATCCTTCCTGTTGTTCAGCTGTAGCACTTACTTTCATGCTTGTGGTGATATATTTCAAACTTTGTTGCCTTGGTTACTTTGCTATAACTGTACTCCACTAGGTTCGATAGATCTTGAGATTGAAAGTACCCTCATCTAGATGCTCCAATAAACATTTTTCTTCCCATTAAACCATGAGTGTTTAGATTTCATCGTATTATTTGAAGCCATACCTCAACTTGAATAAATACTATGAAAAAAAAAAAAATACCATGTACATGTGCAAAAGCTACCATGGACACATACCAAGACCTACACATGTCAAAATCATCAAGGCAAGTAGACTTCACTTGGCTCTCATAGTCATAACACTAGTTGGTTTTGAAGAAAACCCGCTAAATCAAAACATACGTCGCCAACACAACAGCCGTGAATTCACATTCAACCATAGGAGCACACAGACACGAGAGGAAGTAAGAAAAGCAATGGGACAAACCAAAATTAGATAACCTACAGTTTAGCTATCTCCCTCCCTACGATGCATCCTTTTTAGAAAGCACTATTACAGAAGAGGAAGTGAAAGAAGCTCTTGGACCTATGTGTGGGGAGAAAGCTCCATGTCTGGATGGTTTTACAATCACCTTTTTCCAGAGAGTTTGGAGTATTGTGGCGTAGGATGTTACGGACTTTGTAGTGGAGTTTTCAGATTGTGGTCGCCTTTCTTGGCGTTAGGGACATCTTTTATCGCTCTTATTCCCAAGGCAGAGGGGGCCAAACATCTAAAAGATTTCAGACCGATAAGTTTGATCGGAGGCACCTGTAAAATCCTGGCTAAGATTTTGGCCCTTAGATGTCATTCCTAAAGTTATCCTGAAAAACTAGGGGCTTTCGTTATGGGCAGATAATTTTTGGATAATGCTCTTGTGGCCCACGAATGCATTGATTCCAGACACAGAGAGAGAAAAAGCGAGGTTGTATGCAAGCTCGACATTGAGAAGGCATGCGATCATGTTGATTGAGAGTTCTTGGATTACTTGCTCGACAGGTTGGGATGCGGTAGTAAGTGGATGGTGTGGATCAGGTCATATTTGTAATCTGCTTTATTTTCCGTTTTGGTAAATGGCTTGCCCAAAGGATATTTCAAAGCTTCCCGTGGTCTATGACAGGAAGATCCGCTTTCACCATACTTGTTTGTGGTCGTTATTGGGCTCTTTAGCATGATGCTTCGAAAAGGTGTGGAGAATGGGTTGTTTTGCGGCTTCCTAATTGTGGGTCTTGATACCTCTATCAGTCATCTCCAATATGTGGATGATACACTCCTTTTTTGTGAGGCGAATGTATAGTCGGTTCAAAACTTGGGAAAGATTATTGTGTGCTTTGAAGCGGCTTTGGGGCTGAAGGTCAATATGGGGAAATTTGATATGTTGAGAGTGCACGTAGATAATGAGGTCCTCTCTAGCCTTGCTACCACATTTGGGTGTCAAATTGGCTCCTTTCCATCAAAATACCTGGGCTTGCCTTCGTGCATAGGGAAGCTGGCCAAGCACCTTTGGGACAAGGTCATCGAAAGTATAGAGCGTGAGCTTGCTTCTCGGAATTGTAGATCTCTCTCTTTTGGCGGTGGTCTAACCCTGATTAAGGCAGCCTTTTCCAATATGCCGGTGTACTCCATGTCTTTATTCAAATGCCCGAAATCGATTTTGGGCAAGCTCGAGAAGCTAAGAAGGGATTTCTTATGGAATGGTTCCAATGAAGGGAGAAAGTTTCATCTTCGAAGGAGGGACTGAGGTATGCATGCCTTTTAAAGATGGTGGAGTTGGCATAAAACCCTTAGCTACCATGAACAAGGCTCTCCTTAAGAAATTGATATGGAGATTTAGTGAAGAAAAAGACGGATTCTAGAGAAGTTTGATTGCTACTAAGTACAATTTGCAGGAGGGTGGACCTCCTCTTTATATAGAGCCTCGAGTGCTTGGAAAGTGATTGCGGCTATGCAACATCTTGTGAGCAGCAGCATCTCCTTCAGGGTAGGTAGATGATCTCGTATACGGTTCTCGGTGGACTGTGTGGTGCGGTTCTCAAGCGCTTCAAGACTTGTTTCCAAGGGTTGCTAGGCTCACTTCACATGGAGATGTAGGCGGAATGCTTCTCTTGGGATGGAGAGAAGGTCATGTGGGCTTCCCTTGTCGCAAGAATCTAGAGGACGAAGAATTTGATGAATTACTCGCATTGCTAGGTGTTCTTCAATCAGAGAAACCGGATGTGTTGGAAGAAGACAGAATCGTTTGTCTCCATGTTGCCTCGCAATTTGGGTCCGACTCATCCTTTCCATCATTGGCTCTACTGGGGCTCTCCTCGAGTCACGACTTTTGTTTGGACGGTGGGCTGGAAAAGAATTCTCTCTCTTGATAATTTCCAAAGAGGAGCACTTGTTCTCCCCAATATATGCTTATTGTGTATGGGCAATGATGAGTTGATCAATCACTTGTTCATCTGTTGCCCTTTTGTCACGAGAGTTTGGGATTTTCCTTTTGAAGTTTCGCACTAATTGGGTTATGCCAAAGACTGTATAAGAGTTGCTTTGGGCCTGGCATGGAGGTGTAGGCACCAAGAGTTGGAAAGCTATATGGCGTTTGCTAATCATGACTGTTTTATGGGATATCCGAGGAGCTAGGAATGGTCGTTCGAAATGAAAATGTCAGGGCGGATGATGTTATTCAGAAAATTATTCGTCTCATGTCAGAATGGGTGATTTATGTAAAGGCAGATTCGGCTGCCCTCCTTTGAGTTGCCTTTTTGTGTCCTTGGGGCTGTATTCTTTCTCGCTTCTTGCGAGCTTGTTAATAAAATTTCTCTCTCAAAAAAAAAAAAAAAACATACCTTGCTACCATTCAAATTAACTTTAATTCTGATTTGAACTCCTAATTAAGGTATGGTACAAACTCACCTAGTTTAAAACTAACAGTGGTCAAGATCGAAAACATGTAAAACTAAACTCTAACACTAATTCAAGTTAACTTGGATTCTAACAGTGGCAACCCAGCTCTTTAATCTAAACAGTTGATATGTTCTTTTATGTTGAAAGTGAACCTTTGTTGTTGTTTTTTTTTTTTTCCTTAGGCATCTCTGCAAGTACCCATATTTTAGGGTTGGGATTCCTATCCAGAAGAATTCTGGGGCATTTCCAAACCGTGGCAGGGCACATTAGATCAATGAACCATGGGCGCCACATGGACGAAAGCCCTGCATATCAGTAAACCGTAAATTAGCTGATAAGCAGGACCCTATAATTCTCCTTATTCATTGTATGCATTCATTAGGAAACGATTCTTGATTTATTTATTTTCCTTATTCAAACAACAGATGCCTCCAACTCGTGCGAAATCCCCAAAGCTGGGCCGGCGAAAGAGCTGCAACGATGCGATCAATCCCCCTCAAGGAGACAACGGCTGTGGACGTCCAAACCGTCACAGTCTGGGCAGTTACAAAGAAGATAACGATAAAGATGAGAGGAATGGAACTGCTGTTTTGAAAGATAAAGAATCGCCTAAGGCTATGAAAGAGAGTGCCAAATCCCTTCCTCATAAGATGGCAGGCCAGAGAAATATGGATATCGCCATGCACTTGTGAGTTAATTTTATTTCGTTTTAAAAGAGTTTCTTTGTTTTTTTACTTTTCATGTCCTGTCCTGAAATTTGATATCTGCCTTGCAAGAACTTGTTGCAGTGGTTTGTGTTATGAGATTTGCTAAGCCCACATGCACCTAGTGCCCTGCTAATCAACGCAAATCACATGTTGGTATGGTGGATGTGCGAAATGCCCAAACTTTAGGCCATTCTACTCAGGTGGGCCAACTACCCATACATTGTTCTGTACACTGTGTTCCAACTGAGTGAAATGTCCTCCTGATTTTTCTAGTTCAGAAGATCTAATAATCGGTGTGGCCCACCTGATGATGGGAAAACTTTACTCATGCTCGCGAGTGATTATCGTGTAGATGGGCAGTGCGTTCAACTCTCTCGTGGGGCTTTAGCAAACATCTTGTGTGATATATGTGTAAATTTTTGTAAGTTATATATAACTAAAGAAAGTGACCTCTCTCTCTCTCTCTCTCTCTCTCTCTGTGTGTGTGTGTGTGTGTGTGTGTGTGTGTGTGTGTGTGTGTGTGTAAATTTTAGCATGATGGTTGTTCGACCCAACAGACACAAACCTAATCCTCAACATATCTAAACCTAACTCATATGAGAAATGGGTCAACCCAAATCCCCACTTTCTAGATTGGGGTCAGGTCAGGTTGGTGGGGCACCCATAGTCATAACGTAGCATAATCAAGAAGGATTGTCAATTTCCCTGGGCATTAATTGAAAAATTAGGATCATTCAACCAAAGTTCTTTGGGAGTGGTAGGCAATCAGGGGTGGGACCCACATGATGGATGGTTTAGATTGGTGATTGGACTATGTAAGTATGATTAATATGGACAATTCATTTTCCTAGACACTAATTGGAGGTTAGGATTCTCCAAGCCAAGTGATTCTTGAAAGGGATGGGCATTCAAGAGTGGGACCCACGTGATGGTATGTAGTAAGTTCAGTGATTGGAACATTTATAGCATTATCAATATGGATGGTTTATTTCCCCTTGTCATTGGTTGGAAATTCAATCATAGATGGTCTGGATTAATGATCAGACCATTTATAATATTATCAATATGAGCCGTCCATTTCGTTAGGCATTGAAAGGATGGTTAGGATCATCATACAAAGTGATTTTTTTTAGAGGAAGGGGCAATCAAGGATGGGACCCACAGTGGATATTGTGGGTCAATATGGACCATCCATCTTCCTAACCATTAAATGGATGGTTAAAATCATTTAACCAAACTGGGTTTTAACTAGAGATCGGCAATCAAGGGTGGGGCCGTATGATGGATTATCTAGATCAATGATGGGATCGGTTGTGATATGATTTGTATGAGCGTTCATTTCACAAACTATTGAATGGATTGTTAAGATCTTCTAATAAAAGTGGCTCTTCATAAGATGGTCAATCAAGGGGAAGAACCACATGGTGGACCGTCTAGATCAACAATCAGATTGTCCACCATTTTAGTATTTTTAATATGGACCATCCCTTTCCTTAGCTGATGATAGGACGGTTGGGATCATTCAGTGGAGTGCTTTTTTGAGAGGGATGGCCAAAAATTGGCGGGACCCATGTGATGGATAGTCTAGGTCAACAATTGGACCATTTTCCATATGATCAACATAGACTGTCCATTTCCCTAGCCGTTAAATGGATGGTTAAGATCATAAAAAAAAGGTGCTTGGATTGTCTAGATCAGTGATCAAACCATTTGTAATATGATCAATAGGAGCATCCATTTGTCTAACTATTAAATGGACTGTTAGGTTCTTTCAATGAAAGTGATTTTTTTTTTTTTACAAGATGGGGGATCAAGGGTGAGATCCACATCGTGGACGGTTTAGATCAATGATCAGACATTAGTATGATCAATATTGGCCATTCATTTCCCTAACAACTGCGGATCACGAATGCAATTTGAAGGCAAATTTTGCTAACATGGGCAACATCCAATCTCACGTGGATTGTGTCCTGCTCCAGCCTGAACGAACTCGATTAAGATGGGTCCCCATGGGGCTCACCAGTCCATCCATTTTGACAAATCATTTAGGGGACGATCCAAAAAAAAACTGAGGCAGATCCAATGCTCATGTGGACCACACCACAGGAAGCAGTGCTGATAATGACACCCACCATTGAAACCTTCCTATGACCCCTCTTGATGTTTATTTGCCATCCAGCCGACCTGGATGAAGTGAAAACACAAATATCAGCTTGATCAAAACTTCTGTGGTTCCCAGGAATTTTTAATGGTAAGCATTTAATTCCCAATGTGTGGTCCACTTGAACCTTTGATCTCCCTCATTTTTGGGCTCATACTCTAAAATGGCCTAGAAAAAATGGATGGATGGCCTAGATAAAACGCATACAGCACGGTGGCCCCCAGCCCCTGCATGGGCCGAGTTCGTCCAGGCGGGGCCAGGACTCAATCTGCATCCCATCCAATCCACTCATTAATTTGGTCACATGATCTACAATATCTTCAAGTACTGAGACCTCGTCGCTCCAGTTAGAGCTGTACACGAGTCAAGCGGCTCAGAACGGCTCGATTCGAATGTTGGCCACGAACCAAGCTGAGCCTTTTATTCATGCTTCCAATAAGTTTCAAGCCTAGCTCAAGTCGGTCTGGCTCAAAACCGGGCTTGATTCGGCTCAACTCAGTTGGAACTCGACTTGACTAGTTGGAAGTGTATGTTGCTCAGTCCCACATCAAAGAGAGCAAAGAAATGAGAGGTGAAACTTAGGGCTACACATTTACCAGGTTAATTTGACCGACCTGGCAGAAACCCAATCTGTCCCGACCCAACAGAGAAACAGGTCCAGTCCTGGGTGAATGCGGCTGTACCATTTTTAATCTAGATACGGTTTAGGTGGCCTGCCAGAGTTTTGGATCATTATAATTCTTCGGTATAGAGTGAAGATGAGGTTTGGGTCCTAACTCGGATCAGTGTATAGGCTCGGGTAGGATTATGTTTGATCCTTTTGCAAGTAGGGTAGGGTAAGAGTTGGGTCAGCCCAACCCGGTCACAACCCAGACCAAAACTTGAACCTTTAAAATATGTTTACGTTCAGTCCAGGATTGGGCTCAACCCGACCAGTGTGCAGGCCTAGAAACTCTCTATAAAAGCAAGCGGAGGGTGTTAATGGTTGGGTTGCCTTTAGGTTCGGATTTTAAACAGTTTTAGGTCGGGCTTTTGAACCAGGCCTATTTAAATTTTTATTTTTTCCAAGCTTGAACTGGGCTCGATCATGTTGGGCAAAGCTCGGCTCGTGTACGGCCGAGTTCAAGCCTGAAAAAAAAATTAGGCCCAAACCAAAAGTCCAGCTTAAAACTATTAAAATGTGGGCCCAAAGGCAGCCCAAAGCCCATTGAAACCCCCCCCCCCCCCCCCCCCCCCCCTCTTGTTTTTATAGAGAGTTTCGCCTCTTATTTATTTGCTCTATTCTGATGTGGGACTAAACAACATACATTTTTAGATAGTCGAGTTTAGTTCCAACCGAGTCGAGCCAATTCAGAGCCAGCATTCGAATCGATCTGTTCCAAGCTGAGTTACAGACAGCCACGTCCGGGTCGGATATTAAAGCAGTGGCAACAGCTGGGGTTTGATCTGGGCCAGGTTAGGTGCATCCATTTGGCCCAGCTGGGCACTATAGGGTTCAAGGCCCGAGTCCATCATAGGTGTACCACAGTAGGGCCCAAATTTCCTGTTGGGAAAGCCGGCAGCGGAACGCCGAACACGTGAAGCAATGCAAAATTAAACAAGTAAACAAGATGCAATCAATCACACATAAGCACTCACCACAAGAGACTCCGAATTTTATGTGGAAAAACCCCTCAACGGGTAAAAAACCACAGCATAAAGTGATCTACTATGAATATCAGAAGATTATAGAGATTGATAGCCCCACTAGCAAAGAGAAACAGAGAAAACTCCAAGTTCTCTCTCACACACACCTCACCCATCTTCCTAGGACGAATAGGAAACCTTAGACACCTTAGGATATACACCTAAGTCGGATTACAACTCCTTAAATAAGCAATATTTCGAAATTAGAAACACCTTGCGCAGTACTGCAGACTGCGCAAGAAATCCACTTGCACAGCCGACCGGTCGGCCGACCGGTCGCCCAATGCACAAACAGTCTAGGGAAGAAAAAGGTCTTGCTGCCTCACCACTGGTTGGTCGGCCGACCAGCCGGAGCCCCCTGCAGACAGGTCGGCCTACCGGTTTGGGCATAGGAAAAAACTGTCCATGGGGGGGAGGTCCTTCATTGCATCTGGATCACGCTGTCAGGCTGGTCGGCGAGCCGGTTGGAGCACCCAATTCATGCAGTTTGAAGACTATCCCAACAATCTCCACCGAGGCTTCAAACGACAAATTAACACCATCCTTGCAACGTTATCTCATCTTCAACCATAGCTCCACCGCTTCTCGTGCCACCATCAACCCTATCCTTGCAAATTCACGCCCTTTTTCGCTCTTCTCATGTGGCCCTTGGGCACTTGCCACATACGAGTAACCGTGGATCTCGCTGCCGTTCTTGCAGCTCCATCGTGAATTATGCTCCCGATCAACATATAAAGATGGCCACACCTCCGTGCCTTCATACACACGAGTGCCCCCTTCATTACTTCACAACAACGATCGCGGCCAATAAATACGCACCCTTTCGCTTCGAGTGCACCAAGAGAAATCACATTCATCTTCATCTTGGGAACGTGCTTCACATCTTCTAGGACTCGTTCGACCCTATTAAACATCCTGATGCGCACGGTACCAATATCCACAACCTTATTAACGACTTCATTGCCCACAAACATTGATTCTCCATCATACTCTTTGTATATCGTGAATAAACTCCGGTCAGGACAAACGTGACATGAAGCTCCTGAATCAAGGATCCACTCACTACCGTGAGATTCCTTGCTAGATACAATCAGAACTTCACAAAAATTGCCACCTTCCTCTACGGCATTGACTCCATCTCTAGAAGAATTTTCATATTTCTCTTACCTCATCCTGGGATTCTGATAATCCCCTCTCATGTGGCCCTCCTGGCCACAATTCCAGCACTTCACCTTACCTTTACCTTTGCCCTTGGTCCCAGATCCTGATTTCAAATATCCTCCATGCTCAAAACTTCTTCCCCTCATAACCAGTGCCTCTGAGGAATAAAGGGAAGCCATGTCACCGTTTTTCTTTCCCATCACCTTCGACTGGAGGGCTGAGATAACGGTTTCGACGCTTATGGTTTCCCTCCTTGCGCACACAGAGTCCCTGAACGACTCATATGAATTTGGAAGAGAATTCAACAGGATGCATGCTTGATACTCATCCTTCATCGGTTCATCGATCTCCACCAACTTGCAAACCAGCCTATTGAACATGCTCAAGTGGTCCTCCACCTCAGTTCCCTCAGTCATCCTCAAGGTGAATAACTGCATTAACACGTACATGCGATTCTCTAGAGATTTCTTGGCATAAACCTTCTTTAGCTTCTCCATCGTTTCAGCTGTAGTCTTCTCCTTCATGACATGATAGAGAACATCATCCGTAAGGTTTAACAGGATTGAGGTTCTAGCTTTCTTATCCAGCCTCGTCCACTCATTGTCTTTCATAGCCTCGGGTCGCTTTCCAAGAGCTCCATTAAGCCTTTGCTAAACCAGGGAGGATTCAATCTTCACCTTCCATAGCTCAAAGTTATTTTTTCCGGAGAACTTTTCTATATCGAACCTTGCGCTCGATCCCATCGTCTCATCTCAAATTCGAATCTACTCCACCCCAACTTTAGCTCTGATACCACTTGTTGGGAAAGCCGGCAGCGGAAGCGGAACACCGAACACGTGAAGCAATGTGAAATCAAACAAGTAAATAAGATGTAATCAATCACACACAAGCACTCACCACAAGAGACTCCGAATTTTACGTGGAAAAACTCCCAACGGGTAAAAAACCACGGCATAAAGCGATCTACTATGAATATCAGAAGATTGATTACAGAGATTGACAGCCCCACTAGCAAAGAGAAACAGAGAAAACTCCAAGTTCTCTCTCACACACACCTCTCCCCTCTTCCTAGTACGAACAGGAAACCTTAGACACCTTAGGATACACATCTCAGTCGGATTACAACTCCTTAAATAAGCAATATTCCGAAATTAGAAACACCTTGCGCAGTACTGCGGGCTGCGTAAGAACTCCGCGCGCACAGCCGATCGCTCGGCTAATGCACAAACAGTCCAGGGAAGAAAAACGGTCTTGCTGCCTCACCACCGGCCAGTTGGCCAACCAGCCGGAGCCCCCTGCGGACAGGTCGGCTTACCGGTCTGGGCATAGGAAAAAACTGTCCGGGGGGGTCTTTCACTGCATCTGGGTCACGCTGTCCAATTCGTTCAGTTTGAAGACTATCCCAACATTTCCTACCCCTTGATTCAGTGGGCCCCACATGCATAAAGAAATAGAGATTTAGAGATATATGAAACCAACGGTCTGGATGCAAGATGCATTTGCTTTCAAGCTGAGAATTAGAATGGCATATTTGTAAGATAGAATTCATGTACTTATGAAGTTGGGCTGGCCAGGATGGGTCTGAGCCTGGGCATAGCCCAAACAGTCTTTGATTGAATCCCCACCATTAAAAACTTCATGGATTCCACTGGAATGTTTATTTGCCATCCAACCTGTTGATAAGGTCACAAACACCTAGATGAAGAGACCAGACAAATATCATCTTGATCCAAGGGCTTTCGTGGCCCACAAGAAGTTTTTAATGGTCAATCACCACTGTTTCCTGTACTATGGTCCATCTGGGATTTTGAACTGCTTCATTTTTTAGGTCATACTCTAAAATGAGCATTCAATACAGATGGACGGCGTGGATTTAGTCCCATACATCACAGTGGGCCCCGCCCACCTCGGTGGATCTGGGTCTCACCCAATCCGCTCCCATCACTAGCTCAAGTTAGCCGTACATGTAGTCAGTTCCACTCCAGATGGTTTACAAATTTATGATTAGACTGCAACAATGCTCGATCAATCCATATCAAATGGATGATCGACATGAAAATAATCAATGGTTTGGATATAGAATCTATATCAAATGGACGGATGGACGGCTTGGATATAGAATCTATACATCAAGGTGGGCTCCATGGTTAGGGCCACACCTAATCTGCTCCCATTTTAGATGGATTGCCTTCACTTACACTTCAAATGGATTGGAGTATGGGCCCAAACATGGGGATTGAGGGAGATCAAAAGTCAAGTGGACCACACAAGTGAGGATTTGACGCCCACCATTGAAAATGTTAGTGGGATCACAGAAGTTTTGGATCAGGGTTATACTTGTGTTTTCCCTTCATCCGGGTGGGAATCACCTTATGAACGGTTTGGATGGCATCTAAATATCATGGTGTGCCCTAGGAAGGTTTCAACGGTGGGTGTCTCCATTCCCATTGTTTCCTTTGGTACGGCCCACTTGAGTTTTGGATCTCTCTCATTTTTTTAGATCATGTCCTAAAATAAGCTCACAAGCCTTAAATGTATCTTATTACTGGTAAGGTGGCATACTGGCATATCTTGTTACTAACGAAACTGGGATTTTTGGACCACTATGATATATTTACTCCATCCAACCCGTTCAATAGGAAGATCCCATCATAAGGTTGGGATTCCCTGAAAATCAGACTAATCCAATGATCACATAGGCAACACCAGATAGAGCTATGAACTGCCATCCAAAAGCTCCAACTGGATTTTGGGGGGCCAATTTGATGTGTGTGTGCAGTCCAATCCGTCCAAAATGGTGCGCCCCACCATAAAAGGAGGCATCTAAAATCAGGCATCATCTTGTGGGCCCCATCACTTGAATCTGGAGGATATTTTGTGCAATTTTGCATGTTATTTTTACCTATGGTGTGGCCCACCTGAATTCTGGATTATCCTGAATTTTGGGGCGTCGTATATACATGATGGGATGAACATGATGCGTGGTTTGGATGACATGCATTCATTTTCTAGGTGCAACTAATGAACGATTTGGATAGCATGCACGTACATCTTTCAAGTAAAAAAATTCTATCGGCGGGTAGCGATTCCCAAAAATACGAACGGTGAGATCATCATATGTGCCACACCATAGAGAACAATGGACAGCCATCCAAAGTGCATACTACTGATATATTTGTACGGAATCTCATCTGCTCAAATGGTGCGGCTCCATCCTGAAAGTGAGACATCAGAAATCAGGCCAATACAGTGGGCCCGACACTTGAACTTGGATGTTTCTTAGGCGATTTTGTGGTTTTTCCTTCTGTGTGGCCTATCCTAGTTTTGGATTGGCCTGATTTTTCAGTTATTCCATGTTGATGTTTGTGCACACCTGAGGCACGGTTTGGATGTCCAAAACAATCACGTTGGGACCCACCGCCACATATAAACATTACAAGTGGTAGGGTGACTCGGTAGGAATCGCCCTGACTCGCCTGAATTGACTAGTTGTGAATGAGTCAGGAGCGATTCCACCGAGTCAGCCCTACTTTTGTGTAATGGGGGTGTATTGCATCGCTGGGGGGCGAAACCAGTAGATATCAGACGGTGCTTGTCATTTTATAATTTGTGGTCTTTGATCAACGGTGAATCAACGTCATCGATTCATGGCAATCAATTTTCCAGGCAACAAACTAGGGCCGTCGAAATAGCTGATGCTGGGCCAAACAAGATGAAATTTTTAAAAGGGTCGGCCCAGGCCGGCCCAACTACTTTAAATCCGGCCCAAAACCAACCCAGGCCCAGACTCATGGACAGCCCCAATAAGGAGATCCAAACATTGTGTGGCCCACCTACTGAGTGGAGTTTTCCGATTTTCGATCCACATCATCTTCACCCGGAAGCTATATGGGCCCACCTGATGATCGACTTGGATCTCGCACACGGGCCACGTGTGCACTTCTGAAGTACACCGCATGGGTGCGGATTGGGTACGACCCCCACCAGGACCTAGCAAGAGACGGACGGTCCTGGCAGGGGCTCTGTGGGACCCACTGTTATGTGTATGGTTTATCCACGCCGTCCATCCATTCATACAGATCATTTTAAGGAATGCTCCAAAAAAGGAGGAAGATCAATGGTTTGAATGGACCACACCACAGGAAGCAGTGATGTCAATGAGCCCACCGTCTAAACCTTCCTAGGGCCCACCGTGATGTTTTTTTTTCCATCCAGCCTGTTCATAAGATCAGACAGTCCTGGATGAAGGGAAAACATAAATATAGGATTGATCCAAAACTTCTGTGGCCCACAAGAGGTTTTCAACGGTAGGCATTCCATCCCCACTGTTTCGTGTGGTGTGGTTCACTTGAATCTTAGATCTGCCTCCCTTTTTAAACCATGCCCTAAAATGATCTGTCAAAATGGATGGATGGCGTGGATAAAACGAATATATCAATATGAGCCCCACAGAGCCCCTGCTAGGAGCGTCTGTCTCTAGCTATATCCTGGTGGGGTAGTACCCAATCCGGGCCCCACAGACGTATGCAATGTGATACACAGGGACTTTATATATTGGCATTGGGGGTTTCTTTTTTCAATGATCAAAGCCGTTCATGTGAAAGGGATCCTCTTGGATGTGGGCCGTCCGAAGATTATGCTGACCATTCATTTTCAAAGCAAAAGAGTCAAATTTCAGATGATTGAAAAGATTTTCTTTTTGTTGTGGATCTACCACACAAGTTGGGAGTCATCGTATAAACGATTTGGATCATTGGATGGCGATCTAGATTGAAAGGATAAAGTCCCGACCAATCACATTGCAATACGTCATTAAAAAAATAAAGCATATGTTAGTGGCAGCTTCAACAGAAGATTGGGTAAATCATGCAACAAAAGACGCATTCCCTTTGATCATTTCCCTCTCTTTTTTCTTTTCTTTTTTTTCTTTTTAATTTGAAATGTCACGGTTATTAGGCTTTCGAATGAGATCCAGACCGTTCACTAATTGGTCCAAACCATGCACATACCATGGCCCAAAAATAAGGTCATTCTAGTCACAGGTGGGCCAGACACGTCCATAAAAAATAGACAGTCACAAAAGAATTGACCATCAGCCCACACTCAAAATTCATATTTAGCCCACTCAATGACTGGACTGGTCCAATTTTCACCCCATGGCACATAAACAGCAAGACCCACTTGATGAACAGCCAGGATCTCACAAAAACACCTCACATTGACATGTGTGAGTAATCTTCGCAGGACCTATCTTCTTCACACATAAACAGTGAGACCCACTTGATGAACGGCCCGGATCTCACAAAAACATTCCACATTGGCACCTGTGAGTAGTCTTATTAGGGCCCATTTTCTTTATTTGGTGGTGGGCCATGTGTTTTATCATCTTTAGGGAGCTTTTAAGATGACAAGCTGTGATTGCTTGCGACATAAGCTTGGAATCAAGCACTTGCGTGGGGAGAGTGTACAAACCCCACCTTCCCTTTTCTCTCAGATAGGAAGCAAAAGAGAAATCCTTTCCTTGAGAATATATGTTATCTCAATGTCAAGATCCTTAACTAAGTCAAGACTCCATCTCCCCCTCTTAAAAGCTCATGCTTTTGGTCACTGAGTTGGGTGCAATTTGAAATATGCTTTAAAAATCCAAAAGACTCGACTTGACTCAATTGAGTCAGCTTGACTCGACCAGATTTTATGAAGACTTGAAAAAAAAAAAGAAAGACTTGATTTGGTCATGACTCAGTCAAAACTCGAGAAGACTCAGAAAGACATTGACGACAATCGTATTGACTCGATAGTATTTATATTTTAAATATGAGAAGTACTGTAATTGGTTGGACTGTAAGTTAGGGTTCATCCAGTGAATAACTTCCAACCTGTTAAATGCATGTGACATCCAACCCTTCCAACACCCACCAAGAGGATCATCCTGTAAATCCACTAATTGAGTGGGCCGCACATAAAAAAAATTAACGTCCATCCATTGAAAAATCGAAAAATATATATAAATGTGGCCTGCTCAGGAATTTAATATGGCTGAATTTTGCACGAGGTGTTTTCCATAGAGAAGCTAACCTATTAGACGGCTTGGATTTTATGCACACTTGAAAGGTTGGAATTTATCTACTAGGTGGACCATAGCTGAAGTACAACTGGTTGGAACGGAGGAACTTCTCCCAGTTTTCAAGTTGACTCGACTCCACTGGGTTTCATGTGGAACCCAGTTTTTGCCTTTTTGAACTCGGCTTTGAAAGTGAGCCTCGCCTGTAGAAATAAGGCATGCCTGTGCAAGATCCGATCCGCTCATCAGTCCATCCCTACTTTGCAGCTTCCATGTGTCAGAAAACAGGACGATCTGATTCTCAGGTGGACCACACCTACAAAGAAATTAATGGTTAAAAGCAACGGTCTCATGTCCCATCTGATGATCGGATCGGTTGGATTTTCAAGACATGGCATCAACAAAGCATGGATAGCCCGACAAGTAGATCCAATGTAGCTTTTCATTTATGTGTGCATGTTTTCACAGGTAGGGCACCCGGGCAATTATACATTGAGAGCAATGCAAACCTGGTTTTCCTACCAATGGTTCAAACGTGTAGGGAATCTGACCCGTTCAAATGTTTTGGTCAACAGTGAAGATCATCTGACTCAAAAATCAGGTCGACCCAGTTGTTAAGTGGGCCATATCCTAACCGTAGATTTAATACGACCTTATTTCGGTCACATGGCCCTTCTGATGAATAAACCAGTCTGATTTCTGTGCCAGGTGATCTTCATGGTGGGGCCCACCATTTGCATGGCTCCGATGTCCTGCAGAAGTGACACGTAGGCTGAAAGATGGGACTTCATGCGAGCAAATGGAAAATGACCGCTACAACAGGTGCAGCTGGCCAAGGGGCAATTCCACTTCATGTAGGATGGGGATCCTCGACAACACTTGTAGGAAGCTCGTACAACATCTTTGCTCCTTGGAGCTCACCGTGATATATATCTAAAATCTACTCCGTACATCAGTTGATACACTGCATATTCACCGTACAATCCAAAAATAAGATCGATCAAAAGCTCATGTGGCCCACACAATGGGAAAATGTAAATTTACCACTAAAACCTCTTAATTCACCCTATGTAGTTCATCTGAGTTCTTGATCAGGATGATTTTTGTGATCTATCTTAATTATAGTGGATTTCACCCGATGAACAGTTTGGATTCGAATATAAAAACACAGTTTTGAATCAGCCTAATTTTAGGGCTTAGGTCATAACATGGCGTGTCTCAAATGATGGACGGAGTGGATTTCAGATACACAACATAGTGGGTCCACAGAGCTTGGGTGTGACAGGCTCTTCCAACAACAGGTGTTGTACCATATTGCAGTCCCTTCATGTCAGCGAAATGACTGTTAGAACGGGTGTGTGAAAGGAATGAAATACGAGAAGATGTATT
This sequence comes from Liriodendron chinense, assembly GCA_003013855.2. NCBI lineage: Eukaryota > Viridiplantae > Streptophyta > Magnoliopsida > Magnoliales > Magnoliaceae > Liriodendron > Liriodendron chinense. The sequence continues at coordinate 582,348 of PVNU02003631.1, read as the reverse complement.
GTACAATGCTTCACCCAAGAACATGTGCATTCCGGTCTTTGGTTTGTAGAGGTGAGGGCCATGGTCCAGTGATCCACCATTGATACATCATGCAAAAAAAAAAAAAAAAAAAAAAAAAAAAAAAAAAAAATCCTTGATTGGAAGATCCTGAGCATGGAACTTCTCGACTGACCGTCCATCTTGAGCCTTTGCCGTATCTTCTTTCTTAACCATTAGTCTCATATGTACCAATTGAAGTGTTATGATTTTTCCAAGATGGACATTTTTGGTACATGGGCCATTTGCGATTGGGTCATTATTCTGACCACTGAACTATGGGCCCCACATCTCTCTCTCTCGCCAGAAAATACTACTACAATATGGCAACCTTTATTTATAAAAAAAAAACATTATATACACCAATTTAGTGTTAGCACTTAACAATTTTGGATCATTATCATTTAAATGGCCATATCACATTGTATAAGTGTATAAGTGTCGTTTGTGTTAACGTCCCTTCATATGCATTGATACACTATCCTCTAATAGCTCGAGTTTTTAGGGCAAGTGGTGATTTGACATGGTATTAGTATGTTCTAATAGTGCCAGGAAAATTGAAGTTCAGCAGCTCCAGCTTTTAGAGCAAGTGGTGATTTGACAATTTGGACCCACTCAAGTATTAAGGGGCCTGAAGTTATCTGTATATGTGTTATTTTAAATGAAGGTTGAGCTTGAGAATGGACGGTTCAGATTTTCAAAAACATCTAACATTGTCTTCCATGTGTGAGAGGAAGTCAAGCAACTCCTTGCTAAAACCATTATTTTGAAAAGAAAAAAAGGGAAGGGAGTTGCTTTCCCCGACAACTTCATATCACTTGTAGATTTAATGAAAAATGAAAAACGGTCCTTACGCAGATTCTCGATGTGATTGCTTTTATCGACATGTTGTTGTGGCTGGGGTGCACACCCGCGTGCAGTTGTACTAGTGGTTCAAACCAAGGCTAGTAGAACCATGGAAGGTAAAAAGGACATCTTTAAGGGTGTGTTAGTGGCGAGAACAAGCTCATGGGGTTGACCTAAAAATAGCAACCCTAGCCTTATTTACAAACAACATTTATTATCAATGGAAGGAGAAAAAGGGGGTGTAAGGTAGTTCACCAACTATTTCTAATTTCCTTTACTTTTAAGAGAGAGTGCTCAAGTGCTCTAAGAGAACTGCCAGTTATAGAGCTCCTAGCATTGGGACAATTTGGCAGTTCGATCCATTAATCTAGACTGTTCATTAGGTCCAGCACGCATTTCATGGGCAACCATGCAAGAATAACACTTATTTGACAAACATTAACCATTTGATTGATGGGCTTTAATATGGATGGTTGAGATCATTTACACAAAATAAGTCAAATCAACCATTTAATCCATCTATTTGTTCCTTTTTTTTTCGTCAATGGTTACCATCCCATTCATGGCTTGGATGAATGGAAAAGAGATGGCTATAGAAAATAAGGTCAAATCAAACATAGATCGATAGGATAGTTCAATAAATATGATTTTTGCATCTCATGCACCCCATGAAATATGTTGTTTACAAAATGGACAGGTCAGATCAATCACTTGAATTATTAAATTGAATGAATGCAACTAGGAGCACAATAACTTATAGTGCTCTGAGAGCGCAAGAACATTTCTCTTTACTTGATAATCATCAACTTAACCCACCTAATGTTCACATAAAACATGGTTGTATGTTAACTTTCACATACACTGCTTTCTATCCATACAATGTTTCATTTGTGTATAAAATCTACGCCGTACGAAAGGTGGGCCATATCATAATTATCACCTAGAGAGAAAACTAGGGTGGCCCATTTATTTGGAGGGCTACACCATCAAAATTAATCAATGGACAACCAATGATATGATTAAGTATACATATGTGGCTCACTTCGGTCCAATTTTCACCCTTGATCATCTTCATGGTATGTCCAACCTTTATCACAGATAGGGTGGTCCACCAAAGTGACACATTAGTGGAAAATAAAGGGTTGTATGTGAAAGTTAGCATACAATTGCATATGTGAATAAATTCTCAATCTGAGATTATAAAATTGAGTTAATGAATGTGAAAAGCATGTTAGGAGAGGTGTAGAAAGTGGACTCCATGTCATCTGACCCACCAAAGAATCTCCTCCCATCCCCATGTATATATAAGGACTCCACAAAATAATAATGCATGGGTCATTGCTAATCTCTCTCTCTCTCCCTCTCTGTGCGGTGGAATAGTTGAGGGGAATGTTGTCTGGTTCGAAACCATTCATGTGAACCAACCATCACGAGAATGATTTCGGACCAGGCTTCATTCCCCCCAACAAGTAGATTTCCGGCTCGCCGCATCAACGATCCGATGGCCATTATCTTTTTTTCATTTTCTTCATGAATGCCACTCAACAATCAATACCCATATGTCTGAAATCTACGATGCCGTCCATCTGGGTTTCTTGACACAGGTAAGTGTACAATGAATGCCATTCATTTCTTCCCATGGAAAATGGAAGATCATGAAATTTTGCTGGTCATAAGAAGATGAAGGTGCACCACAGTCCAGTGGTCAGGAGAGCACCGGACCGACTGACCAGTTTTCAGCAGTCTCTATCCTTATTTTTACCAAATGGGTTGACAAAAAGAGAGTAGATTAGTGTGAACTGAAGACTGTAAAACACGGTTGATGAGTTCATTTCTTTTTGTTTATTTTTATAGTAAAATTATTAATACTCTGACAGAGTTGACCATTCATATGCTTGCGGACGCGGAATTCAGGAAGTTCCTGTGGGAACCAAGGTGGGGCCCACAGTGATGTTTTTGACAACTCCACCCCGTCCATCTGTTTTGGGAGTTCATTTTAGGACATGAGACCAAAAATGAGCCGGATTTAAGGCTCAAGTGGGCCTCACTAAAGGAAAAGGTGGGTAGGAAAATTACTACCGTTGAATCCTCCCTGGGGTTCACAGTGATGTTTATATGACATCCATACCGTTCATAACGTCACTACTACTGAGATGAACCGAAAACACAAATATTAGCCTGATTCGAAACTTCTGTGGCCCCACAAATATTTCAACTGTGGATGTTCAATCCTCACGTTTCCGGCCCACTTGAGTCTTGGATCCGATTCATTTTTGTTCTGATGCCCTTAAATGAGCTCCCAAAACGGATGGACAGAGTGGATTTATCAAAAAAATTACTGTGGGCCCCACCTTGTTTCCCAGCGCAGGAACTTCCTGCGCAAGAAATCCGCGTCCTATGCATGCATAATGCAAATGTACTTGTGCCATACATGTAAATCAGTCCAAACTTACCAAACTACAATCCCCACCGTTGATGGATCACAACAATGATATTTTTCATCTTAACCATCCATTAGATGTCCGACAATCAACGACTTGGGGTGATCTGTTGGACGTCAGATTTCAATGCAGCTGACCCATGATTGATCTTGTTGCTTGGACGGTCCGGATCGTGGTACATGAGTACCATGTATATAGTAGCTTGGTGCATGAGTATGGATGGGCCACACACTGCCTGGCACAATGTCAAGTATCTCTTCTCATCATAGTTCGAAAGCATGGTAGTTTCCACGCGTTTAGAGCTGGTTGGGCCCACCCATAATGCGTTTGAGGAATCCAAACCGTCCATCAGGTGAACCTCTTCATGTTCACCATATCTCTAACGACTCATCATTATCCAAAACTCAGGTGGGGCACACCAAAGATAGAAATGTACAATCAAGCCTAAAGCCATAGTTTTGGGATGGCCTGAGTTTTGGTGTCTGTTAATTCTGGTGAGGCTCACCTGATGACCGGAAAGAATACACACAATGGTGGACCCCACATTCTATTTGGAAGTTTCTGTGGTTGGTGTCCCCATACCCAATGTCCTCCATTTCTCCATTTGATGTGGCCCACCTAAGTTATGGATCCGTCTAGATTCTACCATCCATGACAAACACGGCCCGACGCATCTAATAGACGGGTTGGATAACACTAACACATCACAGTGGGCCCTACACAATAAAAAGGTATGGTAAATACCATACGTCCAAATGCATGTGATCATCCCACTTGCATGTTGAAACTTGTACATGGTTTTAAGGGTTTGCTTGCAACCAGTTGCAAAGAATATAAACGAGGACAAGGACTTTCACTTTAGAGGAGTTGTATGATACTCAGTCTGCATACTACACTTGATATGCAGGCACTAAGAAACTGTATACGTGGCATATATTGCCTCAAGTTAAACCCATGAAATTCCCAATATCAGATCGCTCGAACAATCCTAACCTTTGATCTGTGGACACTTGTTTGTGTAAATAGGACCATTGGATGACAACCATCCAATAAATGTCACCCATCCATTAATAAAATAACAAAACAAGTTTAATTTTTTGTTCATGGTACATAAACTGGGACCCATGACTTGGATGGTTTAATTTGAATTAAGTATATCTCACATATATGCAATATCTAACCACCTGCGTATCATCTACCACACTCTTCCAGAGTATCAATATTTTTCTTCTTGCTTTATTGTAACACAAGAGAAGGGAGATTCTTGAAAGAGTACCCATTAAAGTCGACCTTTGAATTTACTCGTTTCTTTCCCTTAGACTGCCATCATAGCACATCTAATCTATAAATAATGCTTACTTACCATGTGCTTTTACTACCATGTGGGTCAGATCTTACCTACAAAAGTAAAATAGCTCGAGGCACCGTACAACAGTTGCATGCTATTAATATTTTAATGGTGAATGATTGAGTTTGGCCACTTACACCCAACTTTCAGTGTAAATCAGATGATATTCAGATGTGGGTGTCAATTAAAGACTTCCCATTTTGTTAATCTTCCAATTGCATACACCATTGCTCAGTGCAAGTGATTCTACCAGACCATTTATTACATTATATGTGGGAGAAGGCCTCAAGTCCAACTCGCGTTGGATTACAAGTTTCAGTCCATCGAGCAGGTAACTTCCAACCTGTCATGATTATGCAAAATCCAACCCTTCCAATAGGTTGGACCCACCATGATGATGATTTTGTAGAAAAGGTAGACACATCCACTCATTGAATGAACCACACTTGTAGTTTTCAATTTATAATTTTTTCTATGGTGTGGCCCACCGGATGGGTGCATGAACTTAGTTAATCCTCATGGTGGGTCTAACCTACTGAAAGGGTTAGATATCATATTCATGTGATAGGTTGGAAGTTATTTCATAAAGTGGGTGGACTGTAACTTATGGTGCAACCGGATGGGCTGAGACCTTCCCTTTTTGTAGTAATCTTGTATTTTTCTTTAGTAAGCTACGCCTATTTGTCATTTTGCTATCTTGGGTATTTTCCAGTTTTAATATCTGTTGATCCCACACGTGTCTCCAAGGGAGGTCTCCTGGCACGTGTGACATCCTATTCATGCATCGTGTGGGACCCACTGTGTGAATAGCTTGGCCTAGGAACCAATCTGGTCCGCTCATCAGGTGGTGACCTGTGTATGTCGGATGTGGATGGTTCACAATCGTTATGGAAACATTGATTGGACCGGCCTGAATTTTGGACCAGGTTATCTGCAGGGTGTGTCCTAGCTGATGTACGGATCAGATGTTGCGAATAGATGTTAGGTTGGAGAATGTAGCCGTCCATTTTGATGGTATAGGCCAAGCAACAACAACAGGAACATGCATGAGATACTCAAAAGCCCTCGAGTATGTGGATGTGGAGTTCACTGTTTGGTAATCAGGGCCGTTGATCTAATGGGCCTTCTCTGGATCGACGATTCCCTACCTTCGATAGCCCATCTATGAAATCTATCCTATTGAATATAGACCATTGATGTCTTTGTTCTTAACCGTCCTTTTGCAGGCCACAGATTCAGTAAGGTTCTTGTGGTAGGTTCCATCTACAGCCAGGTCCATCAAGTAAAAAGAGGATAGTCTGGTCAAAGAGAGCACATCGTATTCGTGCACATCCGGTATACACTTGGAATATGTTCATTTCAGACCGTCCAAACTTGTGGGCCCCATTGAGGATGAGGCACAGAGCAAGAATGAAACTGATACAGCTGATCCTAACCGTCTGTTCAAGGACATTATCCCATTGAATCCAACCCATTGGCAGTCCTATCTTCCTAACCATCCATCTGATGTATACAAAAAATTGAAGTTATCATCTCCCAACAACTATGAATCTTTGGCTATGCTCCATCCAAAGTGGGGCCCACAATTCAGACCGTTCAGATCAACACCCCATCAATGCAAGTGCATCATGCATGATCAGACCATTGAAAACCGTAGGTGCGTGTGCACACAGAAATGGAGGGAGAATCAGACGGTGAATGTTAGTTGAGATGTAGAAAGGAGGTGATGTACTTGTTGGGTCAGATATGGACTTTGGGAAATGGAGAAAGGCAAGAAAAGATGAAAGATAAAGGGTTGGGGTCGGTGGGCATTGTATGCTTACGTGTGATACCACGCTCTCCTTACTTTTTCATGCATCATTTTAGGGTTAGGGTTGCCAAACCTTCTATGTATAGGTACCAATGTAAACCAAAAAATGTAATATTATTGCTTTCTTTTTAAAAATAAAAATAAATAAAAAATTCCATTTTCTTTAAAAAGAAATTTATTACAAATAGCCACGTGGCTATGGATCAGGCTAGGGTCGGGCAGAGATTGGCCTTAGCTAGGCTTGATTATCAATATGGACGCAATTTGGCTAGTGACCCGAACACCAGTCAGCTATCTAGTGTCAAAGCTCTATGGGCCCCACTATGATGTATGTGTTTTATGCGGGTCATCCATCCAAACATCTTATTTTAGGGCATGAGCCAAAAAATGAGCTAGATATAAATCTCAAGTTTTCGGTGTTGATTGAGCATCCTCTATTAAAGACCTCCTAGGGCCAGTAACGTTTATAAGTCATCCAACCTTTTGAGAAGTCATAGACCTGGATGGATAAAGGGAAAAAACAAATATAAGCTTGATCCAAAACTTTTATGACCCCCAAAAAGTTTTCAACGATAAGCGTTCAGTCTCCATTATTCATTTCATTTGGTGTGGTTCACTTGAGATTTAGATTTGCCTAAATTTTAGACTCATGCCCTAAAGAAACACATACATCATAGTGGGGCCTACAGAGATTCAACACCAGCTAGCTGGCAGATGATCGTGTAACTAGCCAAACCATGTCCTATCAATATGCCTATTTATGTATCAAGCCTTTTTCATGGTAGGGCCTACCTTTTGAATGGTATGGATGTTCAATTTGATGTGATCGCTTAAGAGTCATGGTTTTAAGTCTTGGATGAGCCTTTTCATAGTGGGGCCTACCTTTTGAATGATATGGATATTCAATTTGATGTGATCCCCAAAGAGCAAAGGTTTCAAGACTTAGATGAGCCTTTTTCATGGTGGGGCCTACCTTTTAAATGGTAGGGATGTTCAATTTGATGGGATTGCTTAAGAGTAATGGTTTTAAGACTTGTTGGGTCTCGACTCATGGCTCACTGGTAGATTAACTTGGGGGGGGGGGGGGGGGGGGGGGGGGGGGGGTTGAGTTTCAACATAGAGGCCATGACTTGGAATGGTTTGGTGAGACTTATTTGAGTCGACTCCAGCTTGAACTTGGTTGGATTTAATTTAGTTTGAGATGAGTCACCTCCAACTCAGGCAAGTTGGGCCAATTTAGTCATGACTATAGGATGAATTGGAAATCAAGTGAGGATTAAACAAGTCAATCTGAGTTGTTGAGTCTTTTAATGTTGCTAAGAATACCAACAACTAGAGGGTCACGTCTAACAATCCATCCTAAGTAAAATAATGTCTTAGGATTGAGAGGCTAGGCCGGTCATGATTGGTATTAGGCTCATTCGAATCCAAGAATGGGGCATAGATTTCAAGTATAATGCAAGCGGTAGGCCCCACCATGGGTTAAAAAATCAAGATGTGAAATGCTTTCGCCCTCGTGCTACGACAAGTTCCTATGGTCGGTCGATAGTTAGGTGGCGCCTATAGAGATGCCTATGAGAAATTCACTTGGTCCATAATTTCTCAAGCTCATAATAGAATAGGAGTCCAAAAATCAGGCAAATACATAACTCAGGTGGACCACGACACACCAAATAGTGAAGATTGAACACCTGTCATTGGAAACTTTGTGGGGGCATAAAAGTTTTGGATACAAATGATATTTGTGCCTTCAATACTCCAATGGTAATAACTTATGAACCATTTGTATGTCATGTAAACATCATGGTTAGCTCTATGAAAATTTTGATAGCGGATACTCCTATTCTCATTATTTCTTGTATTGTGATACATTTAATTTTGGATTTGTATGAATGTTAGACTCATGTCATATCGTAAGTTTAAAAAATTGATAGACAAAGTGACTTTCTCACTATCATTAATTTCTACGGGCGGCCTAGCTTTTGACCATATGAGATTCCTTTGGATGGGGGCATTGGTAATTCTTGTCCTGGCAATCAGGCTGACGATCTACTCCTTAAGTGGGGAACAACTAGACGGTCATTAATTTCTATGGGCCCCCCCACTAGCTTATGACCACAAGAACTTTAGGTGGGTCCACAGGCAATTCCCATCAAAGAGGCCAATCCACTACTTTAGTAGGTAACTAAACGGTTGCTTATTTAATTCAACAATGTGGCCCACCTAATGAGCAAATCAGCTTAATTTTGTGTCACTTCATTGTGGGGCCTACCATTCACATGTTATGGATGTCCCATGCAAGTGGAATCCTGGTGGTAAAGGTAGGGCTGCATGACAAGTAAGCATGCACTGGTGGGTGATGAACTTATCGTGAGCCAAAAACAGCCTAAAGAATTACATCATCAGATCTAGACCATACATCAGGAACCCCCCATTTGGCTAAATCACCAATCATTGTATGGGCCCCTTGCTTTCTGCCAATGGAGAACTAGGACCACTATTTGGTGTGGTCCATTAGAGTGTTAGATCTGTCTCATTTTTGGACCCATTCGTTAACATGATCTAAGAAAAGGGATGGACAGCATGGATAAACAGATAAATCAGTGTGGCCCCATACAGATATGGTCGGACACTAAAGGTCCAATTGGGGTTGGATGTAGAGGTGGGTAATGATCCAGGCCGAGCCAAGTTAGCCCTAGTTTGGTTTGGCTTGTTTTTGTGCCACCTCAATTTGTGGATTGGCTTGGTCTAGGGTTTCAAGGTCGACGGGTCAGCACGAGTTTAGTTTTCTCCAAAAAAATATGGTTCTAGCTAGGATCAATTTGGTTGAAAATTTCGAATCGGGTTGAACCAAGTTCGAATAAGTGGTGGCTCTTATTTTGCTTGTTTATTTAAATAGAAAAGAACTTAAAAAGTTAGAGAAAAAAGTACATATGTTACTATTTAATGTTTAACATCTTCCAAAGGAATGTAGCTTCAAAATAGACATGTAAGAGCATTTTCCAAACAAAAGTACATGAGCATAATTTTACAAGTGCAAAGAAATAATGTGCATTCATATATGTGTTTTATGTATTATCCATGTCATCATGTATATGTATTAACCATGCTGTCCATCTCTTTTACAAATCATTTTAGGACATGATCTCAAAATGGAATCATATCCAAACCGCAAGTGGATCACACCACAAGAAACAGTCTACTTACAATCTATGAGGCTAATCAAGCCAATTCAAACGGAGCTTAATCAAATTGAACTTAGAGCTGAGCTGAGCTGGTACTGCCCTAGTTTGAGCTTGGTTTGATTTTCCAATCGAGCTGGACTTTGAGGCTTGGTATGGTTTGAGCTCGACTTTGAGGCTTGGTTTGGTTTGAACTTCCAATTGAGCCAATCAACCAAACTTTTTCAAACCAATCTGAGCCGAGCTTTCCAGCTGGCTTTGTTTGTGCCTAGCTCTACTTGGACGCAACTCGACTCGCCACCATATGAGTCAGTCCAAATCGCCGGCCATTCTCTCATGGACTACATTTTTTACCGTTAGCTACGCCACTACATACTTTCACAAGTATCAATAGAGATACTACTGATGGGCACTGATTGGCTTGTTCTAGTGGGGCCCACATATCTGATGTCAGCTGTTCTTGGTTGCTCATGATCATGGATGACCCCATTGTACGGCTCAATCATCGCCCGACCGTTTATCCTTGAGGTGTGGACCTATCTACAACTCTTTTTACGCATTTATTCCCCTAATGCCCCCTCTACGCTGGGAGTAAAGATTCTTCCAATGTACGGCTAGAATCAAATGATTGTTTAAAACATTTTAAAGTGGTGGTGACTCTTCAACTGTACACAGGGCATAGATGTACAGAAATCCAGACCGTTGAAAGCTCTGAATGGATAGAGCATAACCCAGTACTTTTATATCCATCTGATCCTGTCATTGGAATATGGACCACTCACCACATTTTCTAAATCAGCAGCCATCTAGTGGATGGTTAGGATTGCTTGATGGTGTGATTTTAGAGAAATGGTCCATGCACAATTTGGGTGGTCTGGATAACCATACAAGATAGCCACACTTGAGAAGGATGAGTCACCACCATTTTAAAAATGGCATAATCCATGCATTTTGAATTTTCTTCTTCCCAGCAGGAGCTCGGATTAGGTACTACCAAGCTTCTCCCGAGCTCAGGACAGGCCCGATGTACGTGTCACACTTGTATGGGTGGTGAGCACATTGTCAGAAGAGACCTGCCACATCAGCAATCTTGACACAAGCACGTTACGTCTGCTCTCCCCAATGCCCTCACACCACGTACTAGCCTGTCCTGAGCTCTGGACAAGCTTGAGAAGTACCTAATCTGCTCTTCCAGTAGCTACTATACGTGTAATAACAAAATCAAGTGTGGCCCACTTGATGAGCAGTAACAGTTTGATTTTGGTTAAGCACACTAAAATAACAAGGCCCACCTGATGAACGGCTTGGATGTTCACTTTGGACCATATACAGGTATAAATGTGAGGTGGGCCACACATGCAAGTGGGATGAGAGAATCTGTACGTAGTGTAGAGTCTAGAAGAGCAGTCAAAAGAAGGAAAGTGAAAAGCACGAGTATGAATGACAAAAGCAGATCATAAAGTGAAGTGAGTTAAATAAGATGAATTACTCGGATTTTCTTAATACCCTTTTGACTTGGCCATTGAAGACACTTAATAAAAAAGCATTCCATAGGGAGGGAAAAGTCATTCAAAAGACAGATATTGTTTGGTTTTTGTAAGGAGAAATGATTCAGTGCTTTGAGAGGGATAAAAGAATTCTATAGTACTCCATCTTGCATGGGAGCCTATTAGGTGAGATCGATGATGGCATGCAATAGGATGATTGGTGGGGCCCACCGTGATGTTTGTGTGAAATCCACATCATCCATCGGTTTAGATAGATGATGTTAAGACATGGGTAAAAAAATGAGGTAAATCCAAATCTTAAGTAAACCACATGGAAGGAAACAACGGGGATTGAACATCCACTGTTGGAACATTTGTGGCTATGGGGTTATAAAAGTTTTGGATCTTGCTAATTTTTTTGTGTTTTCAGTTCATCCCTGTAGGAATGATCTTATGAATGGTATGGATGGCATACGAAACATCACAATGAGTGCAAGGAAGGTTTAGGCATTTTCCTACCTGCGTTTTCCTGCCATGTGGCTCACTTGAGTTTTTAGATCTGTCTCATTTTTTTGGTCCTTCGTATCTTAATATGATCTTGTAAAATGGGTGGATAGCAGGGATTTCTCGCAAAAATTAGTGTGGGCCCACCTAGCCCCCTTATGAAGTTCTAGGACAGGCTGGCGCTGGCAAACCGCGTCCCATTAGGTGCCGCCCGGCCTCACCCAACACAGTGTGGCCCTAACCATCGGGCCCATCTTGATTTATCTATTGTACATCCACACTGTCCATCCGTTTTATCAGTTCATTTTAGGCCAAGAGCTGAAAAATGAAGTAGAACCGAATTTCAGGTGGACCATACATAGGAAACAGTGATGATTGACCACCCACCATTAAAAACCTCCCATCTAACTTGTTGATAAGGTCACACAGGCCTGCATGAAGGAACAAAAGCAAATATGTGGCCCACAGAAAGTTTTTATGGTCAATCACTATTGTTTCCTGTGGTGTGGCCCACCTGAGATCTAGATCTGCTTGGTTTATGGGCTCATGCCCTAAAATGAACCAGAAAAATGGATGGACAGCATGAACATACAATACCTACATCAATGTGGGCCCCACGGGCAGGGCCAAACCGTGTCGGTGAGGCCTGGACCTCACCTAATCCGCTCCCAAGTTGCATTGGGACCCTTGGATGGTCCAATAGGTGGATTGGGACTGTCGGCTACCATGCAAAACATCATAGCGATGGGATGAACCATTAACAGCCGTCCATTTTTCTAATCCGTGGATGGGATAGTTAGTCTTGCCTGATAAAAGTAACTTTTTAGGACCATAATTTGTCACTGATGGGACCCAAGAAATAGATGACTCTGATTGTTGATTAGACCTATTTTTATATTAAAATGGAAGGTTAGAATCATCTGATTGATGTGATTTTTGCAAGGTGGCTCCTAAAATGTTTAATTGCACTAATGGACGGTGCAAAAATCAATGGATTGGACTGTCCAAGTAGCTAGATGTGACCAAAAGCACTGTAGTTGATGTGGGTCTAGGCTCCAATGATAGTTAACCACTTTTTAAAAAAATGGTAGTGATTCTTCAACCATTCACAGGACTTATCCGTACAGAAAGACCGTTAAAATCTCCGACCTAATTATGAACAGAGCATGACCCAAAAATTACACTGAGAAGGTGGTGTTGTAACCATATGATTTTTCCTTGGAATGCGGATGACTTGCTATTTTAAGCAATATCCATCAAGTGGTTGATTAGGATTGCTTGGTCGAGTGTGATTTGAAAGATATTGTCCATCCACAATCCACAATGCACTCGACAATTTGAACGGCATGGATGGCTGGATGCGACTAGAAGCACTGTAGTTTACAGTAATTCGATCATTTTCTCCACCATATGATATAGGGAGTTTTACTACAAAATCCTTAGAAATTTGCATATTACCAAAGAATGCCTCCATGAAATGAAATTCTTAATGCCTGTTTGGACGGTTGTATTAAATAGAATGGAATTTTATTAGATGGAATTAACACTATTATTGTACGGTGATTACCCGTATGGAAATATCATGGTATTTTCACCGATGAATCCCATGCTTGGGATCAAACTCTTTCCCTTGGGAAATACGCTGTATTGAGTTGTATTGAGTGAAGTCTCTGTTTGGTAGACTATGGAGTTGTAATCAATGAACCACATTTCACAACAGATGTAGGTTACCTATATGTGTATAAAGGGCACATGTGGATGGACAGTATAGTTAAAACACATGCATCAACATGGGGCCAACAGCTGTAGTGGATTTTAAAATCCACCCGAAATCTTGTAATACCAGCCATTGGCATTGTAATATGTAATACTAGGATTAATCCAATACTTCCTTTTGTTATCAAACATCGGATGAAATTTGCACCAGACCAAATGCAATTCCACACCACCTAATCCCATCTAATACCATGCAAGGTCTAATTATTATTTTTTCCCTTTAAAAGGTAGTGAAGTTGAGAATTATGAAGCCTACTTGATAAATGTAGAACATCTAATTGGTCTTAACATATGAAACCCACCATGATGTTCACACCACCTGAAAATCTGGCCCACGAATTATCAGATGAGCCACCCATGAATTTAGTTGTTTTTGAGTGATGTATATTAGTTTTTATAGGTTAGTGCATCTTATTAGTTGATCTGCTAGAGTTTTGATTATGGTAATCATGGTATGGTGCATCTTTTGAACGGGTTGGCTGTCAGATATATACCTGATTTTTTATTCTCTACTTTTTAAAGAAAAAATTAAAATGAGGGTGTTTATGTAATTTATCTCTTCAATGAGCATTGCCTAGTAATTTCTCTTGGTGGAGGCATTATTTGGTAAAATCTGACTTTTCAAGGAATTTTGTGCAAAAATTTCCAGTAATGTACGGATTTTTTAAATAAATAAATAAAAAGAAGAAGATAAAAAGTAGAAAATAAATGCTAGATTCATGGCTCTACCAGACAGTGATTTCTCTGTGAGGACTTATTTTATACTCTAGCTCTGTACAACGCTTGATACTTAGGCACTTGGAAATGGTACACATGGCATATATTTACTCAAGTCAAACAAACTAAATTGTAAAACCCACCTAAATTAAGTTAACACCCAAAAAAATCAGATTGGTCTAACAATCCTAACCTCTGATCATCAACGCACTTGTCCCTGAAATAAGCCCATTGGATATTTTTCATTTTGAACGGTCCAATAAGTGTCCACCAATCTGATAGCCACATAATCAAAGATACGTAATTTTTGGTTCATAATACATCTAAACTAATACACATAATTTGGACGGTTTAATTTGAATTATGATATGCCAGATATACAATCTTTTAGTAATTTCTAATTACCTGTGTATCATCTGTCAACTGCCAGAGTATCAATTTTTTTTTTCTTTTTCTGTTGCACAACAGCAAACCGTTGCTATTAGTGTGTCTTATCGCCAAGAATCACAGTTGCTTTGACTTTTGAGGAGGTGGTGGGATCAAGGTGGGGCCCACTTACAATCATCGTCTGATATTGGTCGGTAATGATAAGATTGGACAACAGTGTAACTTCAATTCTTTGTATGTCATATGGGTTTCACTGTCGGTGTTTGGCTTATTTATGAAAGTTGGATTGGATGGGATGGAATTGCCTTCTACTCTTCTCGCACGTTCTATATCACATATGAACAGAATGGAAATTCAATTTTAAGACTGTTTGGCAAGAGAAATTGAATTTAAGGGCTACCATTTTTGTAGCACTTACAAGTTCAATGGGCTGGGCTGGCCCATCGGGCTTTCAGGGTCTGGGGTTGCGCTTGGACTGGATTATCACACCTGAAAGCCGGATTTGGGCTCAAAATTCGGACCCATTTCTCAATCAGGTTGGGCTTGGACCTGTACAATAGCCTATTAGTCTGGCCTGGCGCAACTGATTAGGGTTTGCAAAGGCAATTTTGTAATATACACAATATCCAAAAATCCTTGTTTACTTTGTTGTGCGTCTCATATTTACTCTACGGCCTACAGGTCTGGTCCTTACTCATGCCTCAGTGGTAGACTCACAAGAGTTTCAACACAAAGTCATGGATTTGAGTACCCAGTGTAGTATAAAAAGGCCATTGTGGTGAGAGTACGTTGGTGTGTGTGGTGTATGAGAGCGCATGTAAAAAAAAAAAAAAATCGGCGTTGGGGGATCAGTCCAAGCATAAACATCTCAGATGAGCTTGAGCTGGACAATTTTGGCTTGTTATAGACCTAGTCCGGGCTCAGGCCTATGTTGAATAATATGGGATGGGCTTGGATAGAGCTTGGCCCGGGCCGGACTTGGGTAGTGCTTGGCGCAGCCCATTGACACCCTTAGGGACTTCAAAATATTTCCATTGTAAATATGTTTTGAGTGAATTCCAAACACATTTGTAATTGATATTTCAAGCAAGCAGTTTTTAATTTATTGAAGAAAAAAATGTAGAAAATGAAAAAGTTAGTAGGTGTACACCAAAACACTAGGGATGGACCAAAATCCCATTAGTTTTTAGCAATAATAATCATACATGATGGACGGTTTTGATGGAATGCCATATGACAGTTATGGACCAAAAGCCCATACGTGTCAAAGATCTGGTCATCCATGAGGTAGCATGCATTGTAAATACACCATATACTAAAGTTCAAGACTCTGCACTCTTCAGAGAGCGGATTAGATGAGACCATGGACTCACCCAAGAGGGTGCCGCCCTTACTGTGAGGCCCACCTGGATGTATGTAATGTGTATCCACATCCATCCTTTTTTCAGACCATTCTAGGGTACTAATAAAAAAATGAAGCAGATTCAATTATTACGTGGACCATACCATGGGAAACCATGGTGGTTGAATACACTACCATTAAAAACTTCTTAGGGCGCACTTTAATGTTTCTATAGTGTTTATTTTCTATCAAATCTGTTGATAAGGTCACATAAGCCTGGATGAAAGGGGGGGAAAATACCAGCTTGATCCAAAAATTTTGTGGCCCACTAATGGTCAATCACCACTTTTTCCTATGGTATGGTCCACTTGCGCTTCGTTTTTTGCGGACAAAGCCCTAAAATGATATGGAAAAACAGATGGATGGCATGGATACAGAATTTATACATCAAGGTAGGCCCCACAATAAAGGCTGCACCATCTTGGGTGAGTCCAGGGTTTCACCTAATCCATTCCTCCAATTCAAGAGAGCCAGGCATGCACATTAAGCTTAGATTGTTCAACTTTTAACTTGGGCCCGGTTTCATGGCTCAGTGATAGATAGACTGCATTTCAACGCTGAGGTTATGGGTTTAAGTGCCCATGTGGTGTGGGTGTGTAAAAAAAAAAAAAAAAAACAAAAAAAACAAAAAAATACTTTTAACTGCCTATTTCTCTCATAAAAATGTGATATGCCTGGTAAGTGGACCAACATTATTGTTGTTGTTGCTGTTGTTGTTTTGTTGTGGTTGTTGTTGTTGTTTCTCTCATAAAAGTGTGAAATGCCTGATAGCGGGACCCACATTATTGTTGTTGTTGAGATATGCGTGATAAGTAGACCCACATTATTGTTGTTGTTGAGATATGCTGATAAGAGGACCCACATTATTGTTGTTGTTGAGATATGCATGATAAGTGGACCCAACATTATTATTGTTGTTGAGATATGAGAATCTTCCAGAGGGGATTTGTTGTATCACTAAAATTTGGATTAGGTTATTTGAATTTTGGACTGTTTGAAATCTACTTTGGATTAGGTTATTTGAATTTTGGACTGTTTGAAATCTACTTTGTAAACTTACAAAAAGAGATATCAAGAGAGCAGAAATTAATCTTCTCCATTCACATAATTTAAAATTCTAATATGAGTGATACAACAAAGCCCTGAGAGTATAACTCTCATATCATACCAATTATTATTGTCACTACTATTCTTATTTTGGCAATGTCAAGCTCATGAATGGCTGGGATCTTTGACACGTGCTGTGATCTAGCAGTGGGGACTAGGCCCCACACAGTTGTTATGTGGGGCCATGTAGGTTCTATCTTTTTTCCATAATTACTAATAAATAGATTATTAAAATAATGAAAAAGAGATGCTCTCTATGAAAGCTGCATTTGAGGTCAAGGGTTTTGGATTTTGGCTTTTGGGTGACATTTTTAAACCTACAGCCTGGCCTATACTGGCTTGGCCTAGGCTTAAAATATGGCCACTAATGACGATCTTTAGGGATGGAATTTGATGTACTATGAGATTTTATTAATGTAAATAGAGGTTTTATAAGCAATACAGGCCTTTTTATTTGGTGGATGCTTGAATATAAATAAAATTTGCTTCAATCGCTCATAGGATCGGGAGCTGGCATGTACCTTGGACTCTCTTAAATTAAAATAATAATAAAGTAGGACCAAAAAAGCAAGGATGCACTAGCTGCTCGTGTTGTCACAAGCTTGTAACGCGACAATGTAGCATGTCATGAGCTCAAGAGTGGATTTAATAGAGTATTGGAACTCTTACATTTATCAGACAACTCCTACCTTTCTGATGGAGTTACCATTGGGCACTGGTCTTCGGCTGGACAGAGATTTTCCCTTTAATTAGGCTAGTATTCTAGCTGGACACAAGCACTCCCTTTTTGTTTGCATCACTTCTCTTATTGCAAACCATAGTACGTTAGTTATGTGCAGTTGTTTATAATGTTAGAGTATTAAGTCCCTTGATATACATTGATACACCATTCTTTATCAGCACTTGCTTTCAGATTAAGTGGTTGTTTGACATGGTATTAAAGCAGAAGATCTTGTGTTCAAATCCCATAAGTAGCAAATAGGGCTGTTTATGGTGTGAGATGTGTGTCCCTCCACCCTTGCCTTAGATCAAGTAGTTGTTTCATATATAGATATAGAATTCTAACTGTTGAGGTTTATACATATTATCAACCAGAGAAGCCGGCCTCATTGGGTCTTTCTCAATCGACAGACTCATTCAAGTGCACTAATGTATGCAACATGTGAATCATTGTTTAAGCAGTCCCTATCAGGTCTAGTGATGCTTTACCCACTAACAATCATTGTTTGTGAAGTTTTTATTGCTAATAAATTCAATTGCTTCATTCAAAGAATGGGGACAGAGGTTGTTTGATGCTGTCATTCATTCAACTGTTGTTGGGTGATTAGCTGCAGTCCAAGGTCTGGACAGTGGTATAATTAAATGGTTCTTTTTAATCTTTTTTGACTATGGACATTTGGACTGTTGATCGGTCATTTATTTTCTTGTCATTCAGCCTTGTTTTATGATAGACCGTATATTAACCGTTTCCACCACATCCACATACCAGTAACCGCTAGTAGTGGGCAGTGACCTACCAACAATGGTAGGGAATTGCATTAGATGGAATTAATACTATTATTGCACAATGATTACATGTCTAGAAATACCATGGTATTTTCGCCATCCAATCCCGCTTTTGGGGATCAGATTCTTCCATTGGGAAGAAGCTTGCATCTGGTGGACCATGGAATTGTAATCAATGGGTCAAATTTCACAACTGGAGCCAGTCACCTATACACACACATATGCAACTTCGATGTCACTTTTAAAGGACACATATGGATGGACCGCGCAGATAAAACACATGCATCAACAGGGCCCACAGATGTAGTAGGTTTCAAAATCTACTATAAATCTTGAAGTTTCCACTGTTGGCTCTGGAATGCATGGTACCGGGATTAATTAATCTAATCCATCCTATTGTTTCCAAACACTGGATGGAATTTGCACGAGACCAAATGCAACTCCATACCTCCTAATCTCATCTAATACCACGCACCAAACAGCCCTTATTAGGGTGTTAAGGACCATTGTTACAGTTTATTCTAGCTATGAAGTATCGAAGCTAATGTTTGATGAGTTGTTCTGGAATAGTTTTTAGCACGTGATTGTCTTCTACCTTAGGGAATTAAGGACTCAAATGAAGGTCAGCATCTTACTTGCTGTTAAGCATTGAGAAGTGCCCAAATATAAAAAGAAAAATTTTGAAAACTCTGAATTTTCTTCTATAAACTAATTATCCAGGAATAAAAGAGAGTTTTGAGAAAATGAGTTTGCCCCACCTCACAAGGGATTGTGTATTTGTGGAAATCAAGAAAAAATGTGGGTCAGCCCCACATCAAGGCATTCAATAACGACAACGATGGATGTAAAGGTCACTATGATTGTCGTTATGATACAGGCCATAACAGCTGTTATGGCCAGCCAAATTATTGAGAGAGAGAGAGAGAGAGAGAGAGAGAGAATATAACAGCTATAAAAGCCCCACAATGGGCTATTACAAGGCCATATGACCATTGCAGGCTACTTTTTCTATACTAACCATTGTGGGCCCGTGGCGCATAATAGTACTTATGTTAAGAGAAAAATCCCTTCTCAATCACACACACGATAATGTCGAAATCAAAAGAAAGCCGGAAAAAAGATACAAACCATAACACAGAAATTTACATGGTTCCCTTTTACTACATCCACGAATTCATGCCAATCCACAAGCATAATAGTACTTATGTTAAGAGAAAAATCCCTTCTCAATCACACACACGATAATGTCGAAATCAAAAGAAAGCCGGAAAAAAGATACAAACCATAACACAGAAATTTACATGGTTCCCTTTTACTACATCCACGAATTCATGCCAATCCACAAAAGCAACTTTCAATACAATGACGGCTCTTTCTCCTTCTCATGACAAATATATATTACCCCAAATGAATCAGAGTTTACATAAAAACTCTATGTAAAATTATGAAATTGCCCTCTCGACTGAGGGCATGTCCTCGAACCCCCAAGCAAGGGGGCACTGCCCCCTACGTCACCCAATAAGCTTAGCATAGAGCTTAACCCATGAAAGTACAAGCTAGATACCTCTGATGATCAGGCTCCATAGATCCTAACAGCCTACTAGTACCATTACATAACAACCATTAGGTTTTTTTTTTGTTTTTTTTTTTTTTTTTTGTTTTTTTTTTTTTTTTGTGAATAATGCCCCACATAGCTGCTTTTATTTTCCCATGGTCTTATTGCATAACCAATTTTCTTCTCTTAGGGCTTATGAAGTTAGAAAACTTTCCTTCTTTACAGTTTGTACCATTAAGCCATTATGTCACATGGTCATTTACAATTTATTTTATCCTTAGTCATTTGCCCATTTCTCTCATAAAAGTGTAACTAATCTAGTGGTTCTCTATCCAGCGCTCATTGCTAAGGGGAAAAAACAACAACAACAACCTTTAAAAGTTCATATAACAAAAACCCAATCTAGTGGTTTTCTATCCAACACTCCTCATGAGGTTAAAGATCAAATAGAAATAATTAAACCAAGTTTACATTTGCCCATTTCTCTCATAAAAGTGTAACTAATCTAGTGGGTCTCTATCCAGCACTCATTGGTAAGGGGAAAAAACAACAACAACAACCTTTAAAAGTTCATATAACAAAAACCCAATCTAGTGGTTTTCTATCCACTACTCCTCATGAGGTTAAAGATCAAATAGAAATAATTAAACCATGTTTTAAGCTTGTAAGAAACAAACCCCACAAGGACTTATTTAAAACAATGAAGAAGGGTTTTCCCAAAGGCCCCCATCTTGAAGCTCCAAATGCAAATACACCACATGTGCCAACATATATGGATTGGAGAGGGTCATTAGACGATCCACTTGTGCATGTGATATGTCCCAAAAATCAAGTTGGCCACTGATCAGGTTAGCCTTACAAGCACATACAAAGAATGCTGGTTTATCATGTTTCTAACCATCCATTTCTTCCTAATGGCCCCTGACCTAACTGATTTGTGTTAGGCAATCTGCATGGTGAGGCCTGCAGTTCAGCATGTTGGTAGAAAAGATGGTACTGTGCCAAAAGTTGTGGTACCTTTCCTATCGGTGAATTGTGCTCATTCACTAATTTGCAAAATTTTTTGTCTTTTTTCTTTTTTTCACACACAGCCCTTCTACACAGGCTTTCGAATAGTCCATTCCCACAACCTTGGAAAGGAAACCCCGAATTAAACGGTACCACAATGAGTCCCACCTCATGGGTTCTTGGAGTCGCATCAAGTTATCCCTGCATTACATTGGGATTTCACTACAATGGGTACTAGAATCCATGACCTCTTGTGAGTCTACCACTGAGTCATCAGTAAAGTCCTGGAGAAAAAATTATTTAAACCAGGAGTAGATATAACTCTTTATCACACAAAAAGGATATAAAAATAAAAATGGTGTAGGCCATTAAATCTTTCAACTTGCAAGCGTTTTGGGGCAATCCTATCTTCCACTGTGGGGCCCATCAGATCAATGGATGGGACATACAAAATCTTGTAGACAAGGAGATCTAACTATCCAATCTTCAGTCCTTTTCCAGATCCATGCTGTTATCCGAACATAAAGGAGTAGGCCACATCCACTGTGGGGCCCTTCAGATCAATGGATAGGACATACCCAAAAAGATGTTTCATGTTAGAAGATTCTCATCAACCACCTTCGGCTTTTCACACCATGATATATTCTTATAACCATCTATTCGTTGGCAACTAATTGAAGGGCTAGGATGCTCCTATGAATCTCCCATCCACAGCAGGCCGTTGGATCAGTGGTCTCGATCACAGAACTATGGGCCCCACCTGTGCATTGAATGTCCTGATGCACAATGACACGGGCGTTCCTACTTGTGATGGGGATCAGATTAGGTGAGACCCAGGATGTGGGGCTCACGTTGATGTATGTGCCTTAAATCCACACCGTCCAACCATTTTGAAAGCTAATTTTAGGGCATGATCCCAAAAATGAATCTGACTCAAATCTTAGGTGGACTCATCACAGGAAACAGTTGTGATTGAATCCCCACCATTAAAAACTTCATGGATTCCACCGGAATGTTTATTTTTCCATCCAACCTGTTGATAAGGTCACAAACACCCAGATGAAGTGACCACACAAATATCATATTGATACAAAGCTTTTGTGGCCCACAAAAAGTTTTTAATGGTCAATCACCACTGTTTCCTGTACTATGGTCCATCTGAGATTTGGAACTGCTTCATTTTTTGGATCATGCCCTAAAATGAGCTTTCAATACCGATAGACGGCGTGGATGTAGTCACATACATCACAGTGGGCCCCACCCACCTCCGTGGATCCGGGGTCTCACCTAATCCGCTTCCCTTGTGATGCATCGGGGCGTGAACCATTGTCCGGATACGCCAGTCCATACAAGTGGGTCCCTGCGTTGTTGATCCAAACCGTTGATCTGATAGGCTTCATCAAAGAGAAGGTAAAAAAAAGAAAAAAAAAAAGAAAAAAAAAGATACAAGAACAGTTTATGGGAGAATGCAAAAAATTGGATGGCTGTGATTATCAAATCTAGAAGATATTGGGGCATCCACTATCCACAATAGGCCCATCAGATCTACACGTGGCAAACATTTTGGGTGGGGAAGGGTTGGCAACAGAAACAGAGCGACGCGTGGCAATAGCAAGCCAGTCTAGGCCCAGACCGGCCCAACACTCTTCAAGGTCCATGAACCGGAGCCCTCCATGGACCTAGCAGATCAGGCCTAAGCCCGGGCCTAACGCGTGGCAATAGCTCCTCATCCATCCATTGATCAAGTGGCCCACACATCCACAAAGAAATAGACATTCGGAAAAATGGAACCAATGGCCCATCCATACGTTTTATCAGCTCATTTTAGGGCATGAGATCAAATTTGAAGCATATCCAAATCTCAAGTGGACCACACCATAGGAAACAATGTGAATTGATCACTTACCGTTGAAAGCACAAATATCAAGCTGATATTTGTTTTTTCCCTTCATCCCTGTCTGTGTGGCCTTATCAACAGGTTGGATGACAAATGAACATCACTGTGGGCCCTATGAAGATTTCAACCGTGGACGTCATTAGCCCCACAGTTTCTTGTGGTGTGGTTCTCTTGAGCTTTCGATGTGCTTCCATTTTGG
The DNA here is from genome assembly GCA_003013855.2 of Liriodendron chinense. Taxonomy (NCBI): domain Eukaryota; kingdom Viridiplantae; phylum Streptophyta; class Magnoliopsida; order Magnoliales; family Magnoliaceae; genus Liriodendron; species Liriodendron chinense. The sequence continues at coordinate 559,140 of PVNU02003631.1, read as the reverse complement.
GCACATGCCCTAAAATGAGATGGGAAAATGGATGGACGGTGTGGATAAGACACAATGCGTCCACGTTGAGCCCGCTTCTGTGCCCAACCATGTACGCATGTAGTTGGGCTGGGCCTGAATCAAGCTAAAATGGTTTAAGCCCAATCCAGGCCGTTGGCACCCGTAAATAGTTTGTACACTAGTCATCCATCACATGGGTCCCACCTTCGATTTCCTGTCCCACTCAAAAACACTTTGAATCATCCGATTAGTTGACCAGGAAAATGGACGGTCCAAATTGAAAAGACTAGAAAAATTCCCATCATTAACCTATTGTCATTTTGATCAAACAATTCTAACAATGTGGTCCATTTCTAGGAAAATGGATGGTCCTATTATTCTATAAAGAGGTAATTGGACCGTCCATCATGGGTCCTACGATAATTACATTGTCAAGGTTGGATCATTGATTGAGGATTCGAGACCATCCTCTCATCCTCATGTGGACCCTTTCGTGCAATGATCCTAACCGTTTGATCAGTGTCAGGATGATCTTTGCACTAGGACATTTCATTTAAGGATCATTATCTCATGTTAACCTAGGTGGACGGTTGATTCAAGCCGAAAGTTATTTGGGCACTCCATCAAACGCAACATGTAAGCACTCTGTGTATGCCGATTAGGCACTTGTGAGATATCATGACCGTTCATAGAGTAGTCCACCTTATGACTGTTCCTCATCCAAAAAACCAGGCCAGTCCAATGCCATACAAGTACGAAGTAGATCACTAAAGGTCTTATTCAACATATAGTTGTGGCCCATCTAAAGAGCCAATCAGTTTGATTCTTGAAGAGGGTAATCTTCATGGTGTGGCTTACCATTTTGATGGTCCTAATTTTCTATACGCGGGCTGCATATGGGAGGAAAAATGGTGCAGGTGCAAATACATGCAAATGGGTAATGATTAATTACCAATCCTAATTCTTCCACTTTTTCCTAAATCCGAAGATTGTGCAAATTTTATGTGGGGCCCACTGGGATATATGTGGTTTATCCACACTGTCCATCCATTTTGCAGATTGATTTTAGGGCATGAACCCAAAATTGAGGCAAATCTAAAGCTCAAGTGAACCACATCATGTGAAATAGTGCGTTAAACACTTACCATTAAAAACCATTAACGAACACGATTTCCTATGGTGTGCGCCACTTGAGCTTCAGATCTGCCTCATTTTTTGTCTCATGCCCTAAAATGTTCTAGTAAAATGGATGGACCGCATGGATATGTCACAGACCTTACCGTAGGGCCCACGAATTTAATTCCATCCTTTTCAAAACAACATTTCAACAAAGAAATACTCATTTATGCCTGACATATTGTGTAAATGGTAATTTACAGGATGAAATTGGAAAACAAGCACCCATAGATGTAGGGCTCTCAATGGGTCAGATTTTGATCAGATATATGTAGGGCTGTCAATGGCACGGATCTTGATCCGTATCCGATCCGTATCCGATCTGATTTAATCGGATTCGGATCAATAATCGGATAATTAGGGTCGGATACGGATATCCAAAGATGATCCGTTTAATATTCGGGTAGGATTCGGATCAACCTTGATCCGGCCCGTTAACGATCCGACCCGATAAAAAAAATAATAATAAAATAAAACAAAATAAAATAAAATAAAATAAAAACATATAATAATCTCTCTCTCTCTCTCTCTCTCTCTCTCTCTCTCTCGGATATCCGGTCGGATATCGGGTTGGATCATAATCGGATCGGAAACGGATTTCGAAAAATTTAATCGGGTCCGGTTCGGATCATATACTTGTGATCCGAATCGGATTCGGGTCGGATATATTTTTAATCGGGTCGGATTCGGATCATCACTGATCCGGCCCATATCCGACCCGTTGACAGCCCTAGATATATGAAGTCAAATTCAGATTAGATTCAGATCCAACTCGGATTCAAAAGGTGATATCCATATCCGGTTCACTTATAAATAGCCAAATCCATTTCCGATCCAAAATTCATATAGCCATCGAATTTGGGTCAAATCTAGGTCCGAATCTACCACATACATCACAAATCTAAAAAATTGGCCTGATTCAAAATGTCTGTGGCCCCACAAATATTTCAACTGTAGACGTTCAATACTCATGTTTTCGGCCTACTTGAGTATTGGCCCCGCTCATTTTTTTTTGTCACACGTCCTAAAATGAGCTCGTTTTACGCATGGTTGAGTAGATTTCTCACCAACGTCATGGTGGGCCCGCCTAAGTTCCGACCATGAGAACTTCCTCTCTCTCTCTCTCTCTCTCTCTCTCTCAAGAAAAACCATGTTGCGGGGAGCGAATTAGGTGTTACCCATGGAATAGCTTAGTGGGTGTTATTGATAGCTGAAATAAAGCTAAATATTTTGGAGAATTCTCTGTATATTACTTTAGTTATAGATGGGCATTTATAAAGATGTACAACCTAAAAAAAAAAAAAAAATCTCTATACATGTAAAGCAAGTAAATATAATATTAAATACAATATCTACTAGAATAGAAGGAAATGATCTGCTATCACCCCCCCTTAAACCGATGTAGGGGATCAAACAACAACAGTTTGTGAACAAGGTAAGACTGGTGAGCAATCGTCATCATCTTGGTGAGAATATCAGCAATTTGATCCTTAGAGGCCACGTGTGAAAGTGAGTGATCCCAAATTGAAACTTTTCTCGAATAAAGTGACAATCTACCTCAATGTATTTTGTTCGTTCATGAAACACAGGGTTAGAAGCAATCTGGATAGCACTGATATTATCAACATGAAGAGGAGTTAGGTTAGGAAGAGGAATTCCAAAATCAGAAAGGAGACCACGTTGCCAAATAATCTCACTGCAGGCTGAAGACATAGTGCGATATTCAGCTTCCGTGCTAGACTTGGAGATGGTTGCTTCTTGCATTTCCAGGAGATAAGTGACGTGCCTAGAAATATACGATATGCCGTGGTAGAACGGTGAGTGAGAGCACAACCTGCCCAGTCAGCATCAGAATATGGAACAAGCTCAAGAGGAGATGTCGAGTGAAAAAAAAAAAGAAACGATTGATTGTACCTTGCAAATATCGAAGGATTCTCAAAACAGCAGTCATGTGCAAGGTACGAGGCTCGGCAACGAACTGACAAACTACTTGGACATCATATGAAATATCTGGTCGGGTCATTGTTAGGTAAACAAGACTACCGACTAAGCGACGGAATAGGGTGGGTTGCTCTAATAGATCACCATCTTGTTTTTCATATTGAACATTCAACTCCATTAGTGTCTCAACAATTCGTTGATCAAAGAGATTAGCAAGATTAAGGAGATCCTATGTATATTTGCGCTGGCTGACAAGGATACCTCGATTAATTCGAGAGACTTCCAAACCTAGGAAGTATGTCAGGTGGCCCGGATTTTTCATGTGAAAGAAAGACTGAAGAACATGCTAAGTTTCTGTATTCCAGCTTTATCACTGCCAGTGAGCAGGATATCATCAACATACACGAGCAAGATAACAATACCATGGGATGATGACTAAATAAAGAGAGAGGGATCATGGCTGCTCTGATCAAACCCAACTGAATGAACAACCTCATGGAAACGTTGAAACCAAGCACGGGGAGCCTGCTTTAGTCCATATAATGCTTTGTGCAGATTGCAAACCAAATTTTTCGAATCAGTAGAACCCAGAGGTTGGGCCATGTATACAGGCTCTTATAAATTCCCTTGAAGAAATGCATTTTTGACATCCATCTGATGAATAGGCCAATCACAGGATAGCTGGAACGGCAAGAAGAGTGCAAACAGTCTTTATTTTTGCAACCAGACGAAAGGTTTCTTCATAATCTATACCATATTCCTGCTTATACCCTTTAGCAACAAGACGAGCCTTGTACCGATCAAGAGAGCCATCTAATTTGAGCTTGATAGAGTATACCCATTTACTGCCAATCACCTGCTGATCAGGGGGACAAGGAACAAGATCCCACGTATGATTATCTGCAAGAGCCTGTAATTCGGTAGTCATGGCATCCCTCCAACACTGGTGTAGACAGGCCTGAGAATAAGTTATAGGAACAGAGACAGGCTCGATAGTAGAAAGCATAGAACAAATGAGTCTATCAGGAGGATGTGACGTTCGACTAGATCGACGTACCTTTAGAAGGAGTGGATTGGCCGCAGGTTGAGTAGTCAAAGGAGACGAAAGAGGTAGTACTCTTAACTTGCTTTGTTGACAGTTCAACAAATGATCAGGAGATAAATTTGCCAAAGGTGGGATATCTAGAAACTTGGTTAATCCTCTAGAATCATAAGAAGGAGGTGAAGTGAGAGATGTGGGAGTATGAAAAGGAATATTTTCTAAAAAACAACATTCCTTGATACACGAATACAACGAGCAATAGGATCATAACAACGGTAGCCCTTCTGAGTTTCTTCAATTCTAAGAAACATGCAATGAATAGATTTTGGTACAATTTATGATGCGCATGGGAAGGAAGATGAACATAACAAACACAACAAAAAATACACAACAAGGAGTAAGTGGGAAGTGAACCGAACAGAACAAAATATGGACAGACATTATAAAGAATTTTGATAGTCATGCGGTTAATGCGATAAACCGAGTGTGACATGGTTTCCGCCCAAAAAATGCGAGGAACGAAAGTGTCTGCCATCAAAGTATTGGCAGTCTCAACAATGTGTCGATTTTTACGTTCAGTAACACCATTCTGCTGGGGTGTATTAGGATATGTTTTCTTATGAATGATTCCAAATTCACGAAAAAAAAACTTGAAAATCTAAGGAGGTATATTCCCCTCCTGAATTCGACCGTAAAACTTTAATCTTTTTTCTCAAATTGTGTAACAACCCTCTTGTAGAATTGTTGAAAGGTTGCGAAAACTTGAGACTTGGAATATAAGAAATACATCCATGTATGTCTTAAGAAATCATCAATAAAGATCACATAATATCTCAAGCCAGACATAGATAAAATCGGAGATGGTCCCCAAACATCAGAATGCACAAGGTCGAAAGGAGCTGTTAATCGAGAAGCACTAATACGGAAAGGCAAATTTTTACTCTTAGATAAACAACATGAAGTGTAAGATAAATCAACAGAAGATTTATTAACTTTCAGTTTTTCTAAAACACCAAAGGTAAACAATTGTGATAATCTATCTGAATGTGGATGGCCAAGAAGACAATGCCAGAATTTTCACATTTTATTAGCATGACTAATCTCAGTAGAAGAGGGAGAGAAGAAGCAAGAGGATGGAGTAACTGAACTGTCAAGATCAAACAAGAAGAGTTGTCCTTCTCGTCTACCCTTCCCAACCACTTTCCCTGTTGCTAGATCCTGTACAAAACAACAATCAGGAAGAAAGATCACTAAGCATTAGTTTTGTACAAGCTGACCTACAGAGATAAGATTAGCAGACAAATGGGGAACACGAAAGACATCGGTAAGAGTAAATGTGTGATGTGGGGAAGAAGAAAATGATAAGGATTCAACTGAAGAAGTAGGTAACTTTGTTCTATTAGCAGTAGAGATGACTTGATTACTTTGGTAAGGGTGAACATTATGAAGATGGGAGACAGTACATGTCATGTGGTTGGATGCATCCGAATCAAAATACCAAGGAGACATTGGAGTTGTACCTGATAGTCCAGTGGCAGACAATGCTTGTACAATCTGTTGGATCATCTCTGGAGAAAGAGATCCACTAGTAGATGGAGTGGCCATAACACTAGTAGATGCATCTGCAGTTGCAATAAGTAAGCTTTTCCTCTTTATTTGTTCTTCTTCTTTCGACATTCATGGATAGCATGGCCATGAATCTTACAATACGTACAGAAAGGACTCTCTTTGCAGGTTGTTGCTAGATGGCCAAATTTCTTACACCAATTGCATTGGACGCGAGACATGTCCTGTCTCGTTGGTATAGAAGAAGATGCCAGAAGCACCGTATCTGATGTGCCAGTAAGCTGGAGTGGGGTCGAAAGAGCTTTGAGACGTTGCTCTTCTACTAACAAGTCAGATATCACAGCACTCATGATAAGAACTGGACTGTTATTGAGTAACACGACCCGACAATGCTCAAATTCAGGACGTAGTTTCATAAGAAATTGTCTAACACGAGTTCGTTCACGCATGTTCTAAAAGATGGTGATGGCATCTGTTGGAAACGCAGGGTCCATCATCGACATCTCAGTCCAAATGGCCACAATAGCATTATAAAATTCCTGGAATGACCGATATCCTTGGGTGATGTGAGCTAAGTCCTGCTCCAGCCAATATAGGCGAGCGTCATTATTCTGTTGATAAATCATTTTTAAGTGATCCCACATTGCCTTTGCGGTCCGATAAGGAGTTAGACCAACGGCAATGGTTTTGTCCACCGAGTCTAATATCCAAGTGACAATCTTTCCATTTTTTATTTTCCAATCTGCCAGTTCTTTTAATTTTTCCATTGTAGGAACAGAGTCAGTTCCATCAACTATACCCCATAGGCCTCGTCTATGAAGAAAATTCTCAAAGTGGATGGACCACAATCCATAATTGTTACCATCAAATGTGCAACGAGAAGGAAAATCACAGTCCATAATTATTATTATTAAATCTTCTGAGAAAAAAAAAAAAGGAGAGGTGAGGTACCGTGAACCAAGAACTGCCGAGTGGATTCCCAAACGTGAATTGCAAAATGTGAGCAGAGGAATAGACTATCAACAAGGAATCACAATTGCTCCAATATCAATAGAATGCAAGTTCAAGACAAATCTATAGTGACAAACCATAAAAAATCTGCAGGACCAGCTTCTGAGATATGGTTGTGGTTGTAGTTCTGAAATAACAGATCTGATACTGACCAGCTTCTGAGATCTAGCTGGGATTGTAGATATGAAATAAAAGAGACGTGTATATCAGAAATAGCAGATCTGTGCAGAGGCGACTGGATATGGTAGCAGTGATAGGCGACTGGATATGGCAGATCTGTGCAGAGGCGACTGGATATGGCAGCGGCGATGTAATGGTAGTCGAACTGCGAACGACAATGGATTCGTGCTGAAAAGTCGGCAATGGCGGCTGCAGATATGGTAGTGATGCAGCGTCGATGGTGCTGCTGTTGATGATGATGGCAAAGATGGAATGTCACTGATGATGGGTTGTGACAGGGGGTTGTTGGATCTACTGGAGGAACACTTGACAAAATTGGTAACAGCAATGATGTTGAATAATAGAGATGATGGGCACAACTGATACTAATTGGGGAAGAATTTGCGTATGGAGATCTGTGCCAATGATAATTGCAGAGGCAGATCTGTGGCAAGAATGAGCATTGCTAATGAAGGAACCACCGACAGATGGGTGTCAGATCTGCAAGTAGTAAAGGCCAGGAAGGATCCCAGATCTGGGACGAGGGAGAGTTCACAACATAATTGTTGCTAATGAAGGATCTGCAATTGAGATTGTATGATGAGAGTTGTCACAACAGGGCAACAATGGTAGCATAGGACGGAAGGATCAATGGCTTAAATGTGAGGCTTTGATACCATGATAGCTGAGATAAAGCTAAATATTTTGGAGAATTCTCTGTATATTACTTCAGCCATAGATGGTCATTTATAGAGATGTACAACCTAAAAAAAAGAAAATAATCTCTATACATATAAAGCAAGTAAATATAATATTAAATACAATATCTACTAGAATAGAAGGAAATTATCTACTATCAGTTATCCCTATTGTGTGGCCCACATGGGTGACAATTTGTATATTCTCATCGTACATCCGTTTTTCCAACCCGTCTTAGGATGGGGTTTTAAAAATTATACAGACCCAAATCTCAAGTGGACCATACCACTGGAAACAGTGGTGATTGAGTGTACCACCATTAAAAATTCCAAAGAGCCCATCGTAAGATATTAGTAGTGTTTATTTGTAATCCAACCTCTTAATAATTTCAAAAAGATCTGGATGAAGGGAAAATAGAAATATAAGCTTGATAAAAAACTTTTGTGGCCCACAAATTTTTTTGATAGTCATTCATCATTGTTTCTAGTGGTATGGTCCACATGAGATTTGGATCTTCTTAGGGTTTGGTATCACGTCCTAAGATGAGATGGAAAAACATATGAACGGCGTGGATATATACACAATACATCAATATGAGCCCCACATGGTTAGGGTACCACCCACTAAGCTATAATCGCACTCTCTAGAGATATTCTCGGAGAAATTCTCAAAAGAAAGTCATCTCTTCTCTCTCTACATGTGATAGGAGAGATCCAGTCAGATCTCACTGCTAAATCTGGATCCAATCCAAATATTATTTGAATTTAATTTTGTGAACTCGAATCTGGTCCATTTAATTAATCAGACATATTTTAAGATCCAAGTCTACATTATACGGGTTTGAAGTGAATCGGATCTCGAATCTAACCTGCTCTATTGAGAGCCCTACCTAGATGTCACCCAAATATTTATACATGAAGACGCTTTGAAAATATGACAATGTAGAAGAAAATTGTAATTTTGAATGATCAATGGTCAAAATACATTATTTGTTTTGTAAATTGGTTCATATGAAAATGTCAAAAAGTCAATGGTCGGCAACAAAAGACCTCTATAATTATCATGAAAAATCTTATACAGTAACATTTTAGGAAGAAATCTATTAATATATTTTACGAAGAAAAATGTAAAAATGATAATCAATTTCTATAGCTATTATTTTACAATACAAACAATGAAAAACATCACATTAATGAAAAATAATTTCATTTCCAACTTCCCAAATAGCTGGGCGGATATGACAAGAGATTTTAGTAGATCTACATACATCTCTCTCCCATGAAAATTTTCATTAGTTCATGAGTTTGTGCAGATCACGAGGTTGCAAAACTTGGGATCAATTGTCTGGATCGTGATGAGTGGACCGGATGGGCCAATTAAGAGTTGTGATCATAACACCTGATCTCACTATATCATAATGGTGTATTTAAAGAGTATAATTATTGATTGTTTAGAGATCTAGTTAAAAGCCTTGATTCATGGGTTAGGAGTCTTTGAGTTGCTTAAAAATAAGGATCTCATTCTCTATTCTCCTTCAGCTAATACAACTTAAAGAGTTTTTTCCATCAATAAAAAGATTGTAGTTTGGTGAAAAAAAAAGGAAAATTAGGCCAAACACTGTAACATCAATATCCAAAATATCCATGAAATAGACCCCACGTATTTTTTTTTAACACGGATTGGGTACTATCCCCGCCTATCCTGAGATTGAAACATGCTGGGGCTTTGAGGGGCCCACTGTGATGTATGGGTTTATCCACACCGTTCATCTATTTTTTCATATAATGTTAGGTCTTAATTCCAAAATCGAGGCAAATTCAAGGCTTAAGTGGACCACACAATGGGGATTAAATTCCCACCATTAAAAGCTTCTTGGGAGTAGCAGTAGTTTTAGATCAATCTAGTATTTTTGTCTTGCCTGCATCCAGGTTTATGTGACCTTATGAACAGATTGCATGGAAAATAAAAATCACGTTGCGCCCTAGGAAGGTTTTAACGGTGGCATCATTATCACTGCTGTTTCTTGTGGTGTGTGGTCCACTTGAGACTTGATTTTAACAGTGGGTATCATTATCACTGCTGTTTCTTGTGGAGTGTGGTCCACTTGAGACTTGGATCTACCTCATTTTTACCATTAAAAACTTGTTGGGTGTCAGAAGTTTTGGATCAATCTTATATTTGTATCTTGCCTTCATCCGTGTCTATGTGGCCTTTCATGGAAAATAAACATCATAGTGGGCCCTATGAGGGTTTTAACAGTGGGCATCATTATCACTGCTGTTTCTTATGGTGTGTGGTCCACTTGAGCCTTCGATTTGCCTCGGTTTTAAACCTAAAATGAAATGGAAAAATAGATAGACGGTGTGGATAAACTCATATATCACAGTGGGCCCATTGTAGCCCTAGCCTGTTCAGTGCCTGGGAAAGGCGGGCGCGATATCTTCCGAAGTGGTTTGGCTAGTGACCCTGACACCTACCAGCTAGTTGGTGTCAAAGCTCTGTGAGCCTTACCATGATGTATCTGTTTTATCCATGTTGTCCATCCATTTTCCAGCTCATTTTATGGCGCGATCCCAAAAATCAGGTAGATCCAAATCTCAAGTGGACCACACCACAGAAAAACAGTGTTGACTAAATGTTCACCATTAAAAACTTCCTAAGGCCCACTGTAATGTTTATTTGCCATCCAACCTGTCGATATGGTCACACAAACCTAGATGAAGAGAAAAGACAAATATCAGCTTGTTCCAAAACTTCTATGGTCCCCAAAAAGTATTCAATAGTAAGCATTCAATCCCCACTATTTCTTGTGATGTGGTCCACCTGAGATTTAGGTTGTCCCATTTTTAGACTCATGCAATAAAATGAGCTGTCTAAATGGATGGACAACATGGATAAAATAGATACATGGGGCTCATAGAGCTTTGACGTTTGCTTGCACGATGGTGTTGGGTCATTAGAGCTATACACAAGCCAAGCTAGCTCAGTTAGCTCCCTTGATTCGGCTCAATTCGACTCGATTTGAAGGTTGGGTTCGAACGAAGCTCGAAATGATTTTCAAGCCGAGCTCGAGCTAACCTAAACTCAATTCGGCTCGACTCAGCTAACTCAATTGGAAATGTATGTTTTTTAGTCCCACATCAAAAGTGAGCAAAGAAATGAGAGGTGAAACTCTCTATAAAAGTAAGTGGGGTGGTGTAAATGGGCTTTGGACTGCCTTTGGGCCCGATTTTAAATAGTTTTAGGCTAGGCTTTGGGCTAGGCCACATAAAAGTTTTCAATAGTAGTTATTTAATCCCCACTGTGTGGTCCAAATATGACCCTTACACCCTAAAATGATACCTCAATGTGGATGGATAGTGTTGATAAACCCATACATCATGGTGGACCCCTCAAAGACCCAACCTATTCAAAGCAGCGGGGTTAGTCCCTATTCCACATCTAAACTGCGTCCATATTTTTAGACGTGGATTGGGTAGTGCCCCTTCTGGAACAGGCTAATGCTCTAGGGACCTACAATGATGTATGGGTTTTCTTGGAAAACGGGTGATCGGCCCTGTAGCGGAAGCAAGCGCGGTGCAATTAAACAAAGAACAAACACAATGTAATCACACACCAAGCAAATCAACACACCCAAGAGGCAATCCGAATTTAATGTGGAAAAAACCACAGCACAAAGTGACATCAATCCATTATGAATCAGAAGTTACAAGAGCATGAAAAAACTTACACCGGATTCAAGCCCACAAGAGAAAACCCAAGCTCTCTAAAAGGAAAACCAACGTAGCCCTTCTTCTAAAGCTCTTTCTCTTACCCTAATACTCTCTTACTCAACCCTTGCAGACTGAGTGAAGATAGCCTTGTTTCAACACTAGGTCATAGTATTGATTCTCATAGTGGGGGTGGCTAACATCTTGATGTGATTAACAAGGGTGGGTGGGTGTACTAACAATGGGGTGTATGAACTAACCCATAAAAAATAAAAATAAAAACCATTGCACATCTAGGATACCTAATTCATGTATTATAGCTTTTTAAATAGGAAGAAATCCTAATTAGAAACATCTTGCACAAGAAACCACGCAAGATCGTGCAAAAACTGCGCCACCGACTTTGCAATCCATGCACGGTCAAGCGCCTGACAAATTCAAAATCTGTCCAGAGAGTTCCAACAAAAATCCAGACAATTTTGGGCGCCCGACCAACAGTGTCGGCCCCCCTACAGCCCAGAAACAATTCAGCAATACAGACTTCCAAAAATCAATCCGGGTGTCCTTGGACGGGCGCCCGACACCCCCTAGTATCCAAGATTGAAGGCAAAACCCCAACAAGTTTATCAATACAGTTCATCCATTTTTTGGATCCGATATAAGTACAAAAATTAAGCAGATCCAAGGCTTAAGTGGACCACACATTGGGGATTAAAGACCTCCCATTAAAAACTTCTTGGCAGCTGCAAAAGTTTTGGATCGACACTGGTAGACCAAGTGAAGATAGCCTCATTTCAACACAAACAAACATCATGGTGGGCCCTAGAAAGCTTTCAACAGTGGCCGTCATCATCACCACTGCATCCTATGATGTGGTTCATTTGAGCCTTAGATCTGCCTCATTTTGGGCTCACGTCCTTAAATGATTGGGGGAAATGGATGGACGGTGTTGATAAACCCATACATTAGGGTGGGCCCCTCAGAGCCCGAGCCTGTTTAGAGTTCGGGATAGATGGGGTAGTGTATACCCAATCCGTGTCTCCATATTTTAAGAGAGCGGATTAGGTGAGACCCCGGCCTCACCCAAGAGGGTGCAGCCCTTACCATAGGGTTACCGGTGGGGCCCACCTTGATCCATGTATTATATATCCACTCCATCCATCCGTTTTTCCAGATCATTTTAGAGTAATTTCCAAAAAACGAAGCAGATCCAATTATCCGGTTGACCATACCATAAGAAACAGTGGTGATTGACCATCCTACCATTAAAAACTTTTTAAGGCGCACCTTAATATCTCTGTAGTGTTTATTTACCATCTAATCTGTTGATAAGGTCAAAAAATCCTAGATGAAGGGACAAAACAAATATCAGCTTCATCCAAAACTTGTGTGGTCCATTAATGGTCAATAAAAACTGTTTCCTATGGTATGGCTCACCTGATAATTGGATCTATTTCAAATTTTGGATAATGTGATAAAATCATATGGAGAAACGGATGGACGGCATGGATACATAATACACATATCAAGGTGGCCCCACAGTAACCCCATGATAAGGGCCGCACCCTCTTGGTGAGGCCAGCGTCTCACCTAATCCGCTCTCATATTTTAAAGCCCATGCAATGATCCTGGACTTCGTTGATCGTTATCGGATTTCATCCCTTTCATGTCACGTGTTCCTTTTGGACTCGGTTTGGCTAGTCCCGCTGCTCGTTTCTCTATGGGCCTACAATTATATATGTGTCTTATCCACACCATTCATCCATTTTTTCCGGATCATTTTAGGGCTCAACCCAAAAATGAGGCAGATCTAAATCTCAGGTAGGCCACACTGCAGTAAAACAATAGTGGCTAAATGTCCACCATTAAAAACCTCCTAGGACCCACTGTAATGTTTATTTCACATCCAACCTGTTGATCAGGTCATACAGACATGGATGACAAGAAGTTTTTAACAGTGGGCGATTCCATCAACACTGTTTCCTCCAATATGGTCCACTTGAGATTTGGGTCTACATCATTTTTGGGCTCATACTCTGAAATAATCTCCAAAAATGGATGGACTACGTGGATTAAACACATACATTATGAATTTATGATGGGCCCACATAGCCCCGACCACTAGCCATTGGTCCGTTCTTTTTGGGGCTGGCGCCAGCGTTTTGGACAGGTTGGAAGTTGAACAAGCTTGACATCTAACTTATGGTAGAAGTACTTGCCATTGCATGGGAAGCTTAGGACGCGGATTAGCTACTGACAGGTTGAGTAGCTATCTGGCTACTACTGAAGTGACGTCACCAACTTTTGTGGTCCCACCGTGATGTATGTATTATATCCACACCGTCCATCCATTTGGAGAGATCATTTTAGGTCATGAGGTAAAGAATACGAAAGATCCGAAGCTCGAGTGGACCCCACCAAAGAAAACATTGGGGATTAGTGAATCAACCCGTTGGAACATTCCTAAGGCCCTCCATGATGTTTATTTGAGATCCAATCTGTTCATAAGTTCACACAGTCATGGAAGAAGGGAAAACACAAATATCAGCTTGATCAAAAACTTTCTTTGACCTCAACAATTTTTTAATGGTAGGAGATCAATTCCCACTATTTTCATTGGTGAGGTTCACTTTAGCTTTGGATCTACCTCATTCTTCGGCTCATGCTATAAAATGATCTCTCCAAATGAATGGACGGTGTGGATACAATACATACATTATGGTGGGGCCCATAGAAATTGGTAACGTCACTTGAGTAGCCATATAGCTACTCAACTTGTCAGTAGCTAATCCGCGTCCGGGAAGCTTACGGGGGACATGAAGATCACCTAGCATGGAAAATCAGGTGGGGTTGCCCACGCCGCCCCCAGCGGTTGTTTTGTGATGTGCTCGGAGATTTAGGGCCCACTGTAATGAATGTATTTTATAGCCACACTGTCCATCCTTGTTGTTAGCTCATTTTAGAGCATCAACCCAAAAAATGAAGCAGATCCAAAGCTCAATTGGACCACACTGTAGAAGAGTGGTGATTGGATGCGAACCATTAAAAACTTCCCAGGGCCTACAAAAGTTTTGGATCAATCTAATATCCCTTCATCCAAGGCTATGTTACCTTATCAACGGGTTAGATGGAAAATAAACATTACGGTGGGCCCTAGAAAAGTTTCAACGGTGTGTGTCGTTATCCCCAATGTTTCCTATGGTGTGGTCCACTTGATCTATAGGATCTCCTTCATTTTTGGGCTCACAACCTGAAATAAGCTGCCAAAATAGCGCCCAACACATCGCCACACCACCGCTGGGGGTGGTGCGGGCAACACCACCTAATCCGTATCCATCATGTTGTGGACTTGGCCTACTTTTTGTATCTCGAACGTCCAACACAGGTTTTGATACGATCTGATGCTCAGACCACACACTACATGGTTTAGATGATGATCTGAACCGTTCATATTCTGGATTCTATGCTTGGGCCATCCTAAGAAACAATTTTCTGTCGAATGATTGGGTATGAAGATGAATCTGAAATAGTGAAAGTAAAGTTTAAATTCTTCGTATTCAAATAGAAGAATCAAAGGTCAAGATCATCAACGAAACGTGATTATAACGTCACAGCTTGTCTGTCATGATAAGATGAACGGTTGAGATCATCATCTAAAGAATATGAGCGGTTGAGATCATCATCTAAGAGCAATCCAGGGTGAAATAGCATCCCTGAGGTACCAGTACCGGTGCTCTGTACCCTATGGACGGTTGACAATTACTTGCAAGTTTTCTTACTCCCTCTTTATTTTCTTACACGTATTAACTAGCTAACTGATAATCAGCACCGTCGGCTCCCACCTGATACACATCAGAAGCTGTGTGGGGCCCACATAAATTCCCATGACCTCGTCCATCTGTTTATAAACATCATGATAAGTCAGGACTCCAAAACTCAGGAAGATCCATAACTCAAGTGGGCCACACCATGCGAAACAGAAGGGATTGAACGCCCACCATTTGAAACTTTTTGGGGCCACGGAAGTTTTATATCTGGATGATATTTGTTCCTGCAGCTTATAGGGATCGTAATAATCCTATGAACGATTTGGATGGCATATAAACATCATGGTCAGCTCCAGGAAGGTTTCAACCGGTGAACGTTTTCATTATCACTGTTTCATGTGGTGTGGGCCACCTGAGAATTGGATTTGATTTATTTTTGTATTCCTGCCTTATTATAATGTTTTGAAACTGATGAACGGACTGGATTTATGATATACATCTATGTGGGCCCCACACAGCTTCCAACCACAGGAACTTCCTCCCCTTCTCTCTAACTGTGGATGTCGCTGTCCCCACTGTTTTCTGTGGTGGGTCCACTTGAGCTTTGGATATGCCTCATTCTTTGATTCGTGCCCTAAAATGGTCTCTGTAAATGGATGGACGGTATGGATACAACACATACATCATGCTGAGGCACGCAAAATATGGTGACGTCACTTAGGTTAGCTACTCAACCTGTCACTGGCTAATCCCCGTCTTATAAAAAAAAAACTCTCCTTTCGCCTACGAGGATGGCGTTTTCCATGGGAGGCCGGATCTATTACAAGCACTTGGAGGTTAACAATGCAATTTATGAGGCCTATATTGTTGCGTGTATGCAATCTAATCTGTCTATCACATACATCTAATGATGGTTTCCTTTGTGATCAGTATTCATTTCAATTCAAAACTTAGGTGGGCCACTCAACGGGAAAGAACATCTTGACCACCCTTCTACCTTTGAATGAGCATTTTTGTCATTTCAAAAAGTTGGTTGCCAACACATATATCAGCCTTTCATATATGCATTTGTTTCCCGCCCAACAGTAATTTTATTTTGGCGGGAAATATTCCAATGGTTTTCTTAAAGCATTTTGATGGTGGGCCACTGTTGGGCCTACTATAAATGTATGTAGTTCATCTACACCGTCCATCCACTTTTCCAGATCATTTAAGGGGTTGAAACCAAAATTGAAGCATATCCAAAACTCAAGTAGACCATACCACAAGAAACAGTGGGTATAATGATTTCCACCCTTGAAAACTTTCTTACAGCCCGCAGTGATGTTTATTTGTCATCCAACCTATTCACAAGATCACACAGGCCATTGATGAAGGGAAAGAAAAAAAAATATCAGCTTGATCCAAAATTTCTATGGCCCCAAGAATTTTTCAATGATACAGGTTCAATTCACATTATTTCGTGTGGTGTGGCCCACTTCAGCTTTCTGTAGCTTTCATTTTTTGTATAAACTTATAAAATTTTATTTTAAAATAGATGAATGGAGTGGATGAAATACATAAATGATGGTGAACCACATGGAGTTTACCCAGTACGCTTAAAGTACTGAGTTACTCAGTATGCAATCTGTTTCCTGCCGGCGAAAGTTATGTGGAGCCCACTGTGATGCTTGTTCGAAATCCTCACCGTCCATGGGTTTTTACCCTTCATCTAGGTCCGTGTGACCTTATGAACAGTTTGGATGGCAAATAATCATCATGGTAGGCTTATGTATGTTTTAACGGTGAGAATCATTGTAGAGTCTGCGTTTTCTGGTGTGGTCCACGTACACCAGCGAATCCTCTTCCTCTGTTACCGAAATACGAGTGGGTGCGTAACCAACTAGGAAGAAGATGCATCATGGTATCAAGACTATGGAAGCACTCTAACTAAATACCGAAAAACATTGATACACACCATACTCCTAAAATAGCATCGATCCACTCCGACTTACACAGCAGCCCTTCAATGGCACGCCGAGTGCTTTTACCGAATTTCGAGTGGGTGCGTAACCACTCAAGAAGACCCTACGTTAGGGTACCAAGATTCAAGAATCACTCTAACACACACCGACGAACACGGATATACACCGGATCTCCAAAATAGTAATGGTTCCCTCTGACTTGTACTGCAGCACAAGCGGTCGCATCTCGAATGCTTTTACTGAACTACGAGTGGGTGCGTAAACAACTAAGAAGAAGATGCATAATGGTACCGAGACGACGGAAGCACTCTAACCAAATACCGAAAAACATTGATGCATACAGTACCCTTAAAATAGCATCGATTCACTTCGACTTACACAACAGCCCTTCGGTGGCACGTTGAACGCTTTCACCGAACTTTGAGTGGGTGCGTAACCACTCAAGAATACGCTACGTTAGGGTACCGAGACTCAAGAATCACTCTGACATGCACCGACAAACACGGACATACACCGGACCTCCAAAATAGTAATGGTTCCCTCCGACTTATACTGCAGCACATGCGGTCGTATTTTGAATGCTTTTACTGAACTACGAGTGGGTGCATAAACACCTAGGAAGAAGATGCATTATGGTACCGAAACTACGGAAGCACTCTAACCAAATACCGAAAAATATTGACGCACACTATACCCCTAAAATAACGTCGATCCACTTCGACTTACACAGCAGCCCTTCGGTGGCACACCAAATGCTTTCACCGAACTTCGAGTGGGTGCGTAACCACTCAAGAAGATGCTACGTTAGGGTACCGAGACTCAAGAATCACTTTAACACGCATCGACGAACACAGACATACACCGAACTTTCAAAATAGTAACGGTTCCCTCCAACTTATACTGCAGTACATGCGGTCGCATCTCGAATGCTTTTACTGAACTACGAGTGGGTGCATAAACAACTAGGAAGAAGATGCATAATGGTACCGAGACGACGGAAGTACTCTAACCAAATACCGAAAAATATTGACGCATACCGTACCCCTAAAATAGCATCGATTCATTCCGACTTATACATCAGCCCTTTGGTGGCACGCCGAACGCTTTTACCGAACTTTGAGTGGGTGCATAACCACTCAAGAAGATGCTACGTTAGGGTACCGAGACTAAAGAATCACTCTCACACACACTGACGAACACGGACATACAGCGGACCTCCAAAATAGTAACAGTTCCCTCTGACTTGTACTGCAGCACATGCGGTCGCATCTCGAATGCTTTTACTGAACTACGAGTGGGTGCGTAAACAACTAGGAAGAAGATGCATCATGGTATCGAGACTACGGAAGCACTTTAACCATATATCAAAAAATGCTGATGCATACCGTACCCCTAAAATAGCATCGATCCACTCCGACTTACATACCATCCCTTCTGTGGCACGTCGAATGCTTTCACTGAACTACGAGTGGGTGCGTAACTACTCAAGAAGATGCTACATTTGGGTACCGAGACTCAAAAATTACTTTGATCACGCACCGACGAACACAGACACACACCGGACCCCAAAATAGTAACAGTTCCCTCTGACTTGTACTGCCGCACATGCGGTCGCATCTAGAATGCTTTTACCGAAGTACGAGTTGTGCATAACCAACTAGGAAGACGCTGTATCATTGTACCGAGACTACAGAAGCACTCTAACCACATACTAAAAAACATCGACGCACATCGTACCCCTAAAATAATATCGATTCACTTCGACTTCTACAGTATTCCTTCAATGTCATGTCGAATGTTTTCACCGAACTACGAGTGGGTACATAACCACTCAAGAAGACACTACGTTAGGGAACTGGGAACTCAAGAATCACTCTAACCACGCACCGAAAAATACGGACACACACTAGACCCCCTAAATATTAACGGTTCCCTCCGACTTGCACTGCAGCAAATGCGATCTTACGTTGAACGCTTTCATTGAACTATGAGTATATATGTATCCACCTGCGAAGACTCTCTATCATGGTATTGAGACTACAGAACCATTTTACATAGACAACAACTAACATTGATACACACCGTACTGTACCTCTAAAATAGCATCGATCCACTTCGACTTGTATTGTAACCTTTCGATGGCACGCCAAACGCTTACACCGAACTACGAGTGGGTGGATAACCACTAAAAAAGACGCTGCATTAGGGTACTGAGACTCAAGAATCACTTTAACCACACACCGACGAACACGGACACTCACGGGATTCCCAAAATAGTAATGGTTCACTCTGACTTGTACTGCAGCCTATGCAATCGCATGTTGAACGCTTTCACTGAACTACGAGTGGGTGCGTATCCACCTGGAAAGACTCTCCATCATGATACCAACACTACAGAAGCACTCTGACCACATATCGAAAAACACTGACGCATACCGTACCCCTAAAATAGCATTGATCCACTTCGACTTGCATACCAGCCCTTCTGTGGCACGCCGAACGCTTTCACTAAACTACGAGTGAGTGCATAAACACTCAAGAAGATGCTGGTTTAGGGTACCGAGACTCAAGAATCACTCTAACCACACACTAACGCACACAGATACACACAAGACCTCAAAAATAGTAATGGTTCCCTCCGACTTACACTGCAGCCCATGCAGTCACAGCTCGAAATCTTTTACAGAAGTACAAGTGGGTGCGTAACCAATTTAGAAGACACTGCATCATGGTGCCGAGACTATGGAAGCACTCTAAGATCATACCGTAAAACATCGACACACACTATACCCCTAAAATAGCATCGATCCACATCGACTTGCACTGCAGCCCTTCATTGGCACGCTAAACGCTTTCACCGAGCTACGAGTGGGTTCGTAACCACTCAAGAAGACACTGCGTTAGGGTACCGAGACTCAAGAATCACTCTAACCATGCACCAACGAACACGGATACACACGGGATATTGAAAATAGTAACGGTTCCTTCCGACTTGCATTGCAGCCCATGCGGTCGCAACTCGAATTCTTTTACCGAAGTAGGAGTGGGTGCATAACCAATTAGGAAGACGCTGCATCATGGTATCAAGACTACGGAAGCACTCTAACATCGTACCGAAAAACATTGACGCACATTGTATGCTAAAATAACATCGATCCACACCGACTTGCACTGCAGCCCTTCGGTGGCACGCCAAATGCTTTCACCGAGCTATGACTGGGTTCATAACCACTCAAGAAGACGCTGCATTATGGTACTGAGACTCAAGAACCACTCTAACCACACATTATCGAACACAGGACACACACCGAATTTCCAAAATAGTAACAGTTTACCCCGACTTGGACTGCCTTGTTTTAGTAAAGGGCCACACCTTCATTTATTGATGTTGTTAGCAATGATCCATGTTGTTAATTCAAATTTTAAGATTTTTTTTGTTCCGATACTAAAAAATGTGGCAGATCAAATAATCAAGTGGTCCACATCATCTTCATTTACATTTAATGGTACATACTTAACACACTTCTAATATTTTTTACGGCCCACCTTCCACTCAGATCCGCCTCATTTTTTTTTCTAATGATATAAAAGAGGATAAGAAAATCGTTGGACGGTATCAATTGACAAATTAAATTTATGTGGGCCCCATTACAGAAATTTAACGTAACTGAACATTTCAAGGTTAAAGTTGTAATAAAGTAATACCACAAAGGTTGCAGTGTCAATTTAGACAGCTAGCACGAGTAAATTCACAACTTTTTTGTCTCTTTTTGAAGCCTTTGTGAAAAGACGAAATTAACCTCTGTGAGTATTTACGTTAACCTACAAGTACTTATAATAGATCCGGCATCTTTCCATACATCTTGAGATGACTCGGATTCTGTAGTGATCCCTCCAGTACCGAGCTAGATACTGGTCAATGCAGGAAAAAGCTTTGTAGGCCCTAAAATCATGTTTGTGCTTTATCCATGCTGTCCATCCATTTTCCCATATCATTTTATGGTATGAGACCCAAAATGAGGCAGGTCCAAATCTCAGGTGGACCGCACCATTAAATATAGTGGTGATATAACGCCCACCATTAAAAACTTCTCAGGGCCCACAATCGTTTTGGATCAAGCTGAATTTGTGTTTTCCCTTCATCTAGGTCTGTGTAACCCAATCAACAGATTTGATAGCAAATAAACATTACAGTGGACCCTAGGAAGTTTTTTAATGGTAGGCATTCAATCAACACTGTTTCCTGCGGTGTGTACCACATGAGATTTGGATCCGTCTCATTTTTTTTTTGTCCATGCCCAAAAGGAACTCTAAAAACAGATGGACGACGTGGACGACGTGGATAAGGCACATACATCATGTGGGCCCACATAGCTTTTTCAGCACCGACCTCGGTATTGGAGGGCTCACTGCGATATATCACCTTCACGCGGGAGTGGATTAACACCTCAGCGGTTGTTACCCTTACCGTTGGGCCCACCTTGATGATTTGTCGTATATCCACGCCGTCCATCCATTTTTTCAGCCCATTTT
Organism: Liriodendron chinense; assembly: GCA_003013855.2. NCBI lineage: Eukaryota > Viridiplantae > Streptophyta > Magnoliopsida > Magnoliales > Magnoliaceae > Liriodendron > Liriodendron chinense. Next base: position 537,572 of record PVNU02003631.1, on the reverse strand, counting down.
AATACGTGAAATAAAAAATAATGAAGCAAATACAAAGCTAGAGTAACATGGGGCTCACCGTAATGTTTATTTGCCATCCAACCAGTTGATAAGGTCAAACCAACCTGGATGGAAGGAAGGCTTAATCCAAAACTATTGTGGCCCACCAAAAGTTTTTAATCGTAATCACCTCTGTTTCCAGTGGTGTGGTCCACCTGAGATTTGGATCTGCAATTAAGTTTTTGGACCATGTCCTAAAATGAGTTGAAAATACAATGGACGGCGTGGATATACAACACATTCATCGAGGTGAGCCCCACCCATCTCAACGGACGGCTGATGTCGATATACAACACATTCATCAAGGTGAGCCCCACCCACATCATGGGTATAGATCGACATCATTATCATGGGAAAAATCCCTATATTAAGGAGTTTTGGGTTCTGATTAGGAACTCATGGAATTGTTATCATACAGTCTTTTAATGGTGCAGGTAGATGCATATTCTGCATGATGGACATTCGATATTATCAATCCAAACCGTTCATTTGGTCCAGGCAATCCTCATAGAACATCTTGCAAATTTTACACTGATATTACCATCAATGCCATGCAAAATAGAGGGTCTAAAATCATTCACAGAAAATAGGGTCTGATTTCAATGTAAATCATCCATTTTGTGGGCCACACATTGGATCACAGGCTTGGACGAAGTGCTTCGATCAGATGATGTCAACCGCTGTATTTATGGCTTGGAGAACTATATATATATATATATATATATATATATATATATATATATATATATATATATATATATATATATGGGAAATGGTACTATGAGTTCGACCTCATGGGAACTTCCCATGAGGTCGAGCTGTGTGGGCCCCACCTTGATGTGTTTTGAACATCTACTACATTAGTTAGATGCACCATTCAATGGTGGGACACATGCTAAAAAATCAGGTCAATCCATGACTTAGGTGGGACACACCACATAAAACAGTTGCGAGGGGTTATCCACCCATTAAAATATTCATGATCGTTGATTGGGCCCACTGAGATGTGATTCACAAATCAAGACCATCCATCATGTGTGTTCCACTTGTAAGAGGGTTCAGACCAGGTATCAGGCACATCCAAAACTCAGGTGGGCCCCACCAAGTGATTTTAGATATTTTAGGCATATCTTCACATGGTTTTAGATGGTATGGCCCACCTGAGTTCCCTATTCAGCTGATTTTTGGGGTATCTCATAAACTAAAGAGGAACCATCAAATGCACGGTGTTGATGTGCGACACACATCACGGTGGGGCCCACACAGCTCGACCTCATGGGAAGTTCCCATGAGGTCGACCTCATAGTACCATTTCCCACACACACATATATATATATATATATATATATATATATATATATATATATATATATATATATATATATATATATATATATAGGGGCACTCTCAAGTCCATCCGGTTGGACTATACCTCAGGTCCAACCAGCTTGGATGCCATTCACTTGGGGCTGAATTTTAATGCATTTAATTTACATTTAATTAGGAGAGAGAGTACTTATGCATGGCATTTATTACCATTACGTTTAAAGAATAAAATCACATTATACTGTGGGGCCCACCATGAGGTTTGTGAGAAATCCATCTCATCCATCCATTTTGCTGGATCATGTTAGGACATCTGATAAAAAAATGGGATAGATCCAAAAACTCAAGTGGACCTACGGCTGGAAAAAATGGTAGGGAAATTCCTATCATTGAAACCCCCCTAGGGTCCACTATAATATTTATATATCATCCATACCATTAATAAGGTTATTCCTACTGGGATGAACTGAAAACACAAAATTATTAGCCACAATACAAACTTCTGTGACCACATAAATGTTGCAAAGGTGGACGTTCAATCCTCATTATTTCTAATTGTGCAACCCAGTTAAGTCTTGGATCTGCCGAATTTTTTGGTCCATGCCCTAACATGATATATAAAAACGAATGGACGGGATGGATTTTCCACAGATATCATGTTGGGTCCCACCTAGCATCGTGTGGACTGCTTTAGTTGGCTATCCTCCTTTTTACTATTCGGTGCTACTTTGAAAGGTGTGAAAGAAAAAATTTTCAAAAAAAAATCTCTCGTGAACCCTTTGACGTGGATGGACGTGGCTTCTGATAATAACCTACCGTAGAGCCACTATGATGGATGTGCCTTATATCCACGCCGTCCATCCATTTTAACAGCTTATTTTAGGGCATGATTCCAAAACTTAAGCATATCTAAATCTCATATGGACCAAGTAAAAGTGGCGATTGAATCCACAGTATTAAAAACTTCTTAGGGCCACCGAAATTTTTAGTTGCCATCCAACCTGTTGATGAGGTTACGTAGAACTGGATGGAGGGATCACACAAATTGGCCTGATCCGAAACTTTTATGGCCCACAAAAGTGAAAGGTAGTCATCTCTCTCTCAACTATTTATGTTGGTGTGGCGCTCTTAAATCAAATGCCATCCTGATTTTTCGGCTTTAGGCCTAAGGAGGGATTACATATCTAATAGTTGGAGTGGATCTCAGATATATGTATCATGGTGGGCCACTTCAAATGAAAGGGTGGGCATCTCATTTTTTTTTCTACTAGGATTGCGTACTTAGCACGCAACAATAGTATGTTGCGGGAAAAGCTTTGTGGGCCCAGCATGATTTATGTGCTTTATCCATACCGTTCATATATTTTTCCAGCTTATATAAGGGCATTAGCCCAGAAATGAGGCAATTCCAAATCTCAGGCCAACCACACCACAGGAAGCATGGTGATTGAACGCCTACCATTAAAAACTTCTTCAAGCCCATTGTAATGTTTATTTGACATCCCACCTGTTGATTAGGTCGCACAGACCTGGATGAAGGGAAAACACAAATAACAGCTTGATCCAAAACTTTTCTATCCCTCAAGAAGTTTTTAATGGTGGGTATCCATTCACCTTTGTTTCCTATGGAATGGTCCACCTGGGATTTGAATCTACCTAAATTTTTGGCTCATGCACTAAAACGAACAAGAAAAATGGATGGATAGTGTAGATAAAACACATACATGGTGGGGCCCACAAAGCTATACCAGCGCCACACGATACCCTTGCTATGTGATGTTACCCTATTGCCTTCCATTTGAATTTTAGTAGAAGTCCACCCTCATATTTGATGTGGCCCACCATGATATGTATCTGAGATCCTCTCCGACCATAAGATATGTAATCCTGCCTTAGTCCTGAGGTAGAAAAATTAGGTTCATCTGTGATTTAGGTTGGCCACATGAAGGTTATAGTTTAGAGGATAAGAGTGGACACACACACCTTTTCCAATCATGTAGTCCATTTGGATCATAGATGTGACTGATTTTTGGTACTTGGGCTTAACATAGGGTGACACACCTATTGAACAGAGTAGATTTCACATAAACTTTATGGTAGGGCCTACCTGAGCAGAACCCTTTTTATTTCCTTCTTTATTTAATCTTATTTATGGCCATTACTAACATTAATTAGCTCCACCTTTATCAAAGTGGTTGGACGTCCAACCGGTTGGACTTGAGAGTTTCTCATATATATATATATATATATATATATATATATATATATATATATATATATATATATAAAGAAGGCTAATGTACAAATGGTTGAGATGTTCATATCAGCGTGATTTTTTTTTTTTTTGCATGGTTGCATGTGAAGAGTGAGCTGGACCAAATGGCATGTGCAGTTGATTAAAGATCAACAGCCCATGCCTCCCATTGCAACCAGCACTGGCTCATTCATCCTCCCTGCGTATGAATGACCCATTTTTTTAACACACACCCACACCACACACTCACACACCAACCCACACCACATAGGAAACAATAGTCATGATTGAATCCCCACCATTAAAATATTTATGGGGGCACCAGAATGTTTAATTTCCATCCAACTTTGATAAGGCCACAAAGACATTGATGATGAGATCATACAGATATCAACTTGATCCAAAACTTTCATGACTCATGAGAAGTTTTTATCCAATTTTGATAAGGCCACAAAGACATTGATGATCATGAGACCATACAGATATCAACTTGATACAAAATTTTGATAAGGCCACAAAGACATTGATGATGAGACCATACAGATATCAACTTGATACAAAACTTTCGTGACTCACGAGAAGTTTTTAATTATTGATTACCACTGTTTCCAGTATTATGGTCCACCTGAGATTTGGATTGCTTCATTTTTTGGATCGAGACAGGAAATGATTTTTCAAAGCGGATTGATGGCATGGATATAAGGGAAAGACATCACAATAGCCCCATGATCGGGGATCCCACCCAAATCCATTGAAGCCGCACTCGCCCGGAGTCAATAAGTTTGTAAGTTTTTTAGTTGGGAATGGAATGTAGGTATAATCTTGCTCTTATTGAAAAAGTTTTGCTGGGCCCAATAGCAACCTCTTAAAACGAATCAAGCAATGCAATAGAAAAAGAAAAATATGAGCATGCACAAATAATATAAAGATTTTACGTTAAAAAAAAAAAAAACTTTGCTGGGTAAAATCATGGTAGAAAGTGGCAAACAATCCACTATAATATTCAGAAAAGTTACAAGGGATGGACCAACTTATATATGTAAGAACCCTAGCTTTCTGTAGACACCCCACCCCAGGCTGACAAGCTGATTATGAGTGGACGGCTAGGATGGATAATGATCCAAATCCATCCGAACCCTAACTCAGTCCTAAACCTCTATCCAAAACTCATTAAACCCTAAACTCAGCCTAACACAAACCCTAACTCAATCCCAAACCCTAATCTAGACCTCAACCCAATCTTGATCCCCAATTCTAGAACTTAACTTGACTCAACTTAGCCCACGTTAGACCAGCCAAGCCAACCCTAAAACCCCACGACCCGTAAAAATAAACCATGAATCAACTCTCTGAGTTAGCTTTTTTAATCAACCCCTTAAGTCAACTCTCTAAGTTAACTCTTTGAGTCAACTCACCCGATCAGACCATTCAGTCCCCACAACCTTGTAAGTCACCTAGTCAAGTCAACACCTAAACCATAGCCCAAGCCCAAACCAAGCATGGGAGGAAAAACTTTTGATATAAACTGAAGCAGGAGCTCTCCACAACCAAAGCTGAACCCTAGCTGGAGAGGTGATGCCTACCAGGTGGGCACCACCCACGTGGCACCTTTGTCCCTCCAAGACAGTCAGGTGCGGACCTTGTTTCCCTTCTCTTCCATCGCTCTAGCACGTGAGAGGAAAGTTACATTCGATAATACCCTTCTTTCTTCATACTATTTACCCTTTTTCTAAATCATCCAACCAATAAGATGTTGTTATGTGGCAATTTCAAATCACAGCCATTGCAACTCCTTTTAACCCCAATCCAACCTAGAATTACTAGAATACTAGGGTTGGAGGCTATAATATCGACTATAGCCTTTTCTATGCAACATCAATTTTCAAGGTCTTCACAATGACGAGCTTAAACTATGAAATATTATTATAAAAAAAAAAAAAATCACCTCTAACAGTAATTGCACCCATCTTTTCTAATGGGAAAGATCGTTTCATACCTATTGTTGTTCAGATTTGGTTAATGATCATTTTCATAAATCAATGTGTAAGGCAAGATCTTCATAGATTTTTTTTTATCTCTTTCCCAGGATTTTTTTAAAGTATTCCAGACATTCTATTAGCAAGATGATGAACTTCATTAGATTGACGTCCTTTTATGCTTTAAGATCATTTCATAAACCTCTTTTTGGATGGTCAGGATCTGCTGGGGTGAAGGTTTGATCCTTCAATACCGTATAGATTTGTAGAGTTCAAAAGATTCATGAAGCTCCATCGTTGTTGCACTAAACATACATAAGTACATCAGAATTACATGAACTCAACAACTACAGTGATACAAATGCAGAGTTCTTGTACAAGTGAAGATCATGATCAGCAATCTACGCCGCTAGTTTGGATATCAATGGCGGATGTTCACGAAAACGGCACATAATAGATATTATCCAAAGTTGTACGGATTTTACGGAAGCATGCGGGGAGATGCAACGGAGTCGTCTCCACCGAATTTCTTCCCGACGTGGCAGTCACTCCCTTTCTTGGGTGTGTAAGTGCAATCAGAAGGTCCGGAAGGGGGTACAGTACCTTTCTCAAGTGGCTTTAATGGGGGACGGCCACTTCGCAACGGTCGCAGTCCTTCCCAAGGCCTAGTTGCTTCAAGAAATTGAGAATTCACGATCAAGAAGAAGAATACAAAGGTTGTTATTGCAGAGAAATTTCTTTCCCAAAAGCCCATGTTTGAGAAGGAAGAATGGAGATTTTCTTGTTAGGGCTTTTGTTTAGCTGAGAATAGAGGAGGGAGGAGGCTTATATAGGGTTTTAGGCTGGTGAGCTGATCACTTGCTACCCGGGTAACACCCTGATGGGTGTTTCCCTGACTGTGGGGTCCACCTTGATGCATATATTGTATATCTAGGCCGTCCATAAGTTTTTTCAGATCATTTTATGGTATGATTCGAAAAATGAAGAAGATCAAAACCTTATAGGTAAACCACACCACAGAAAACAATGGTGATTGACTATTAAAACCTTCTTATGGGCCACAAAAGTTTTGAATCAAGCTGATGTTTGTATTTTCACTTCATCCATGTCTGTGTGACCTTATCAATAGGTTGGATGGAAAATAAACATTACGGTGCCCTGGAAAGTTTTTAATGGTGGGCATTCAATGAAAACTCTTTCCTATGGTGTGGCCCACTTGAGATTTTGATCTTTTTTTATTTTTGGGACAATGCTCTAGAATGATCTGGAAAAACTGATGGACAGTGTGGATATACAAGTGATACATCAAGGTGGGCCCTGCAGCCGCATCTTCTACTATGCTAATCCCCTTACCGTTTTGAGTAAGATGAGGAAATTAATGCATCTGATTTGGACATGAGTGCGCCTCTTTTAAAAAACAACGGCTAGTTGTATTGGGTGACCGTGACCGAACCATAAAAATCAAGCGTATCATGTGTGATAGGCTTGTGATGCCAAACTAACTCGGACAAGTGAATGATGCTCCCCACTTAAGGACACCGATAGCATACTGACCCTGGCACTGGTGAATAACTCGTTACTGATCAGTGCTGTGTGGGCCCCACCATGATGTACGTGTTTTATCCACACCGTCCATTCATTTTTCCATATTATTTTATGGCATGAGCCCAAAAATGAGGCAGACCCAAGTCTTAGGTGGACCACACCATAGGAAACAGTGGTGATTAAATGCCCACCATTAAAAACTTCTTCCGGGTTATTGTAGTGTTTATTATCCATATCCACGCCATCCATCAGTTTGTCCGTTAGCTGCAACACGAAACTTCTAAGCCGACAAGGTTCTATCGAAATAGTCAAGAAAATATTAAAAACTCATCGAAGTCATCATCTTAATTCGTGGGAGCCGAGTCAACTTTGTCAGTTATAAGTTGATCATCTTAATTCGTGGGAGCCGAGTCAAATTTGTCAGTTATAAGTTGATCATCTTAATTCGTGCGAGCCGAGTCAAGTTTGTCAGTTATGAGTTGGCAATGGAACATATGCAGAATGTTGCTCCCATTGAGTGATTTTAATCATCCAAACAATCCCAACCATCCACTTAGCGGTTGACAAATGAATTGTTAAAAGTAAAATAGATATGTGGTCCAAATTCAACATGAAAAATCAGATGGTTTGTGTCATCTACTCATCAAATGGAAGTAATTGTTGGAAGAAGAGGTTGAAAACAACTGACAGATATTGAAAAATAAAATTAAAAGAAATGTAAAGAACTTATTGATTTGAAGAACACTGAGTCGAGGCGTGACGAGTCATTGGGCTTGAAACCAAATCTGCCCTCCTTGGACCGCTTTCCAAATGCAACAGGAGTCACGGACAGTTGGCCTCCAGGATACAACGACTATCACCCTAGTCCCGGCTTTGCACTCGCCGTACAGGGCTCGAACCAGTAAGTATACCGCAAACTCGAGATGCAGTGACTCAGTGAGTCAAAAAAAACAGAAACAGGGTCCAGAGCTTTAGTAAAGTTGAGAAAGAAGATGATTTTCGAATCTCTTTAAAACGGATTAATCAGATCTATATAGGACTTGATTAGGTGCTTAATGCACCGTTTTGAATTGGGTTAGGTCCGTTGGGTTTAAACCCAACTGATGCGACCATCCGAACAGACGCTTCTCTGGACGTTTAAAACAAAAGACCGTTGGTGCAAGTACACTTTCAGTGTCCGTTGGAGCAAAAGGAAGGTGCACAAGTAGACCCAGACCCGAGCCCGAGCCCGGCACCGGCGACGGCGACGGCGCGGCGCGGCTCGGCCGGCCGGCGGGCGCGCGTGTGGTTTTTGGCATACTATGGTTCAATGTGCATAGCCCCCCACAAACCACAAAATTCACTTGCCCCCTGAGGGCGTAGCCTAGCCCATGTGCAAAGCCTCTACTTTTATACTTGCTTTTTTTCTTTGGTTCTTTCCGATGTGGGACAAAGAAAATGCACAAACTCCAAAAACAAACTTGTGGAGGGAAACTATTTTTAAAGTGAAATTTGAAATAAATATTTTAAAATTCTTTTTAAAATACAACAGTATTTTCTTTTTTTTAATATATTTTCTAGTATGAAACGCTATGTAAACACATCCTATATGAAAAACTAATACAAAATGAAAATAAATTTATACCGCTGGCATAGAGAGCTCTCATAAGTAAATGTGTTTGGATAAGAATGGGCAGCGCTAGATTAACCGCACAGAAGTAGCCATGTGGCATGCACAATGTCTTTATGACGTGCGCTAAATATACGAAAGACATCTCATTGCTAAGAAAATCTCTAAGGAGTCCTGCTTACTCAAATATAAGAGTCTATAACCATTAAGGCTAAGTTTGTTATTGCTGAGAATGGAGGAGGGAAGAGATTTAGATAGAGTTTTAAGCTCTCAGCCGAATCAAGTGTTAATGAGTGTTTTCGAACCATGGGGCCCACAATGATGTATGTTTTTTTTATATCCACGCCATCCATCACTTTTTTCAGCTCATTTTAGAGCACAAGCCAAAAAATAAAGCAAATCCAAAGCTAAAGTGGACCCATTGCAGAAAACAGCGGTGATTGAACACACACCAATAAAAACTTCTTGGGGGCCATAGAAGTTTTGGATCAAGCTGATATTCGTGTCTTCCCTTCATTCAAGTCTGTGTGACCTTATCAACAGATTGGATGGCAAATAAATACTACGGGCGGCCCTATGAAGATTTCAATGGGGGGCATGGGACCAGTTAGCTTCCAGTGGTGTGGTTCAGATTTGGATATATAAAATTTAATTCTTGGTACAATACCCTAAAATAGGCAGAAAAAACTGATGAACTGATGAACTTCGGCCGGCCTCATCTAATCCGCTAGGTGAATAATGCGTTTGAATTGCATACGACACCCTGTTAAAATTAAAAACGACAGTGTAACCGACCCATAAAAATCATGATTGGCTTCTCGTGATGCCAAACTGACTCAGAAAAGTGAATGATGCTCTTCACTTGAGGACAAGGATTGCAAACTGACCCGGCCGGCAGTAGTGAATAACTTGCTACTGGTTGGTTCTATGTGGGCCCTACCATGATGTATGTGTTTCATCCACACCGTCCATCCATTTTTCTAGATCATTTGAAGGCATGATACCAAAATGAGTCAGATCCAAATCTTAGGTGGACCTACACCACAGGCAACAACAGTGGTGATTGAATGGCCACCATTAAAAACTTCTCGGTGGCCACTGTAATGTTTATTTGCCATATCCAGGAGTAACACAAAACGACCCAAAAATCATTGAGTGATTTTAACCATCCCAACAATCCTAACCATCCAATCAATGGCTGACAAATGGATGATTATCCAAATTCAACATGCAAAATGTAAACGACGGCACATTGGCAGAAAGAGTCGGACCAGATCTTCTAATGTTAGCACACATTGCGTGCAGTGAGTTTGTGATAAGTACGGCCATCTAGACCATCCAAAATGACAACAACAGATCTTCCTTAGATGGGGCATGCATGTACGGCCATCTAGACAATCCAAGGGGTGGAATCATTGTAGATGCATACCCCCCAGATGTATGTGTTGTATCCACACTGTCTATCTATTTGGAGAGATCATCTTAGGGCATGAGCTGAGACAGATCCAAAGTTCAAGTGAACCCTACCATTGAAAACAGTGGGGACAATGATGCCCACCGTTGAAATCTTTATGGGCCCATCATGATGTTTATTTGAGATCCAACCTGTTCACAAGTTCATAAATACATGGAAGAAGGGAAAACACAAATACCAACTTAATCTAAAACTTCTGTGGCCCCCAATAAGTGTTTAAAGGTAGGTGTTCAATCTCCATGATTTTTTGTGGTGGGGTCCACTTGAGCTTTGGATCTGCATCGTTCTTTGTTTCATGCCCTAAAATGATCTGTGAGCTTTGGATCTACATCGTTCTTTGTTTCATGCCCTAAAATGATCTGTCCAAATGGACGGTGTGGATAAAACACATACATCATGGTAGTGCCCACAAAACTTGGTGCCGTCACCTCGTTAGTGAGATAGCTACCCGGACTTAAAAGGACGTGGATTAGCTACTGAAGTGACGTCACCAAATTCTGTGGGGCCCATCATAATGTATGTGTTATATCCAAGCCGTACATCCATTTGGAGAGATCATTTTAGGGTATGAGCCAAAGAATGAGGCAGATTCAAAGCTCAAGTAGACCCCACCATAGAAAAGAGTGGGGACAATGATACCTATCATTACAACTTCTTGGGGGCCGCAGAAGTTTTCAATCGAGCTGATATTTGTGTTTTCCCTTCGTCCATGTTTGTGTGAACCTATGAACAGGTTGGATTTCAAATAAACATCATGGTGAGCCTTAGGAAGGTTTCAACGGTGGAAATCATTGTCCCCACTGTTTTCTGTGGTGGGGTCCACTTAAGCTTTGGATCTGCCTCATTCTTTGAATCATCCCCTAAAATGATCTCTCCAGATGGATGGACAGTGTGGATATAACACATACATCATGGTGGGCCCATAGAACTTGGTGGCGTAACTTCGGTTGCGAGATAGCTACTGAAGCCATCAGTAGCTAATCCACGTCCTAGTTTAAAAACTCAAAAAACTTCATTTGACTCAGTAGGGTCTACCCGACTTCTTTAGATCTCTTAAGCACGCTAAAAGTAAAAATTAATTCAGTTATGAAGGGAAGCTTCATAGGGAATTGCATGAAGGTCTGGAGCATGCATGTAAGAAGGTTGAAGGTGGTTGAAGGTTGGAAAGAAAAATGAGTTCCTACAGCTTGTTTATGGATGACATCCCATGCGACTTCTTGCCAACAATTTGGAAGATATCTTTGAGTCATTTGGAAAGATTGTAGAGATGTACATTCCTGGTCACGGAAGGACAGGGAAAAGTAGATCTGAATTTATACTCTTCTTATATTTCGATGACATGTGAGTGGGCTATTGATATGCAAATAGGCCTTGGATACTCATTGTTACACCTTGGGAACTTTTGCACTCTTGTAGGTATACATGTACTTAACCTAGTATTCATCTTAATTTAAATCCATGCTTTTAGAAGATTAACACTTGGACTTATGCACATGAATACACATTTAGACCCATGTATACCTTATAGCAATCTTCAAAATCCAATATACCCTTGTACACTTAATCAATTATCTAATCAAGTACTATTAAAATAGTTGTTTAACACTAGGAAAAGACATCTAATTGCTCACTTCACTTTCGGACCACCCGATCATAATAAATGAATCTCAGAATCATCACATCCATCCACATAATACTCTGACCCATTCATCTTATCCATTATCAAAGTATAAACTTAACCTACCATCAAAATCACGATCTAACAAGCCCACTCCCAAGTACATGTACATATACACCTTTTTATTCATCCCGAACTTACATATCATCACCAACTTGATCCATCATTTATCTAAGCTGTTGAGAAGACTCTTCATGAACCAATTGAGCTATTCAACCATTTGAATTCAATCTGAATCATTGTATCATTATAAAATTGACAAAAAATTAATTTGGGCCATTTATATCCGATCATTCGCGATTATAAACCTTTTATCATAATTCTTATACATCAATGGACATCTTACATCGTTAAACTCCAATTCCAGTGGTTACTTATACGGATGTGATTGTCTAAAGTCTTCTATGGTATACTTGATCTTACCCTACACCATTCATCAAAAAACTCATTTACACACATTCAATCCCCTTGAAAATTTAGTCAATGATTGATCAACCCAACTGAACCGTATATTGCTAATCCCAGAGCTTAATCCCCAAGATCCATTATCAAACGAATTCCTCATATGTCCACTAAATATTTGCGCGAAAACTAAATAAATACTATTATCTTTATCCGCGATCGATCCCCAACAAATCCTCCGACTTTTATTTCACAATAATTCATGTTTGGACCTATTTTCAAAGTCCTTAGAAAATCTAGGAAGAATCCTACGAATTCTTTAGTTTCCAAAACTAAAACAAGTTCAGTGATCATCCATGCCCTAAATCATGCACTCCTGCATAATAAGATTATGATTTGCACTTTAATCTAATAGACAGACCATACATTTACACCCCAACACTTTAATAAACCCTTTAGACCACTTCTTCCCAATTCTAAGATATCTGATCCGTTTATTTCGTCATCAGTTAATGTAAGCCACTTAGAACACTTAATCATAACCAACCTTCCATCGTGGGACCACAAAAGTTTATCCTAGTAGGAATTACCTGATAAATGATATACATGACATATAAATATCACAATGAACTCCAGTGAGCTTTAGACAATCGATGTGCAACCCTGTCATTTCCTGTCTTGTGGCCCACCTAAGTTCTAAATCTCCCTCATCTTTCGAACTCCACCCCGCCTCCACCAAACAAATCTAATGAACGGAGTGAATCTCATCCCAATCATCATAGTGGACCCCACCTAAACGCTTTAACGTCAAGAGTATCATTCGAGACCCGTTTCCTTCTTGTTTCTATCCGCAAGTAATGTTGTTGTAACCTCCAAAATGGCAACTAATTAAAGTTGTCGACCTTCGAGTTTTCATTCATCATCCAATGTGTATATTGCACTAACATTTTCTAATTTCAAGAACCAATCAGAGAGCCCCTTCATGTCTTCTTCTATTTGCTTTCCAGTTTCCACGATGGACAGCGTACGGCAACCGAAGCTTTCAAACGACAAACCCACCAATAAATCTATTATGGACCTTCGATCTGTGGTGCCCACAAGCTCCCTTAGGTCAATCCAAACTATCCACAAGTCTCGGATTAAAGAAACAATCGTTGGTTTTTAATCCACCATTAAAATGAGTGTCATCTTCTTTGATAATAACTCATTGACTAGCGGTGTAAATCCTTGATTTTGAGATCTAATCTATCATCAAAATCACCTCATGATCAGCGTATGATTACTAAAACTGAACTAAGATCCACACCAGCGTGTAGAGTTTGAAATCCAAACAAAACCAATTGTCCAATCGCTCATTCGACATTAACTCTCATGCGCAATTGTAACTCCATAACCAGCTGCAAAGCTAAGGAGACTATAATATATCTTCTTGATGTTGGAAAAGAGATCACAACATTCAGAGAGGGAGAGAAATCGATCCAGAGAAAAAGAGTGAATTTGAGAGAGAGAGAGAGAGAGAGAGAGAGAGTTAATTCATAACTTGTTAAGTCACGTTGTATTTTTTGTTCTGGTCCATTGGTGGACGTTTTTGGAGAAAGAAACTATACGTGAAAGCAAAAAGAAAAAAAGAAGAAGAAAGGAAGAAAACAAAGAGAAGAAGGGAGAGGAGTTACCACTGAGTCGAGTTGACAAGTCAACCCACCGAGTTCGAAATTCGAGAATGTTTTCGAGGCTAACTCAAGCCTCTTATATTCCATCTAATAAGTAAGTCCCCTTCTAGTTCTTCTTATTCGAAATAGTTCATAATAGTAATATAAATTCCAGTGACTCACTGAGTCGACTTAGTGACTCAGAAGACTGATTGGTTGGATTTTGGCTTCAGGAGACCAAAAACCTTATAATAGGATCTGCTGAATCAATGGATGTGATTTAACACAGAAACCTTGCCGATTTGTTTTAAAACCATATCAAGTCGCATCGAGTCTAGTCTAACTAAGCTGAACTGAGTCTGAGTGGATCAAATCTTGATCGAGTGCATGTGATTTTCAACAATAATTTAAACCCTCACGTACCTATTCAAGTGGGTGATCCTCCTAATTTTTATTATTTTTTGTTTATAATTATTTTGTGAAATCTATCTTTATTTTTATGAAACGTTGATGTGAATTGTTTACGAGTTCTATTCTAAGTGAAATTTATATATATATATATATATATATATATATATATATATATATATATATATATATATGATTTATCTTTTAGTTTAAATGTGGATGGGATAATGAATTGAAAATGTGATTGCAGTTATTATGGAAAGAGAAATGTTTATGTAAATTGTTAATGGCGCATTCATGACAATGAAAAAATAGCACGGGTTGCACTACCCAGGGACAAAAAATGAACATGGTGCTCTGCCTTGAACTTCTTAAAAGTATATTCATAAGCACTTTGCCCTGGAAGATCTAAAATGAACACGGTACTCTGTCATGGATTCCCTAAAAGCCACGATACACTATTTACTTTTGATGTTAAGCACTATGTACATGGAGTGATTGATTATTTTAAGTTTTATTCTATCTATACTATTTATATGCTAACATAGAAATTGCAAGGATTAGAGGGATATGATCCTATTGGGTCATTGTGCTCACCCTATTTTAAATATCTTTTTAGGTGTTGAGTTATGTGCTTTGAGTGTGCAGATCTCTTTTATTAGTGATTTGTGTGTTTAGGCCTAGTTTGGTTTTCAGTCATTGATGCAATAGAAAAGTTGTATTAAATCATCCAGTGTAATAAAATAGTTTGATTTCCATTATCCATGTATTTATAAAACTTGAAAACTTCACCAGTGGATATTATTTAGGTTTGAATTTAATTCAGTAGAATGTTCATCTATTTTAAATCTTAAATATATTTGATTTCGAATAATTGTATCTATGATGTTAATATCCGAATATTTTAGTTCACATGGTTGGGATTCAGGTCTCAAATTGCTCCACTTGAGTACCTAAATTTTGAGGCATGACACTCACAATACTATACGCAAATAAGAAGTGAGACAAGAAGAAGAGAGACCTGAAGAAAATATGGTAGATAAAATCTATCTATTATTTATTTTTTTTTCTTATTTGTTACATCACAATGAGGTCTCTACATGTATATATTACTACTTGATGACCTTTCTATATACTTCTTTTCTTATTTAATGATTTTCTACATACGACAACTACCAATAGATTTTTTTCACGTGAATTTAACTCTATAAATCTTTTAGTGTAATCTCGTGAAACTTCTAAACTTGCCTTTTCTTTAATATATATTTTTTAAATATCCTTATAAACTTGTACAATTACTAAATTAGGTTTACTTTCAACACAAGCGGCGAATGAGCTCTATAGAAATGGTCAAGGAGGGGGTAGTGTTTCAGTATGAGTATACTATTTTCACGAGAAGAGAAGAAGATGCATTTAAAAACTATACGGAATAGGTTAAAGGCTTTTCTAGATCGAAGTTGGGCCAACATGCAACAATAGCCTTTGGATGGGATTGATGGCCTACCAAAAAGCCCTATTGAGAGAAAGCCCTAGTGCGGCCCGCCTAGTTATGGCTCTTATCGGATTTTTTTTAAACGCAGAGAAATTAAATCTTTCATGAACAATCAAATTTTTAATTAACCTTAATGAATACACTTTTAATATTCTCGAGTTTCTAAAATATGAAGAAAAAAATTTATAAGATCAATGGTTAAATTTATCTAATTGAAAATGTGTAAGGTGGTCTTGATCTTGTTACTATCGATCTTTTAAACTATGAAGTCTCTCCTCGATATATCTCAATTTAAGGAGAGTTGAGAGCATAACAAATTAACCGCAAAGTAAGGTCTTGCCAAATGCACACCGTCCACACACAGGTGGACCCCACATGTTGCCGCACTTATGATGGCGAGTGAGGAAGAGAAGATAATCTCTCTCGCATGCACGCACACTCTCTCTCTGCCCCTGTTGCGCAGCATGCCGACAACGCCGGTGAATCGAGATCCAATCTCCGGTTTCATCCATAAACGATAAACGGAAAGAAATAATAACTAGAAGTAGAATCTAAGCAAACCAACAATCCATAAGACAGATTTTACGTGGAAAAACCCCAAACAAGGGTAAAAAACTACGGTGCAAACTTTCACTATGAAGAAGACAAAGTTATAAGCAATACACTTACCTTCTCCGATGCTCCCATGCACAGAGATGGCCCTTTTTGCTAACCTCTCGCCTACTTCTCACCTTAGACATATAGAAACCCTAATCTCATTGCTTAATCCCGGATTACACCCCTTTATATATTAAAACCCGAAAATACAACTCAAAATAGGAAACCCCACACTTAACTTCACAGCTGATCGGGCGCCCGGGCGAGTGCCGTCTAGCAAGCTAAAGGTTAAATCAGTCGATTATCGGGTGCCCGACTGTTCACAGAACAGTCCAGAGACAACCGTCTCAATCACATGAATATCGGGCGCCCGACCATGCCTGGTGTGATTGGCTCCATACTCAATAGCCCCCACTCTTTGAATTTCTCCTCTCTACAATTTCATGCTGGGACAGTGGGTTAGACATCCAAGGCTCTTTATGTTTAAGGCATCTCCCTTTTGGGATATTATCTATTTATAAGGAAGGTTTAAGGTTTCAAGGGGAGACATCAATTATGGTACTCCACCACCTTATGAAATTGTGCGTATGGGCAGTCTAACACGACATCTTAACACACTACGTGTTGCGAAAGTTTAGTGGATGTTAGAATCTTGGCTAAGTCCTAGAGGAGGAGTGAATAGGACCACTTAAAAATTCATGTCTAATTAAAACATTTATTAATTAAAACTTAATTAAGCAATTAACAATTAGGCTTCCAAGCCAAATGAGTCCAATTATATAAACTACAAAAAATGCAACATTAAGCAACTAGTTTATAGGTTAGATAGAGAGCTTATGTGTGTTATATCAATCAAGTGCCTAGCATACAATTCAATTCAAGTATTCATCACATTAAAATAATAAAACATATAAACATGAATATGAAATGTACGCAATTAACAATCTCAAACTCAAGCATGTATAGTGTTTCGGTTTTCCTACTCCACTCCCGACTAACGCACTCTTCCATCGAGTGTACCAGATTTTACTATCTACAAGTTTCAATAGGTTCCTCCCAACCTTTACGCTTGATTTTCAATAGGTTCACTAAAAACCTCGATCGTACATAAGAACCATCTCCCACGGAGTCTTAGTTGGTTTTCTATCAGCTAACCAACAACCACTACACGTACACTCTCATCGGAGTCTTACACAAGGATTTGGTTTAGGTCCTACACAAGAAACTAACGAGTTTGTGTCACAAACTCTACACTCAATCCTACACAAGGAATGAGTATAACATGGACTGTTACAATTAACAACTTACTTGTCGGATTGAGCCCCTTTTGATGCGCATTTCTTGAGATGCTTCTTCATGCTATACCGTACTTGAATCCACAACTCAATTGCTCCTCGAACTTTGATGTCGAACTTCTTTAGCTTCAATCATCGTCTACCTTACAAGTGATACTCCATTGAGGTGACAAAGATAATAGGAGTTGGTAAAATCTATACAACCTAAGGATGAGAGTTAGTTCCACGTTGTGGATTCACCTGGATGGGTCTTCTAGAGTATTTAGACAAGATTTACCTATAGTTTTGGTGTCTAAAACTCTAGAGAATGAGAAATATTAAGTTCATCTTCATTTGAGTTTGAAATCCTAGGATTAGAACATTTATGGATATGGAGTTGTGGTTGCTTTTAATGCACTAAAAACCCATCAATTTATCTAAGAACTGAATGCCTTTTATATAGCCAAAGTGTTTTAACGGCTAAAAAATTGGCTAGTTAACAACTCTGTCGATAGGATGGAAGTACCCTTCAATAAAATTAAACTGCCCTTCAATGGGATCGAACGACTGATCGATGAAATTGAAGAACTGTCCAGAGAGTCCAGCTGGTTGTTGGACAATAACTTCGATGGCATCGAACCGAACTTCGATGGCATCGAAAAATTATCCAGAGAGTTCAGAAGTTTGCTTGACATATGTTCGATGGCATCAGCCAAGGTCTTCGATGGAATCGAACTCCTATTAATGGGAACTTTGATGGCATAGAATCCACTCAAAAACTATTATTTGGCCTGTTTGGTTTACAGTAGCTTGGACCTCTTATTAGCCTAACTTATCATGTTTATATAAGGCTTCTAAGGCAATGTGATGATCAATAAAAGTTTTTCTGTATAGAAATAGATCATCTAGAGGTTAGGTTATTTTTGTTCTAAGGTTAGGGTCACCAAGACATCTCATATTTACCTGTTTCTTCACTCTTTGATGCTTCTTGTCTTCATGTGTCTTCAGTTTTTAGTTTCTACGGGTTCAACCACTCACTGATACATGAACTCATATGATTGACAACAAATGTACTAACAATCTCCCCCTTTTATCAATTACGCGACAAAAACTTAACTTACCAAAACTATTCAAAATATATGTTAAAGAATACAATGATATTAATCTGAATTACAGACTCTTGACATATACACTACTTGCACTGCCCCTTTTCAATCGCTCCCCCATAATACATTAACTCCCTATAACAATAAATATATCCTACAAAATAAAATACAACTTGTTTTGGTGGACTTGATCTTTCTCCTCATTTTTGTCAGTATTTGACAAAGAGTTAATTTCATAAAATAATAAATAATATACCAATAATTTCATAATTATGAACAAGTAAAGTCATAGATTTACCAATAAGCACATATTAACAAGGGAATATAAAGGGTACATATATTCAATAAAAATGTAAAGCAAGTAACACAAGATCATTCAATGATACACTTATCTAGTAAAGATGATCATGCATAGTCTAGCACACTCAAGCTAAAATAAAAACCAATATTAAACTATAAACTATGCTAATTCCTCGAATTTGCTTATGATTTCAAACCCAATTGCCCTTACTAATATTTTCTTAATTATTCATCCTAAGGCTCAATCTATTTCTACAACTCTCTCATGTGGTAGATCAATTAGGGAAGGAGTGGGAACTTCTTCTTTAGATGGTGACATGGTCGAGATCCTCTCTCAAATCACTTAGGAGAGAGGTAGTAATGAAGGCCCTTAGAATACGCAATGGCCTTTGGTCTCCATCACTAAGGGGGTCATTAGATTCGGATGCAGACTCCTTCATATCATCTCATGTTACTACCATAGACAACATGACCATATCCTTTACAGTTGTAATATTGGACTTGTTTAGGTTGTATAGATGATTTACCCTTATGTTTTTCAATCGTTTTGCCCTTCTTGTCACAACTCTTCCCTCTATTAAGTTTGAAATTTTTTTTAAATTTTCTATAGAATTTTTCTTCCTCATCTTTATCATCATTATCTTCTCCTTCAGATTCAATTTTTCTATGAGGGGATGTATATGAAGATTTTAAGATATCATTCTTTTTTCTAGAATGAATTTTAAAGTGTAGTTTATAAGTTTGTAGATAACTTATTAGTTCTTTTACTTTCATCATATCTATGTCTCTATACTTTTCTATTGAAGTTACTTTAAAACTAAATCTCTCTGGGAGGGACCTAAAGATTTTCCTACAAATTTGACCTTCCAGGACTCTCTCTCATAAACTCCATAGTGACATTACATCGGCTAGTCTAACACGACACCCTATGCATACACGTGCGGAAGCTTAAAGAGCAACTAGAATTATGGCTAAACCTATAGGAGGGGGTGATTATGACCTTTTTAAAACTCTTTTCGCCTACTTAAACAATTCAACAAATTAAACTACGTAAGCGATTAACACTTCGGCTTTCAAGCCTAAGTGAGTCCAATCAAGAGATTAGCAAATGATAAGTGCATTCAGCAACCTAGTCTAAACAACTCATGTGAACTATAAAGGATGGATCAAGAAATGCTCAAGTCAACATGAGGTAGTGAAAGTACATCTTGTGAGTGTGGATATGCCTATCAAGTACCTAACATGCATTCCTAACTAAGCATTCATAATTAACCAATTAAACACAATGTATAAAGAGAAATGTGCTCAAGAATAACCACAAACACAAGGATGTATAGTGATTCGACTACTTGTCTACTCCACTCCCGGTTCAAGTACTCAACCCCTTTGAGCACACCGGCATTCACTGGGGAGTTTAAATCTGGTTCCTCCCAACCAAGGTGTTTTAAATCGGATCCACCTAACCGGGGAGTTTATAGGTTCCTCCCAACCTACACGTTTGAACCCGTGTTGGTGGCTCCCCCTTGGAGACTCTATTTAGGCCGACTAACGAGCCAAGGAACAGCTGACGTCCCTAAATTTAGGCCGACTAACAGGCTAATGATCGGCTAACAACCCTATATCGAGTTTGTCAAATAAACTCTAGACTCAACTCCCACAGGGAATTGAGTGGATGGACTCCTAACAAGATAACCTTACTTGTCGAATTGAGCCCCTTGTTTAGCGCCGGTTCGGGTTGCTTGATCTCCTCTCTCCCGTGCTTCAATCAGCTTCCCTTGCTCCCTCGATCGTGTCGCCGTTGTGTCACGCCCTGAAATCCGAGACTTGAGTACAACAACTCAGGGCTCGAGTTTCAGAGTGTGAATTCAATCTAAATATAACCTGCAGAGAGATTTCATTCCACATACCACAATAATACTAAACTGAAGTATTTTATTAACCATGAATTAAATCTCAAATAAAAGTTTAAATCAAACAACTACATCTATTCTGCAAAATATTCAAATCTACTGAAATCTGTTTTCAATCATCTTTCAAAGGAAATAAATTCAACACCTAAACTAATATAAGTCTTCTAATAAAAGTAATCGTCCAAATATTCTGCTTCAGCCGCTCCTCCTTCCTCCTGATATCCTGCAGGAACTGTGGTGATTTTGGTGAGCTAAAGCCCAGTGAGATCATTTCCATCACAAGTAATATTCCAATAGATAAAATGTTAGACGTGAGATACTAACAGCTAGGATTATATAATATATATAAGGATATGGTGAAGATTTAAACATCTTATGTCTTATTAGAAGTGAAGCATGATTATCATGATGTCATGTATGTTATGATACGTGTAAGAGCACAAACGTCTAGGAACTTGTTGCCACTGAACATTAGGAACTGTCGCAAATCAACCATGCTCACCTAACCGGTACAACGAGGCGGCAAATCAACCATGCACGCCAGTGGGCAAATCAACCATGCACCACTGATCCAACCGAGCAAATCAACCATGCTCAATAAGTGAAACGACCAGAACTCGCTGCCACTGAACATTAGGAACCTGTCGCAAATCAACCATGCTCACCTAACCGGTACAGCGAGGCGGCAAATCAACCATGCACGCCAGGAGTCAAATCAACCATGCTCCTGTTCTGTCGTTGTGTATAAAAGATGTATATGAATGTCATGAATCATGGAAACATATCTTCAAGCATACAATGCATCTCAACTCAATTCCAATCACACCATGCATGTGTCATCTTTGTTTAAGTAGTTCTTTGTCTAAACACGTAATTTGTAGTAAATTAAGGGAGCTGAGGATAATTTGGAAAATTATTAAAATATATAAGATAACCTGCGTCGGGTTCGTCTAATATCTTGATATGTACAACTAGATAGGATAATTTGGGGAAGAACATCAAGAATGAATGATACCTAAGAACAGAGATCGAAGTGGGTCCCACACCTAAGACTCCCTTACAATTGACAAGGAAAAATAAAGACCATATCAAAGACTTGATTAAGGAAGCGAGTTGGAAAACGGATTCCTTACCCAAAATCCAATTATTAAACAACAGAGAAGGAAATAAGACTCAGAATATAGCAACCAGAGAATCAAGGAAAACCAACCAGGAAATCATGAGATGAATCACTCACATGTAATGAACTATACACCCAAATCGAGTCGGAGTCGGCTCACTGAGTCGACTCAGTTGGCCCTCTTCTTTCTTTTCTTCTTTCTTTCTCCCTTCCTTCTCCTTTCTTCTTCCTTTCTTTCTTCTTCTTCTGTTCTTCTTCTTTTCTTTATCTTTCTTCTTTTCTTTCTCTTTCTTGCTGCCCCAGCAAGGGCCGCAACAACAACAGCAGCAGGAGCCGAGCATCAACAGCAACAGCAGCACGTGCTGCTACTTCTCCCGCTCTCTCTCTCCTTCTCTCTCTCTAACGCCCCACTCTCTCTCCAACTTCTCTCTTTCTTTCTCCAATAGGTCTCCCTCCCCTTCTCTCCCACTGTATCTTCTGTAAGGATGCAGTAGGAGGGCCGACCCCTTTATAGCCAGCATACACGCCCTACACGCCCGCACGCACGCACGTTAGATGGTTCCGAATCCGACTTGGATTCGGACTCCGAGACTTGCAACCCAAGCTAACTTGAAACGTTGGAAACCTAGGTGGGGTCCACACGACTCTAACGGAGCAGTTCTTGATCGTCCATGCAAGGTACGGACTTGGATCTTGTAGCTTCTTGGTTTGAACGGTTGTTTGAAGAAGATCCGATTCCCTGCTGTTGAAGGAGGAACTTGGGGGGTGTGTACTTGTCGGAGGTGCCGAATCAATGGACGGTTTGGATTTTACTATGGAGCCCATTCCGATGATTGCATGGGGCCCATTGTCGACAGCGCGCGGACGCTGTAACAGCGTCCGCTGTTTCAGCAGGCGAAGAAACGGGCGAAGCAGGGGTTCTTTCGACCGCCTGTTACGTGCGGTGCACGTACACCCACGCATCATTTTCCACTTCCATGTGGGGCCCACCCACAACCGCCATCAACGGACGGCATGGATGCCACCAGCGGACAGCGTCCGCTCGCAGCAATGGCTGCGAACGAAGAAGAAGAAGAAGAATTTCTTCAAACTCGCGGTCAACGTGGGTTGACCGAGTATTTATGGTGCACGCGATGCACGTGGGTCCCACCATGATGTGTATGCACAATCCACTCCATTCATTAGATAAGCCACATGATTTCATGCTATGACACCAAAAATGGGACGGTTCCGAAGTCAGATGGCCCACTTATGGCCCGATTCCTGATTAGGGCGTTTGTAGGATGATCGGAGGATTGAAATTTGACATGTATGGTTGGATCGTGTCCTAGAACTATTATAGAAGGTTTTGTACGGTAATGATTACTAGAAATCGTGATCCATGCAAATGCCTTATAACTTGGGTTCAATTAATAGCCTATTTATTTATTTATTTATTTATTTTTGATTTATTGTATATGAAAGGGTCATACCATAATCCTTATGGATTGTTTAATGTTAACTCATTCATTATTTAAATTATTTACTTACTTAATTATTAGATTAAACCCTTAATTAATTTATCGCAACTAATGGAAAACCAGGGTTATTACACGTTGTGTCGCCAATGCCTCAGCTACACTCTATCAAACACCTTGCATGTGATGCCTTTGAGATGCCCAAGGTGAAAGGAGGATGGTTGAATCTCCTACATGAGATATGTAGCTTGCTCTAACTAGGAGATCCACCTAGAGGGTCTTCTAGAGGTCTTGAACAAGAGATATGCCTACATGGTGTAGTGTTTCACCTCTAGAATTGAGAGAGGAATCAAGTCATCTCTTAGTTTGCATTTGAATGCCCTCACTTGTGATTAAACACAAGTGATATGACTTGAAACTCCTCCTCTTTGAGGCCCCATATGATGTACAAAAGATATGGCAAATAGGCTCTCAAAACCCTCTCCCAATGCCCAAGAACCGAGCTCAATATTTATAAAGTTCGAGCTCCAACGGTAAAAAAAATGGGCAGATTAGCGCATCTCCGATTGATCGAAAAAAGGTCTGATTGATCGGAGACATGTCCGATTGATCGGAAATCAGTCCAGTGGATTCTCTAGAAGATATTTCGATTGATCGGAACATGGTCCGATTGATCGGACTGACCCCTTCCGATGGATCGAAAGTATGTCCGATTGATCAAAAATTTGTCCAGTGGATTTTCAATTTTGCTAGAACAAATTCTAATTGATCGGAGATTCTGTCCAATGGATCGGAGTCCTATCGGAGCCAATGTCCGATTGATCGGAGATCAATCGAAAACTGTTGTTTGAGCTGTTTTGTTTACAGCAGCTTCCACCTCTTTAATTAGTCTAACTTATCATGTTTTTCATGGAGTTGTAAGACTAACGATGATGACTAAAGGTATACCTAGTTGGTGCAAGTCATCTAAGAGGTTAAGGGTTAGATTTTGGTTAAGGTTAAGGCACACCAAGGCATCACTTTTACCTGTATCTTCTTCCTTGATGTAGCGGGGTCACTTGAGTCTTCGGTCTTCTTCTTCATTAGGCTCAACCGACACTAGACTCACTGACGTAAGTGATTGACAAACAAGGTGCACTAGTATGCCACAGAAAAGTGCACTAACACATAGGGAGTTGCAAATATCACTCAGTTTAGTATGGAACTCCATAAAAGTTTCAGACTCTTCCATTTTTAAGTTTCAAATTTAGTGGTCAAGAGTTAAAGCATCGATCTTTTTATTGTGGTCGTGCCCCCATGGGTGGTTTCTAATAAGTTCCACGCCTCTTTGTTTATTTCACATGTACATATATGTTTAAATTCATCGGGCGAAACGACACAGTAAATGTCATTGAGAGCCTTGACATCACTAGAAATTGGGTTCTCTCATCGGCACTCCTTTTGGAATCATCTTTGGGAGTGCTAATGTCTTTACCATCAACTACGACATTTTCCATGGGCATATGATAACCTTGTTGAATACTGGCCCAAACCATATGATCAAGGAACTTTAAAATTTTCATTCTCGCCTTTCAATAGACATAATTAAACCCATTAAAATATGGTTGTCGGGTGACGCTCTTCAAGAGTAACCCACACTGAGCACCAATTAAAAATTAGATTTTAGGTTCTTACTCTATTAAAGTTACTTTCTCTGATACCAATTGAAATTGCACGTATGAGCAGTCTAACGTGACACCTTAGCATGCTACGCATTGCAGAAGCTTGGCTAAGTCCTAGAGGGGGGTGAATATGACCACTTAAAGATTTATGCCTAATTAAAATATTTATCAATTAAAACTAAATTAAGCAATTAACACTTGGGTTTTGAATTTATGTGAGTCGAATCACATAGACTACAAACGATGCAACATTAATCAACTAGTCTATAGGTTAAATAGTGAGTTTATGTGTGCTATACCAATTAAGTGCCTACCATACAGTTCAATTCAAGCATTCATCACATTCAACTAATAAAGTATATAAGCATGAATATAAAATATACGCAATTAACAATCTCAAACTTAAGCATGTATAGTGGTTAAGTTTTCATATTCCACTCCCGGCTAATGTACTCTTCCCTTGAATGTACCAGATTTCACTATCTGTGAGTTTCAATAGGTTCTTCCCAACCTTTACACTTAATTTTCAATAGGTTCACCAAAAACCTCGATCCTACATAAGGACTGACTCTCACAAAGTCCCGATTGGTTTTTTATCAGCTAACTAACAATTACTACACTACACTCCCGTCGAAGGCTTACACAAGGACTTGGTTTAGGTCCTACACAAAAACCTAACAATTTTGGGTCACAAACTCTACACTCAGTCATACACAATGAATGAGTATAATATGGACTCTTACAATTGACAACTTACTTGTTAGATTGAGCCACATTTGATGCGTCTTTCTTGATATACTTATTTATACTCTCCGGTGCTTGAATCCACAACTCAATTACTCCCCCGAACTTTGATGTCGAACTTCTTTGGGTTCAATGATCGGCTACCTTGCAAGTGATACTCCTTTGAGGTGACCAAAATAATGAAAGTTGGTGAAATCGCTACAACCTAAGGATGATAGTTAGTTCCATATTGTGGATTCACCTAAATGGGTCTTATATAGTATCTAGACAAGGTTTTACTTATAGAATTGGTGTTTAAAACTCTAGAGAATGAGGAATATCAAGTTCATCTTCATTCGAGCTTGAAATGATGCAACATCTGATGAATTATAAGGAATGTGACTTAAATCTCCTAGCATTAAAGCCTCTATAGATATGGAGTTGTAGTTGCTTCTAATGTACTGAAAACCCATCAATTTTTCCAAGAACCGAATGCCCTTTATATAGTTAAAGTGTTCTAACAGCCAAAAAAATGGCTAGTTAACAGCTCTGTCAATAGGATCGAAGTCCCTTCGATGAAATTGAACTGTCCTTCGATGAGATCGAACGACTGATCGATGAAATTGAAGAACTGTCTAAAGAGTTTAGCTGGTTGTTGGACAGGAACTTCGATGGGATTGAAGAACTGTCCAGAGAGTTCAGAAGTTTGTTGGACATATGTTCGATGGCATCTGTCAAGGTCTTTGATGGGATCGAACTCCTATCGACGAGAACGTAGATGGGATAGAAGTCCTCTCGAAAATTATCGTTTGACCTGTTTGGTTTACAGTAGCCTGTTGCTCTTATTAGCCTAACTTATCATGTTCATTTAAGGCTTCTAAAGCTATGTGATGATCAACAAGAGTTTTCCTATATGTGAATGGATCATCTAGAAGTTAAGCTGTTTTTGTTCTAAGGCTAAAGTCACCAAGGCACCTCTAATTTACCTGTTTCTTCACTCCTTGATGCTTTTTGTCTTCATGTTTCTTCAGTCTTTAGCTTTCAAGGGCTTAACTAACTCACTGACACACGCACTCACGCGATTGACAAACAAGGTGCACTAACACCTTATAATTTTTCATATGCTCTACATCATTATAATCCCGTGATCCTCCTTTTTCCATGCATGTATATCGGATCTAATCATTCCACTTCCATGGTCATCCACTAAAGTCCCAACGCCTATGCAAGTCAATTGGTCGACAATAAGATATGAACCATCATATTATCATCAAGTGCAATCAAAATATTTTTAACAATTAAAATAAAAGTTTAATAGTTGAAAGTATATGCAAAGCTTTTTAAAACCTTTTTGAGTGTTAGGCATAATGAAAAACTACTTGATGAATCTCTGATCTCTTATATTTACTCCATAAATGAGTTTTTAGAAAATCAATAGATCCTTTGTTGGCTTGTATGAGTATCAATGGACCTTGATAGATGCAGTCAACCAGAAGCTTTTATCGACCTTGTAAAGTGAATCAAAGTACAAATAATCAAGACCTTGAACTTCACACATCCTCAGGCTGAAGGATTAATCAAGTTTAATGCACCCTTAAGTAGATCATAGTCCAAGCATAATAGGTCCTAGTCTAGAATCTTGACCTTGGTCACCAATGCATGTATCCAATATTAATGGTATTTGATACTTGACCATATTGATGGTGAAATGAGGAGAACATGATCCCTATATACTTCACCACCACCCATTCTCCCGAGTTTCATGTTGTCAAATCGTCAATGTTTAACTTCACCCAACCATGAATAGGTCTCCTCCATTTTGAGATAAATACTTCTCTCATGTATGCAACTTGATGGGTTCATTTTATTGCTTGTTGTGCAATGTGTTCTAAAAAAGGAGTGTAGTTATCACTCCATAGGTAACTCGCTCTTTAATCTAAATATTTAAAAAAAAAATTGTAATGCTAGATATTAAGATTGGATCTGACACTACCAACGTTGTAGATAAGATGAATGTTCTGGTTGTCTAGTTACAACTCTTGTTATTTCCTTTTATATATAGCATTTGCATTTTGTTAATCTATAAGATAGGCGTGGCGTTCTTCTTTTAGTGGTGCCTGCTTGAATAGATAAACAAAGCATGCTTTTGTTAATAAAAAAATTACAAGTTATATGCTTTCACCTTTCAATAAAAAGAAGTGTTTAGTTATCACGCTCCAAAAATCGGCACCTGAATAATGAGACTGAGACCCAAATCCTGAGTTCAGGAGTGTGAACTAAATGCAAGCCTCACATAGGAGTATTGTCCGCGTGCATATAGTTAGTTTAATAGCTGACTTATAATCAATAATTAGAGTTACAAATATAAACATAGTGGTAAACAAAAGCAAAGCGGGCATAAGTAACTAAACCAAGAAGCATCTAATCAAATATTCAAAAAATATAGAAGTCAAAATCCCTCAGCTAGGGATACACAGCCATAATATCTAAAATGTTAAAAGGTGAAACTAAAAAAAAAAAATGAAGAGTTCCACAACTCTCAACTCCACCCTAAGATCTCGACCGCACCCTTAATGCGTCGTTCCCTACAACCGCACCCTTAATGCGTCGTTCCCTACATTTAGATCACCTTTATATGTCAAATAAAATACATCAGAAGCCCACATAATGAAGAAATACCCTCAATATTAATACATGACATTATAGCCAAACATAGGTTATGGTTTAAGCAATGATTTACAACGCACATTTAACACATTATTCACGCATTTACAACACGTAATTCAAACACATTATTCATGCACGTCATGCAATGTAACAATATGGTAAGCAATTTACCTAGGGCAATCTTATCGGATCCGCATGAATGAAAAAAATAAACTTAAGATTTAAGACATGCATCTAGCTGGCGCGCGGCGGCCCATAATGACTAACCCATCGGTAAAGTACAAAAAGGCACACCTAGACTAACTAGCCACCCGATAAAATTCACAATAGAAATGGGACACCTATAATAAGCTAGCCAGCAGGCAAAATGCTTGAAAGTACGCCCATGCAAGCTAGGCATCTGGTAAAGTCTACATGCCTCGAATACATATCATCAACTATTACTAACTTAATATGTGAGCAAGCTACCCTATGTTGAGCTCTTAATTTATACATATTCTAACCCCATTTCATTGCATTTTATGTATGATTCTTATGATTAAAAGACTAATCTAATGCATGTTTATGGTTGTAGGAATAAGAGAGAGACTTCACCTATTTGATGGCTAAAAGAATGCTTTTAAACCCACTTGATGATGAAGGAAAGTGAGCCAAAGGAATAGAGGAAAGAAGCAAGGAGAAGAGAGAGATGACATGGATTTAATAATAATTTGAAGAATTTTGAGTAATTAGAATACCAAGCTTTAATGATCCAAAGAAGTGGAGAAAAAGCCTTGAATGAATCAAGTTGAAGACCTGGAATGGCTAGAAAAGTCATATTGCAGAGCTATAGGGCTAGAAAAGTAAACTGTAGAAAGTTCAGCAAATGACCTTGCAAAGCAAAAAAATTAAACTTTTGACCTTCAAGCGCCCGACCACCACTTTTCTGGGCGCTCGAAATTTACAAAATTTTCAATTTCTTGCTAGAACTTTTCTAGACATGGCCGGGCGCCTGACCACAACTGGCCAAATACTCGATGACCCGTCAGGCACCCGATAAAGAGGTTCCAGGTGCCCGAAGTTCAAAGAAAAGTTACCAAACTCGTTGAATTATTTTGTGATATGGTCGGGCGCCCGACTAAACGTAAGCGCGCAAATTCTTAAGCAATTTGAGGCAGTGGGTGACTTTTGCTATAAAAAGACACCTACACACTCTTCTTGAGGCATTATAAAAGGCTTGGGAAGTCGTAGAAGGTGGAGAGGATCGTCGTGAAACGTTCGCAACTCCTCCAACTATGATTTTTATAGTTTTTATATGCTTTCAATTAGTTTTTATTTTGATTCTAGTTGTAGTATGACAATGCTCGGCTAAAACCTCTTAGCTAGGGCTAAGAGGTGAAGCTTGTGATTAGTTTCAATGTTTAATTTAAGTACCTTTACTTAAAGTTTGGATTTCTAAATTCTAGTTTAAATAAAGTTGATATTTTTTTATGTTTTATGAAAGTTCATGTGCTTTGGACATGAATTTCTTTCAATTATTTGAGATTGCCATGTTTAGATTGATTAGATTCGAATTGTAGTAACCCTAGAGCATGTCATATCCTCTTGGCATGGATGTTACTTCAAAGGCTACAGTTTGAACTTTACATTCTTCACTAGAACTAGAAATCTGATTTTCCAGATTTAAGTTGGACTGTTTATGTTGAGTGAAATATCTTCCAATTAGATGAGAGATAAAACTTCAATTCTAATTTTGTTTGTGCTTGGATGAATGGATTGGCATTAGACTACAAAAGTGGATCCTTAAAAGCCATAGTTTCTCTTTAAATATCAGATTTTTCTTTACTTAAGTTAATATTTAGTTCTAGTTTTAAAACTAAATTCTAAATTGCTGAGATTGAAGTTATTAAAACAATTGGAGTTGTTTACCCTAATTCCCTATGGATTGACCTCAGTCTACCGAGAATTATTACTACATCGCAGCCTTACACTTGAGGCGAGAGAACACCCTACTATAATTCTAAGTTGGAAATGCGTATTCAATTGGCATATGATGCCCATATCATCCATATGCCTCGAATGCATATTAACAACCGTTATTAACCCAAATCGCTAACAACCCAATTCACAATCAGTCCATTTATTACAATCATCAGTCCTATCTATAGGCAATCTTATCTATCAATGATTCGAGGTTGGGAGACGCACACTCGCTGGCATGCGACACCCCATAGTAGCTAACCAGTTGTTAAAATATAGAAAAAAAAGTATGCCCGCATTGGTTAAGCACCCGGTAAAATCTATATGCCTCAGATGGGTAATGGCCCGACCGCTACTAATCTTATTCACAAGCAACCTGATCTATTCTAATTTGATTTATGATGAATCTCTTCGACTAACGGCCCGACAAATAAAATGGGGTTTAACCCAAAAAGCGGCTTAAGCTAAGAAAGTCTGATAAAAGACAAACAATGGTGCTTTCCAAAAGGGACTATGAGGGGTAAATCTTCACCTCATCTTAGGGCTGCCAACGAATCAAATTTGGACTGGATCAGTGTTGATTCGAATCCAACCCGATTAAGGAAGATCTGAACCGATCTGGAGTAACTCCAGATCATAAGTGTCTGATTCGAATCCAATCTATTTAAATTTTTCAAAATTTGATCCGATCCGATCTAAATCCAATCCGATTAAAACTAGTACTCTTCTATGTAAATCTAATAAAAAAAACTAGTGCAGCCTATGTTTTTTTCTTTTCCTTTTATACCCCATATAATCGGATTGTTATTAGATCGGATCAAGGTCGATCCAGATCCGATCTGATTATTAAATGAATCAAAGATTTCGATCCGAATCTGATCCGTTGATCTGATTAATAATTTGAATCCAATTAAATCAGATCAAATTCGAATCGAATTTGGACCATGATCCGATCTGATGACAAGCTTACCTCATCATGGTTACGGTTTTTAAATTTGGGAGCTTCAACTCGATTATGCTACAAAATCAACGGCTCCTACAATAAAAAAAAAATTGGTGATTGTTTAAATATATCAAACCCTGATGTCACAATCCCAAGTTAGAACTAGAATTTGTCTAGATTAAACCCAAATTAAAAATTAGTAGGGTGCCTCCACTTACCAAAATTCCTAAGCTAACCTGACTCGGCGACCTGGCCCCGAATTCAAGCCCACTAGGATGATCTAATATAGCTACGCCAACATGAAACTCAAGCATAGAGCTAGGCAACTGCTATAAGCCAACTCAACTCCAAAACTTTGCATGCATGCTCTAGGTAAAACACTAGTGGCTTACACGCACCGGTTAAGGCCAATAGCGCGCATGAACAACGGCCCACTCTCCTCCATGTTCAATCTCCCTCTCTCTCTCTCTCTCTCTCTCTCTCTCTCTCTCTCTTTTTCTCCCTCTCTTTCTTAGGGCTACCCTTAGGACCGAAAATAAGAAGGAATGGGCGAAGGGGCTTTTATAGTTCCAATCAAGACCTCAGTATTGTTAGAACTAAAAAAAATGCAACAAACCTTTTTAGTGTTCGTTCGATTTGTATTTGTATTCTTTTACTTGGGGATCAAAAATTCATAGGCATTCACAAATGACATAAACAAGTACACAGAAAACAAGGCACAAAGAATAATATTTTATTTCTAGAGATTTTAAATTCTTTAGATTTCATGCCATGGTCCGACACGAGCCCTTAATTACATCAAATGATCGATTACCCTTAATTAAAAATAAAAAACTATGTCAACAGTGTAACGCCCCAAAAATTCGACACTCGAGTACATGGATTCAAATTCCGAATTCAAAGGTGTTAATGATGAATGCTTCCATTTTCAATATAAGTTTTTTCTCCATTCACATTCATATGATATTCATAAAGCTAAAATAAATCCTGACTTTGAAATCAACCTTCCAAATATAAAGTCTAGCAAATTATCTTCAATCGTTTAAACTAATGGTCATATAATGGGCCTTATTACATCAAAGTTTTCAAACTGAAAATTTAAAATAAATTAAATCTAATAGGTCTTCTAAAATCCTTCTTCTTCTGGAATCGCCTTCTCGTAATACTCTAAGTCATCACCTGCCACTATGGTTAATCGCATAATACTGCATTAGTTATAAAAGTTGACAAGTAATCTCGTACTGGTTTATCACATATACTCCAATGTATAAGATCGCATAAGAAAATTTAAAAAAAAAAACACAAATCATAAAGAATTCAAATATAATTTCATCAACCAAAAAGCTCTTTAACCATTCAAATGATGCAAGTACGTAAGTATGTTTCAACGGTCTCAATACAGTTATTAGTAGAACATCCAGGGCCAGTTTATACAGTCAGGCCAACACTGTTTCACAAAATCCATCATGGTTCTAGATTTGGTCTCTTGTACACACCAGGGCACTCACCCAACCAACCAAAATCAACTGATATCCACCGGGTACGCTAGTATGGTATATTGCACACACCAGGGAGCTTAATCAACCCATCCACAATTAATGGACTATTGGTATATTGCACACACCAGGGTGCTCAACCAAAAAAAATCAATCAATGGGTCTATTACACACACTTGGGCGCTCACCCTAAGGTCATTAACTGGGTTTATTGCACACCAAGGTGCTCACCCTAAGGTCATCAACTAGATCTATTGCACATACCAGGGTGCTCACCCAAAGGCAGTAACTGAAGTTCTCAATTCGTGCTTTAAATGAATCAAATCAGTATTCCAAATCCTTTTCAGAAAAAATTCAAAATCAAATCATCCATGTCCAACCCTATTCGGTATCAAAACTCACATAAAATCTCAACAATATAAATTGTAAACAAAATAGAAAATTTTGAATAACCACTGCTCAAATTATGAATTAAAATAATTCAAAAATCAATCAACCTTCTTATAAGCTGTAAAATCGAGGCGTAAATAAATAATGAAAACTTAGAATTTCATAGGAAAAAAAATACGAGATTTACTCCCAGATACTCCTCTTTCTTTCTCCTTCTTTCTCCTTCTCTTCTTCTTCTTTCTTCCCTTGATCCTACGTCCAACAAGGCGGCTGAAATCCAGACGTCTCTCTCTCTCTCTCTCACAATTTTTTTTCTTTTTTTCTTATCTGATAGGAGATCTGATCCTTATCTGAGGAAGGGTTCTTTTTATAGAGCTATGAATTGTGTTAGCGTGCCCAATAACACTCTCATACGGCAGTGTGAGCAATAACACTGATTTTTAACCGATCTTAAGTTCGACAGAAGCATCTGGTCCTCTAAAAACTTTGTTTAATGAATCCTTATGAGATGGTCCACCTGATGGTCGGTTCTGATTCCAGATTGGTGAACTATATTTGTCTTAACAGTTGATAATATTTCTTAACAAAGAAAGTGGTTAGGACCCGTCCTTGTTCTGATAGCCTTTCTTGATTCTGTCACCTCTGAACAGCTCAGATCGACGCAAGAGAGCTCGTGGGATCCATAATTTGAAAATCTAATAGGGTATATACATGGGCTGCACGATTGAAGAGTGCGATAGTCGCATGCAATTGCGCCAGGACCATGAAAACCGAAAACTCTGGCTGTCTTGACACCCTTTATAAACTAGGTGAGATTCGAAAATCTCTCCAGATCTATCTGGCTAGTCTGGATTGAATCAAATCGGTAGTTTTTCAAAATTCGATTCGATCAAATGGTAGAAGAAGAAAATCTATTTCGTGCAGTTGGTTTTCATTAAGATTCACTACATCTGATCAGTTTTCAACGGCTAGGATTGAAGGAACATCCCACTTGAATCGGTTGAGAGATCTTGTTCTTAGATCCTTCTCCAAGTAGGAGACAGAAATGGGCATTTTCCTTCTAAAACATGTCTGTATGCTAGTTGTTTTGGTCGTATAGAGACCAAACGCGGTTTGGCTAAGTGGGGTCCACTGTGGTCTAGAGCAGGAAATCCACACCGTTCATCGGCTTTGAGAGATCATGTCAAGTCATGGGCTTAAATACGGAGCAGATTAGAGTATTGAGTGGGCCACACATTATGAAAATGTGTTGGTATTTTTTAATGTGAAAGCCTCACCACGTTTCCACAACTATCACATATCCATAATATGGAAAATGCCAAGTTTGCCTTTTTCTTTGGTTTTGACTTCAACCATCCATTGCATCCAATATCCCCGTCCAAATGGATAGAAATTTCATCGCGGTCCATCATTTTTTGCGCTTTTTCTAACGCCTAAGTTTGAGACTTAATCGCTTACAGATGACCAAGATGCCTTTTTAATGGTTGTACATCTCTGTGGTCCAAAACGACGCCCACACACATTTAATTCAAAAGTTATCCAGTAGTCTAAGTATATATCCTATAATCTTCAAGATGGTCGGTTTATTTTGACATTTAGATGGCCCATAAATTCGTTGGATGGTCATATGAAGGCTAATTTTTTTCTAATCAGTTTCTTAAACAGATACTCATAATATGTTTTTAGATGACCTATTGGTAAGACATATACACCGTCAGACTTTAATGACTTGTCCACTCATGAAATTTCATCAGATGACAGTTTTAATGGTATGTTAAGCATATCTATGTATGATGAACAAGATGAACGAATCATAATATTAATTTGATTTGTGTATGAGTGACTATGGAGATCAAGGGGTTTAGGTTACTATGATCGGCTTGTCCAAAATCGAAGTGGACGATCAAATACCTTTACCTAGTGATGAATAATTGATTAAATGGCTGATTTTAATGAACATGTGATAACTTCAGGGTAAATGGATTATTTGTCTTAAAAATCAACTGGTGGATGGATTGATCTATGGAAGACAATTATTCCCAGTAGACATATTCAAGTTAAAATATAGATGGAGAGTTAAAAATAAGTTACATTGATGGATTTATACATGTTTATGCTTAAACTAATGTAAGTGTATGTATTCGCATATGTATCTGCATGCACCCAAAATCCCAGGTCATTACAAAGCGGGATTGTCTTTTGTAATGTGGCGCCACTGAGGGCCAAGTCAAGCTTTATATGGATAGGACTATCCGTTTGTGTGATTGAATACCTATGTCCCATGTCATTTTGGGTTTGAGCTGAGAGACAGCTACGCGTAGTCGAGTAGTGATACACTCGGCTTGCTCCCATCGTAGAGACGGGGACCGCGGGAAGACTAGAGTGCGACCATGGACTTAGACAACTCAGCCAGCAAATACCAATTTTAATGGGTAGTACATTGACCAGTGTGGGATAACAGTCATTAACATTGACTTTATATTAATATTTTGAGTGTAGATCTGTATAGTTTATAATGGTAAATCACAGCCCCTTTTGACGTAGTAATGCCTTGACTCAAGGGCTATTATACAACTGTACAATGATGATAACGACGATGTATTCTGACTAGCAGATAACCCGTTTACTAGTCCAGAACCCTGGATGGCGATCGGATGGACCGTGTAATGGAGCTAAACGTAGGATTGTCAAAAGTCGAAGAGGCAGCATGCGCCAAGCCCAGGCTATCCAGCGCATCCACCTAGCGTTAGAGTGCATAGAGCACAGGTTTCATAAACTTTAGTGATGGATGCGCCGACTGATATGATGGATGCGCCAGCTGGTGTGATACATGTGCCAAAGGACTTAGCCTCCATTCAACCATTGCTGTTGGGGTGTCCTGTGTCTGGATGCGTCAAGCTTGCATGGAACATGCACTGGGCAATTTAGGGACTTTCTAAATGGGGATCTCTCAACCTAATGCGCCAGTGAGCACATGGAACGCACTGGACCTCCCAGCGGATGTGTCAGACATCCATTCTCCTCGTACTTCTTACTCTCTATGTGTATGTTAGATATGGAATGCTTTCTACACTTGCGAGCATTGAAAAAAGGTATTCCGATGAGTTTCGGTGAGGGATTTGAAAGATTCCGGTGAAGATTCTGGTAGGTAATGAAAGTGCCCAGTGGTCGCAAGGATTCTCTCTCGTACCTCTCTCCAGATGTCTTGTCAAATAACACAATAGGTATTTTTAGCCAAAAATCACGGAGGATTTGTCTATGCACACTTAACTCCTAGAGCACATCCACTGAGGGGTTTAACGCATCCATAAGGTCGATCACCATCTTTCTTAAGGGTTAAATACTTTGAATCAACAGAGCTCTTCGGGAACCTCAACAAAGCTTTCTCGAATCCATGTAGAAAAATCTCCAATTCATGAGACAATCGAATAAAATCGAAGTTTTAATTAATAATATGAAAAGAGATGATTAACAATGAAAATAAATGAGCTTAAATAACCCTAACAAATCCTAAATACGCATTAAATAAGTCTTAATCCAATAAGGAAACTAAATAAGAAAATTTGCACAAGTTTGGCACAAGTTTGCGCAAATCTGTTGACCCATCA
The DNA here is from genome assembly GCA_003013855.2 of Liriodendron chinense. Taxonomy (NCBI): domain Eukaryota; kingdom Viridiplantae; phylum Streptophyta; class Magnoliopsida; order Magnoliales; family Magnoliaceae; genus Liriodendron; species Liriodendron chinense. Next base: position 500,509 of record PVNU02003631.1, on the reverse strand, counting down.
ACCTGTAAACTTGATCTGTCGATCGGTTGAGACGATCGGTCGAAACAAGCAAAATCGTCCAGAGAGTTCAGCCTTGCGATCCAGATAAATCTTCGGGCAATGGACCAGATCCGTCGGGCAACCAAAATTTACTGAATTTCTGCCACTTTTCCTTGATATTTTTCTGGTCTATGTGTGATAGAAATATGCTTGATCCACGACCTTCATCAGGGTTTTTTTTACTCTACATCATTTCTCCAAGGCTTGGATTGGTGCTCTCTCTCCTGTGGTCTATATAAGGAGGAGCATGGGTAGAGAGAGGTATTCAATTATATCATTTTTTGTGTATTATTGGGTAGAAGTTCTCGTACAGAGGAAAGTAGGAGAGAGGTAAGTCTTGTACTTCCGACATTTCTTGTTTTAATAAAAAATAAAGCTTTGAGTTGCTGCCCCATGGAGTAGATATATTGTCGAACTATGTAAATTCATGTGTCTCTTGTCTCTCATTTTTAATTTGACCATTTTCCTTTATGGTTTTAGCTTATCCCGCATCGATCCTGTGTGGGTGTTTTATGCAACAAGAACATGCTTGTATCATTTTGCATCAAGACATTCAATGGATAGGTAGGGCCTGTGGTTTTGTAATGGAGCCTAATAATTTAATGGCCTACTATGAATGAGAGATTCATAAGAGTTCATAGACTGGAGTATCCTAACCCTTTAATTAATCGCCAACGAATAGATGATTAAGAATACATCATTGTGTGAAAAAGCTAAAGACGAGTGATGAGAACCTTCTAATTTGGAACATCTCTTAGGTATCTCCCATCCATTAATTTGATGGGGCCCCACCGTTGGTGATAGGATGCCCCCAAAACACTTTCACATTGAAAAATTCTAAGTTGCCTACAATAATATGTTAACGTGAGAAAGCGTATACAACATAGGTTTAGAAAAAGGCCCACGATTGGATAATCGGATCTCCTTATATGGAAGATTTTGTGACATCACCCATCTGATGTTAAGTCTATAAAATCAATGATTGGATCCACGAGCTGTGACCTCATGTTATATGAAACGATCATATCTAGACACTTAGTCATCTAGCCCGTGATCTAGGCTTTGCCCATTTCTGGCTTGGATTGGGCCTAGGTAATTATAGCCCAACTCGCTTGGAATAAGTCACACATGCGTTTTATCTAATAAATATATGCTTTAATCATCAGTTAGCAACACGTGCATCTTGCATGTGGATGTTGGTTTTCAAATTTTTAAATGTTTATTTTTTATGCATGCGCAACCCATTGATTAGAAGAATGTGTTAGGAAACATTCACCTTTGGAAGCAAGGATGGTCAATTTTCGATCAATTTAGGCTTAAAACCAACCAATTTTCAAGCTTGACCCTACTGCACCTAAGTTGCGCTTTGGTATTGGGCATTACAGCGTTTAACCAAGGCCACGGGTCTAGGCCCAGCACCAACCCTAACACTTAAACTTCTATATCGTTGGCATGAAGTGCAAACGATAGACATTCATTTGAAGACATTCCACATATCAGAGGGTTATGACCGTTTAATTTGGAAGATTTTTGTGGCATCCTCTATCCATTTTTAGACTGCCAGATCAATGGATTGAATGGCTAACCATGGTATCCACGCATACAAATTAATTTTTGTAGATCTATGTGTTTGATGATCAGCATGTAGGAGCGGTGGCAATGAGCAGTTTGCCAGGCCATAAAGGGCTAGGGGTTGGGCCACTAAACTTGGCCCAGCGGCTGGGCTAGGCTTGAATCTAAGCCCGTAGCTCGGATTAGGCTAGGCCAGGGCGAATGATTAATGGCCCAGCTGCCCCACCCATTTTCTAATATATACTACATAATACATAGGTATTAGTAACAAGAACTTTAAGAGTTCGTATGCTAGTTTCAGGTAGTGACATGAAGATCTTTGATACTCTAATAGTGTGTTGAATTAGATGATATTGGAGTTGTGCCTTGGATAACTAATATGAAAATTACCTATTGATGACATAGGTGGTATCCAATGATATTGATGATCTTAAACATAGATCATGATGACCATGGGTCCAGGATGCGCATGTGATCATGCCATAATTAATATGTGAGAGTATTCCAAATGTACATAAACATGGGTAAAAAGAAATGAATTCTTACGGTTGTTCATAAAAACTTGAAAGTAGAAATAATTGCCACTGAATAAGGGGGAGTTATAGGCCATGGATCTTAGTACGTCGTCGTATCATGATCGCCTAGCAAGTTACAGGACAAACGTGTGATCATAACTTTGTACGTGACCATCATGTGTGAGAGGACTGGTGGTAAGTTGGGATGAAAGGTGCCTATTGTTAGGCATGACGATGAGTCAATGTGCTTTTACCCTACTCCACATAGGAGTTTAAGTGTGTTATGGAGACAAGATCCTAGATTGGACATGTTGGATGCCTACATTGGTGGATCGATGCTAATTCTCTAAATCAAAATGCTTATCATGCTTGGATTATAATTATTTGGAGAAGTATTGAGTTTGATTAATTCTTGACCCAAGGACATGCAAGGAATCAATGTCTTGATTACAAGTGCTTTAACTAACTATATAAGGTTATCATATAGCCAACAAAAGTAGGTGTAGTTGAGCACATCCATTAAAGCCCATTATGACTCACATGGGTCAATAAGGGATCCATTGATTTCTTAGGAACTCAATTATGGCTTAAATATTGGATATCATATGTTCATTAAGTAATTTTTCTATAGCGTTAAATACCCTAAAGGTATTAAAAGCTTTTACAAATATTTTCAAGATTAGTTTTGTTTTAAATGTTAAAAATAATTTTAATCACCACTTTATTTCTTTCCTTTCTCATTCATGCACATGTTTCACATGTGTGGGGTCCACTGCATGGATGCTTTAGTGTCTCCCTTGGCCTACTTCAATGGCTGACATATGGCTATCATCTTCTCGTATATTCAAGATAGATCGGGAAAAGACTTATACTTGAAAGAACAACATCAACAAAATTAACAATTCATTAGTGATAATATTAGGTAAATCATAGTAGTAGGACTTAAGCTTTTTTTTTTTTTTTTTCTTTCTAAAAACTTGAGAATATTTAAATAAAGTTCAATATGACTAAAAAAAATTAAAATTTCAAATTTTCAAAACTTTTATTATTTGTCACGTTTTGAAAATCCCAACATAGGCACTTATAAACTATCCAAATTATTAACCCCACTTTAAATAGTCAACAATATATTGATGCACTTGTTTAAATCCATGCATGTGGTGGATAATTGGGTGGGGTATATGCTTACTTGACGAATAATCTTATTTACTTCTATGATATATCATCGAAAGGCTCTACTAATTGTACATCGATCATACACTTAACTTATCTTTGACTTGTAAAGCCGCTTGGCTTGGTCATATAAGGAGAGGGCCTGGGCCAAGTTAGGGCTTAAGGGGTCATTTTGCAGTGTGGATTTGAGTGCATTCAGAATCCAAAAGTTGTTTGGCAGCACGCATTGTCAGGTATTTGAAAGTGAATATATTTCAAATACATAATTTTATTGTGTTTTGAAATATCTCTTTTTTGCTTGTGATTCAAAATTACAGGCCTTTTTTGCCCCTTTTTAAAAGCAAGAGAGTTACACCTAGAACAAGAGTGTCACTAGACTACTAATCCATTATATGCTTGGCATGCTAATAATGCCTTAAAACAATCAAATAATTAGTTGCATCAGTAAAAGTACATCAATAGAATGATCCAAATAGTTCAAACATTGGTCATGAAAATCGATGGTTAAAAAATGTTGGCAAGTAGCTCGTCTGTGATCCTATGCTCGTGGCCTACTTGAGGCTCAAAATTTTGTCATTTTTTGCAAAGTATATATTTCAATGGGCTTATTATAAGCATTTTTTTCAAATACCACACATATACACTAATTAGGGATATTAACGTTGATTTAGTAGTCAAATTCAAATTTCTATAAACATACTACAAAATGCCAATACATTTTTACTTTTTAATTCCAGGACATTCCTTTTACAAGTTGCCTACCACAAGTGAGGATTGGAATCACCTTGGTTTGTGATTTGCAAACCAATGCATTTCAAATACAAGCTCCTAAATGAGCCCTACTAAGTCTTTAAGGCTGGGCTAAGGTTAGCCTTGGCTTGGCCTTAACCTAGAGATTGCCACCCTTATAAGCAAGTAAGACTCATGATGCTTATATGACTATAGAGATTTTCAAATTTTGACAATTTCTCAGGTTATTACTGGAAAAAATACATTTATTTTAAATTACTAAATAATTTAAATTTTAAATACATTTATACAACAAATACATACTATTTTTTGCCTATAACAATGAGAGTGGATTAGTTGCTACCTGAGTAACACCTTTGGGCCTGTTTGGCGCATGGGATTAGGTGGGATTAAGTGGGATAGTATTGTTTGAAAGTAATTATTATGGGATGTCAGGGATTGTCGATGGATTCAATTGTACTGATCATGTTCCATTCCATGTTTGGAATGTAAGAAATCTCCATGTCTATTCTAGATGAATGGGGATACTGCGTTTGGAAACCCATTGGGAGGAGGAGGAGTCGATTACAATGAAGATGCCGAACACAGATTCTTAACAAAAGGATCTCACAGAAGTTGGTGTGTAGGGATGCTAAGTGGAGCCCACCATGATGTTTGGGAGAAAGCCACTTCGTTCATTCATTTTGAGAGCTCATTTTAGGATAAGAGACAAAAAATGATTTGAATCCAAAAGTCAAGTGGGCCACATGAGAGGGAAGAGTGGGGATTCAGTGACCACTGTTGAAACATTTGTATGGCCACAAAAATTTTGGATCAACTTGATATTTGTTTTTTTCCCTTCATCTAGGTTTGTGTGAGCTTTTGAACAACTTGGATGCAAATAAACATCATGATGGCCCTAGGAAGGTTTTAACAATGTGAATCATAGTCCCCATTTGTAACGCCCCGGTTTTTATGATTCGAGTGTTGAGCCCGAGTTCTGAAAACCCTAGTGTAAACATTCAAAGATCAACTTTACAGCATAATTTTTTTTTTTAATTTAAAACACAATGGAAGCAAATCAAGACATGTAATGTTCAATATAAATCAAACTGTACAAGTGGCGCCCATAGGGCTTATACAAATCAATTATCTCCATATTATATTAATTAAAAAGGAAACCAATGGAAAGAAACACTGCAAGTAGACTTAAGTTGCACCACCTTCCAACTTCTCATCCATAGACACCTGCATCAACTGTTATGGTTCGATAGCGTTAAAACGCTATCATAGTGAGGTAAAAACCCTCCAAAATTATCAGGCATGATAGCAGTTAAGTAAAGACCAACTAAAGATAATATATTGCACAATAAGCAATTTATACAATTCCAAAAGAAATGACATTTAAAACAATCAAATGTAACACTTTACTCATAATATAAATACCAACAAATTATAACATTCAATCCATATATTCCAACTTATATCTCGTTTACATGAATGTATGCGTGCACATGTTCTTCAGCCTGAGGATGTACATCCAGCTGGTGAAGTTCAAACCGACAGTAACATGGCTCGTCACCAATGTTACCCGCAATGCAATGCATATCAAACCGACGGTAATGTGGCTCGTCACCAACATTACCCGCAAATGCTGTGTACGTATAATTAACCAGCTTTTATTAATTTACAAAACAAGCAATTAAAAGTTCACGGTCACTATGGGGGGGCGCGCAACCCAGCATAGGCTAACGGCTCGGGCATAGCATCCCATAACACCATCCCCGGCCCATGAGACGTCCAATGATTATCTACAATTAGATAATTAACGTTACTATTTTGTGTGTGTTCCAAAGTTTTCAACAAAAGGATACTCTTCTTCATCCAAGCCACCTGAAAAACAAGTCCATTGATGGACACCAACAAGGAAGGATTTTTCCAACCAAAGCCACATGGCATCAAGTCCATTTAAGGACACCAACAATATAAATTTCACTAAATGGCAACAAGCCATTCTCTTAGAACACAACATATAATATTTCACAACTAATTCTCCCAATAACATCCTCAATTCATGTACAACCCATCCACTAAAATCATTTGAAACTAACCAACAAGTAAAAGTTGTATCCATTGGAATCTAAGTATGAAACAATTAATAAAAGATATTCTTATTATTATTATTATTATTTTTGTTATATATATAAAAATAGTAAAATTCACCATCAACTAATACTTGGTCACACAAATAAATCCAACCCATGTACCATACACAATAATCTTAAGTGATTTATTAATTAGTGATTCGATTTTTCATTAATTAATGTGCCGACACATAAAATTTGTAAATTCTGAAAAACTTGATTATCATAATCCTAAAGACTTCACAATTAATTGCTTGTCTTAACTCAACAGTAACACCTAAGTATTGAGAAGTACGGGGTGTTACACCATTGCTTTCTATGGTGTGGTCCACTTGAGCTTTGGATCTGTCTCATTTTTTGGCTCACGGCCTAATGTGATCTCAAAAAATGGATGAAAGGTGTGGATATAATACACATATCATGATAGGACCCTATGGAACTTGGTGACATCAATACACCACCACACAATCCACTTATGATTTTTTCTCTTGCTCAAATCTATTGAGGGATTCAATTCTGTTCAATCGTAAATCAAGTGGAATTGAGAGAATCCCCTCCATTTAAATTTCTATCCACTGTAGTTTCCAAAACCTTAAACCAATATCAACAAAGAAAATTACTGAGGGGTAGGTTTGAAAATGTGATTTCTGCAATTCCATCCCACATAATGCCATCTAATACCATGCAAATGTGCCCTTAGTGGTTGTTGTTAGTGCACTTTTCTGTGGCATACTAGTGCACCTTATTTGTCAATCACTTAAGTCAGTGAGTCTAGTGTCGGTTGAGCTTAATGAAGATGAAGACCGAAGACTCAAGTGGCCCCGATGCATCAAGGAAGAAAAAACAGGTAAAAGTGATACCTTGATGTGCCTTAACCTTGACCAAAGCCTAACCCTTAACCTCTTTGATGACCTTGACCATCTTAGGAAAACCTTTAGTCATCATAGATTGGCCTTAGGTGTACCAAAAGATCATCCAAAACCTTGGCCATTGAAGTAGGGTGAGAAAGAAGTGGGTCAGCAAACTGTTGGGCTGAACCTTGGCCTGTCCGACCTGTCGGACAGAAGGTCCAGCGTTGCTATATGTGTGCAGGCTTATGGGGCCGACCGGTCTTGATCGGTCGGCAGGGCTTAGAGGAGTGTAGAGACATAGATAACATGAAAGTAGAAGAACTCATAGGTTCCCTACAAACTCATGAACTACACTTTAAAGCCGCCCTCTAGGAAGAAAAACATCGCTTTAAAGTCCTTCTAACAAACTTAAGAAAATTAAGAGTGAGTCGGAGGAAGATAGTGATGATGAGGATGATGAAGAAGAAAAATTGAACAAAAAATTCAAGAGATTCCTTAAATTTGATAGAGGGAGTAGCCGTGACAAGAAGGACAAGAAGGGTGAGAAACATAAAGGAAAATCATCCATACCTCCATCCGTCCATTGTTACGGTTGCGGTCGTCATGGCCATATTGCCCCGGAATGTCCGAATGGGCCTAAACCGAAAGGTAAATAGGAAATGGCTGTCACTTAGGATGATACGGAGGAGTCCGAATCTAGTGACTCCGCTTGTGATGAGACCCAACATAAAGATCTAGCTCTCACGGCTTCCACCACAACCCATCTTCCCTCTTATCTAAGAAGGGATCCCGATCGTTATTCCTTCTAGGAGAAGAAGGAGTTCCCAATCCCCTCACCTCATGTTACATTTCACGAGGGTGTTGAGGAAAATAGTTACCCTTAGGCTCATCAATCTAAACATAATTCGTAAGGGTAGCTATAAATGCTTAAATAGAAAAATCTAAGGATTCAAGCCTCATGAGCCCAAATTTGGTAGTTTAGCCTTGCTTTTAATGTGTATATTTGCTTGCTAGACTATCTTCATGCTTAGATTAGCTAATCTTGTTGAATTATATGCTTCATTGTATACTAATCTTTGCTTAGTATTGGTCTTGATATACCAATAGGGGAGGTTGGTTGATTGGGCTATAAGCCCTTTGTGCTTTTATTGCAAATGTATATCTTTGACCAATTATGCATGATTAACTATGCTTAGATAGCTACATTTTCTTGTTAATCATGTTCTTTAGTATGCTCCATGTTTTAAAGTTCATGCACCCTATACTCTCCTGTTAGCATGTGCTTATAGTTATAACTACGACATACTATCTATTCTTACCTTAACCTTATTGATATATCATTAAGGGGGAGAGAATAGTTTGTCAATTGCTGACAAAAATGGGGAGAAAGATCAAGTCCCACAAAAACTAGTTTGCTATGTTTTGTGATGCATGGATTGACAGGTTATGGGGGAGCAAACCGAAGAGGAGCTGCTTAGTTAGGTATGTCAAGAGTCCTGTATTAAATTTATTATCTATGTAATATCTTGTACATGCATTTGTTTTAGTAAGTTAGGTTTTTGTAAGTAATTGACAAAGGGGGAGATTGTTAGTGCACTTTTCTATGGCATACTAGTGCACCTTGTTTGTCAATCACTTAGGTCAGTGAGTCTAGTGTCGATTGAGCTTAATGAAGACAAAGACTGAAGACTCAAGTGGCTGCAATGCATCAAGGAAGAAGAAACAAGGTAAAAGTGATACCTTGATGTGCCTTAACCTTGACCAAAATATAACCTTTAACCTCTTTGACGACCTTGACTATCTTAGGAAAACCTTTAGTCATCATAAATTAGCCCTAGGTGTACCAAAAGATCATCCAAAACCTTAGCCATTGAAGTAGGGTGAGAAAGAAGTGGGTCAGCAAGCTGCTGGGCTGAACCCTGGCCTGTCCGACCGGTCGGACAGAAGGTCCAGCATTACTGTATGTGTGCAGGCCTATGGGGCCGGTCGGTCTTGACTAGTCGAGCAGACCCCCCTCTTAGATAGCAACCTCCTGTCTTCATTTGGCCTATGGCCAACCGGTCAAGACCGATCGTGGACTCCTGGCCGACTGGTCATGATTGGTCGGCACTAGCCGTTTTTTGCTCGTTTTAGATCCGTTGCACATTCTTTTATAAAGGGACTTGGCTCATTTTGAGGGGCAGGAGAGAGGATTTTGAGAGCTTATTGCCCACACCTTTTGTACATCATATGAGGCCTCTAAGAGAAGGAGTTTCAAGTCATGTCCCTTGTGTTTAATCACAAGCGAGGGCATTCAAATGCAAACATAGAGATGACTTGATTTCTCTCTCAATTCTAAAGGTGTGACACTATACCACATAGTCATATCTCTTGTTCAAGACATCTAGAAGACCCTCTAGGTGAATCTCCTAGTTAGAACAAACTACATATCCCATGTAGGAGATTCAACCATCCTCCTATCACCTTGGGCATTTCAAAGGCATCAAATGTAAGGTGTTTTGATCGAGTGTAGCTGAGGCATTGGTGATGCAACGGCAACACGATCGTGGGAGCAAGGGAAGCTGATTGAAGCATGGGAGAGCGGAGATCAAGCAACCCGAACCGGCACTGAACAAGAGGCTCATCCGACAAGTAAGGTTATCTTTATTGAGAGTCCATCCACTCAATTCCCCTTAGGAGTTGAGTGTAGAGTTTGTTAGTCAAACTCGATATAGGGACGTTAGCCGTTCCTTGACCCATTAGCCGAACCTAAACAAAGTCTCCAAGGGGGAGCCTCCGACACCGGAGTGAACGTTTGTCGGGTTGAGAGTTAGCCTATGTCCAAAACTCCGTTCGGGTTTAGAGTTAGCTCTTTGTCCAAAACTCCGATTATGGTTGAGATATGAACCGGTAAAACCTCCGTGTAAAGGTTGAGAGGTGAACCTCATTTAAAACATCCGATAGTGAATGCCGGTGTACTCAAAGGAGTTGAGTACTTAAACCGGGAGTGGAGTAGACTCAAAGTCGAACCACTATATATGCTTGTGTTTGTGATTGTATTGAGCACATTGATATCTTAGCATTGGATGTTTAATTGTTTAATTATGAATGCTTGATAGGAATGTATGCTAGGCACTAGATAGGCTCATCCACACACAAGATGTACTTTCATTAGTTGTGTAGACTTGAACTCATTGATCCATTTTCATAAGTCTACATAGGTTGCATAGGTTAAAAGTTTGATTAATTAAATCATTTGTTTACCTATGCATGCTTAGACTAGGTTGTTTATTGCTTAACCATATGCTAGTCTTGTGATTGGACCCACTTAGGTTTGGAAGCCGAAGTGTTCTTGCTTACTTAGTTTAATTTGTCAAATTGTGTAAGTAGGCGAAAAGAATTTCAAAAAGGTCCTAATCACCCCCTTCCTATAGGTTTAGTTATAATTCTAGTTGCTCTCTAAGCTTCCGCGCATACGTAGGTGTCGTGTTAGACTACCGACGTACTTTCAGTTGTTACCCTAACCATGTGGGCCCCACCTTAATGTATTTATTGCATATCCACACCGTTCATTTGTTTTTTCATCTCAGTTTAGGTTGTTAAAACTCAGATAGACCATACCACTAAAAACAATGATGTATGATCATTAAAAGTTTTTTGTGAGCCACAAAAGTTTTGGATCAAGCAGATATTTGCACTTTACCTTCATCCTGGTCTTCTTGACATTAACAAAGGTTTGATCATAAATAAACATTTTGAAAACCTTACGATGGGCTGTTTGGAATTTTTAATGGTGAGGCACTAAATCACCACCATTTCGCATGGTGTGGTCTATATGAGAATTGAATCTGCTTAATTTTTGCATGCACGACCTAGAATGGGCTGGAGAAACGGATGGACGGCTTGGATATAAAAAAAAATCATAAACGTGAGTAACAGCTTAGTGGGTGTTACCCGGGTAACACCTAATCCGCTCCCCCTATCATTAATGATGAAAACTGATACGCTTGCACCAAAAAAATTACTTAAAAATTGCATATTAAGATTCAATTTAGTAAATATTAAAATTTCAAATTAAATGGATCCCGTGGTGGATTTTCACCACCTATGAGACTCAAACCCAAGACCTGGTGTTGAAACTCCCTGGAGTATATCACCGAGGCAAGGATAAGAACCCCAATCTAAATGAATCATAAAACTGAGATTAAGATTATTTGGTCTTCTGAGAAACGGATTGATGGCATTTGATTGGACGGTTAAAAGAAAAAACATCCAATGGCTTTATTTCACAGTACATGTGTCCACCGATCAGAGGTTAGGATTATCAGAGAGAGCGTATTTTGGAACTTTGACTTAGAGACAGAAATTTCAACAAATATATCGGTTTTGTTTGAATTAATGTACGATACGTATATATAATTATGGGACCGGATTAGGTGTTACCCGGGTAACAGGTTACTGGTATTACTCTAACCGTGTGGGGCCTACCTGATGTATTTTTTGTATATCCACTCCGTCCAACTTCTTTTTTATATCATTTTAGGATGCAATCCCAAACCATAAGAGTATCTTTATTTCAGTTGGTTCACAATAATAGAAACAGTGATAAATACACATTAAAAACTTTTGGGGCCACAAAAGTTTTGGATCAATCTGAGATTTCTAATTTCCCTTCAACCAGATCTTCTTGACATTATCAATAGCTTGGATTGCAAGTAAACATAAGAAAACGTGATGATGGCCCCTTGGCAATTTTTAATGGTGAAGCACTCAATTGCTCTTGTTTCCTGTGGCGTTGTCCACCTGAGATTTGAATCTGCATACGTTTTTGTACCCATCCTAAAATGATATGGACAAACGGATGTACGGCATAGATATACATAAAATCGGGAGAGGACTAGGTGAGAAGCCGGATCCACCAAGCTGGGTGGGACCCTGACTGTGGGGCCACTGTGATGCATGTGACTACATCCATGCCGTCCATCCGTATTGAAATTTCATTTTAGGGCATGATCCAAAAAATGTATGAGTTCCAAATCCTAGATGGGCCATAGTATAGGAAACAGTGCTGATTGACCATTAAAAACTTCCTGTGGGCCACAGAAGCTTTGGATCAAGATGACATTTATGTGGTCTCTTCATCCAGATGTTTGTGACCTTATCAACACTTTTGATAGAAAATAATGACAAATAAAAATTACGGTGAAATCCATGAAGTTTTCAATGGTAGATATTCAATCACGACTGTTTCTATGGTGTGGTCCACCTAAGATTTCAGTAAGCTTTATTTTTGGTATCACATCCCTAAAATAATCTTTCAAAATGGTTGGATGGTGTGGATTTAAGACACGTACATCACTGTGAGCCCCACCGTCAGGGGTCCCACCCACCTCGATGGATCCGGTGTCTCACCTAATCCGCTCCCGGATAAGAGGGGTGCGTAGAGTTATTAGACTCCACCCATTTCTTCTTCTCTTCTTTCCACCAAAACCCATCCCTCCAAAAAAAAGCCATGAACGTTGCTGCCGGCTTTCTCAGTTCTTCTTCTTCTTCTTTCGTCCTCCAACCTTTCAAATCCCCAAATTCCAAAATCTTCATCCCAAATCCCAAAACACTAACCCTAATCTGCCGATCCGAATCCAAACCCACCAGCAAGCAGAATCCAATGCAAGGCAGCAGCAGCAGGAAGCCGACTACCACCAGAAACCCTAGGAAGAAGAACTCGTATGGATCTTCTAGAAGGTCCGTCATCAAGAAGACCTTCGCCCAGGAGCAGCTTATCTTCACCTCTCCGATATCTGATGACCCGATTGTCGCCATTATCGGCGGTGGGATGTCTGGGATGCTCTGTGCCCTCGGTCTCGAGAAAAGGGGGATCCGGTCGACGGTTTTCGACACGGTCAGTTTGTTGTCTTGATTTTCCGTGGATTTCATCTTCTTTCTTCTTTTGTGTTTGATAGGCTGGAAAAGTTGAGAATTGTAGTCGAGTTGGAATTCAATTCATTCCAGCAAAAGGCCATTTTTGAATTCCTTTTGGGAGGGTGAGTGTTAAGAACGTAACCAATATGCCAAAAGCCCCCGGACTGATGGAGCGTGTCAAGCTAGGTTCTTTAAACCGCCGGAATTGTAACATTCCACCACACTCCGCAGCTGACGTCTGCGGCGGTCCACTATGTGGCAGCACTCACTCTGGCCTCTTTTCCAGGTAGCCCTTTCCAGGTCATGGCGGCTGCACTTTGGTTATCTAGGTCGCCCTTTCCACTTGGTGGCTGCACTCTAACTGTCCAGGTAGCCCTTTGCACTTGGTGGCTGCACTCTAACTGTCCAGGTAGTCCTTTCCAGGCCATGGCGGGTTTCACTCTGGTCTAAGTTGCCCCTTTCGTGACTCGAAGACAGGACATGCGTGGCTCTGATACCAATTGTGAAGAACCTAACCAATACGCCAAAAGCCCCAGGCTGATGGAACACGTTAAGGGCCCGTTTGGATGCATGTGAGTTTTTTAAGTTGTAAGTAAGTTACATGTAACTTAGTTATAGGTGAAAGAAAGTTACAAGTAATCCTGTTTGGATGTAAGTTGTAACTTAGTTACAAGTAACTTAGTTTCTGTGTTTGGCTAACCTGTAAGTTAGTTACAGGTAGTAAGTTATATATTTACACTTTATCCAAAGCTTGGAGTAGAGAATTATTTAAAAATCAAATTGAGACATAAATAAATTTAAATAAAAGTATGCCATTTTATTGAGCCCATCTAGATGAATAGTTGGGCAATTTTTTAGGCTAAACTAATCAATAAGTGGGCTGTAAAAGTGGGCCCACGTTTCTAAATTGCTTGTAATGTTGGAAAAAAAAAACTTAAGATAAGCATATTCCACAAAAAATTTCATTTTCTTTCTGATATGTGTTTACAATATTACAAGAGAAAGAAAGACAAACAAAAACAAAAACAAACAACCATCAAACTAAAGTCATCTACCTAGGAACCACGTTCTCTAACCATATATGCCTTTGGTTAGGAGACACACTATGAAGGAATCCATTGATAAGATTCGGTCGATCTGAAAGAAACTTGTAAGCCTTATACATCATGTCTTCGTCGATAGTTGTCATGTTCTCCAATTCCTCCCATAATCTCTTCGTCATAAGTGCATTATTAGTTGATGATTTGAGGGCAACAAAGTTGTCTATTAACCTACAAAGGCTATCAAATCTTTCTATGACAGCTGATCCGATTGTGGTCTTCTTTTTCTTTGATGGCCCTGAAGCTGAGGTTCCTGTACTCCTTTTACTGCTTCCTTTGGTTTGTTGAGTTTCAGGTTGTGTCCCATCCCAAAATGCACCATCCACAGGTGTAAAAATGGTGCATATGATGCAGAGTGAACTGGAGACAATTGGATGTCATCAAAGGGGTGAGTTGGCGCAGCATCTTCTTCAGTCAGGATCACTTGGAGTTCGTGCATAGTTCGCACCTGATGAATGGCCTGGGTCTTTTACACACCTGTCATTCGAGGTGTGATAAGGACCTTTTTCTGGATCGTGCATCAGTGACAATTCTCAAGCTAACAAACACACTGGGTAGGCCGTGGAGTGGGTTTCCCTCAATTTACTAAATTGCATCCACTATACATATGGCATTCACACATTTACATCAATCTAGGCTGTCCAAATGCTGGGACCCACTGTTGATTTGGGCATACCTGAAAATCACATTGATCGGACAATGCTAACCATCCAACTGGTTCCCATCAAATGATTAGTTAAATAGAAATGGTTAGCAGTCCAGATTAATGGGCAAAATCAGATGGTTAAATTCTTCCATTTGCTATGACTTTTTGGGCTATGTTCCATTAGCAATGGGCCCCACAATTTGGAAACTTGGACAGACATGCACGTGTACCATGTGTCCAGTGGCCGAGCTGCTAGTATAGAAAGTAGTGGCCAATTTACACCAGTATAGAAAGTTGTGGCCAACTCACACTGGTTTGGTCTTTATAGACGCTTGATAATACGGCCGGTCAGGCCTGAGGACCTGGATTTTAAACATTGGTGAGCTTAGTATTCGGGTGATGGTTTTGTGACTCCATCAAGCTCGTCTATCATGAGTTGTGGTGTGGACGGCATGGATAGATAATATATACATCAAGGTGGGCCCCACGGTAAAGGCCGCACTGTCTTAGGTGAGGCCAGGTCTCACCTAATCTGCTCTCGTCGCAGAAAAGGAGATCGGATTGCGTATAGAGTAACTCCGCACGCTGAGTAAACTTTGTTGGGCCCACCGTGAAAGTATCAGGTTTATCCACGCTGTCCATCCGTTTTTCCAACTCATTTTAGGGGTTGATCAAAGTTGAAGCATATCAAAAACTCAAGTGGGACCATGCCACTTGGAAACAGTGGGAATAATGATTTCCACCGTTGAAACCTTCATAGGCCCCACAGTGATGTTTATTTGTCATTCAACCTCTTCATATCTGCTTGGTCCACTTGAGACATGGATGAAGGGAAAACACAAATATTTGCTTGGTCCAAAACTTCTGTGTCCTCCAAGAAGTTTTCAACGATAGACATTGAGTTCACACTTTTCTTGTGGTGTGGTCCACTTTAGCTTTTTATATGCTTCATTTTTGGGTTACAGCCCTAAAAGTATCTGTTAAGATGGATGGGCGAAGTGGATAAAATACGTAAATCACGGTGGGCCCCACATAGTTTACTCAGTACGCTTGCTGAGTTACTCACTACGCAATCCACTTCCGCATAAAGACCAGAAAAGGGGAAAACATATAAAAAAAAAGAAAAAGAAAGAAAGAAGAAAAAGAAAGGATTTTAGACTCACCTGGAGAGGGAGATGGAGACGCAGGGAGGGATCTGTGAGATTCTGAGAGAGGGATATGGAGACCGAGAGAGACAGAAGGTGTTTTATAGCCTTTGGAATCACCAACCCTCTTCAATAGAGGTAAAGAAGGCACCCACCGGCTGCTTGGGAGCTTCAATGGCATCCTTCAATGGCAGCCTTCAATGCCAGCCGTCAATGGCCGCTCATCCTTCAAATCGTCTGCATGCAAGCACGCCTCTTGAATGCAACTGCGAATCTCTCCTACATTTCGAATTCAAAAGAAGGTAGCCGTTGCCTGCAAGAAAGTCACTTGTGGCTTGAATAACACCTATTTTGCCTGTGACTTTTCTTGCTTCTTTACTTGATACAAAGTTACAGGTTGACTTGGTTACCTGTAACATTTCTCCCCCAAACACAAACTATGTTACATTTTATAGAAGTTATAGGCATCCAAACGACCCCTAAGCTAGTCTCTTTAAACCATTGGGATTGTAACAATGAGTTTCAAATTCCTGGGAATTGAAAACCATCCCAACGGTCACATTCTTCAAAATCTCTATTTAAGCGAGAGCTGCACACTCCTCCATCATCTCTCTCTATTGAATTCTTAATGCAAACTCGAGGAATTAAAAAACAACAAACAAAAGAAGTTTTGTTCAAATCAATATTATAATGCATTACAGACTTGAGTTACCCTAATAACAGAAAATTACCAAAATGCCCCTAGATCCTGTCACTGCTATCTAGGCCTTATATAAATGGGCCATAACTCAAATGGAGTTAGAATTGTATGATCTTGGGCTCATTTGAAAGCTAACTTAATGGGTTATCAAATGAGACCAATTTCGTATCATTCAAATATCATTTGGTACTCCAAAAGTGGACCACAAAAAAGTGATGAAAATATAAAAATGAAAAAATGTTAAATACTTAAATCAAACCCTAATAACTAACTAAAATAAATAAATCCTAAAAATATAATGACCATTTGATTGCTCCTCCCAACCCCACAATGTAATCTAACCGTTAATCCCATCAGATTGATTGGTAGACCACAAAGTTAGTCCAGATCATCAATTAATACAATTTGAACGGGTGGATTCTTCAAATCTTGATCAATAAACTTGTGTAGCCATTTGGTTGCATCAATTGCACTTGGCTTTGAAAGAAACTTGTCGTTGAGTTTAAATGGGTGGTCACAACTTTTTGTGAAGATCCTCGTTCGTAGCGTGTCTTCTTCAGCTTCCTTGGTAGTTGATGGTGGAGACTTACATACCTAATGGGCAGTCTGTGCATAACATGGCATTGAAATACGTGCCACCTTTTCTTTCGCTTCTTGGTGGTCCTCCATATTTTAGACGTTGATAGTGGCCCCTTCATCATCTTCGGCTTTCAATCTATGGGTCTTGATAAACTTTTAGATGGTATTGTGGTGATCATGAAACTATCCATCTCTTCGACCACTGAATTGTCCATACTTGATAATCCTTCGATCTCCTCTATCGTGTCATTTGATGGTTGATCATCCATTGTCATCGGCGCTTTCTTTGATCGACATGTTGATCCATTAGTAGAGGTATCCATGGATCCATCGAGAAAGCCGATAGTAGATTCCTTTGGAGTCTTCACACTTGCTTAAAACATGTCGTTCTTAGGAGCTCCATAGATAATGGATTGAAGTCCATAGCACTTCTTTTATTGTTCAATCGAGGGCTAAGTGTTGTCATATGCGATCGCGTAATCGCTTATGTGATTGCATACAGCCATTTTGGGAGCATAGATTGCTTATGCCATGGTGGCATATGCGGTTTTATGACCATTAGGCATTATGCTATTATGCCATCACTTATGTGATGAAAAAATGTAAATTTTTTGGAGGGTTGTACGATGGCATATGTGATTATGTGATCGCATATGCACACAAGCCCCTTGGGTCGCATATAATCGCTTATGCCATTTGAAAACAATGGAGTGCTTGAAGCAACTTTTTATCACCTCCTTCAATTCCCTAAATTCTTTTGCAATATCTTCCTCGAACACTCTAATCTCCTTTTTGAGTTCCCACTAGTTTCTCCTCCCACATCTTTTGAGCATTCTTAGTTGTTGCTAGCATTTTCGTGCAATAGGATGCTTTCAAATAGACTGACTTGTGGCTACCATCGTTCATAACATTGAGAGGGGTATTCAAAGGGAATCTCCATAAGGCACATACGAAAATGGGTATGACTCGGGGTGATAAGAAGGATGATTTTGATCATCAAAGTAACTAGGATAAGAATAATGCGATGGATATGGACGGGCATGGGAGTCTGAATAGGGATAACTGTACTAGGCATATGAACATCTTCCTATCCATGACATCTCTAAGACAGAATATGAAAGAATATATGCTGAACTTGAGGCTTTTGTTCTAGATCTAAGGGTTTTGGAATGGGTAGGGAAGGGAAAAATGACACGGGAATTGATGGATTGCAATGGGATTAGGATTTGGTAGGGTTGGAAATGGGGTACGGTCAGGCTTTGATGTGTTTTTTTTTTTTTTTTGAAATTATACTTGGTATGGTTAGGGTTCAAAGGGTTTGGGAAAAAAAGGAAACGGTATGGTTTAGGATTTGGTGATTTGGGTAGGAAAGGAAAAGCGAAAAGGAAAGAAAAGGAAATGGAAGATGAATGATTAAGGCATAAGAGAAAGATGAAAGAGAAAGATTGAGATGGGGAAACTATCTTCTTTCAGTTTTCCAAGAGCAGAACTTGCTTTGGTACCAATTTATAAAAGGGGATGCAAATAGATAAAGCAAACTAAAGAAGTTCTATTCAAATCAGTATAATAAAGCATTGCACCTCCATAACATAGCTTCATATAGACTTAGCTAAGTAGAGAAGCCCTACTAACAGACAATTACTAAAATGCCCTTGAATGTCGTAACTACCATAGGGGCCTTATATAAATGGGCCATAACTCACTCAAATGGAGTTAGGATTGCATGATCTTGGGCTCGTTTGAGAGCTAACTCAATGGCCTATCAAATGAGATCAGTTTCATGTCATTCAGACATTATTTGGTACCCCAAAAGTGGCCCACAAAAAAGTAACAAAAATATAAAAAATGATAAATTATTAAATACTTATTCAAACTCTAATAACTAACCAAAACAAATAAATTCTAGAAATAAAATCTGATTGCTCCTCCCAGCCCCACAATGTGATATAACCCTTGAACCCATCTGATTAATCATCAGACCACGGGGCCTAGATGTAACAACCCCGCCCTAATGGTACGGATATTGTCCGCTTTGGCTGAGGTCTCATTTTGGTCTCAGGGTTTCCTCCAAAAGGCCTCCTTACCGTTAAGGGTGGAACCCCCACTTATAGCCAGGACAGAGAGTCACTCCTTTTCCGATGTGGGACTAAGTCCAAGGCCTGACCTGCTGTCCCGACCAACAAGCCCGATCGATCCAAATGACCCAGATGACAAGCCCGGATGAACAACTCGGATAACCCAGGGACAACAAACCCCACTTGTAGTCAGGACCGAGAGTCACTCCCTTTCCGATGTGGGACTAAGTCGAAGGCCCGACCTTCTGCCCCGACCAATAAGCTCGACTGATCCAAAGGACCCGGATGACAAGCCCGGATAACCCAGGGATTGAAGGTTCCACCCTTAACGGTAAGGATGTCTTTTGGGGGAAACCCCAAAATCAAACTTGTGAGGCTTCGGCCAAAGCGGACAATATTTGTGCCGTTGGGGTGGGGTTGTTACAATTGGTATCAGAGCGGGGTCGCTCTGTCTCCCGCTTGGGGGGGGGGGGTCCCTGGGTTATCCGGGTCTTTTGGATCGGTCGGGGCAGCAGGTCGCGCCCTGGACTTAGTCCCACATCAGAAAGGGAGTGACTCTTGGTCTTGGCTATAAGTGAGGGTTCCACCCTTAACGGTAAGGACTAAGGAGGTCTTTTGGGGGAAACTCCGAGACCAAAACCATGAGGCTTCGGCCAAAGCGGACAATATCTGTGCTGTTGGAGTGGGGCTGTTACACTAGATCATCAATTAAGACATTTTTGTTTTGAAGAGCAATCAATTAAGACAATTTGAATGGGTGGATTCTTCAAATCTTAATCAATCAACTTGTGTAGCCATTTGGTTGCATCAATTCCGCCCAGCTTCGAAAGAAACCCGTCCTTGACTTTAAATTGGTAGTCATAATTTCTTGCAAAGATCCTTGTTTGTAGCGCATCTTCTTCGACTTCGTTGGTAGTTGATGGTGGAGATTACACGCCTAATGGGTAGTTTGTGCATAACATGGGTGCTTTTTAATGGTGAAGATCCTTGTTTGTAGCGCATCTTTTAATTGTATTGATTCTCGAATTTCACTATGAGGTCTCAAGCAATTTTGGGTGGAATTTTCACTAAATGGTTGCTTTGTCAAGCCTCCCATGTTGGTTTTGTGGAGCAAAAGGTTTCATGGATTTTTTAGTTTACTGACTTTTGTTTTGATTTCATAGAGGTTTAGTAGCCTGGAATAATTTCGATGTTGATATCAATTCCAAGCTTTTATTGAAGGCTTGCTAGCTCGAGTCGTGGACCCTTTCCACGCACTCACATTACATGTAGAACGCATGCCAACATGGCAGGTGTTTGAGACATCTAAATGGTGAATAAATTGCCCGTTCTGAGGATGACATGGCACAAAAATTTGGCCAGTATAGTCATCATATGGACACATGTATGTAGATTCAGTGATTGGTTTGCAAAAACTTGACAACAGTTCATTCAACATATACATTTTGTAGCATCCACGCAACACAAGCCGGCCTCTTGAAGATCATTCTGATCATGGTCCCGATCAAGGATCTGGACTGTCCAAAGGTCCATATTGAAGATTTTGACCACTTTGGGAGTCTATATTGATTTGGTGGAAGATCAAAGGTCCTGGTGTGCAATTCTAGACCAAATCATCAGTCATGGAGTTAACAATTAGAGTGAGTTGGACCAGTTTTACTTCAATATTTTTGCTGCTTACCTAGTTGGCCACTTTTTGGTATGAAATAATGTTTCAATGGCACATAATTGGTTTGTTTAAAGCCTATTGAGTTAGCTTTAAAACAAGCTCAAGATGTTCAACTCTTATATTGTTTGAGTGAGCCATAACAACATTTTTGGAAGGCATCTATGGTTGTGACGGGATTAAGGGATATTTTAGTCGTTCTTAGAATTTTACTGAGATAGATGGTTAGGATTACAAGCAATCAATGTTTAGGGTGATATTAGGGTTTCTTTCACTTTGAAAAGAATTATATAAACATATAAAGACTCTTTCATGAATAGTTGATTACTTTAGTTGAGTGAGTGATGTTTTAGATTCCAATGATTGGTTTCTAGTTTTTCTTCTTTAAATTGTTAATGTGATGGGATGGGATTTAATACTCTATCAGTGCAATCTCTTTAGAGCTCTTTTGGTGTGATGCCATTGGGTTTGAATGGGGTGGATATGTTTAGTATCTTTTATCTGTTGTTTTATCATGATTGGTGATTTATGGAGAGATTGGAGATCAATCTGTGGGACACTGACTATGGGTTTGAATTTCAAATTGGCACACATTCACACCTATTCAAAAGTTGATATTCTTCTCCAATCTTGTTGCATAGCATTTGCCCACCTGCTCGCGGAGTGGACTGGTCTACATCTGCCTCAATTCATTTGTGATCCACTTGATTTAACTTTTTTGGTGGAAGAATTAAGTGGTTCTCACTGCAAATAACCACTTGGTTAGGCTGTGAAATTCACCCATCAAGTTGATGCCATACTTTTCAAACCAACACCTGGCTTGGGACTCGGTCAATCACTTAGTCATGTTGACTTTGGAGTCAGTGTGTCAACCATTTGGTTCGAGATTGTTCTTGTTTTTGTTCTTGCGACTGTGGTGTTGGGCGGGTCCCCACTCTTCTTTGCATGTTTCTTTTTGCCATGTTTAGACCAAGGTTGCCACTCCCTTTTTGAACTCATGCCCGCCTCTCTCTCTCTCTCTCTCTCTCTCTCTCTCTCTCTCTCTCCACAGTCCCACTTCTTTTCCTTTTTGCTAACATTTCGAATCAGACACTTTCCCTTTCTCTTGCCTGAATTCTCTCCTGCTTCCCCTAAGATTGAGTAACATCTGTAGTTAGTAATTTTATTTTTTATTTTTTGCCTCTCCCGTAGTTGTTTTTTATCTTTGTTTTTACTTGATAAAGAAGTTTCATCATTTACCAAAGAAAGGAAGTTCAGATCTATGCACATAAGAATTTTTTTTGCCTTTACTACTTTATCTTGTGAGTCTCTGATATGCATTTATACCAGTAGTTCTTTGTTGTCATTTGTGTCAGATTATGTGGCTTTGATGAGTTATTCGATCTGATGATTAAATAATTTGATGTTCCATGTTAATAAGAATAATCTAATATGGGTTCTCTGGTATGTCTTTTAGGGGGTGCATGGGTTGGGAGGGAGAATGGGAACGAGAAGTATTGATCCTCAATCGTTGGTCTTTGACCATGCTGCTCAGTTCTTCACAGTGAATGATTCTCGCTTTCACGAGTTGGTTGATGGATGGAAGGAGAAGGGACTTGTTCGAGAATGGACAGGGCTGATTGGGAAGCTGGAAGTTGGTGGTCATTTTGTGCCAATTCCTTCCACGTCCTCGAGATACATAGGTGTGGAGGGAATGCGCCCCCTTGCAGATTCGATTATGTCTCAGGTGATTGCTATTTGATCTTTTTCTTTTTCTTTTATGTAGTGTTCATTATGAGGTTGGCCGACTTAGCGAGTTGACTCGGGACTTCCCTGGGTGGAGCCAATTTTTGTGCCCCACTGATTAAAAAATGTGTAGACTTGGTGCGGGTAGAAGCGTTACATGAATCGAGTGAGTTTCCCCAGGTTTTTGCATGACTCGGACGAGTCACTAAACCCAGGTGAGTCGTATATGCCCATTACCTCATCCTCCTTCCTTTTGCTTTCGGCATATAAACTAAGAATTTTTGCACGTGGCACACAAATGAATCAAATCAAACCTTCCAAGTACACAACCTAGATGGACCATAAAATAACAATTATACTGATTTTATTACCTAAATATCCGGTGGGTGGAAGTTTAATGGACGGCTGAAAATTAAAAAATCCAATGGCCTGAATACAACAAACAAGTCTTCACTAATTAATAATTAGGATTGATCAACTGATCTGGCTTTTGGAATATGATACATATACCATGGGGCCCCCAATTATTATGGTTTATTTTGAGTTAATATGGGGCATGCATATAATTGATTGCCTGAGTATCAAAGATCATCCTTAGCTAGTGTTGACAACTCCCCCCCAAAAAAATGGGGTGCTATTTCGTACTCTCGAAGAGTATGATGTTTACGGTATGCATCATACACAAACACTTACAAATCGTGGGGTAGAGTCATTAGACACCTATCTTTGTTTACCACCATTTTAAAAAATGGTGGCGTCTCTTCAACAGTACACATGGCATAGTTGTAACTTCTTACTTCTAAGGTGACCTTGACTGCCGAAATCACGGACCCAATTGTGGATGGAGCATAGCCATAAAAATTACAGCAAGAAGATGATGCTCACAATCTCTCTCTTCTTTTCTTTTTTTTTTTTCCTTTTGGAATTTGGACCAATCACTGGCTTATTTTTTAACAGTGGTTTTAGGGAAATGTTCCATCCACAGTTTGCCCAAAAATTGGATGTTATCAATAGTCCTACATCAATGCCACATGCGAGGAGGATAAATCACCGCCATTTCAAAGATGGCGGTTAACTATCACAGGAATTTAGCTTGAAAATTCTACATGTGGCATTCATCAAGTCAAATTAAACCATTCAATTTGTGGATGGTAATGAAGATAAGTCATCATTCCTAAAATGATTTCACTTCTGAAAAAAAGTCATCATCTGAAACCTGATTTTTTGAACATTTTAATCTATATGATTAATGGACATTTGTTAGTTAAATTTGACTAGTTTTGATGTCTGGATATTTTATTAAGAGAACAAAACAAGGGAAAAATAAGAGGGGAACAAAACAGCTACCACACTTACAAAGGCTCCTAACAGCCTTGGAGCCAACAAAACCACCTAAGCTACGCTCAAACAGAAAAATCAAGAACATGCAAAACTATCTTTTTTGAATGGTAAATGACTTTCTTAAAACAAGCAGTCAAAAACAAAGAACATACATCCTAAATTGAGCAAAATACAAAAAAAAAAAAAAAAAAAACAGAGAGAAAAAAAAGCGAGGCACATGAGCACTGCTCCCTTTAGTTCATTTCATCCTCCCATAGACTTTCCTCTATTTCTTCCGACTGACGTCCTTTAAACAGAGTGGATCCAAAGCCCAGTAGAGAAGTCCCCCTCTCACTCTACAGAAGATCATCTTCGCCCTTTCCAGTTTGTTTTTAAAGCTACTATCATTGCTTTCTTTCCATATGGACCAAAAGGTCACTAGAATGGGCAAGCGCCAAAAGGAACACCTTTTTCTTCCACGGTCCAATCTCCAAATTCTCAATAATGAGGAGACCGACTCTGCCATAACCCATTACTTCCTTCTATACTTGATGGCAATATTGCTCAGGTATAATAGATGTAGTTTGACACCTTTTACAGGATTGCTTGACGTAGACCATAAACCCGTCAACCTAACCTATATTGCTTGGCTTGGGTTACTTATACATTTATAAAGGGTGATACTCTCTACTATACTCCCATATCCTTAAGGGCGATCGCTTTCGTTCTTTAGTGGAAGCATGGAAAAGTTTTGTATTTGAAGTCCTCTTTTAGCTACTGAACACGAGATTTTTGATCCCAGAAGACTGATTCTTGAAGAAGGCCTTTATCTAGGTTTTGGTTTGCTAAGTCAATGTTAATCTTTTTTTTTGTCACAAGTCAAAGATAGTTCTAGCTCAACTTGACATTTAAGAAACTCATCCTCAGCTTGCCTGATGTTCTGAAAAAGTCACCAAAAACCTCCCTATTCCATGGGAGGAGAGTGCCTTTTAAGCCTTTAAGCTTTTAGACCCTCTCCTTGTCCACTGTGCCTTCTCCTGTGGTATTTGGAGAAGGATTCTAGAACTCTTTGTATGCAATGGTGTTTGAAGTGCTGGAGACATCTACTACTTCCGAAGGATTTTGTCATGTACGCAGACCGCTTGAAGGTTTCTTCAATTCCCCTGCTGTCTTTCATAGGATGCATACATTTGTGATGGTCATTCCCCTCTTTTGGAGTTAGTCGACGGTAAGGATTTTTCCTTTAGAGGCCAACCATCTGAAAACTATGGCTCTTGGTGGCCTTGGAAAATCCTAAATATGCGCCATAGGATTAGGGGGTTTTCTCTTATATGTACTAATGGGATGATATCTTATCAATCATCATCCTCCTTTCCTTGCCCCTCTTTCTTTTTAATAAAATTTTGAGTTAAACTTTAAAAAAAAAAGTCCTGCACCACTAAACTTAAGACACCTAATTCTGTTGTCTTTGTGTGCCTTATCAAGGGAAACTCTCCTGAAACTCTCCTTCTGAATTAGTGTTGTGCGAAGCACTGTTGAACATCTAGTTGCTGGTGCTACTTACCATGAAAGTATAGGGGGTTCTTGAATCATAAGGCACCAAGGACTTTGATGCTAAAAAAATACCCATAGGTGGAACTGAATCCCCCTTCCTCGTCTTGGATGCTGCTACACCCTGGCATTGCTTGCTATGTTTGATCTGGGATCCTCAAGGCCATATACTACACCTCATCCTAACCATGCAATTGAATAATTGTTATATCTTTCTGAATATTGCCTCGAAGTTCATTTTCAGTAGCAAGCAATTGGCTACTTCTGTTTTTCATTCATCTCAATTTGAGCAATTGGATTGTAAAGTATTCAGGTGTATTTTTCTACTCAATATTTGAAGTATTAGTATCTTACCCGTGGGATAGTGATATATCATGCGAAATATCAGTAAATATTGCATGTGTCATGCAATGTATCTGTCTGAGGGAAACATTTGGGAAACTTTAGGAAAATGGTGGAATTTTTTAGTGAAACTTAGGAGATGCCAAAAGACACATGAATACATACTTAGAACTCATAACATTACAAAAACAGGGCATCATAGTTCTCCGTTGTTTAGGGGACAAACTTATGCCTTGTCATGCATAAATGATGCAGTAATATAAAAAAATGAGTTCATATCATTCAAACGTCACACCTTACAAGCAATAAAACACAAACAATACAACCAAATACTAAAAAGAACAAAAAATATAGTTTGGCCTAGATCCACATGGAGTTACGAGGCAGCTCAAAGTTGTCATCCTTTTCCGAACTGAGGCGGTTGTCAGACTGCTGCTCTACATTACTGTAGTAATGTTCCCAGCTTAAGAGGTTAGGATACCATGCCACGTACTCTCTAACATATTGATGGTACTGATTCTCACCTTCACTAGTATGCCTATCTGTGGATAACTGGATGTTGAGCTGTCACTGTAATTGTCACTGTCACTTCTAGTGGCACTGACTCTGGCTGTGTTTTTAGGTATGGCTGGAGTGTGGAGACCCTCATAACCATATCCGCATCCTAGATATATTTGTCCATAGCCATTCCTCTAACCATATCCTTAAGTGTCCTGACACAACAGCGTTAGCTGGATGATTGGGAATGGGTATCGTAAACAAACTTCCCTCATCTTTGGGGTTTCGGCCTGAACCCACTCTTGGATTGTGACACTCCAAATTAATGTTATGAAGTGAAACAATTTGAATGGAATAGTTAAACCGCACCAAAAACAAATTGCCCCACAAAAAATTGGCCCAAAGATGCTTAAATTTTTTATTCTTGATTTTTCTTCCAGCAATATACACTGTTATTGTCGACTCAATCGATACAGCGCAAGTTTAGAACATGGGCCCTTCTAAAATTTTGATAGAATGTATCAACAATAACAACATTGATACAATGTACTTATTGTATCCCATTGAGATATTGTATTGCTGACCTGTGATACTGATGATATCAGCCGATATATCATTGATACACAGAACATTGATTAGAAGATCCAATGATTAAATAAGCTTATTGAGTTGATTGATGTAGATTTTTTAATATGGCAAAGCTGTTCAACTCTTTTAGTGACATACTTTCCATTACCTTTTGTTGTTATCTTTTGATTTTTCTGAATTTTTTGCTATGGCTAGCTATGGTAAAGCCCCTGCCTCATTGCTGAATAAAAGTTTGATCATTGGTGCAGACTTGTATGGTTAATGTGGTGAGACCTTGCTGGATTAGTAAACTCGAGCCGTTTAATGGGATGTGGCACTTGAGTGAGAACGGAAAACCCCGTGGCCAGTTTGATGCAATCGTCATTGCACACAATGGTAACAATATTCCTCAGTTGCTGTTAAAAAAACTATATTTCACAGCTTCCTTTTGGTTTTGATTTTTTTCTTCTGCATAACTGACATATGATTTTATCAAACTGAACCTATGTTTTTGAGTTATGTAGGTAAATTATAGAAGCTTGGTATTCTCTCACAATTGATGAGAGATGACTGTGGTGCATGAGTGATGTTTTTTGGACCACTGATAAAAGTATATGATTGGTGCAGTAACTTAAATAAGGAGACACATTATACCAAGACCCTCAAGACTAAACATTAGATACAGATAACAAATAAAGAAACAGTAAATACAGAAATACAAGTAAACAGGAATAGGTTTATCTCTTATCATTCTTCTTCAAGTGTGGCCGTGAAGGAGATGGAACCCCTAACTTGTTTAACATGCACCAATTGCTTACGTGCACCTCTTTTCATGGAGAAAAGAACAAAGGAGAGAAAATGGTAAACAGCTTTTGATGGTTATTGATAATTTGTAGGAGAAAAGAAGAGAAAGACGGAAAGTATTTTCTTGATTGTTTTGTATGAGAAAAGGTAAGAGGAGAGGATTGAAAAGACAGTCTCTATAGATGAGAAAAGGAATATTAAGAAGACAGACTAGGAGGAAGAAGACCGAGGAATGATAGGAATGGCTGATTGTGTACCTGAAGGAATAAGATGATTTCTAGCCTCAGAAATTGTGGTTGCTCTTATAGCATGTAGAGGTTTGGTATTCTCTCACAATTGAAGGGAGATGAGTGGATTGCACTAAAATAAAGCGATAAATTACACCAAGTGCCCTCAAGACTATAAAAACAACTAATACATGTATAGTGGGCAAAAAGGGTAACCGTGGATACACAATACAAAAATAGACAGAAATAGGTTTATCTTTTATGAATTATGATAAATATCACCTCCTTGGGGATGATAAGCAATTTTCACTCATTGTACAGATGAAGCATTTTTTTTTTAAATTTTTATTATTATTTTATTTGCAGAATACCATTTAGGGCCTGTTTGGGAGCTTGTAAATGGAGGTAAATGGGAAATGGCATTGGAGGTAAATGAATTGGGAGTAAATGGCTTACATAGTTGTGTTTGGATGGGAGTAAATGAAATGCACTTGAAATCCAAATATTCTGTTTGGTTGGGAGTAAATGGGAGGAATTGGAATGCATTTGAATTTTTCAATATATTCACGGGAATATAAGTGATATCCCAAATCAGCTTTAATATCCCAACTTAGTGTACATACACAATATTTAATAGAATGATTGTAATAAGCCCATTGAAATATATACTTTAGCAAAAAATGAGGAAATTTTGAGCCTCAAGTAGGCCACAAACGTAAGGATCACAAACAAGCAACTGCCAAGTTTTCTAACCGTCCATTTAGATGGCCATCCTTTAGATTGTTTGGACCATTCTTTTGGTGTGATTTTAGTGATGTAGCTGATAATTGGATTGTTTTGGAGTATCATTAGCGTGACATGTGTGTGGCGGACATGTGCATAGCGGCACCTTTGTTTACACGTGCGACTCTCCAAGGGAGCTCAAAAAGGCATTTCACCCCATTTACTTCCAAATCTTCTCTCGTAGAGAGGATTTCATTTACATGCACATTTACTCTCATTTCGTTTCATTTACATGCATTTACTCCCATCCAAACACACCTCAAATACCACTTGCCTCTATTTACTCCCAATTCCACCCATTTACCTCCATTTACTCCCATCCAAACGGCCCCTTATTATGAGGTAAGGTTTTCGCTGGAGTACATTTTAGCAAGGACAATTCTGGGGGTGTTTAGCCTCATATGAATCATGACGATTTGTGGTGGTTCAGTAATCAAGTGCAATCCGAATAGCTGGGATTTCAATATTTTTCTCCCTTCCAGAGTTCTTTATGGGTCGTTTTGATTGGGGATATTTGAATTTACCATGTATCTAATACCTAGGTATTGCCATTGCTGTCAATTGTGATTTCTCTGTTTGGTTGACACTTTGTAGTAGGATATTGTGAATCCTAGAAATTGGATTGTCTGCATCCCGACTCGCTTATAAAGTAAAATTACAATGTACTGTCTTTTTTTTTTTTCAAGAAGAATTCAAATTGAAGAATGAGTATGGCCACCATTTCACATGATTGAACTCAAATTTAAACTATAAATTGTAAATTGTGTGATCAAAATTATGAGCAGATTGGATGCAGTCCACATGTGCGAAGTTTGTTCACATGTGATGCATGAGTATGAATGAATTGATAGAATGGTATGAATCACGGCATCCAGATTTACTAATACTTTATCTGATTGATAGGATAAGAATTAGTGGCATCCACACACCACCCATACATGTATTGAATGATTAGTAGCCCACGTGAATATGGGATGATTATGATCAAGTGGCCACATGTGTATATTGGTTGGTCTGCATGTGTATATTGGTTTTTTCTGTCTTGCATGTGCATATAGGGGTTGGCCCACGCATGATTAGGTTGCCCATGCAGGATCAGGTAGATGATTTTTATCAGGTGGACTAGACCCGTTTACTAGTATTAGTCTGATCGGGTGGTCACATGTGAATAGGGGTTGGATCACTGAACAGTAACATCCATCAAATCAAATAGCTTGAATCGCTCATCCATGGATACATAGGATCCACATGGCATCCTTGGGCCCTGGATTTGTACAAGTCTGACACATGGTTCCTCTACAACATGTGTAGAATAAGCTTACTCTACAACTACATGTATGGTGCCCATTGTGATTTTTGCATGAAATCCACTTTGTTACTGAAAAAGCGAGGAGCCCTCTTATTACTTACCTACGGCAAAGCTTGAAAAAGATACAACAAACGGGGCAAGCCCTAAAAAGGGGAAAGAAAGAAAAGAGAGAGTAACCCACACCCCGGGTGCAAGGGAGGGAAAGAAAAGAAAAAAGGAAAAAAAGGAAAAGACCCACTAGGGGAGGAGCGAACCCACAGCCCGGGCCGGGCATCAAATGAAGACGCTAATCTCAGCCTCAGTGAGAAACCTAGTGGGCGAGTGCATAAGGATGCTAGACAATCTAGATATAACTGTCTTCAAACGATCAGAGATAACGCCAATGTGACTACTGTTAGAAGTCGTAAAGTGGTGCAATCTCTTGGCAAATAAGCGCATCTCCCACGAAGAGGACGATGGGTCTTTAATGACTCGAAGACTCTGTTGGTTTTCCACCAAAAAGCTAGACCCTGCATGATGATCAATGGAAAAGATAGGTAAGGTAGAGGATAAAGTTTGCAAGCACTTGTCCATCATCCCTTGAATGCTATATTTAGAGATAATAGCATAGGGAGACCAATAGAGAAGCCCAACCCTGGAGGCCGGACTAAGGAGAGAACTATAGGAACTAAGGAGAGAGCCTTTTGTACATAGTTGTTGAAGAAATGACCTCTTCTATGCGAGAGAAAATAGGGTGGGGGAAGAACCACGATATTTTTGTAGGGAGCCTGTGCAACAAGGAGCTCTGTGGGGCCCACCGTGATGTATGTGTGACATCTACTCTGTCCATCTGTTTCTCCTTTTCATGTTAAGACATGCGCCCAAATATTAGGCATATCCAAAATTCAAGTGGGCCACACTAGAGGAAACGATGGAGATGGGAATGTCCACCATTGAAATCTTCTTGGGGCCAAAACAAGTTTCGTTTGGGCTCATATCTGTGTTTCCCTTCATCCTAGCGGGACTCACCTTCTGAATGGTTTGGATGGCTTATAAAAATCATGGTAAGCATAGTAAAGGTTTCAATGGTGGGTCCCTATTCCCACTGTTTGCTGTGATGTGGCCCACTTGAGTTTTGGATGTGCCTGAATCTGGGATTATGATTCATGGCCTAACATTATCCGTCATAATTGACGGACGGAGTGGATGTCACACAGACTTCACTGATGGGCCTCATAAAGTTTTTGTTGCACAGTGGTGGTGTCCGATGGGCAGGAAGAGTTACACAAATCACAGGGAGAGATTCAGGGAAACAATGGTGGTAATCGGGGTGAAATTCCACCTTTCTGGAAAACAAAATTGCCACTTAATGAATATTGTAATGCCCAACAGTAATTTAAATTACTGGTTATTACGATTCCCTACATCCCCCAAACATCAAAATCCTTAAGATAGTGGGTATCTCAATTGTCGGTAATTCACATAACCCCAATCCATATGACCCCTATACATTATGTCATCGAACTTAATGGATCTATTTATGTCTATCAATGCTTTTGTCCAACTACTTTTTACTCTTGTCAGAAATCCAATGTCGAACATCTCAGTGCACCTTTAAGCTTGGTCTGGCCTCTGTGGTGCTCAGATCTGGAATCTTGGTTTGCTAAGATGGGAGTAAATTAATCATCCTTCCTCTGTAATATGCTTGTTTTCTTTTCTCATAGTATATATTTTCTTGATCAGTGCCTTTTCTCATACATCAATCTATCTTGGAGGGCTTATGGTTAGTTTGCAGTGACCAATTAACTGATTGCTGTACCTTTTGTCCCCAACAGGAAAATGTGCAAATCAGTTGCTTGCATCATCTGGTTTACCTCTGATTGCTAGACAAATGAAGGTATATCCCAAACCTTTCAAGCTTGCTATGATTTGATGAAATTTAATAGACCCTCTAGTTTATTTGGCTTCCACCATCTTTCTATTAAGGTTTAACTTTTAACGGTTTCTTGCTTCAACTTGTTTCTTTGTGTTTGTAGAGTCTGGAACTGAGTTCTATCTGGGCACTTCTTGCAGCATTTGAAGATCCTCTTCCTATTCCCGTCAGCACAGCTAAAACTCCTTTTGAGGGAGCTTTTGTAAAAGAGGTCAATTCTGTTTCATGGATGGCAAACAACACAAAGAAACTATTTCCTTTCCAGAGCAAGGGCCCTCATTGCTGGACCTTTTTCAGCAGTGCTGCTTATGGGAAAAGAAACAAAGTTCCACAGGTTAGCTACCTATAAACTGCAACATGATTTCATCATGTTGGAGAGATGGGCATCTATATATAGTGTTGTCAAAATCCTACGATTTACGATTTGAGTTGAATCTTAGGCAAAACGATTTGAATCCCACCTTCGAATCCCTTTTTATATGAATCTTACGATTTTATTATTTGAATCCTACGATTTTCAATTCAAATCCCAATTTATGATTCAAATTATACTTGTTCTCTTCATTTTAAGCTTCACTTGGCTTACGTTTTATGTTTTTGAATTGATGGGGGCTTTAAGAATCATTTAGAAAATAACCTTTCAATAAATAATAAAAAAAAGAATCATTTAGAAAAGGTATATTATTTTATTTTGTTCTCAGAAAATAACCTTTCAATAAAAAAAATAAAAAAAGAATCATTTAGAAAAGGTATGTTATTTTATTTTGTTCTTTATAAGAGATTAAATGATGTATATTCTCTTAAATGTTAAATTGTAGAGCCACTT
Source organism: Liriodendron chinense (assembly GCA_003013855.2). Lineage (NCBI taxonomy): Eukaryota > Viridiplantae > Streptophyta > Magnoliopsida > Magnoliales > Magnoliaceae > Liriodendron > Liriodendron chinense. Next base: position 467,813 of record PVNU02003631.1, on the reverse strand, counting down.
TTTGTTTTTTTAAATGATTTCTTACTTCTTAACTAGTCAAAACAGCAAATTGAAGTATGACATATCTGGAATGTTTTTATGGATGGTTACAATCATGTCGACTTATATGTATTGTAGAATGATGGCTAGAAATCAAAATATCTTTTTTCATCGGTCTATGGAGTCAAATGCCGCTTTTCCGACGTGATTCTACATTCAAGAAAGTTAACAAGAACACAATTACGAAAGGATCCTTGCACGTTTTAAGGAAAATTTCTTGAAAGACTTAAAGATAAGAACCCTTTAACACTATCATGACATGGTATTTCTTGGTGCATATTGATGACCAAAGGATGATTGCTGAGTTTTTTTTTTTTTTTTTCCTGATTTATTTATATTTTTCATATTTTTAAGAAGATCATAAAAAATCTTACGATTTACAATACGATTTGCAATTCGATACGATTCAACCCCTATCCTTGCTGTCCCTTGGGCCATCTGGATGGAAATGAACAATCGGGTTTTCAGGAACAGCAAGGCGTCTTTGGCGGGGATTTTCTCTCGGGTTTTGGTGTTTTTTAGGAATTGGGCTCCCTAAGTTGTAGCCTGTGTTTGGGATTTTTGGGCCGTCGTGGTGACAGTTTTTGTTCTTTTTAGTTTTTGCTCTCTTTTTCCTTGTTTTCCTTTTCTTTTGCTCTTTCCATAATATCCTTACCTTTCAAAAAAAAAAAAAACCGTATTACGATTTGTGATACTGATAATGATTTTGACAACATTGTGACTATATATAATTTCATTTTTCTGTATTAATAAGAAGAATCCACCATTCGGTAGCTGCAGGTCCCCCCCCCTGGTCACCTGTTAGTTTTCAGGCCTATGAATATGATGCTTGTATATGGTTAGCCATTTTCCAAAACAAAACAGGTATTTATACCTTATATTAATAAAACATGTGGGAGATAAGGGGATTAATGTAGCACAGAGGATGAAATCAAACTAGAAGTATATAAGATTTGATTTGATTATACATTACTTTTGATAATTGAACCCAAGCAACTCAAAGAGCCTGTGGTGTGAGGTGCTTGATGAAGAACAGAACAATGCAGTACTGCCACCCGGTCTTCCCCTGTATTGGAGCTGGCTTGATTTTGTCATCCAGTCTAGAGTTGTTTTGGTAAAAAGTGACATCGGGATAAGTATGCACTTCTCCAGGGTTAAAATCATTGCACATATCCTTTCTTATCTGTCAGCAAGAAATTGAGAAACAATAGAATAAAGATAAATATGTGGAACTCCATAGAAGTCCCTAACAGGTCACACTAAAAGGGGATGCAGGAAAATCACTCTTCTGGGTTTTGATTCCCATAGTTAGGAGAAAAAAAATTTCATAAAAAAATCATTATAGTCTCTCTCTTATAATCCATATGCATGGCTTTGTATAACCATACCCAGAATACAAAGTTTGTTGTACATCAGCGATAGCGAGTCCACTGGTGGACCCCTAATCGGTGATGCAACAGTTTGTTGTACATCAACAATAGTCAGCTGTTCTAGGGCTATCAATGGGCCAGCCCTTCCCGTTGGAGTGTGGGTGGGGCTTGGGTTTAAATTTTTAGGCTCGTGGGCCAGGCTGAAGGATGGACCTAACTTTCAGGCCCAAAATTTTAACAAGATGGGCTGACCTGGGCCTGACCCGAGCCCTACGTGTTGACAGCCCTAGCTGTTTCCATAGAACATGGCACAGCTAGAGTATGTGGCCATTGGTCGCTGTATCGCTGCCCCTCAGCCAAATAGGAGTATCATGCTTGATGATGTCAGATTGATGTGGCTAGGTTTTGTAAGAAATGTATGATTAATTTAGTGGTATTTCATCAGGAAAATATTCCAAATGTCACAGCAGAGAAGGTGAAGGAAGGCATGCTTGAAGGTGTTGAGATGGCTTTGGGGCTATCAAAGGGATCACTACAGCGACCCTTCTATACAAGAGTCCAATTATGGTGTGCAAGCACTCTTAATTGATATTATTGATTGCTTCTTGGATATGGTTATAATGAACTTGTTTCCCATGCTCTGGGAATGCACAGGGGTGCAGCTCTTCCAACTAATACTCCAAACACTCCATGCATCTTTGACCCTCATGGGCGTGCTGGAATATGTGGGGATTGGCTGCTGGGTTCAAGTTTAGAGGCTGCAGCCTTGAGTGGCATGGCTCTTGCCAATCATGTAAGTGCCATACTCGCTATATTTTCTTCGCTTAATATATTGTTGTTATTTATTGCTATGAAAAGAAAAGGGTTTTGAGATGTGGATAGGCTTTCTCTTTGTTAAGGTCTTACAACTTTTCTAGCATCTGATAAGGGTGAATTATTGAAGGTGACCCTAGCAACATCAGTACTTGTGCTTCCTTGGTCAGTCCCAGCCCAGTGTTTCTTCATTTGGTGTTGAACATTTCCTTGTTTTCATGTTCTTATGGATGCTAATGATCTTGCATGCGTGCTTGTGTGATGGGGCACATTATAAACTTCGATGGCCTGCTATCCTCAAGAGGGAGAATGAGGTTGACATTTGCACTGTCCGGTTGATAGACCACCTCTTCCTTGTATTATAGCTCACAAAGGGCACTGATTTGAATCCAACTGTATGTTCAGTTGCCAAAATTTTGGATGCTCAACAAGGGCTTGCAAAAAGTCCATCTACTGAGATTTTGGAGCATCCAATTGATATGAACTTTGGACTCTCTTATCCAAATGGTCATCATTTGTTGGGCAGTCTAGATGGATGAAAGCATATCTTGGTGAACTTTAACAAGGTTCATTAACATAGGGCTCCATCATCTTGGTGAACTTTAACAAAGTTCATCAACGTAGGGGATGTTAGAGACACCCTTATTATATGCTTGTGTGGGTGGATTGGTGGGTGTATAGACATACACAGAGACATACAAACATCTACATATATAATATATATGTATGTGTATATATACAATTATGCAATGTTCCAAATATCAGCGATATCATTGATAATTTTGTTGCCAGGTCAGCGATACAGAAACTGCTGGCAATTTAAAAATTTCCAAATATCATCAATATTTTTTATAATATCAGTGATATTATCAATATCAGTGATATTATCAATATCAGTAATATTTTGAGGAAGGATTCCTTATAAAAGTTCCCCTATGTAGGCGTCAATAATATCCTCGATAATGGTGATAATATCTTTGATATAGGGAAAGCATTTGTAAATAGGTGAAAATTGATAGAAAATTGGGAAAGTTTCCCAAATCCAAAAGATCTTCATTTTTTTGGGGTTTTTTTTTTTTTTTTTTTTTTTTAATTTTGTTCCTTAGGTGATTTTGATCACTCTTAGTTTTTATTAAATTAAAGTTTGATTTGGGGAGAAATCTTAACTTGAAACAAAGACGGGCTAGAACTCAAAAGTGACAAAAAATTATTAGAAACTTCTTCTTCTTTCCAAATATTAGCATGGATTGCAATGGATTTGTGGAAAAAATTTAATAAGTGAAAAATGGGGGAAATTGGTGAAATCTTAATTTTCCATTTTTATATTGGAAAATACGTGTTTTTCATTGTTTATTAATGTGGAAGTTTTATATAATGAGTGTTGACTGATTTATTGATAGGCTACAACTTTTATATTTTTATTTTATATTGTTGTTTTCGACAACAAGTGGTTAGGCCCCTATAAAATGGAAACTTATTATGTATAGTTGTTTTTTTGCAATAACTTGATTCCTACATATGTAAACTTGTGTCTTTTAACATCTCTCGAAGTTTCATTGAAAGATTCAACCTTTTTCCTAACGTTTCCCCAATGTTTGTCTCAGACAGCGATAACATTGGCGAAACTGAGACATGTTTCCATATCCCCAGTCATCGATTCATGTAACCATGCTGATACTCTGAACACTGCGTTTATGTATATGTCTGTATGAGACCTCAATGCTGAGACATGCCACACCTACCTTTCTGCTACAGGCTCGAACCTTTATATATGGACTTCTGTACTTTACAGTGGAAGGACATAAGTAATAAGAAATGTACCACCACCAACTGCCTATCTTTGCTACAGAAGCCAAAAAGAAAGATGCACTATGGCTGTGCATGTAATCTGGTGGGTGGTGGTTTTAGAAATTGTCCAAGGCAAGAAACGCATTTGATGATTTCCTAGGAAAATTAAGTTGAGAATTTATCTTGTAGAAGTCATGTTAATATATGCAACGAACACTAGATGCAGTGACAGAATGTTCAAACTTCTGAAAATTGAAAATTCTGGGTTAATTTTTGGCAGTTCATGAAATGAAAATTATTTGGCTCATTATTGTGGACAATTATAGTTACGAATTTTGTTCTGTTTTGGGAAAAATCTGAAACATTTCACACCGATACAGGTAGCTGAATGTACCATTCTTGGCCAGAATGTTTTCACTGCAATGTTTTCTATTGTCAGCAATTGGTCTATATTTTCATGTGCATTTGTAGGTTTTTTAGGTTACATACCTCTTTTGAGTTGCAAGGTAATGATTGTTTTAGAAAGTATGATGCTCTCTATTTTACGAAAAAGAGGTTTTCCTATTGTTTTCATTTTAAACTGGTTTATGAATTTCATGAAACTTCTGCTAAAATGGAATTGGCAATCATGTTGACACGGTATTTATTGTGACTTCTTGAATGTGTCATGATGTCGTTAGTAAGGTGAAAGAAGGGAAAAGCAATGCTTATGAAATAAACAGTATATTGCACTTTGTAGGACCCTTTATAATCTATCTTCAGTTCTCATTAAAGTGGTAATCTTGGTTCATGTATGATCTGTTGTTATGATTTCAATGAATATCTGAAGTTTCCCTTTGTAATATATCTTCAGTGTTTCGATCCTATACATTGACATAATCAATGTTGACATTCGAATCTCTCCATGACTTCAATATTTCAAAGAAGAGAGATTGATGTGGCTGGCTTGTATATTCCCAATGATTGCGTGATTTCACTCTTCAAACTACTGACTGGATTTGAAAGCAGATTGCAGACTATCTACAGAGTGGCGGATTGCGGCCAGATGAGTTTGCTGTTGGCTTACAGAATGAGTTTCAACCAATTGATGGGCATGATATTGGGCAGTTTCCAGGATTGGAGCCTAAAGAGCAAATAACTGAAGCTCAGACATGTAAAGCATACTCATGAGTTTGGGCCACATGAAGAAAAGATTTGCCATCTGCCGTTGGTGCATAAAAATCTTGAATATTAAGATAGCTGCTCATCCACAATTTCCTTTTGGGGTAGAATAATTTTCCCTATCCTTGCAGGATCTCCACCTAGATTGAATATATTTAGATTTTTCTGGGTTCCAATTTCCTGGGAAATTTCTTATTTTTGATGTTGCATAAATGGACAGGCTGGTGAAATTAAGGAGCCCTGGAAACCCATTTTTGTTGCAGAGTTTCAAATTTCCAGTTTTTGAGAGATTCAGTAGAGGAAGATGCACAGGCTTCAGGCTTCTGTTGAGGCCATGTTGAAGAAACTCCCAAGTATAAATGTCAGCCAGTTAGCGACCCTTTTTGCCCTATGGAGCTGGGAAAGGTACAGTTTTATTTTCTCACCAGAAAATCTTGAATATGATCTGTGAACAATTTCCACCATGTCAATGCATCTGCTTAAAGTTTCTCAATGCATTGAAATGTTTAACATAGTTCAAAATTCACATTCTTCCGTGATGGATATTTGTACCTTCTTTTGCTCTTGGTCACTAAATTTCATGGATTATGAAAAGAAGCTCTTGTGTTTTAGGAAAGTGGAGCTTCATTAGTGTGTGTGTTTTTTTTTTTTTTTTTTTTTTGTGGTTGGGCCCACTTGGGGCCCTCAGAGAATAGGTGTCCATAACCTGCTTGACAGGACTCTAACCCGGTGTTTCCCTGGCAGAGTAGGACATCATTACCAGTTTCACATTTTGGAATTTTAAAGAAATATGTCTGTAAGCTTTTCTTTAGTTTCTTCAATTGTTTATGGCAGTTCTATAATTATCTGTTGTTTGGTAATGGTAATCTTCCTTAATAAATTAACATTTTAAAAGAAAAAGAAAGGGACATGATAATAATTTAGCAAAAGAAGCAACTCATCACTAAATAATTCCATTTGCTTGTCAGTTATGCCTAAAATCTGTACAGAAAATGTAAATAATTACAATAGGCTTTGATTAGACTAGGAATCAAATGAATGCTTTTCATGTTGCTAAAAAACTGTGTACCTTTCATTACTAGTATTCGATGCTTATGCTTTATTGGGAGTGCAACTGATCGAATTGCTAAACGTTTAGTCTAATTAGTGGGAAATGGTGGAAACAATGATCTTTCCTTAGCTTTCACAGTGACAAAGTATCCCTCAAAACTGTAGTTACATGCCTTCTGAGTACAACTTGAAAGTCAAATCATTGCAATATGGAGCCCAGACCACCAATATGAATGCTAAAGAGGAATGTTACAATTTTCATATTTTTCACTATAATAGACTAATAATTGTAGTTTGAGTTGATAGTGCATCGAAACACATCCTTACTGCATTAGAAATCGTTGGTTTTTTTTTTTTTTTTTTCCCAATATCATTTGTGTGTTTAGTTAATTAGACTGGTAAAAACAATGATATTTCCTTAGCTTTCATAGTGACAAAGCAGCCCTCAAAATTGTAGTTACATGCCTTTTGAGGACAACTTGAAAGTAGAATAGTGTTCGCAGGCTCCACGTGCTCACGTGTCCCAGGTGGGTCCCATAGAAGTTACTAGCGATGCCACCTCATTAAGAAAAATCTTATCATGAATAATGTTACTATTCACAATAGTAATCTACCATTCACAATAGTAATATACTATTCATCGACAACGACTTTTCTTTCTCATGTAGAGATTACGTGTCTCGCGACGTGTTCGCTCGTATAAGCTGTAATAAATTCTCAGTCATCGCAGTTACTTCGATCTGATCCGCTAGAAGCGACCAGAAGCTCCATGTTGCCTAACAGCTTAGCACTCCGGACTCCAACATGTTTCAAGTCCGATGTCTATCCACTTGTGGATTCCAAGAGCTGTGAAGTCCGCAGCTACAGTTTGCTTATATTTGGCTATAAATAGAGGGCTCTACCTCAGTTGTAATCAGATCAGTTGGTGGGATCAGTTGGAGTGAGTTAGAAGAGAGTGAAAGATTAGTGAGAGTCATTAGTGTTTTGTAATATAAGTCTTTCCAGTCTCTGTAATGAGTCGTTTATCAATATACGTGTGATGTTTTGTTTTAAACTTCGTTTACGTATACACCATCCATGTTTGCATAGTCGTAGATTACTCCTTATCTTTGACATCTCATTCTACACCCATTTTCATCGTCGTGTTTTATATCGTTCATGGCAGCATACATCTAAGCACTTAGTATGTATCCCTCATGCATAATCGCTCTCATAAGTATTGTAATATTTGTTTTATTATTTGTTTGTTTAGGATGTTTTTTATTAGCATGAGGGGGCTAACCCTAGACCCTAAACCCTAATAACATGTTAAAAACCCTAACAAACAACGTGTTAACTAAACCCTAGTTCAAATGAACCTAGATGATGAAAGAAAACATAAATGGAATGGAAGAAACAGTTCTTGGCGAAAGAGATAACCTATATGGCTAAAACGTAAAAACATTCTAAAGCAGGGGGCTAAAATGAAATATTATAAAACAAAGCTTAAACCCAAACATCACACGTATATTGATAAACGACTCTCATTACAGAGACTGGAAAGACTTATATTACAAAACACTAATGACTCTCACTAATCTTTCACTCTTTACTACTCTCACTCTCTTTCAACTGATCTGATTAAAACTGAGGTAGAACCCTCTATTTATAACCAAATATAAGCAAACTGTAGCTGCGGACTTCACAGCCGTTGGAATCCGAAAGTGGATAGACATTGGACTTGAAACATGTTGGAGTACGGAGAGTTAGCTGGTAGGCAACGTGGAGCTTCTGGTCGCTTCTAGCGGATCAGATCGAAGTAACTGCGGTAGCTGGGAATTTATTACAGCTTGTACGAACGAACACGTTGCGAGACACGTAATCTCTGCATGAGAAAGAAAAGTCGTTGTTCTTCATGAGGTGGCATCACTAGTAGCTTCTGTGGGACCCATTGGGACACGTGAGCACGTTGGGCCTGCGAATACTATTTATTTGGCACTATTCATCAAAACACTATTCATCACTAGAGTCTTCATAGGAGCTTGGACTTGTGGTTGCATCAATGGAGTCGAAATGAGCGATACAGTATGATGCAAAATGTTGAAGACCAGTGTCATAGTAGGCGGTGAACGGATATACCCATATGTCATCAGAGATATCTTGCCATGAAACATGATTGAGGTCACACATGTGCCTTTTAAAGAGCTTGAATTCTTCAAGGTGTGACCGCCAAGATCGTGAGAGAGCAAACTTCTGTAGCGGCTGACGTGAGGAATGAAGTCAGAGATATAGTTAACTATGCCTAAGAATTGTTGGATTTGCTTTACACTCGTCAGCTGGTCAGGGAACTGAAGAAGATGATGCGCAATATGAGGCTGAGGCGCATATCGTCCATCCTTGATGTGCATGCCAAGAAAATCAATGACTGTCTTGGCAAGATGCATTTTTGCTTCAGAAAGCATGATGCCATGTGCATAGCAGATATCGTGGAACTGCTGGAGAAGCCGGGCATGAGCGGCATGATCTGGTGAGAATAAGAGAATATCATCAATGTAAACCAGACAATGAGAGAGGAGCGGTTGGAAAAGCTGAATCATCACCTTTTGGAAATGGGATGGTGTAGTTTTCAAACCAAAGGGCATTACTGTCCATTGATAGTGTGCATTCGGGACTATAAATGCTGTTTTAAATCGTTCTTCTGGGTGAACACCCAATTGCCAAAATCCTGCCTTGAGATCAAACTTGGAGAAAATTCGGGCATCGGCAACATACTGGAAAAGAGACGAATTATATGGAAGAGGAAATTTGTGATCCTGAAGAAATTTGTTTAACGGTTGATAGTTGATGATAACGCGCATCTTTCCTCGAACTTGTTCACTTCTTTTGTTTACACAGAAGGCTTCACAAGCCAATGGACTGTTTGTGGGCTCGATGAGTTTCACTATATTAGACTAATAATTGCAGTTCGAGTTAATAGGCATCCAAACGCACCCTTACTGCATTAGAAATTGTTGGTTTTTTCCCCCCAATATTATTGGTGTGTTTAGTTTGAATTTCCTTGGCTATTAATTTTTTAGAATTAAATAACAGGTGATAATTCTTGTGAACCTTGGCAGATTTTCGAAGAATAACAACATCACTCAATGCTATATCAAGTCATCATATGTAGAACTTAGACATGTTCACGGTTTTCCATCTTCCATTGGAAGGATCTTGTACAAATCATGATGCAAAAGATTTTACTCATGGTAAGCTTTTCTCAAAAAAGTTTAACAGAGATGCGATTTAACTACCGCTGTAATGCATGAACTACTATGATTGAGAATTGTATCATTATGATTATTGTGTCAGTCCTTAGACGGGGGTACAAATCCGCCATTGTTGTTGTTTTTATTGTTCTCTTCCCAAAGTAAGGTCCAAATTGTTGCAGGTGTGGAGGCTAGCTCATGCATAGAACTATAGAGAAGTTTAGATCATGTAGAATTTGAGGCTTTTGGAAGTTTCTATAGTGCTCTCTAGTCCTTAATGGGATCCAGACTTGTGTGTAATCATTTGGTGAATTTCTAAAATATTCCTAACCATTGAATGAATGCTACCTCTGTCTATTCTGGCCATTGATGTACAGTAGTTAGAAAACTAGACACTGGGGGAGGACATTAGAGAACCTCGGAAAGTTAGAAGCAAGTGAGCTCCTGAGTACTATAAGTCTTCTTCATTAATTGCTTGGCCCCACCACATGGTCTATGTGTTTGGAGAACCTTCATGGGGATGTTAGCAATATTCCAGAGCCTTTAAATGACCATGGGTAGCCAATCAGTCCAGACTGTCCGCTCGCTTTTTACCACTATTGGCAGTTCATAATGCAAAATCATGCAAACGGAATCGTGCTAACCGTTTGATTTATAGTGTGAAAGTGGACAGTCAAGATTAATCAGGAAAAAAAAATAATAATAATTGTGGATGCCCCAAAAATCTCCTAGATTGGAAGATTCCATCAACCTATGTTGAGATCTTTTTTTAGCTGAATGTGGGTCATTGTTGCAACTTTTCTTGACCGGCTATTTGTAGGTAGCAAATAGAAAGGTTGGATTCTTCTCCAGAGGAGAATTCTGATGTGCGGTCCTTCCATGGTGGGAGGCAATAGACCAATGATCTAGATCACTGAATGATGGACCCCACTTGTTAGAATTGAAAACACATGTATACTGTACACGTGTATGCCACCTCATCTCATCTGTTTCCTCCTTGAAGGGACATCATCCAATCCTTGGACAGTAACTTCGTACATTACTATTCGGGCTCATTTTGTAGTAGTGGTTAGGTTCGGCATTCAATGCATGGGTATTATGGCACCCATTCTTGGTGGCCCATGCACTCGAAAAAAAAAAAAAAAATCTCTCAGATGGAAAATTCGGAAGCTTTAGATAGGGAGTCCAACAAATAGACAGATTCAACCATGAAAGGCCAAATGTTATATAGCTTAGATTTTCGAAGTTGGGGATTCTCAGTGCATGGCTCATCAGGCCCATCATATCAACGGTTCAGATCACTAAATCATGGGTCCCTATTCTTGGTCCATCTCAATGGGCCAAACGGTTGTTGCCCATTAATCACATACAGTCATTGTTTCACGTGATTTTGAAATGTAAACTGCTAGAAATATAGGTCCCTGTACTTATTGACCATCAACTATTTTATACGGAGTGGTGGCCCACTTAATGTATGGGTCGACCTGAATTTGCACCCAATAATCTACAAGCGGGGGCTTATCTTTTTAATAACTCAGATTTTGTATGTGTGAGGATGATCATAACTATTTATTTGTTGGACATGTACTGTGAGGCTCACTTGTAGGCAAACATTAGTGGGTGGTTCCCATGCAATTATCCCTTGAAACATTTTTAGTTGGATGTCTTCTTCTTCTTCTGTTTTTTCAATCTTCTCATCTTGGAATTTTAATTCAAATTGAAAGAGGATTGTGATAAGGCAAAGAGTTTGGATGTGACATGTATAAACCTTATATGTCCAAATTTCTCATAATCCTTTGATTTCTTCTTTTATAGAAGTCCATCCGAGAGATTTCATGGAGGGAAATTTAATGGTGGGATAACGAGAATATCTAATCCATTAGGTGGCTTCTAGACAAGCTACGATTGATCGTGTCCGGTAGCTTCCTAACCGTAGGACCAGAGGTGTGATTAGCTCATTTCCTCTCTCGAAGTAATTAGTTGGGATTGTTGGACATGGGCTGTCTATCTTTGACTTTGTGTGTAGCTGCCTAAGATCGTGTAGATGTAGTGAAATCCTATCTATGATTTGCATGGATCGATATTGAGATGGCCATCAAAGCTTTAGTCATCAAACAACTTAGAGGTAAAAGACAACAACTATGACGATGAGGATGACATATTATATACTTTCGATGTGACATATCCAAATTCCTCCTAATTCTCTTTGTTCCTCCCTTTATAAAAATGAAGGCATTCCTTCGATGATGCATCCATCTGAGAGACTCCTCCAAGAGAAAATGAGAGAGAAATGACAAGAATACTATTGCCCATTAGGCAGACTTTAGATGATCTAAACGATTGATTATGTCAAGTGGCCATTGTAACCTTAGGACTAGAGGGATTAGATCATTTCTGCTCCCATAGTAGTTAGGTGGATTGTTAGACGTGGGTCATACATCTTTGGCTTTTTACTTGACTTTATCATTAGATCTTGTAGGTGCATTGATTTTCTTTCATATGGGTTGGATGATCATATCCACATTATTAAATAAGGTGGGCAAAAAAACATGCATTACCTGTGGGCCAACTATTTGAGTAGGTGATATGCTGAGAAAGGGACACCCTATCATTGATTGCCTACACTTAACATTTCATCTCAATTGGATTATCCTACATGACAAATTGATAGTAACTTTAAATTGCCTATTAGTCATTTATTTCAACAAGCTGATACGTTGAAAGAGTGCCCATAATGGACATTCTATGGTTAAAATTTCATCTTGAGTGGATGATCTTATTCATATAATTGAGGGCATATAAGATGAACAATAACCATGGACTGCTTATGGGCCCTTTATTCGAACAAGATATGTTGAGAAGTGGTTCCACATCAATTTTTTTTTTTTTTTTTGGAAAGTTGATGATATTTATTAGGAAGCTCGGAAAGGCTAGAAAAGAAATAATAGATGGTATCAAATTGATGGCATCATTTTTCCACATCATTGATCATCTATTGTTAAAATTTCATTTCAATAGGATGATCCTGTGCATATAATCAAAGGGTATAAATAATAGATGGTATCCATGGATTGCATCATCATTGTCTTTGTCATCATTATCATCTAAGCCTCATCCCAAATAATTGGAGAAAGCATGGACTGCTTTTGGGCTATTCATTGGACATGCAATATCTTGAAAAGGGAAACCCAAACAAAATTATTTATGGTTAAAATTTCATCTTGAGTGGATGATATCTATGTGATCGAGTTCTTGCAAGATTGGTAAGATGGACTTCCATGGGCCAAATTTGGACTGAATGATATAATATAAAAAGGATGCCCCAATGGTAGTTGTACATAGTTAAAATTTAATCTTAATTGATGTTCTATCCATATGATCAAGGGCATAAAAATAAATGGTACTCATGATTATGTATGTGCATTTATTGGTGTGGTGATACTTTTAAAATGGGCTCGGCACCATACCGTCGATCATTATCTATGATTAAATCTCCATTTGAATTGGATGATCTTATAGGGAACGGATTGCCTACTGACGCTGTTAGTAGCTGGTAGCTACTAGACGGTGCTCTGTGGGCCCTAGGAAGTTTTTAATGGTGGGCATTCAATCACCATCGTTTCCTGTAGGTGTGGTCCGCTTGAGTTTTGGATCTGTCTCATTTTATCTCATGCCCTAAAATGATCTGAAAAAAACATAGATGGGTAGTGTGGATAAAACACATATATCATGGTGGGACCCACATAGCACTGTGGAGTAGCCACCTCGCTACTGGTAGCATCAGTAGGCAATCCCCGTCTGATCTTATAGACATGATCAAGGGCTTACAAAATGGGCGGTAACCTTGGACTCAGCTCTATGGATCATTTATCTAGACTGAATGATGCTTTGAAAAGTTGTGGCCTGCCGTTGATCATTTATGGTTAAAATTATATCTCAATTGAATGATCCCATCCATAGGATAGAGGATATGTACAATAGATGGTAAAAATTCATTTTCTTTGGCAAGTTAGTTGACCTTGAAACCAGAACTAGGAGTGCCTTCCATTGAGATATGGTATCAAACCCTAAGGGGCTGTTTCTAGCAGCTAATCATCTAAGACTAATTGTCCACGATTTTTGTACTACTTTACTACACAAACCGCATGATCAATGAAAAGTTGTCAATTTTTTTTTGTCCTTGTAGAGAGTGTAATTATTTTTTAAAATACTTGAGACTTGCTCGTCCTAATTATAGTACTATATTGAGCTATCTAGTTGTGCCATATATGCCAATTTGATGCAAGAACAGTCGTCCATTTTCAAGCATCGTATATGTGCCTTAGCAAACCTTCAAGTGCCTTCCTTTCATACATTATGCATATGCCAAGTTGTACATGCAACGCTATGATGTGAAGCAGATAAAAAAACATCATGCCACATATACCACTGAAAATTTTTAAGCTACTATCAAAGAAGCCCTCCACAAGTATTGAATATTCAATGTGCATGCATGCATTTGCCAAATAATCATTTCTTATTCTTAAGTGCTCAACAAAGATGTTGAGTATAGTTAGTCTAGGACATTATAGCCTGGAAAGCCTGCGTTGAGAAAAGGTCATTCATCTAGAGAGGTTGTTAGGACTAAATATTTTTTGCAGCCACACGGCCCTAAGGGACAGTTTGGAAGCAAGTTCTGTCCTGCGTAGGTTGTCCAAGCACACAACTTCATTTGTCCATGGGCAACTTACCTATGTATGCACACAATCATAAGGATGATATGTCCCCATAGCTTAGGTTTAGCAAAGATAACATAGTTTTTGAAAAAATAAAAAATAGAATAAAGATGAGGAAAGATTATTCCTGTTCTAGTTTATTCAAGACATGTAATGTTTTATGCGCATGAATGATATAGCCAAATATGCCACATGTGCAACCATTTATGTTCAAGCACATATGTAATATGAATAACAATATAAACGGATCATCTATACATCAATAATGAATATTTCAATTGTAATCTACAAGGTGTACCCTATTAGGAAGACACTTCGCGATGCTACCAAGAGGAGATTTTAATTTTCCGCACCTTACACTCTTAAGAAAACCTCTCAATGGGATTAAGGTTTTTTGTCTATGTGGGTGAGGAGAGGAAAACATACATTTATAAGAAAAGATGACCGAAGAAGCTTACTTATCACACTTCTCCTCTCTGAAGTCCCTGCACCGAAGGTTTTCATATCCATCTTAATAACCGTATATAGAGACTATGGTTCAAGCATCCCACCCCCAACCTATATGTATTGATTACAGCTATAATGGGTCCCACTGAATCACTCAATCTGAACAATCCAACGGTCAGATCAAAGTTGATGATCATGTGTGGCCCACCTAAGAGAAGTCTTATAACCTAACCACGCCACATGTACCATCATTAATCTTCATGCACCTGCATGTACTGTACCATATGTGCCTATGTGCAGGTGCATAATAAGTGCTACGTGGGTCACATGCATCTTAGCCCCTTAAACAGTAACATATCTGACCAGCCATACCCAGTCAATGTGTTGCTCAAATGGTAGTCTATCATTTGTATGGTTTTGATTTCCCTACTGCAAATAACCAAAATATAAAAAATGGTAGTGATGCAGGACAGCCCTAAATATGATGCATGCTCATAAACACAATTATTCAGCGGAAGTAAAAACAATAATAATAATGAAATCTGGCATTAATCATCATAAACTAATAAAAACATAAAGGAAACATGCAATGAAACGGGCCATCATCACAACCATGGAGTATGGGATTCAATTAGTGCTTAGGTTGGATCCGGTGAGGGATGGAACCTCCCGATCTTGCATGGCTATACTCAATCGATCAATGCTGATCACTAGTCCGAAGAACCAGGGGATTTCTCGGATTAGGGATTTGAGAATTTGGGGATTTAGGGTTTGGATCGATTCTCAAGGTTTAGATCGTAGGGAATAATCAAAGCAGAAGTTTAGAAGGATAATAACAGAAGATAAAATACATAGAAGAAGTTGGAGGGGCACAAGAAGCAATTAGAAGAAAAGAGATTCAGAGAAAAGGAAGAAGCACCACCATGAGAGAGAGAAGAGGCAGGAGGAAGCTCAAAGAGGCTTTCATTAATCAATATCAAAAGTTAATTTCGTGTTTAGGGCCTAGCCCACTTAAATAAACAAAGAAAATAAGTAAAAAGTCCAAAGTACCCCTAAAACTAAGCAAAAACGCGTAAATAATCAAAACTGCGCGAAAGTTTGGGCGCTCGGTCGGGCGCCCGAAGGCCAAACTCGGGCGCCCGAAGGTAATGGTCGGGCGCCCGATGGGCGCCCGAAGTCTTCAGCTCTTCATTCATTTTCTTCATTCTTCCTACACACGTGTCCTCCCTGGATGGGGTCTTCTATGTGTCTGATCACGTGTGGAGGGTCTTCAGCTCCTCAATAGTCGCCTATCCACAAGGACGGTGCTTGTGGGTGGCGTTTTCTTCGTTGGTACACTTGAAATGGTCTTGTGTCCTCATCAGGTAGTAAACTCATACTATAATAGATTTTCAAGAAGTGAGATGGAGACATTAGAACAGAAAACCCTTGTAGGAATGGTTGAAAGAGACCTGAGATTTGAGAGAAAATGAGTGTGTACGAGGAAATATGCATTAATGCAAGAAACACAAGCAGATCCCCCCACATGCTGCTAGCTTTTACCTCATCAGGTGTTGGGTGGGAATTCTAGTGTGGGCACAAGTTGGTTCGCCTTTAATAAAGATCATCTGATTGGTGGGTCCCCACTGTAAACCTTTTGGCAGATAATTTAATCACAGCCATACAAATAAATGTATGAACGATGTAAAATAAAATGTATGGAAGATTCCTTTAGAGGTTAGGTTTGATCAACCAGTGTGATTATGGAGCAGTGACTCGAGACAAATGCAAAGCTAGGTGGGGCCCTGATGTAGAGGGTGTAGCTGACCTCTATATGTTTAAGATGGACCGCACGAAGGATCAGTGGAAGGTCACCAAACGCGGCTCCAAGACCCCGAAGAAGGCGCCAAATTTGCTCCAACCGACCGGCCATCCGACCGGCCATCCGACCGGCCGGATCCTTCAACCGACCGGCCGGACCCCTGCCCGACTAGCCAAACCCCAGGAGCCCAAAAGCCCAAAACTCTCTAGATTGTTTTTGTCCAATCCAGCCGACCAGCCGGACCATTTAGTCCGACCTATCCTGATCGGTCGGCTGACAGGTCGGTCCCCTTCTAGAGAGAGTTAAAACTCTCTGGATTGTTTTTACACTAAAGTCTGACCGGCTGGCCAGGCCGAACCCCTGGCCGGCCGGCCAGTCAGTATCCCGCGAAATCCGTGAACTTTCTAATTTCAAATTTCTTTCCCGTTTTCTTTACTTATTTTCCTTTTCCTAATGCAGCTAGGACACCTAGGCTACGAGGGTTAGGACTTAGAGATTATAAATATTGTTTTAATTTTCGTTATTAGACACATTATGCAATTTTAATACAATTATCTTTGAGTTTATCTCTGTTTGGCTTGTGTTCTTCAAGCTGCCCCTTGAGCAATCAAGGAAGATCGAATTGTTGTTCAATTGATCCGTGGATTCGAATTGGTTATCCTACGAGAGAGACAATGCTCGATCTCGTCCCACCTACAGCTGCGCCAAGTTGGTATCAAAGCGAGGCTTTCCCTCGGGTGATGGCTTCTAGCGACAATCAAGGCAACAACTCCGCTGACGGTAATCAAGGAGTTGCGTTTCTAGCAGAGAAGATAGAGCTTCTCCAAAGATCGATGGAGACTTCAATGCAAAGGTTGCGCGAGTCCATTGATCAACTTGTGGTTGCATTAACACCGCAACAAGTTCCAGCGGTTACCCAACCACCTGCTATGGTTGTTGGGGGTAATCTAGCGAATCGTTCGGCCCTCCCGGCCACTATTCGACAGCATGGTTATGCATCTCCGAGTGGCAGCGATGATGAAATTGAAGAGATTCTTGCACGGCCTCAGGCACGTGGTTTTGACCGTAAGGATTGTGATGATTATCGATACAGAGGTAAGGGAGAACTCCCTTCTTTTAATGGTATACTGAGAATTGAGGAATTCGTCGATTGGTTAGCAGAAGTAGAAATTTTTTTTGATCACATGGAAGTCCCAGAAGATCGAAAAGTTAAACTTGTTGCATACAAGTTGAAATCGGGTGCTTCGACATGGTGGGAGCAATTACAGCTCTCCCACACCTGAAAAAAATAAATTACCCATCCGATCATGGCCTCGAATGCGAAAACTTATTCGGGAGCGTTTCCTTCCTCGTGATTATGAGCAGATACTATTCCAGAAGTATCAGGATTGCCGTCAGGGCAACCGTACCGTTGAAGAGTATGCCGCTGAATTTCATCGGCTAGCCTCTCGTAACGACTTGACTGAAACGGAGGCCCAGAGGATTACCAGGTTTATCGGTAGGTTTACGGCTTCAATATACGGGATCAAGTACATATGCAACAGATATGGACAGTAAGGGAATGCACTACAAGCCGCCAATCACGTTGAAAATCGGCTTACAAGAGTTCCTACACGAACATATCCTCCATCCCGAGCAACTACTATCACAGTGGAATAAGAGGTTCCTCAAACCAAAGGAAAGTGACCTATTGGAGAACGAGTCCAACCGCTTCCTACAACCGCGACTTGAGGAGCGGGGGTCGAAACGCAAAGACCGCAACGCAATGCAGCACCCACGGTTGGGTCAAGTCAAGCCCCAAATCCTTATGCACGACCCCGACCCAATCATTGCTGGAGATGTGGCCAACCTGGTCACTTATCCAATACATGCCCGAATCGACCGATGGCCAATTTGGCCATGAATGAAGGGGAGTTCGCTGAAGAAGAGCCCGAAGAGGGCAATGATCACCAAGCTGATAAAGAATACGAAGAGGAAGCTGATGTAATCGAGCAAGACCATGGGGAATCCCTGGTGGTGAGACGTCTTTGTTACACTCTAAGGGTGGAATCCCACCCCCAACGCCATAACATCTTCCACACCCGATGTATTGTGAATGGAAAAATTTGCAATGTTATCATCGATGGTAGGAGTAGCGAGAACACAGTATCCAAGATGGTGGTGGACAAGCTCAAGTTACCGACAATAAAACATCCATCTCCGTACTCTATTGGCTGGATAAAGAAAGTTAGTGATATTGTCCATTGGTAGAGACTACAAAGATGAGGTATTATGTGATGTTATTGACATGGAGGCATGTCATATTCTCCTTGGTCGTCCGTGGCAATCGGACTGGAATGTTACCCATCGTGGGCGTGACAACGTTTATATTTTTATAAAAGATGGGAGAAAGCGTATCCTCGCTCCCATGCTACCCGAGAGTTACCCCAAGACTTCCATAGTAGAGGGGAGCTCTCTCCTTGACATGAGAGAGTTTGAGATAGAGGCCAAAGAGACGGGTGAAATTTATGCAATGGTGGTAAAAGGGAAAGGTTCCCAAGAACATGTTATACCCCTGAGCCTCCGTCCTTTGCTCAATGAGTTCAGCGACACGTGGCCCGAAGAACTTCCCCAAGGACTACCCCTGATGCGAGATATACAACATCATATTGATTTCATCCTAGGATTAAGTTTACCTAACCGGCCACATTATCAATTGAGCCCAAGGAGAGTGAAATTCTCCAAGGCCAGGTGGATGATTTATTGAAGGAAGGAATGTTGAGGAGAGCATGAGTCCCTGCGCCGTTCCAACACTATTAACTTGTAAGAAAGATGGGAGTTGGCGGATGTGCGTAGACAGTCGAGCTATTAACAAAATTACGGTGAAATACAGATTTCTCATTCCTCGACTAGATGATATGTTGGATATGTTGGAAGGCTCCAAAATATTTTCTAAGCTAGATTTGAGGAGTGAATATCATCAAATCCGGATTCGCCCGGGTGATGAATGGAAAACAGCCTTTAAGACCAAGGACGGTCTTTACGAATGGCTTGTCATGCCGTTTGGGCTATCAAATACACCAAGCACCTTCATGCGACTTATGAACTAAGTTTTAAAACCGTTATTGACAAGTTTGTGGTGGTCTACTTTCGATGATATTCTGATTTATAGTCAAGTATGAAGCATCTCATGTGGCACATCTCAGGAAGGTACTTCAAGTGCTCCAAAACAACAAGCTTTATTTGAATCTAAAAAAGTGTGATTTTCTGACGGATCACTTGTTATTCCTGGGTTTCGTCGTTTCATCCATGGGCATCCGACTAGACAACGACAAGGTAAAGGCCATACGCGAGTGGCTCACTCCGACCAACATACATGAAGTACATAGCTTTCATGGGTTAGCCACCTTCTACCGTCGTTTTGTCAAAAACTTCAGTATCATAGTCGCACCAATCACGGATTGTATGAAGAAATGATCCTTTCAATGGAGTGAGGAAACCGATCGAAGTTTCGCTGAAATCAAGTACAAGTTGTCCTCAACTCCGGTCATCGTGTTGCCTAACTTCGACAAGGTTTTTGAAGTAGACTGCGATGCGTCCTATGTGGGGATTGGGACAGTGTTATCTCAGGAAGGTAAGCCAGTAGCCTTTTATAGTGAAAAGCCCAGTGATGCGAGGAAGAACTGGTCCACATACGAGATATAATTGTTTGCCGTAGTACAAGCTCTTCAGCATTGGCGACACTACCTCATTCAAAGAGAATCTATCCTAAACACCGATCATCTAGCTTTAAAGTTCATCAATAGTCAAACTAACATCAGTCGTGTACATGCTAGGTGAGTTGCCTTTTTGCAAGAATTTACTTTTGTGTTAAAACACAAGTCGGGGCAACAAAACAAAGTAGCTGATGCATTGAGCCGCCGAGCCTCCCTCCTTGTTACATTATCCAGCGAGGTGACTGTGTTTGATTGCCTCAAAGAATTATATGCCAAAGATGAAGACTTCAAAGAAGCATGGGCACAATGTAAGAACAACCAACCCAGGTGATTTTCATATTCAAGACCAATTCTTATTTCATGGGAATCGATTATGCATTCTACAATGTTCCCTTCGCGACAAAATAATACTCGAACTACACGGTGGTGTCTTAGGGGGTCATTTGGGTCGCGACAAGACAAAACTCCTGGTGGATGAGCGTTATTATTGGCCTCATCTAGGCCGAGATGTGGGGAAGATGGTAGCGCGGTGTCACATTTGTCAAACCGCAAAAGGGCAATCCCAAAATACAGGCCTTTACACTCCATTGCCTGTGCCAGAGGGCCCTGTGGGAGGATATCTCCATGGATTTCATCTTGGGTCTCCCACGAACACAAAGAGGTGCCAATTCTGTGTTTGTGGTGGTAGATAGATTTTCGAAGATGGCCCACTTCATTCGGTGCAAGAAAACGTTTGACGCTTCAAACGTAGCCAATTTGTTCTTCAAGGAGGTTGTGCGATTGCACGGGGTTCCAAAGACCATTACATCGGATCGAGACACGAAGTTTGTCAGTCATTTCTGGTGTACTTTGTGGGGTAAATTGGGCACACAACTCTAGTTTAGTAGTGCGTATCATCCACAGACAGATGGGTAGACTGAAGTGGTAGAACCGAACGTTGGAAAATCTCATTCGAGCATTTCAAGGGAGAAACTGAAGCAATGGGACTTGGCCCTACCTCAAGCTGAATTTGCCTTCAATAATATGACTAATAGGTCAACCGGAAAGTCACCATTCCAAGTGGTGTATGAGCGAAACCCCCCGTCATACGCTCGACTTAGTACCGTTACCGACCATTCAAAGAAGAAGCATAGCACGTGGACAACATGGCCGAAAGAATTAAAGAAGTGCATACGGAAGTCCGAGACAAGTTGTCAATCTTAAATCAGAAGTATAAGCAAGACGCTGACAAGCATCGCCCGTAAGAAGATCTTTGAAGTTGGTGATCAAGTCATAATTCACTTGCGCAAGGAACGCTTTCCTTCCGGTACATATAACAAGCTCAAGTATAAGAAGATTGGACCGGTTCCTATCCTTCAAAAGATCAACAACAACGCTTATGTAGTTGATCTCCCCGAAGAGTTCGAGATCTCTCGTACATTCAACGTCGCCAACTTAGACGAATATCATGAATCAGACAATAACATGAACTCGAGGTCGAGTTCTTTTCAGGGAGGGGCGACTGATGTAGAGGGTGTAGCTGACCTCTATATGTTCAAGATGGACCGCACGAAGGATCAGTGGAAGGTCACCAAACGTGGGCCCAAGACCCCGAAGAAGGCGCCAAATTTGCTCCAACCGACCGGCCATCCAACTGGCCGGATCCTTCAATCGACCGGCCGGACCCCTGCCCGACCGGCCGAACCCCAAGAGCCCAAAAGCCCAAAACTCCCTGGATTGTTTTTGTCCAATCCGGCCGGACCATTTAGTCTGACCTATTCCGACCGATCGGCTGACAGGTCGGTCCCCTTCCAGAGAGAGTCAAAACTCTCTGGACTATTTTTACTCTAAAGTCTGACCGGCCGTACCCCTGGCCGGCCGGCCGGCCGGTCAGTATCTCGAGAAATCCGTGAACTTTCTAATTTCAAATTTCTTTCCCGTTTTATTTGCTTATTTTTCTTTTCCTAATGCAACTAGGACACCTAGGCTACGAGGGTTAGGACTTAGAGATTATAAATATTTTTTTAATTTTCGTTATTAGACACATTATGCAATTTTAATACAATTATCTTTGAGTTTATCTCTGTTTGGCTTGTGTTCTTCAAGCTACCCCTTGAGCAATCAAGGAAGATCGAACTGTTATTCGATTGATCTGTGGATTCGGATTGGTTATCCTACGAGAGAGACGGTGCTCGATCTCGTCCTGCCTACGGTTGCGCCAGGTCCACCGTGATGTTAGCGAGAAATCTACCCTATCCGTTTTTTTCAGATCATGCTAAGATGTGGACCCAAAAATGAGGCAAATCCAAAACTCAAGTGGGCCGCACCATAGGAGACAATGAGGATTGAATGTCCATCATTGAAACATTTGTGAGGTCACAGAAGTTTTGGATCAAGCTAATATTTTTTGTGTTTTCAGTTCATCCCAGTAGGAATAGCCTTACTACCGTATGGATGACATACAAATCTTACAGTGGACCCAGGGAGGTTTCAACGGCAGGCATTTCCCTACCGACTTTTTCCTACCCTGCTTGAGTTTTGGATCTGCCTCATTTTTGGGCCCGTGTATTAGAATGATATGGAAAAACAGATGGACGGGTTGGATTTCCAGTAGCCCGCAATCTGCGTGCCTCAAAGATAATGGGGTCTATAAATGAGTCAGTTTAATTTGAGTTAATACATGCCAGTTGTTCAAATCCTGAACGCCTACCTACCATTCATGGTATCTTACCACAGTATCAAATAACTCCTCTGCAAAATAACTCTATGCATGAAGCCACACCTTTTCTCACCTTTTCTCTACTTAATAGTAACCCCTACTTAGTAGTCATCCTGTTTTCTGTCTTCCTTCCTCACACCACCTATACCTAGGAGTTAGTAATAAGAAAATATACACCACATGAAACACAAGTAGAACAACTATATAGTACTGATTTATCTTGCCTTATTAAATTTGGGCCCGAGTTTGTCCACCTTTGATTCATAACATCATTTGATAGGCAGGCCCACCATAAATTGTATGTGATGGAGAAATAATTATGATTGTACCTACTGGTAAGCGCATGAAAATTGGATGGTTAAAAATTAAATATATCTAACATTCCTTCTAAGGTTAGGTTTGATCAACGATCCTCGTTTGTTTTTTATGTAGAGTGGGCTGCAGACATTTCATAGCCAAGATGGACCGAAGGAAGCCCGATCGAAGACGAAAGTAATCTAGGTCGTTAGGACGGTAAAATAGTCACATCTCACAATTCGGGATGAGTTTTAGGATATATAATATATAATTTTGGGATAGCTCGAGCTAGTTAAGCCAACCAACCCTGCTCTGGGTTGCCTACATCGAATTTGTGAAATTCAATCAGACTGACTGTTATTAGCCTAATTTTATTTTGTTTTTAGTATACATAATAAGTTTTAGTTTTCTTATAACTTTTTATCTGTTAAGATTTAAGAGTGGTGCCTAACATGAAAAGGGCTTAGAAAACTTAGAAGAATCACGTGGTTGGGTCGGATTTAAAACTTACTATTTTTGGTCGAAAATCATGAAGTCTAGTAGGAATATGAGACGCCTATAAATAATAAGTTTACTATTTATAACAAGCACATTTTTTAAGAGTTTTAGTTGTAGTATGAGTCTGATATTTCGCCCTAAGGTTTAGTTTATTATTTAAAGTATTGTAATTACATTTTCAATTATTTAATAATTATTACAAATTTTCTTAGGAATTATTCATGTTTTCTCTATTTTCTCTTATGGATTTGAGAAAGTTCGGTTGAGGATTCTCGAAAACCTTGTGGATTCAAGGTAGTTATCCGACCTCACCATGTCCTTCCTTGCGTCAGTTTTGTAGAGCATGATACCCTAATAAAATATCAAATAACTCCCTCTATAATGGGATGTGGATTGCCTGCAAGCTCTTGTAGTCAGAAGTTAAGTAGGGCCCACGGTGACGTTTGTGAGAAAATACACCTTGTCCATCAACGACAACAAGAAATAGTGAGGATTGAGCGTCCAACATTGAGACATTCCAGCAGCTATAGAAGTTTCGGATCATGCTCATATTTTTGTTTTTTCAGTTCATCCTTCTAGAAATGACTTTATGAAGGGTACAGATGGCATATAAATGCATGATTGTAGACCTAGGGAGCTTTCAATGGTAGGCATTTCCCTACCCACCTTTTCCCATGTGATGTTCACTTGAGTTTTAGATCTACCTCATTTTTTGGAATTAGATATCAGGGGTAGATTTCTCACAAACATCACAATGGGCGCTACCTACCTTCTAACTGCAGCAATCAGGCAATCTATGTCCTCTATAGAGTAATTTTTTTAGTGTGTAGTCACACCTTTTCCCTCTACTCTCGGCCTGCCCATCCTTGCACCACCCACGAGAACTCGGTACTGGGGAAATATACACTGCAGGAAACACAAGTAGACCCACCACACCATACTAGTTTTTTCATACCTTGTTAGGTTTTATTTGGGAATTTTAATGTGGGCCAAGTAGGTCCACCTTTGCTCAATAAAAATAATTTGATAGGTGGATTTACCATAAATTGTTTGTGAGAAATAATTATGATTGGGACATGTGATTACCAACTTTGCAAGCAGCTCTCTCTCTCTCTCTCTCACAGCAGCTCTCTCTCTCTCTCTCACAGCACGCGTTCCGCGTCTTTTAGCCATTAGTAGCTGAGTATTAAGGAAATATAGGCCGTAGGAAGCATAAGCATAGCCGCCACATACTATTATTATTATTTTATTCTTATCTTATTAGTATTGGGTAGGAAATGTAGGGACCCCATGGGTACTAGGAACGGACGGGCTCTGAGGGGCCACCGTGATGTGTGGATTTTATCCACACCGTCCATCCACCATTTCATACCATTTTAGGATACAAACTAAAAAATGAGGCAGATCCAAGGTTCAAATGGCCCATACAGTGGGGATTAATCACCTACCGTTGAAAACTTTTTGGGGCCACAAAAGTTTTGGATAAAGTTGATATTTTTGTTTTCCGTTCATCTAAGTTTATGTGTCCTTATGAACAAGTTGGAGGGAATTAACCATCACAGTGGACCCTGGGAATGTTTCGACGGTGGGAGTCATTATCATTGTTGTTTCCTGTGGTGTGGTCCACTTGAGCCTTGTAACTAACTCATTTTTGGGCACGTACTTTAAAATGATATGAGAAAATAAATGGACGGTGTGTATAAAACCCATACATCACTATGGCCCCTCAAAGGCCCTGTCTGTTCCTAGTTATGGACAGGTGGGGTAGTACCCAATAAATGCATGCTGCAGTGAGCCTTTTTTAGTTGCATAGTTCAAGATGGTTGTAATTTTGTGAAGGAGCCGTCAGCGGGAAATGGTAGTTCATGTAAGTTCCACGGATCACGTACATATTGCACGTGTCAGATATGGTGGCGGCTGAGACTTTTGATATGGTGGGCCATCACAAAGGTAGGTTGTGGTACCCACCCATTATGGGCCCACAAGAAGGAGAAAATAGAGCAACATCAGTTAGCAAAACTCGCAACACATTGATTAAAAATGTGATGTTGAAATTTCTATAAAAAAAAATCACTTATTTTAGCAAAGTCTTACGGGGATGGTTAGGGTTGCTTAATCGCCAGCTATTTGAACTATTCCACCTAAATGATAGGCCTGGCAACACACGGGCCTAGGTTGGCTTAGGTCTAGATTTTCAATTGGTTGAACTAGTCAAGCAGGCTTATTCAAAGTATTGATTTCGCTTGACGTTGGCATAGCTCACTGCGGACCTTGCTAGTGGCCCACAAGTTTAATATCACCGATCGCCAATGAAAATGAATGTGAAATTGCCTATTAAGTAGGGGTTGCTATAATCTTTTCTAAGTGTAATGCTAACATGGCTCAATAAAAAAACGTTATGTCAGCTTTTAGAAGTGGATGAAGGGAAAAGGATTGTATGAGACCTAGCTAGAGATGGCCGGTCCTATCAGAGGATCTATGGGGCCCACCATGATGTTTATGTTTTATCCACATTGTCCATCTATTTTGACATATCATTTTAAGGCATGAGCCAAAAAAAGGAGTTGTATTGAAGGCTCAAGTGATCTACACCACAGGAATCAGTGAAGATTGAATTCCTATTATTAAAAACTTCCTACCACTCATCATGATGTTTATTTTCCATCCAACCTGTTCATAAGGTCACATAAACCTATATGAAGGGAAAGCACAAAAATAAGCTTGATCCAAAACTTCTATGCCCCATGAGAAGTTTTCAACAATAAGCTTTCAATTCCCCCACTGCTTCCTGTGGTGTGGTCCACTTGAGGCTCAATCTGCATCCTTTTTGGGCTCATGCCATAAAATAATCTGTCGAAATAAATGAATGGCGTGGATAAAATATAAATATTACAATGCCCCTCACAGAGACCCTGACAGGACTGGTCTGTCTTTCGCTGGGTCCTAGTGGGAAGGGCAAAAACACTATTTCACTTAGAGGAATTTTTGCTTTTTCCTGTGGGCCCTACCTTTAATGGACGCACATTATGCTTTTTCATTGGGCCATGTTAGGATTTCAGGAAATTCCAGTAACCCTGGTTAAAGGCAATCCGACCGATTGAAAATGGTGGTGAAATATGAAGGCAGCCTGCAACCACCCCCTCTACAGCTAAAGAGTGCCTATCAAACACAAAATCTTTTAATAGGTCCAACCCAACCACCAGGCTCAAATGGTTCAAATTCCAGGATGTGAGTTGCCTACTAGTCAGTGCTTTATGTGCCCTACCATGATGTATATGTTCTATCCATGCCGTCCATCCATATTTTCAGATCATTTTATAACATGAGCCCAAAAATAAGGCATATCCAAATCTCAGGCAGACCACACGACAGGAAACAGTGGTGATTGAGCTCCAACCATTAAAAACTTTTTGGGGGCTACTAAAGTTTTGGATTAACTGATATTTTTTCTTTCCCTTATTCCAAGGCTTTGTAACCTAATCAACATGTTAGATGTCAAATAAGCATTACAGTGGGCCCTTGAAAATTTTTAATGGTGGCCGTTCAATCATCACTATTTTCTGTGATGTGGTCCACCTGAGATTTATATATGCCTCATTTTTAGGCTCATGTCCTTGAAATTATCTGAAAAAAATGACTTCTTGGCGTGGATAAAACAAATAGATCATGGTGGGGCTCACATAGCACTGACAGTAGCCCCCACGCTACTGGCATCTTAAGTAGGAAATCGGAGTCAGAAATTCCAAGCTTGACACGGTTGCGGTTTGGCTGTTGACCCCAACACCAGCTTAGCTAGCTGGTGTCAAAGCTCTGTGGCCCTACCATGATGTATGTGTTTTATCCATGCCATAAAAAATTGAGGCAGATCGAAAGCTAAAGTGAATTACACCACAGCAAATAGTGGGGAGAATGATGTCCACCATTGAAACCTTCCTATGGCCCACAGTAATGTTTATTTGTCATCCAACCTGTTCATAAGGTCATACAGACCTGGATGAAGGGAAGCACAAATATCAGCATGATCAAAACTTTTGGGGTCCCTAAGAAGTTTCCAACAGTAAGCATTCAATCCCCACTGTTTCCTGTGGTGTGGTCCACTTGAACTCTTGATCTGCCTCGTTTTTGTGCTCGTGTCCCAAAATTATCTGGCAAAATGAATGGATGGCATGGATAAAGCACACATATCATATAGGGGCCCACGGAGCTTTTACATCCGATAGCTGGGTGGTGTTGTGGGCACCAGCCAAAACACCTTGAGTGGATTGCTACCTTTAAGCGTCTGACAAGATCTGTGCTAGTACCATCGTGATGTATTTGTTTACCAATGTTTACCAATGCTGGGTGTATTTGTTTATCAATGCTGTTTAACCCTTTTCTAATATTATGTTAAGATATGGGCTAAAAAATAAAGCAAATCTAACATTGATGGGTCCTCCAGAGATGACTATTCCATTTAATGCTTTGTGCATTTAATGCACCAACCTTAACATGATCTTTGAAAAGGGATAGATGGTGTGGATAAATAAATAGCCCTAGATAGATATGGTCGGATGCTTAAAGGTTAGACCATCAGCGTCCCTAGACTGACAAGGACCCATGGATGGACATGGATTTCCTGCAAAAGCCTTGCGCAGGAACTCCCTGTGCTGATAACCGAGGTGGGGCCTGCAATGATGTTCTTGATAAATCCACCCGGTCCATCTATTTTGTGAGCTCATTTTAGGACATGAGAGAAAAAATGATCTAGATCCAAAACTCAAGTAGGCCTCGCTAAAGTAAAAGGTGGGTAGAAATTACTACCATGGAAACCTCCCTGCAGTCCACAGTGATGTTTATATGATATCCATACTGTTCATAACGCCATTATTACTAGAATGAATTGAAAACACAAATATTATTCCAATTGGAAACTCATGTGGCCCCACAATTATTTCAATTGTGGAAGTACAATCCTCACGTTTTCGGCCCACTCAAGTCTTGGATCTGGATCGTTTTTGGTCCCATGTCCTAAAATGAGCTCCCAAAATAGATGGACAGGGTGGAATTATGAAAAACTTCACTATGGGCCCCACCAAGGTTCCCAGCAGGAAATCCCGCGTCCCCATGGACAGGACAACCGTATATAAAAAACTAGGGCTAAAAGTCGGGCAGGTTGGGTTGGGTTGCTGCTCAACCCTAACCCAACCCAAGGTTCCTATACCTCAACCCTACCCAACCTAACCTCAGGTTGGAAATTCTCAACCCAAGCCCAACTCAAGCGAGCTCGGTCGGGTTGATCAGGTTGGTCGGGTTGATACATGCTAATATTTCGTTATTACATTAATCTATTATGTTTCAATACACGTCTTTTTCTTCTTCTTTTTTCTTTTTCTTTTGTACCTATGACTTTATTAATTATATATGTAGTTATTTATTGTAAAGAACTTCACTTTTTCTAAACAATAAGCTAAAATATAGGGTACCTACTTTAACATTCATGCATTTCAAATTCATACATTATAAGTTTACTTACTAAAGTAATGTAAACTAATAAGTTTACTTAATTAAAATGAGTTATTGCCATATAGGTACCTATCTTTTGGGCCATAGACAGATTAGTACCTACTTTTAAACTTATTCCAAATCAAGTACCTACGGATTGCAAACGTTAGTCATATTGGCACCCACCGTCTATCTTCCCTACGTATATGATACAAAGTCATACGGTATTTCTAAAAAGACGATATTATCCCTCCTTTTAGTTGCAAACAGACGGATACATGTGGGTAATCTCAGCTTGTCATCGGAAGCTATGTGGGGCCCACAGAGATGACCTAGACAAATTCACTCCGTCTATCCATTTCTGTTCATCAAAAGATTCTAATAAATGGAAAAAACTTAATCAAGTGGGCCACACTGCATGAATAGTAATATCTCAAATGTACACCATTTAAACCTTCATTGAGTCAATCTCCACTGTTTTGTATACCGTGGTCCACTGGAGATTTGGATCTGCTTCATTTTTCGGCTCATCCCCTAAGTTTAATATAGAAAAACGAATAGACGATGTGGATATACAACAGATCAGCAAGGTGGGCCCCACAAATTTACAACCACTAAAATACAACTCGTCTAACCCCTCTCCCTGGGCGCGGCTTCGCTAGATCCCCGGATCCACCGAGGTAGGTGGATCCCTTACTGTGCCGTCCACTGTGTGATGTGCGTGTATTACATCCACGTCGTCCATTCATTTTGAAACTCATTTTAGAGTATGATTTAAAAAATGAAGTAGATCCAAATCTGAGGTGAATCATAATACAGTAAACAATAGTACTCAACCACTAGAAGCTTCTCGTGGGTCACAAAAAGTTTTGGGTCAAGCTGATATTTGTTTGGTATCTTCATCCAAGTCTTTGTGACCTTTTAAACAGGTTGGATGGAAAACAAACCTTCCAGTGGCCTCCATGAAGTTTTTAATGGTGTGGATTCAATCACTACTATTTCATGTGGTATGGTCCACATAAGATTTGGATCTACTTCATTTTTTGGATAATGCTTTAAAACTAGCTTTCAAAATGCATGGACGGTGTAGATGTAAGGTACATACATCAAAGTGGCCCCACAATTGGGGATCCACCGACCTCAGTGGATTCGGGGATCCACCCAAACTGCGCCCCCTCTCCACCTCTTGGACGCGGATTTCCTACTAAAGCCTTGCGCAGGAAGTTCCTGTGCTGAGAACCAAGGTGGGGCCCAAAGTGATTTTTTTTATAAATCCATCCCGTCCATCCATTTTGGGAGCTCATTTTAGGACATGAGAACAAACATGAACCAGATCCAAGACTCAAATGGGCTGAAAACGTGAGGATTGAACGTCCACAGTTGAACTATTTGTGGAGCCACAGGAGTTTCGAATCAAGATAATATTTGTGTTTCCAGTTCATCCTAGTAGTAGTGATGTTATGAACAGTATGGAGGTCATATAAACATCACTGTGGACGCTAGGGAGGTTTCAACTGTAGTAATTTACCAACCCACCTTTTCCTTTAGTGAGGCCCACTTGAGTCTTGGATCCAGATCATTTTTGTTCTCATGTCCTAAAATGAGCTCCCAAAACGGATGGACGGAGTGGATTTATAAATAAAAAAAATCACTTTGGGCCCCACCTTATTAGATGGTTAGAATTGTTCAATCACATAATGTTGGATCCAATCCATCCATGAGGTGGGTCCCACTAGCTGGCCCTGCTTGTCATGCAATGGGTCCACACGACGTGGATAAAACATAAACATCATGATGGGTCCCCAGATCACACCTAGTAAGGGCGTCCGCCGACAGCGGTGTCCTCTGGACGATTTTTTTTCCAACGACCCCTTTTATTGTTATTATTGTGTTTTCCCAGCAATGTGGGGTTAACATGAAAAATCTAATCTGTCCATCGAATTGGCCAGCACATGGCCTGCCCAAAGAGATCTGGTTTGGACATAATAGACAGCATAAAAAATCACAGTGGACCTAAGAAGGTTTCAACAGTGGAAATTATTCTCGTTGGTATGGCCCATTTGAAATCTTGTTCTTCTTCATTTTCAGACCTACAACCTAAAATAAACTGGAGAAACAGATAAACTGCGTGGATCTAACATATACATCATGGTGGGGCCCACGAGTGGCCGTCAGACGGCTGCCAAAAAGGGCAACGACTTGACCCCACCGTTCCATGTGGTGTGTTCCACTTGGGACTCGGATCCGGCTAATTTTCGAGCCTTGGCCCGAAAATGATCTCACAAAATAGATGGACGGATGGATGAAACACATATATCATGGTGGGGCCCATGAGTGGGGCCCTTATTACCACCCAAAATGGCTTCCACCCTTGCCAACACTACATAACAGTGTCCTCTGGATGAGCTGTCTGTACATCAAGCATCATCATCATTCTATATAAGCAGGGGTAAATGCGTCTTTTTGTGACAAAATGGATGTCTACGTTATTCCTCTGTCAGTCAATGTCAACAAAGTAGTAAGATGTCCGTATATTACAAACCTTAGGTACTGATTTGGAATAAGTTTAAAAATAGGTACTAATTCGTCTATAGCCCAAAAGATAGGTACCTGTACGACAATAACTCAATTAAAATATAATAAAATTATACGTAACTTGTATATAGATCGGGTTTGGGTTGGGTCGGGCAACCCGAGACCTCAACCCAAGCCCGACCCAAACTTCATCGGGTTAGTGTTTTCATAGCCCAAGCTCGAGATCGGGTTCGATACTTCCTGCCCAGGCCCAACCCAATGTTGGGTCGGTCATGGGTCGGTCGGGTTGAACCCACCAAATTTTCAGCCCTACAAAAAACTAATAACAAAGACGTTGTCAGCCCTGTTGCATTTAATGCAGTTAGTACTAATGTATGCTGAGCTGGACCAACCAGGCATTGGCAAACAGGAAAATCCTGTTGAATCCGAGTAGGCGATTTGGATTCAATAAGAGTCTGGATCGTTTACTCAGCCTGAACAGGATTTTCCTATTTGCTGACCACCTGATTGGTCCAGCTAAGCACTGACGTTGTCAGCTCTGCTGCATTTAATGCAGTTAGTACTGACGTATGTTGAGTTGGACCAATGCCTTGATACATTTTTCAAAAGGCAGGTATTAGCTTACTGAGTAAACTCTGTGGGCCCCACATAAGATCCATCCATTTTTCCATATCATTTTATGGAGGAGCCCAAAATTGAATCACATCTAAATATTCTCAAGTGGACCACACCACAGGAAATAGTTGGGATAATGATGTCCACCGTTGAAACTTTTGTAGGGCCCACAATGATGTTTATTTGTCATCCAACCTATTCATAAGGTCATATAGATATGGATGAAGGGAAGACAAAAATATCAGCTTAATTTAAAATTTCTATGCCCCCTAAGAAGTTTTCAACGATAGGTATTCAATTCACACTTTTTCCTATTGTGTGGTCCATTTGAGCTTCAGATATGCTTCAATTTTGGTATCATGCACTAAAATAAGCTAGTAAAATGGATGGACGGCATGGATAAGAAACATACATTACGGTGGGCCCCACAAAGTTTACTAGCATATAAATGGCAATCAGCTTCCATTGCAAGCATATAAATGGCTGAATTTGAGCTTAAGATTCTGGCCACTCTCAGTCGTCCAATAAGTCTAAAACTTTACCAGAATGGATTTTCTATGAAGTCAAGTTTGATAAACGGTTTGGATTATTCCACTAGGCTTATTTTTGGCCCAGAGCCTGAGTCGAGTCATGACACACCCAAGTCAGGGGCGATTTGGGTATGGAATCGGATTGGGTCCAACCAAGTCTGAGTGGACTCGAATGAGTCACATCAGACTTGATCGAGTCTTAAAAACATGATTGCCACCCCCTGACTGGGTGAGCAATTGGCACATGCACATGCCAGTGAACTTGCTTCCACATGTGTCAATGTGAGAAACCCATCCCTCTGATCAAATGGGCACATTGTTGTCGATTGGCTTGGCTAAAAAGATCAGACAATTCTACATGGGGGCCAAAAAGTACATTGGATGGCTGTTAACCTTTAAGAGCAGGGGAACGACCACAGACATTACATTCTAATTGGGTTTGGCCCATCCGTAACGTGGAATCTAAACCATGCATCTGGTATGCCTCCTCATGATCACCGTACATAGTAAGAATTATCATGATCCAAAACTAAGGTGGCACACACCGAAGAGCAATTTTTATTCTCTACTAAACCTATATATTCATTAGAGCTGTACACGAGTCGAGCTGGCTCGGTTAGCTTGCTCGACTCGAGTCGGAATAGCTTGATTCGGCTCAATTTGAATTCTAGCTCTGAACCAAGCCGAGCCTTTTATCCATGTTCGCAATGAGTTTCAAGCCTAGCTCGAGCTAGGCCTAGCTTGATTTAGTTCGGCTCAAAACTCCACTCGTTCGTAGCTCAATTCGACTTGCTCGGCTCAGCTTGGTTGACTCAATTGGAACTCAACTCAACTAGGCATATTGTTTAGTCCCATATTAGAAAAGAGCAAAGAAATGAAACTCTCTATAAAAGCAAGTGGGGTATCAATGGGCTTTAGGCTTCCTTTGGGTCCAATTTTTAAACAGTTTTAAGTCGGGATTTTAGCCTTTGAGCCTGATTTTTTATTTTTTCTAGAATTAAACTCATGTCAGTCCCTCTCGAAGGCCTAGCTGAGCCGAACATGAGCCAGGGTGGTCATTGAATGAGCCTAGCTCGAACAGGGCAAAGCTCGACTCAGCTCGTGTACAACTCTAATATTCACGTCGTGTGGCTCACCTAAGTTTTTGAATTGCCTGAGTTTTTGTGTGTCCTATTGTCCTGCTGAGGCACATATGATGGATGGGTTGGATGGCACGTACACAATACTATGGACCCTCACATTCTATCTAAAAGTTTTTAAGGTAGGCATCACCTTCCCCATTGCCCCCTTTGGTGGGCCCACCTAAGTTATCAATCACTCTAAATTTTGGGATCTACGCATAACATGAGGGGATGCATTTGATGGACGGGTTGGATGGAATTCACATGCTAGAGTTACTATACAATTGAAAGTGATCATTCATCAGTTTCTTCTTTTGTACATGTGGCCCAACACATGATTCAATTGGTCTAATATTCGGTCTAGATTTTCTTGATAGTAAGGCCACCTAATTGAACCGTGAATATGTCGTCGTTCACCCAGGTGGTGTCTGGTCCATAAGGGAGATGTATCGTGGAGCCTATACAACTAGTAGAGCAAACTCTCCATGTTAGGGTAATGAATCAATTATGTCTGTCCATCTAGTTGCAACGGTGCAAGATGAAAATTATTAATGGCCAAGCATTGATAGACAAGAGTGACTAATTAAAGTGAATTTTGAAACATGAGTCATCCATGATAGAGCCCATTAGATGGATGGACCTGATGGATATATCTTCATGCCATGTCTACCTTTGAGAGATGGCTCTAGCATAGTTTGACTCCTCTAGCTCTACCATATATCTTCTTGATGTGAGAAAATCACTGGCTTTTCTTTTTTAAATAATTGCAAACCTTGTCTCTAGTTTATGACAATTGCAAACACCTCTATGGTTTAGATAATGTCAATTAGCTCCCCTCTTGTAGTTAAGTGATGTTAGCAATGTAATCTTTTAGAAATTAATTGTTTTATACCTAGCTCATAGGAACTAGTTGAAGATGTATGGGCCTATACAATGGTTGTATGTCAGCAAGGTTATTCCACCATGAAAATGGAAAAACTCAAATATGAGGCTGATCTGACCATCAAGTAAACCTACAACATAGATTTGTTTTTAGGTGGCTGTGACTCACTCGATTACGAGATTAGCTACATTTTCTGTTGTCCAATATTTATTGTGGTGTGACATTAAAGGGTTGTTTGAGAGCATGTATTTTATATGCATGGGCAACCATGAAATCCATATGAATTAGAATCACTAGTTATACTTGACCACCTATAATTGGAATTCACTAAAATGAATGTTAATGTGTTTGTCAGCTTGTATTTGAAATGCATTAGTGGAGAGAGAGAGAGAGAGAGAGAGAGAGAGAGAGAGAGAGACTTGCGAATTAATAATAATATGTGATAATAGGAATCAATGTAAAATTGAATCAATTTGTGCTTTTTTTCTTTTAAATTGAGTTTTTTATGTATTTGATGTCATTCTAATTTATATTAAATACACTCTCTCAAACACACCAATTATCACCTATTCATACCAATTGCTACCAATGACACACCAATTACAAATTCTCGAACAACTTTGATAAAACGATGGGTAATCATTTATACATAATGCCCCATAGTAGGCAAACCAAACTCCTCGAAAGAAGGTATTTTTATTATTCCGTGCAATTTTTCTAATTCTTTAAACTTGTTTGAATCATAAGTTACTTTAAATAAGGTACTTATATTTCAAGTAGGTTATCTTAGTTTCTACTTATTCACAAGGTAAATATACTTGGTTAACAACATAATTATCAACAAAAAGTAGAAAAACTTATTTTTCAATATTACATAAGGGGTTGTTTAGCAGTGTATATTCAAGTCCATTCAAAGTCTAGAAGTTATTTGGCAATGTGGATTTGAGCGTATTCAAAATTCAAAATGTTAGGGATATTAGAGGTATTTGAAATACAAAGTTTTGTTATGTTTTGAAATCTCTCCATTTTGTTATGATTTCGATTTAAATGTTGTTTTTTACTCTTTTAAAGGCGGGATGATTATGAGCGTCACGAAGGTGTTGCCAACCTGTTAATCCATTATCTACGTGGCATGCTTGTGATACTTTAGAACTGATCAAATTATCAGTTGCATCAGCAAAATTACATTAATAAAATGATCTGAACTAAATCGATGGTTAAAAAATATTGGCATGTCGCTTGTTTGTGATCTTATATTTATGGCACACTCAAGGCTTGAAATTTGCTCAATTTTGACCAAAGTATAAATCACAATCGTTTTATTAAATATAATATAAGTATATTAAATATGGATATTAAAGTTAATTTAGTTATCAAGTTCAAATTTTTATAAATATACTGAGGAATTTCAATGCATTTTTATTTTTTGATTCTAGGGCATTACAATTGTATACTACCAAACACAATCAAGGATTCAAAATCACTTTGTTTTTTTATTTAGAATCTAATGCATTCAAAATACAAGATCTTAAATGAGCCCTAAGTACTTATCCTTCAATTTTGTTCCACCCGTCTTAGCCATGTCAACAAGGGTGTTTATTAAACAATTTAACTTAAAAATAATTTTTTTTATACCGTAAATAAAATTAAAGTTACTTATGTTTAAACAAAGAGAGAAAATATTTTGCATTAAGGATATATTTATTTTATAAAATTTTAGCGTAAATATAAGTAAATCAAGAGTAATCATTTCATATAATTGTTTGGAAATGCATGCATTTGAAATATCATTCGAGTCGACTTACAGAGAGAATTTCGTCAGCGAAATTTCTTTGTTTCCCAAGCATTTCACTCAAGAAGATTTGTGTCATAAACAAATCCGCTCCTACTTATGGTGCTCCATCAGTGCACCTTGCAACTTACTCTCACAAGCATATCTTAGAATAGTCATTGTAGACACTGATCATTGATAATTACTTCTATTTTATCTTCATCATTCGTCGTGAATAACCATATTCTTCATTAGAGGCTTAAATTCCTACCTCCTTTAAAGCAACTATTACCTTTCTTATTAGTTACTACATGCATTATCGAAATCTCGATGATCAGTCCTCTTAAGCGTGATCCTACAAGCTTGTTGTCAATTAGATTGGTAAAAGATAAAAACATTGGATTGAACCTCACTACAATGAATGTAATAAACTGAATAAGGGCACTGAAGAAAACGTATACCATTGCATGGAACATGCTAAGCGTGAGTTGTTTTAGTTGGCACAAAGATTTACAAACTGTGGCTATTACAAATGAAGTGTGGGAGGCATACATTCAGGTATATAATGTTAAACATATTTTCACGAGTTATTTCTTTCTTGTTGAAAAGTTTATATGAATAATACTCACTATATTAATAGTGTATGACATGTTTATGAAGTTTCATCCATACGCTGAGCATATTTATGGGGAGTGAATCAATTGATATAATAATATGATTTTCATATTTAGCAACGAGTAGTTGATGTTATTTTTAAACCAACTTAATTTAAAGTAATTTTAAACTTGCAAATATATGAAACAAGTGTATACACGACATGTATTATGAGATTGTTCCCACGAGAATGGGTTGTCCCAATATGGATGTTGGGAGTTTACTTAACTAATCTAACAATAGATTAACTATTTAAATGAAAATAATGAAAAACAATAAAAAAATAACTAAAAACAAGAAGAGAAATTAACTCAGAGAAAAGCACTAAGACTTTTGAATCCACCCCTAATTATCATAACTCATGTTTAATTGTTAATCTACCTAAAATAGATTGATAAAAATGTTCTAAACCACAATCTATGTCCTTAGTCAGATACATAGAATGTATAATTTTTTGAAAGCATAAATGAATAAGTTTCCCTTTAATAATAATTGTCCTTAAAATATTTAAACCAATAATCATGAAAATATAAACATTAAAAAATAAATAATCATCCAAGATCAAATTCATTATTTATTACTGTAATCAAGAGATCACAAATAATGAATAAGAAAAATTGAAATTATGTCTTCCCATCTATGGTTAGGCATGAAAAAATATAGATTTGAAATCTAAATTCTTCCTCATAAAAAAATATAAATCCAAATTCTTATTCTCTGTGAGACAATCTGTTCATGGTCAGACACAAGTATTCCTGGTATAAATTTCAAGCATCACCATATCTAGACTATGGTCAAGCTCATAGATTTGGAAAATTAAAAAATATGCAATTAAGTGAACTAGAGAAAAATCAAATAACCAATATGTCTCAAATGAACTCAACAAACATTCAGGGTCATTCAAATTAAGAGTTTTATCTCGGCCCTAACAAAACAAAATTAGCTATCCATGGTATAAATTTAAGAATCAAAAGATAAGAAAACTAGAAGAATAAGTTAAGAAATCATCTCCTAGGAAAACTCAAGCTCTATCTCTTCTTCTCCTCTATTAGGTTAGCACCACCACCAATCTTCTCTCCTAAATTCATCCTTAAAAACCTACAGAAAAAACTCCCTTTTAAATGGCTTTAACTCTCTATTTATAGTGTAGATAGGAGGACAACGATGTAGCTGATTTAATTTCTCTTTGTACGGAATAACAAACAGTCGATTTTTCTTGAAATTTGAATTTTGTATTCCCTGACATCTATACTTTCTCATGAATGGTTAGATCTTTCAAATTATCTCTTGAGTGGGCCCACGAATCAAAACAGTGACTGTCTCTCTAATTTGTACAATTCAGATACATGCAAAACCATTCATCTTGTGGTCGACAGTACGGAGTATAAAGAGGTCAGATTGATCCCAAATTTGAAACATTGGATGAAAACTTCATTCTCTACATATAAACGGTTTGGATTGTCCAAAACTTTCCAAAATGGGATGATAAAATCAGAACATCTAGGGCTTTTCTAGAATCTGCGCAGGAGGAATCTTTTACGGTCATCCTTCTTCCCTCAACTGGTATGGTCAATCCACACATTCGATTGATATGAAACTTTATGATTTTGTAAATATAGATGTGTTCTATAAGATGATTGGTTTAGATTCTTGATATCATTATTTGTGAGTCACGTGGACTACTTCAAATTCAAGTCATTGGAAACCAAGAAACTTCCGGACAGTTCATATTGTTTCGGCCACTACAGTCAATCCGTAGCTCAGATCGACACGAAATTTGTTGGGTTTTTTCGGCGTTAAGCTTCTCTTCAATATGGACGGAATAGATTTTAAAAAAAATATTAAGGTGGACCCCATGAATTAGGTCAGCAGTTGGACAGTCCTAAAAATTAAAAACTGCATTGTTTTTATATTTTTTTTTTCCTTTCTTATTTCTTGTTGGAAACATGTGTGGGTTGTCTCCACTGCTAGACACGTTGGATGTGGCTTGGAGTTGACGGTGAAGATTATCTGCACTCATTTGGACCGCTGGATATGTGGGCGTCATATTAGAGAGATGGATGGACAGTTGGGAGTTTAGTAGTTAGACTGGGCATCGGATACTTGGGCTATCATATCTGTTGGACGTTGGTGACATCCTCCAGCCTCCTACTTGATGCACGTTGCAAGAGATCTGGATGCTGGCTTAGATGGATGGTCAAACAGATTTTGATGGTGGCTGGCCCGAGCAAACATGAAGGTGGATGGCTGGATTGAAGTTAAAGGTGGACCATCTGTTTAGACCATTAAATAGAAGATGGTGTGGTCTACTCACGGGACAGCTGACCTTGCTGTCCATTTGTTCCCTATCGAGCGCCTTTCATTTTACCTCTCATTTGTTCCTATGATCACGAAAACGTATTAAAGTCAGTCTTTAAGCGCATTATTTATATAATTAAAGCATATAATCAGGGATAAATATGCACAATTCAAAGCTTAACAGTAGTTTATTGGACACTATGCTCAGATGGGGAACATGCACCATGTAATTGGGTCTAGACAACGTGTAGTTTATTAGACACTCTCAGTTAGATTCGCTGAAATATATAAAGGAGACTGTCAAATTTTCATCAGACGACTATGCAAACAACATACCATAATTTCAGTAGACATTTGATAGCCGTAATGACTTAAACAAGTTGTACATGAGCAGTAGCACATGATGTTAATGGTTCTAAAAATACATGCAAACTATCAACTTTAAAAAGAAATCTAAAATATGATGCCCTGATGATTTTATAGGTGATTTACTCAATAACATGGCTAATGCAATGAAGAACTTGGATCTTAATTTGGTTAAAAATAATGAAAACTTTAGTATGTTTAAAGTTATATCCATATTGGAGTAAATCGATGGACTAAGCAATAATGATTTTCTATATTTAAATAACAGTTTGTCTGAAGATGAGTAATATTTTGCATTATTTTTTAATTTGTCTGATAATAGGAAGATGGATTGGTTAGAAATGCTAATTCAGACCCATTATACTCACTCGATGTAATTGTAATGTGAGATTGAAAATTGTTTCAATGTGAACTTTATTTTTTATTGAAGTAGATGACTTACGACAATAAATATATCATCTTTTAGTCAAGTACTACACGTACCTAATTTTATGAAACCATATGGTCCCAAATACATGACGTCAATTCGAATATTAACATGACATAGTTTAAAAAAAGGTAACACTTACCTCGCTATATGTCATATTTTATATTGTAGATGTTTTACAATCAATTGGAATAGACTGATTTTTTTTTTTGTTGATATATTTAGTATAATAGGCTCAAATATTTAACATGAACTATATGCGTGGCATGTAAATATCTATATTTCATGGACTAATATATGATCGGAGATGATGACATGTCCGCATGCTTCACTTCTCAGCCAATTTGTATGTCTCGTAACATTTTAAATTTGTATTATGTTACTATGTAAATTATCATTTTAGTTATAAATTATACTATATATTTTGTGTCTCATGTGTTTTTTGAAATAATATCAAGTCTTTTGTATTTTTCTTGTATATACGGTCAATAACATCTCTATCGATTATCATACGGCTTTATGTATAGCGAATCAAGCATATAGGTTTTAGAGCATACAATTTAAGGGCTTTTAAGGTATGTTATAACATCAAATGCTACATAGTCTAAGTTATATATAAATGCTGTAATTGTTTGTTTGTTTCATATTCAGTTTTCGATCACTTTCTTTGGAATAACGTATTATACATGACATCGTCATTATCAAGATGCTGATGTCTCTCATATATGCATTGATACATAGATTAATTCTACACTATATTCATTAATAAAAATCTTGGTGCAGTATGAAAATTGGAAGTTTTGCCATACACAAGTTGAAAGATTTAGTAGTTGTTACTTTCATTCATATCGTTTGAATGGTGATGCATACTAACATGATTAGTTTTTAATGGTAAGTATACCATACATAAGAAAATTATGATCCACCATATGAAGTTGATAACATGATTGAAGAGACGGAAACAGGTGGGGTGCTATAAAATGCAGTTATCTCAACGACACACTTAGAAGTAAACACCAAGGTTTACATGGATGATGTGCACACATTACTCTCGTGTCATGTGGGATGGTTGGTCTTACATTCTCCTGCCCCATTATCCTATATGGGGTGAGGAAAAGGCTTCGGAATTCATCACCCCCACTAGTAAACTCTCTGGGTCATATGAATTTAGATTAGCACATTTTGCAACCATTTCAACTTAGCAGGGTGTGCTTTAAAGTTTAATTTTTATGTGATTGTCTATTATACTTTGGAAAATGTATAAGTTTAAATACTTCCTTTTGCAAGCATTTAGTATCCAATCAAATTAAAGGTCACTTTATTATATGATTGACGATTTATGATCCGTGTCTATGACAATATCCATGTTTAGTTGGTATTGGATGCTAGATGCATGCGGTATATATGCATTTTTTAGTTACAATTAGGTCTGACATTATAGAGTTGGACGCTGACAGTTTTTAAAAGTAGTCATTTCATCTATAAGTAAATAAATTACACTTATTGATTAGAATTTTGAGGTCCGATGATAGTTATGATAACTCTCATGTAGTCATGGGAGCACTCATAATACCTACTTAATGTTTACGACCGAAGCTTACTCTTGTAAGTGGCCATCATGCACCTTCATCCAACTACTACTACGGTAGTAGATTTGATGTTATAGTAAAACATGACGATGGAGAACTTTCCTCATGACTCAACTATTTTGTTCCATTATGATGCATGGGGCACACTACTTACAAGTCATGATTATTATAGGCCCATAATACTATAATTGGCATGGAGTTTTCTAAAGCTGTACATGAACCGAGTCAGTTCAAAAAGCTCACTCGACTCGGCTAAAAAAAGCTTGATTTGGCTCGACTCGTAGGCCCGAACAAACCAAGCCGAGCCATTTTTTTAAGTTCGTTAAGATTTCGAATCGAGCTTGAGCCTAACCTGAGCTTGATTTAGCTCAGCTCATGTAGAGGCTCATATATTTAAAACTATATATATATATATATATATATATATATATATATATATATATATATATATATATATATATAAAGGTAAAGGTAAAACCCTAAAGTTCCCCCCAAATCTCGATTCGAGCACCAGCTCTTTCCAGCCCTTTTTCTATTCAAAACCTTAGGTCGTCGTCGGCATTTGGCCATCCGGCAAGGCGGCAACAGTCACTCAGCCAATCTCTCTCTC
Source organism: Liriodendron chinense (assembly GCA_003013855.2). NCBI lineage: Eukaryota > Viridiplantae > Streptophyta > Magnoliopsida > Magnoliales > Magnoliaceae > Liriodendron > Liriodendron chinense. Next base: position 425,334 of record PVNU02003631.1, on the reverse strand, counting down.
TCTCTCTCTCTCTCTCTCTCTCTCTCTTCTCTCTCATCGCTCAGCCAGCCAACGCCCCTATCTGTCCACTGTCCAGTCAATAGCCGACCTACGACCTCCCTCTCTCTATCTTCAACCTCCGCTCGTCGATCGCCTCATCTGACAGCCGTCCTCCAGTCTAGGCATGGGCAACCCCCATTCTGGCAGTCCAGGCTCCCACCTTCTCTGTCCGACGACCCCCATTGTTTATCCAGCCGACGACTCCCACTGTTAGACCAGGTGACCAACAAAGGTATTTTATAAATTTGTGAGTTGTAGCTCAAAATAGGCTTGAAAGGTGTCGGCTCGAAAGGCAAGCTCGATAGGCTCGGAAGCTCGACTTGAAAGCTTGAAGCTCGAACAGTCTCGAATTCGGCTCGAAAGCTAGACCAAACTAAGCCAAGCCCACCACCTGGGCTCGATGACCAAGCCGAGTCGAGCCCAATCCCAATTCGCTCGCTAACCAAACCAAGCTGAATTGTGCAAAGCTCGGTTTAGCTTAGCTTATGTACAACTCTAGAGGTTTCTAATTATATTGGTTCAGGTGGGCTACATGGATCATCTGGCATGCAATATGGTTAAGATATCTCTCAAAGATGTTCATGTGTTTATGTTAGGTGTAGCGGGGAAAGCACATGGCTAGAGTTATGTCATTGTTTGCATATCTAAATGACGGTAATGCTTTGTTGTGGATATTAAATTCGATGGAGAACTAAAAATATTGTGCTTTAAGTAGGTCCATTTTGCGAGCGTTATTTAAATGTTGGATCCGTCTAGTTAACATTAAAAGCCCGCATTTTCCTTAATTAGCAAAACACCTATTCTTAACATACCCTGACAACGGAGGAATGTAATTGAAAAATGCAATCATTATCTATTCCGTTATAACTTGATAAAACAAACAACCTTAAGAGAAAATCTTTGATGCTTTGGCAAAGTATAATAGATGATATACAAGCACTAAGAAATTACTTAAAATTTGCATATGTGGCATATAAGTAGTTAAATTAAATGTCCAAATTATCGTATCCATTGCAAGTGTATCAATAAATGAAAGTAAAACTTATTTAGTTATCTTACTATTTGATTGGTTGAAAAAAAAATAATCCAATGGTCCTATTTCCACAAACAAGTGTGCGATTCTTAATCTGGTGTTGTAACTTGGAGACAGTGTGCTGCACAATCTACTCAGTTTTATTTGAGTGTATATATATATATGCCATGTGTATAATTTCTGAGTGCCTGCGTATCAAGTGTCATACACCGCTAGAGTATCATATGAACACAATGTAATAATCCCAAACCCTGCGGGATGCATTTACACTTGTCTAAAGGCAGGAGTTACTTGCAATTATCCCCTCTCATTTTTGGAAAAGTCCACGTCAGATATTTTGCAGAGAGAAAATCTCTCGTTCTCTCTCCTTCCCTGTTTCTTCTTCGCCGATTCTCTGATTCAGGCGCCGAACCTCTTGGATCTCTCTCTCTCTCTCTCTCTCTCTCTCTCTCTCTCTCTTCTCGAGAGATTCATGTCGTTCGATTGCCAATTCCATTCATAGGATTTCTGTCTTCATTATATATATTCAATATATATATTGAAAAAAGGAAAAAATGGAAGAAATTTATGGCGATCTCATGCAATTCATGAGAAAGCCGGCGATCTTTGAAGCATTTGTCGACATCTTGCTCTGCGCGGTCCCGATCTGGGTCGCCGTCATGATTGGTCTTGTCATCGGGTGGTCTTGGCGCCCTCGCTGGACCGGCCTCATCTTCTTGGGCCTACGGAGCCGGTTCCGGTTCATCTGGACTGCCCCACCTGGCCTTGGGGCCCGTCGCCTCTGGCTTGCCTTCACTGCCCTTTCCGCATTCTCCGTCTGCCGGAAGCTCTGGTCGAATTTTAAAGAGAAGGGTGAGGAGGCGTCGCCGGCTGCTGAGTCGGCAGCGACGGGGATTGTGCAGTCGGGGGAATTGTGCGCCGGTGTCAGGTATTGCCTTGTGAATTTTAATTCTTTGTTTAGGTTTTTCTGATTAGATTCCTCAGATTGTTATTTACGGTTTTAGTTTATATGTTTTATAATCGGAAGTGGAACTTATGAGGAGAGATGCGAAGGAGATTCGCTTGTGGAGAGATTGGAGGGTGAATTGGGAGTAACATGCTGATTTTGCACTAGTGTGGAAGATCCTGGCCAGTCATCAGTTGGAACGAACATGCTGAGGCCTTTAAAATGCTATATATTCTCTTCAACATTAAATCATGGAGCTCTTTTTTTTTTTTTTTAAATGATTTCTTACTTCTTGACTAGTCGAAACACCAAATTGATGTATGACTTATCTGGAATGTTTTCATGGATGGTTACGATCATGTTGACTTGTTTGTATTGTGGTATTCTTGAATAATGGTTAGAAATCAAAATATCTTTTTCTGTTGGTCTACAAAATCAAATGCCGCTTTTCCAATGTGATTCTATGTTCATGAAAGGTGACAAGAACATAAATCATTAAAGGATCCTTTTATGTTTTTAAAGGAAATTTCTTGAAAGACAAAAATAATAATAATAAAGGAAAGATAAGAATCCATCAACACTATCATAACATGATATTACTTGGTGCATATTGATAGCAAAAGGATGATTGATGAGTTTTTAATTTTTTTTCTTATTTATTTATAATTTTCATAATTTTTTTTTCAATTTTTTTAATAAAATCATAAAAATATTACGAGTTATGATATGATTTAACCCCTATTACGATTTGCGATATGATAACGATTTTGACAACATTAATTATATTTCCAAACTTCAATGCAACATGGATTTAGCTCTCCCAACTTCCATTGGAAAGGCTGCCTTGAGATGCACCTCTTTTGTTGAACCCACAAGATTTTGAAAGTTCTCTTCTTGTGTTTAGGCCATATCGACCAAAACCCTACAAGCTAAGTAGCCTTCAAATGATCATTCTTTCTGGGCCTTGGCAACCCCCGTGCCATACTTGAAAGAAGGGCCCAATCATCTGTGGCATCACCCAAATTGTCTTGAAAAATCGGAGAATCTCCACTATAGGGCCCTCACAAAGTTGCAGTGCATCAATAAATAATTTACCCACTGGAACTTATGAAGGCAACGGATACAAATGTTTGTCTTTTTGCTCTTCAGGTGGTCTTTCTTCAACACCTTGCTTATCCCTACCAGCCATCGGAAAGCTTGACTGACTCATATAAAGATCATATCTTCTTTGTTTGGGGCTACTTCTGCTGCTAGAAAGGCCAGAAATATAGTAGAAAGAATTCACAAAGAAGAGCCCCAATCTTTTCAGCTTTTGATTCCACTTGTCCCTCTCACCAATCAATGCTTTCCATTAATAGTGGCTCTAAGAACCCCACTAATTCTTCATTTTGCCTACCTCGAATCCCTTCAAATTAGTGGAGACCATGCAATTTGTCCTTGAGAGGAATAAACATTCGGATACTATGACTCCTTTTCGGGCACACCTAATACAGACTTGGGAAGACCGAGTATGAGTGGTCTAGCAACACACTAGACATCCTCCCCAAAAATGCATCTTCATTGCGTCCCAATTACTATGAATAATCTCCTTTCTAAAAAAGTTTTCCACTTTGAGTACCACTTTCCAAAAACCCCAATGCTTTATACTGGAATGAGGCTTCAGTAAACCATCCACTGGCACTTTCAATATATTTATATGTATTCGCGTACTTCCAGAGAGATTCTCCCTCTGCCCCAAACCTCTGTAACCATTTTCCCAAAAGCGCATTGTTAGAAAATCCAGCAATTGGGTCTCTTGGGGAGCTCTTGTTTCGAGTTGTTTAGTTCTAGGTTTTGTGTCTTTGTGTCTTGAGTTGTTGACTTGCTCTTCTTAGTTTTGTTTGAGTTGTATATCTGGTTCCTTGCTTCTTCTTTTTTTTTTTTTCCTGTTTTGTTTGGTTTTTCTGTTTTTGTTTTGTGTTTTTTTGGGTTGCCTTGGGCCTTTAATAAATTCAATCTTCCAACAAAAAAATAAAATAAAAATCCAGCGAGTGTGAACAGCTTCTTTTATGGATTTCAAAGAAAGTCTAGGTACTTTAGAAAAGTGCGCACACATTTGTTGGTGTAATGTTCTTTTATCTGCTCGTCGCTTCATGTTATGTTGGGTTAGCTTGGAAAATTTAGTGATCAAGTTGCATAATTTGACAATTGTGGCCTGTTGGATGTCAGAAGTGATGTCTTGCATCATTTTGCATTGGATTGGATGCTTTGCATTCTAGAAATGAAGTGTTAAAGGGGGTTGTGTGGGTGATGCCCGCTTCAATTTATGATTTTATACAGGATCAAGAGCTGAATGGTAAGTACTTGTTTAGTCAGCTCATAGCTATCATACAGTCATCTTATGTGAAATTTGAAAAATCTTCAATAATTTTTGTAGAGATATCCATCTCCATTTGAGTTGGGATCTAATTCCAGGGGTCCTAGATCGTGTGCTTATTTGACTTTTCTATCTTTCATCTGATTCAAAACAGCATGTTTGATTTCGTCTTCATTATCTACTATTTTACGGATTTGGAGCTTCTTGTTGAGTTTGCAATGGTTACAAGCAGCCATCACTTGTGTCCATCTCTAACTTTCTTATAATAGTTCCATTACAAGAAGAGACGTTGGTGCACCAGCCGGATCGACAATTCTTGTTAGTGGACAAGTGCCGTGCTAAAGAAGTGGTCGTTAGTTTGGGACATAGCTATCGTTGCATGTTGTTTATTACTGCACAACAAAGTGTTTGATTCACCTTTGTTGTTTCATCATCATCCTCTAAGCCTTAATGCAATTGATTGGGGTCGGCTTCATTAATCATGTTCTGCCATTCCACTTGATCGAGGGCTAGACTTTCAGTTAGACCATTGGTCATGCACGTCCTTTTGGGCCTCGCCCTTTTTGAGCCTTCAACTTGTACCAACTCATTCCTAATTGGCACATTTCTTGGTCTCTGCTGCAAATGACCAGACAATTTAAATCTACTTTCCTTATCTTATTACCTATTGGGGCTACTCTTAAGTTCCCTCGAATGCATTCATCCTATGAACATGTTGTTCTTTAACTGCCCAACATTCTATCCCATAAAGCACAGTTGTTCTTATAGCTATCCTATAAAATTTCCTGTTTCGTTTGAGTGGTACACGATGAATACATAAAACTCCAGAGGCACATCTCCATTTCTTCCACCCAGCTTGAATTCTATGGGAAACATCCTTTTCGATCTCTCCATTCTCATGAATTATGGACCCAAGGTATTGAAAATGGTCATTTTGGGAAACTTCTTGGTCAACAATCTTACCTACTTTCTCGTTTTCACTCTTATTATTACTAACATTGTACTCCATTTACTCTATTTTAGTCTGACTAATTTTAAATCCTTTAGATTCTAAAGCATCACTACATAAATCTTTATGCCCTCTCTCGTCTTGTCAATCAAAACTATGTCATTTGCAAACAACATATACCATTGGATCTCTTCCTACAAATGCCTCCCTAACTTGTCCATAACCAATGCAAAAAGGTATGGCCTCAATGCTGACCCCTGGTGCAAGCCTACAGTAATAGGGAACTCACTTGTCTTTCCGCTAGTGGTCCTCACATTTGTTACCGCTCCCCCCATACATATCCTTAACAATGTCAATATATCCTCTAGAGACTCCTTCCTTTCCTAACGCCCACCCGATTAACTCTCTAGGGATCCTATCTCTTTCTCTAAGTGAATAAAGACCATATGGAGATCCTTCCTCCTCTCCCTATATTTCTCCATCAATTGTCTGAGTAGGAAAATAGCTTTAGTGGTATACTTCCCAAGCATGAGCCCAAGCATGAAACCAAACTAATTTTCCGATAGATTCGTCCCATGCATTGGTCTTTGCTCAATCACTCTCTCCCAAAGTTACATAGTATGGCTTATAAATTTAATCTCGCGATAGTTAGTTCAGCTTTGTATGTCTCCTTTGTTTTTATAAATAGTTACCATGACACTTCTTTTTTTTTTGGGGGGGGGGGGGGGGGGGGGGGGGGGGGGTTGGGTTTGTTCACACCCACCCACCCCTGTTAGTCACACTGCAAATGTTAGCCACCCCCACTATGGTAATCGATACCATGACCTCAGTGTTGAAACGAGGCTATCTTCACTCGGTCTACCACTTGAGCTATCGATCCAGGTGTAGTTACCACGAGACTTATTCGTCCGGCATTTTCTTCAATCTTACAGTCTTGTTGAACAACTTTGTCAACCAAAATAATCTGGTGTCTTCCATAAACTACCAAACATCTATTGGTATACCATCTGGTCCAATGGCCTTTCCTATTTTGTTCTTTCTCAAAGCTTCTTTCACTTAGGAATTAGGATATCCCAAGCCTATGAAAGTACCTATGGTATCCAACGTCGATTGAGTTTTTGGTTCCTTCTATCCCCATGCTCTCAGAGTGGTCGTCATTTAACATGTTCTGAGAGTAGCTTCTTCACCTTTCTCATTCTGAAAATAGCTCTTCGTAAGTGTGACTTGGTTGTAGATTTTGAGTAATGAAATTGTGTAGTCTGCATCAGAGATGTTTTGACAAGCTTGTATTCTCCTGAGCATCAAGGAAAAATATGCTATCTCATAGTTGGATGATCTTTATTACTCAAAAGCCTTTTTGAATTCAGCTAGTGTGTAAACTGTTGTGCCACGTTCATGTGATATTTGAAAATATTTGATCTTCAATACTCTGTGAGAAGTCTTTTCTCATTGACCCGAATTCCTGGAGACATTGACAAACCTCTGATTGGAATCATATTACACTTTCTTAGTTCCAGTTTGTGAAGTTTTAGCAGCTGTGTGTCAGAGGAATAAGTTTCTGCTATCTGCATATTTTCTGCAGCACAATTAGTGAAGCTACGGCTAGCGAGCAAGATATGGTCACGCAGAAAGACTTGGAGCATCTACTGCATCTCCTAGATGGTAAAGTCGGAGAATCAGCATGGCAAAATTTGATGGAACGCTCCACCCCAAACATGTTATACCAAGCTTGGCGTCATGAACCTGAGGTACATGTGTTTTGTCTGGACTCTTATTTTTCTTTATTACAGTCAGTGAATTTGGGCACTTTAATTTTGTTGTGTTTTTAAACATCCAATTTGATGGCCACCGTTAGAAAGTAAGGATCATTTGTTCATTATAATTTTTTTTACTATGAGCCATCTATGATGGGCACCACGATTTAATGGTTCTGATTAAGGCAGATGAACGCCCTGTGTATGGCTGTCACCTGCATGCAATTGGACAGTCATGGTCCACTAAAGTATCAAATAACTCCTCAGTTTAGGGAAGTGTTCTTGGATCTTCTATAATCAGGGTAATATGCTCTTGTTAGCAAGACATCCAATCATCGCACAGGGTGGACCCGACCATGACCTGGCCCAATAATCATAGAAAAACTCTTGAATATCGTTTTCTTCTTCTTCTCCCACATGCATTATGCTTGCCACACCCTACTTTTGCAATGTTAAAAATGCATGTAGTTATAGAGCTGTTATAGAATGTAAAAGCATAGCAGCATGTGGTTCCATACACACGTGCAAGAGTAACCTGGCTCAAGGAGGGGGATAACAACACCAAATTCTTCCATGGTTTAGCTAGTGCAAGAGCCCAAATTAATAGAATATAAAGTGTGGTGGTGGATGGGGTAAGAGTGGAGGACAAAACCAAGTTTTGTGAGGCCATTGTGGGATTCTACAAGTACTTACTCACAGGACCAGGATTTACTAAAGGTTAGATAATCTCAAGCTTGAGGCAATATTAGAGGAGGCTGCTTCACTAGAAAAGGCAATTATAGAGGAGGTTAAGTCAGCAATCTAGGCATTAGGGAGGGACAAAGGAAAGAAAAGAATGGAGTGGTAAAAAAGGGAAAATCGACATTGGAAACCGAGCACAGGAGTCTTTGAGAGGAGATGGTCTGTTAGCAACTACAAGGTTACAACAGGCAGGGAGACGAACAAAGGTGGTATCGGATTGTGACATAGAAGTGGAAACAAAGGAAGAAGGGGTGAAGGGGGCTGGACGGTAGTCCGCAACAAGAAAGATGATGCTGGGGAGAAAGGGGTGATGCCTACGAAGGAGCTACCTGAGTTTCCAACCTTGTCTGTGGTAGGTTTCCCTGAAGGGTGGCTTCCCATAAACTTTGGGAGTCTTTGGAAGAGCTGGCAATGTGATGGAAGTTCTCATCCCTTGAGTTCGGAATTCCTCCATCTACCGTGGCTTTGCTTTTATCTGGATGAGCTTGGAAAAGGAGGTGGAGAGGACAGTTACGATCTTGCATGGAGAAAGTTCTGGGGGTAAGAAACTTAAAGTTCAACGAGCTCGTTTTGGTCCAGACATCAAAAACAAAAGAGGGGAGAAATGGTGGGAGAATTGGAGGAAGATGGCAAAGAGAGAAGAATGGAGAAAAGGCAGTTTTCGAGCCAGGAAAAAAGAAAGGGGGCTGTTGGAAAAATTAGGGGAGAGAGCTCTAGCTCCTTTAGAGTCACGACTAAGCAGGGGTCATCGGTCGGGAGATCAGTAGAGAGGTGGCTGCAGATATTCCAAGCCATGGGATAAAGGAGATCCCAGGGAGTTTGAGGTGGGATGAATGGGTCTGGAAGGTGGATATTGAGAACAGGCCGGAGGTAAGAACCATAAAAAAAAAAAATCCCGGAAAATTCCTAGAATGCCTTCGAACATAGTTTCATAGCTTCGATCTGCCTTGGCATCACCGAGAACAAGTGGGAGAGTGGCTATGTCACAATTGCAACCTCGAAGAAGTAGATTAGGTGGGGAAATGTTTGAATGATATGGCTGTGTGGATATCCCTCACTCCTCAGTCTAATCTGGATCAATTTCTAATAGCAGTTAACCTTTTTCGAGACGATAGGTTAGGGGTATCCAGAGAGGAAGAGATGGGAAGAATGGTCAATGTTTTGCTGGGAGGAAATATGGTTTCAAATCGAGGATCTCCCTTCGGAGTTCTGGATTAATGAGGTGTTTATGGAGATTGGGGCTTGTATTGGATTGATGGTGATGATAGACTTGATGTGGGAAGGTTGCAAATTTTGACGGTATGCTGGAGTTCTAATAAAAAAGAAGAAACTTTATTTATCACCAGAGGAGATTGAAATGAAAGTAGGGGATTTTTATTTCTCGGTGAAAGTGGTTAAAGAAGAGCAGGAACGAAGCAATGGTGATTGTGAGAGTGAGCTCAAAGATCTCATCAATGGTGGATGGGCTCGTTGGGATGAAGGTGTACCATTAGTGTGTTCTGGCAAAATACCAGATAAAGAAGGGGAAGTGTGGAGATCTCTCATTGGTCAGCAAGATGTTGGTGGGGTGGAAATGTTGTAGGTGCGACACACTTTGAAGATGTCAGTGATATTAATGTAAGGTCGGCAATGTCAGGTCGTGAGGCGTCATTGGTGGCAAGGTCCTTGGCTGACATGGGATTTCGGAGTTAGCGACGTAATGCTAAGAAGAGTGGCTATGTGGTGTGGTCGCGGTTTTAGCTCCCGACACGTGTTCAGTCACACTCTTGAAACAAGCCATCTTCCTTACATGTGGGAGAGGGGAGCACAGCGGCCTTAGTTATTGCTCCATGTGGGGTTGTACGGAGGTCATTGTTTCTCTTATAAAGATTACAAAGGTTCCTTCTCGATTTTTTTTTTTTGAATCCCCACAGTAAGGAGTGGGAGGTGGAGCCGGCGTCCTAGTGGGAGTTTTTTTTGGTTAGTACCCACCCCATGATGTCGGACGGTGCTGACTATTATGGCCCATGCAAAAGAAGACCGACGGGCCGAAATTGATCCGGGTCAGGCCGTGAATCGGCTTTCCAATAAGAGTTACGGACGATATTATCATTTGGGGTAGTCGTACTTTAGCACCAACCAGCTACGCGGTGCCACCGGAATCTCGGAATCGACCTACGACGTCATTAGGCTAGTTTATTTCGTTTTACTATTTCAGTAGTTTTAATCCTACTTGCATCGTATGGTTTTAGGTTGTGCCCAACTGAAAAGGAGGAAAGGTGGTGAGGCGTGAAATTTCATTTTGCCGAAACAAGAGTTCTAGCGCTTGAACGCTTCTATAAATGAATTTACTCTTTATAGTACGTTGCGTTCTAGAGTTAGTGGGGTTGGATTTGAACGTACCTAGGTTAGTTCTATTAATGCATGTAATTCCGTTTTGATTCTTCATATCAATATTCATTATCGGTTTTCTCTTTTTATCTTTATTCTTCTCGTGGATTCGAGAAACTATCGTTAGGGAGACGGTGATGCCTAACGGCTCATGTCAGAGAGAGGTCTTTCCTCAGGATTGGCCTCTATGAAGGGTTGGATTCTCTCCTAAGGACGGTGCTCAAGGATTCTAACCAGCCTCGAGCAGCTCGGAGACGACGGTAGAACCGTGATCCTGGTATACGGCGACCTGCAGATGCGGCTAGCTCCTCTCGAGCCCAAGGCGACAAAACCACCAACGTTGTATAGGGAGTTTTAAACCCCAGTTTTTTAGCAGGTTCAGAACCAGCGATGACACACGACATTCGTCACGACCGGCGCTAGTGAGCGTGGAACGAGCGAACGAGATTATCGGGGACTACTTCACCCTCTGTTAGTCACACCACAATGTTAGCCACCCCCACTCTGGGAATTGATGCCATGACCTCAGTGTTGAGACGAGGCTATCTTCACTCGGTCTACCACTTGAGCTATGGATACGGGTGTGTCCTAGTGGGAGTTCTCGTCTCAGAAATCAATGAGAAGCATGAAGCCGCATCTTGTAAGTATAGCAAGAGCAATGTTCAGGGAAGAAATGATACATTCGGACTCATGCAAGAAGTCTTATGCAGTGCGTCAGGGGCAGAGGTAATGCAGCAAGAAGGGATTTTTGCAGTTTCCATAGAGTTATCTGTAGAATTGATGGAAGTGCATGAAATAGATCCCGTGGCTATGGAAAATCAGACGGATGCAACAGGAAATGGGGTGACAGCCCAGGCTCTGTCTTAGACAGATTTAAATGAAGATTCAAATCCAAATCAAGGAAAGGTACGTGGAGTATCTATGGCCCAAGGGATGAAACGAATAAAGGACGTAACGAGCCAAATAGCATGATTGGTGGGTGTATCCTTGAAAGACAGGCCAGATGATTATGTTGCCTTATTTTAGTTTGTGGAGGACAGAGGTAGCTTCTTCAACTACAATTGAATAGTCAAAATTCCAGTGAGCCAAAATGCCGTACAGAGCTACCGAGATTGGAATATGGTGTCAATAACATAGTGCGGCCATCTCCAAGAATCATAGCAAAGGGACCGTGTAGTGTCCCAATGAAGATACTTAGTTGGAACACGAGAGGCTTGCGGTGTTTGCAAAAGAGAGGACAGATCAGGGATATGTGCAAAAGATATAAAGCTCAACTGGTAACTTTTTAGGAAACAAAATTACTAGTAGTAGATCATAGAATAGTCAATTCTTTGCGGAGTGGGAAATCTAAAGAATGGGTTATATATTAGATGTGGTAGGCTCGGCAAGGGAAATTCTAGTAATTTGGGATTCTAGAGGCTAAGGAGGACAGATGTACCGAACTATTTTCAGTTTCAGTGCAACTAAGAGAAGTTTTGTTAGGATATTGTTGGGTTTTCCCGACAATATATGGATCATGTGGTCCAAGGTGGAGTTTACAATTTTGGCTGAGCTGGACGGATGTCACAATAGGTGGAATTTTCCCTTGGTGTGTGGGAGGGGATTTTAGTGTTATGAGATTTTCATACGAAAAATCAAATGGGATTCGCTTAACTCTGAAGCATGAAAAACTTTTTAGAATGGATAGATAGTAACTAAATGGTCGATTTATCAATGGGAGAAATGAAATTCAAGTGGTCCAATGAGCAGGCAAAGGCAATCAAATTGAAGATGGATAAATTTTTGGTTTCCTCGGATTGGATAGAGAAATACCCAGTAGCTATACGAAAGGGTTTGTTGAGGCCAGTCTCTGATCATTGTTTAATTATTTTAGAGGTGGAAGAGGACTGGGTCCTTGTCCTTTTAGATTTGACTCATTTGAGCTTGCATGGTTAGAGGTGGAGGGATTTGTGGAGAATGTGAAAGAGTGGTGTTCTTTCTTAGTTCGTGGCCTTGCGGGTTTCACTTATTCAAAAAATTACAACTCCTAGAAGGGAAGATCAATGTGCGGAAACAGGAATTGTGTTGGGGAACTGCGAAGTGGAAATGTTGAAAATTCTGCAAAATATACAGGTGCTAGATATCAAATAAGAGTAAGGGGTGCTTTCGGAAGGAGAGAGAGCTTGGAGGGAATATCACTATGTACAATGCTGATGAGGAAATTAAATGGAGGCAAAAATCTAGGGCAATTTGGTTGAAAGAAGGAGATAAGGTCACGAAATTTTTCTTGCTATGGCAAGTGCTCGAGCAAAAACAAATAAAATTCAAAGTACAATCGTGGAAGGGGATAGACTTGAAGGTCTGTCTAAGGTGTGAAGAATGGGAGAGGTCTAGACTAAATAATCTTGCTTTTGCTTCATTGTCAGATTGTGCAGTGGCCTCATTAGAGAAAGCTTTTTCTAAGGAGGAAATTAAGGTGGCGGTTCAGAATTTGGAAGTGATAAAGCTCTTGGCTTGGATGGATTCCCATTGCATTTTATTAAACTTTCTAGGAGACAGTTAAATCAGATGTGGTAAAGTTCATAAATGAATATTTCGAGAAGGGTTTTATTGCACCAGAACTAGGTGTGACATTTATTGTTGTAATGCCTAAAAAAGAAGCTGGAAGTTTGCTGGATTTTAGGCCAATCAGTTTATTGGGGGGTCGGCCCTAGGCAGGATGTTGGATAGAGGAGTAGAGGTGGGTTTGGTGGAGGGATTTCAGCTTCATAATTCAGTTTCAAATCTCATATTTCCAGTATGTAGATGACACATTGCTTCTGTGGGAGGCAGATGAATCGAAAGTGGACAATCTGCGAAAAATAATAACATGTTTTTGAGGCTGTTTCAAGGTTAAAGGTGAACTTAAGCAAGAGTGAATTTCTGGGGGGTTGGTCTTTCAAAGGAGGAAGTTGGTGATTGTGTGAAGCTATTCGGATGTATGACAGGTTCTTTTCCTTCAGTATACCTTTGTCTCCCCCTATGCATAGGTAAACTGGCTAAGCATTTGTGGGATAAAATCATAGAAAGATATAAAATAAAATTGTCAAGTTGGAAGGATAGGTATCTATCTTTGGACAGAAGACTAACATTAATAAAGGTTGCATGTCCAATCTCCATATTTATTTTATCTCTATCTGCAAGTGTTCGAAGTCAGTATTAGTTAGATTGGAGAAGATTAGGTGGGATTTTTGTGGAAAGGAGCGGAAGAAGAGGCATAAATTTCATCTAATGAAATGGGAGGATGTGTGTAAACCCAATGGGTCAAGGGGGTGCATGTTTAAGAAGTTTAGAGATAATGAATTTGGCTCTGTTAGGAAAGTGGATCTGGAGGTTTGGAGTGGTAGAAGGTACTCTTTGGAGAGAAGTGATGGTAGGAAGTATGGGGTAGAGGAAGGGGGTAGATGGACAAAATCTCTATCAATGTGTAGGGCATCTTCACTTTGGAAATTTGTGGCCTTGCTATAAAGCAAGCTTTGGGAAGGAGTGGGTTTCTCTTTGGGAGATGGAAGGAATATCAGGTTTTGGGAGGATGTCTAGTTAGGTAATTAAAAGTTATGTATTCCCCTGACTAGCAGGAATCTCTTTAAAGGAAAATATCTTGGTTGCTCTATGTTTCTCTTCACGTGGGGAGGAAACTATTTGGGCTCCTCCTTGCTGAAGAAATTTCAATGATGAAGAGGTGGAAGAATTGATTAGGCTATTAGATATGTTGAGCAAGATGCATCCATTAAGTTTACCATCAGATTTGTTAGTATGTTAAAAGAAAAGTCGGGCAAATTTTCGGTGAAATCATTCTGCATGATGATCAGCAGGGAATCTTTGGTGGATGGTGTGTGCCATACAACTCATGAGTGGAGTTACGGTGCTCCTAGAAAGGTGGCAGATTTAGCTTGTCTAGTGTATAGGACAAGTTCTTACGGTGGATAATTTGTGCAAGAGGAAAATGGTTATTCCAAATGTGTGCTTGATGTGCTATGAGGATGAGGAATCTGTTGACCATATTTTTATTCATTGTCCTTTTGCCAAGAAATTGTAGGAGTGCTTCCTCAATTTGTTTGGAATAGCATGGGCTTCCTCAAGTTCCATTGAGCAGTTTTTCTTTGTTTGGGATGGCGTAGGCAATGGGAAAAGTGGGAAGAGAGTTTGGCGTCTTTGCTTGTTAGGTGGGATTTGGTTCATTTGGTTAGAGAGGAACAATTGGTGTTTCAGAAATCAGAAGTGTCAAATATTCGAGGTCTTCAATATGGTGAAATTGAATGTTCTGGAGTGGGCTAGAATATCTTCCAAAGATATCATCTTTTTCCTTAATATGTGGCTTCAACTGTAAGTGGTTTTTGGTTTTTTTTCCTTTTCGTTTTTCTTTGTAAATTTTGTTTTTTTTTTCAAATTTTTTTCTTCAATTTTTTTTTGGTATTTGGTGAAAGAAGATGTCATGGGCTTCATTCGAGAATTTTATAAACATAGTAAGCTCTCAGCGGAGTTAGGAGCATCCTTCATTTCGTTGATCCTAAAGAAGGGGTAGATAGTCTGAAAGATTACCAGCTGATAAGCTTGATAGGTGCTTCTTATAAAATACTTGCTAAGGTCCTGGCATCCAGGTTTCAGGCTATTCTCGGGCATGTCATGTCTAATGTGCAGGGTGCATTCGTGAAAGGAAGGAAAATTTTGGACAGCTCTTTGGTGGCCCACGAACTTATAAACTTGCGCACAAGGAAGGAAAAAGCGGCATAGTGTGCAGGTTGGATATGAAAAAAGCATATGATCTCGTAGGTTGAGCAATTATGGATATATGTTAAGTTGGATAGGATGTAGAGAGAAATGGAGAAAATGGATACAAGAATGCGTCAACTTAGCCAAGTTCTCAATCTAGTGAACGGATCACCCAAGGGTTCTTCAAGTCGTTTAGTAGACTTAGGCAGAGGGACCTATTATCTCCTTTTCTTTTTGTGGTGGTGGCGGAAGCCCTGAGTAGGATGTTAGATAAGGGGGTCGGGAAGATCTACTTAGTAGCTTCGAGGTGGATAAAGGGGGTTTTCAAGTGTCCCACCTCTAGCTAGCGAATGACACTAGAGCTATGCACGAGCCAAGCTAGCTCGGTTAGCTCGCTCGACTCGGCTTGAACTAGCCCGATTCAGCTCGATTCGAAGGTTGGGTTGGAATCAAGCCGAGCCATTTTTCCAAGCTCGAAATGATTTTCAAGCCAAGCTCAAGCTAACCCAAGCTCGATTCGGCTTGGCTCAAAGTTCGGCTCGATCGAAGCTCGATTCGGCTCGACTCGGTTGACTTAGTTGGAAAAGTATGTTTTTTAGTACCACATCGAAAGTGAGCAAGGAAATGAGAGGTGAAACTCTCTATAAAAGTAAGTGGAGGATGTAAATGGGCTTTGGGCTATCTTTAGGCCTGATTTTTAATAGTTTTAGGCTTGGCTTTGGGCTGGGCCTATTTAAAATTTTGTTCTTTTCAGGCTTGAACTCAACTTGAATTGGGCTCGAATTTGGCTCAAAAGCTCGGTCGAGCTAGCTCGAACGTATCAGTCCAGCTCGATGGCCGAGCTGAGCCAAACACGAGCTAGGCTATTCAGTGACCGAGCCTAGCTCGAACATGGCTGAGCTCGGCTCATGCTCAGCTCTAGATGACACAATACAATTTTGTGATGCTAATGCCACACAAGTGGACCATCTTCAACAAATTATCTACTGTTTTGAAGTGGTGTCAGGATTAAAAGTGAATGTTTAGAAGTACAAAATGTTAGGGATAGGGCTATGTAAAGAAAAAGCTAATGATCTTGTTGATGTTTTCATGTGTAGGTTGGGGTCATTTCATATACATATTTGGGCCTACCGTTATGCATTGGGAAACTGGCAACGTTTATGGGATTGGGTTATTGAAAACTTCGGGAGAAAATTGTCAGTATGGAAGAGGACGCATGTCTTTGGGAGGTAGGATTACATTAATAAAAACAATCCTCTTTAACCTCCCCTTATATTTTATGTCCATCTTCAAATGCTTGCAGGGAGTGCTAAAGAAATTGGAAAAGGTTAGAAAGGACCTTCTATGGCAACGGTCGGAGGAGAAAAATAAAATTCATCTAATGGAGTGGGAAGATGTATGTTGGCTGAAAGAAGAGGGGGAGTAAGGATAAGAACCTTGGAAACATTGAATGTGACTCTTTTGGAGAAATGGATTTGGAGATTTGCTTTGGAGGGAAGTTTATGGAAGGAAGTAGCAGTTAGAAAGTATGGGGTAAAGAGGGAGCGATGGTGGCCTAAGAGAACGTCCTTGCATAAAACAGCAGGGGTGTGGAAAGCAATTATGAGTTTGCGGGATAAAATCAAGGAGGGGGTGGGTTTCGGGGTGAGGAATGGACGGGGAACAAGATTCTAGAAGGACGTGTGGCTGGAAGATTGGGGATTGCAAGATGTATACCCAAGACTAGCCCAAGTTACCACAGATCCAGACATCATAGTAGCTTGGTGCTTCTCATCTCGGGCGCTAGTGGAGCTTAGACCCCTCTGTGTCGAAGAAACCTACAAGATGACGAATTTGAGGAACTCGTGGCCTTATTGAAACAATTATCAAATTTTTTTTTTGAACATTGGTGTAATTTCATTAAAAGAGGCCAAAGCCTAAAATATACAAATAGATGGAGCTATACAAACCCCCCCGGATCAAGCAATACAGCCCATCGCTACAACTCCGACCAGTCCTTGACATTTTGCACTGCCAATTTAAATACCCGTACCGCACCTCGCTTTTTACTCTTGAAACATCTCTCATTCCTTTCCCACCATAATGCCCAAAGAATCGCTAGCAAGCTTAATTTCCACTCCTTTTTCCTTAACTTTCCTTCCCTCCACCATGCCAAGCTATGAGGAATTCTTCAATAAAGTTCGGGAACACCCATAAGACCCCACAAAATTGAAGAAACATACCCCCAAACCTCCGTCATGAAAGCACAATGTAGAAACAAATGATCCACTGACTCCGCATTTCTTAGACACATTAAACAAACATTTGGAAGGATCATCTTCCTCTTGCAAAGATTGTTGATCGTTAACACTTTGTTCTTCCCTACTAACCACGCAAATGCCGCCACCTTCTTTGGAGCACCATAATGCCAAAGAAAGGCCGTTGGAGTAGCTGCTCTAACTTCATTTTCTGCACTTATTACTTTATAGCAAGATTTGACTGAAAGTGAACTTGATTTCGCCTTCAGCCATCTCATCGAATCCACCTCGAAAAGCACTGGAGAAATGAGGCGAAGCACCTCTAACAATTGAATAAGCTCTTCGAATTCATCTTCACCCAAATCTCTTCTAAAAGGGGGAGTCCACACCACCTCTGCACCCAAAAAAGAGTAACAGCTACTCACCTTCAAACTCCCTTCCCTAGCTAGCCCTTCCAATGAAGGGAACCTCTCCCCCAATTTCATTTCCCCCACCCACCTATTCTTCCAAAATCTAATACTCTTACCATCCCCCAAATGAAAAACTATCCCCTCACAGACTTTCTCTTTCAGGGCCGCCACCGATTTCCACAAATAGGAGGAACGATAAAGAGAAGAAGCTTTAGTCCACCACCCCCCTTCCTTTACCCCATATTTTCTTGCCACCACACTCCTCCATTTCGCCTCACCCTCTGGACCAAACCTCCAAACCCATTTCCCCAAAAGCGCTAAATTCATTACTTCCAGCTTAGAAATTCCCGCTCCACGTTGGTCCGTTGGCTTACAAACCTCTTCCCATTTCAGCAGATGAAATTTGTGCTTCTCTCCTGCCCCTTCCCACAGAAACACCCTTCTATGCCTTTCCAAAAGATTAATAATAGATTTTGGACACCCTATCAGTAGAAGCGTTGGAGGGAGGACAAGTCAGGTAAATTCTTGGTGAAATCTCTCTACAAAATGCTAAGTGGTGCTTCTCATGATACCGATAGAGTGCATACCTCATTTCTTCTGTCCTACGGTGCTCCTTTAAAGGTAGCACCTTCACTTGGCTAGTGGGCTGGAACAGGGTGCTAATGGTTGACACCCCGAGGAAGATGCATTTATACATCATCATTGCTTGCATTATGTTGGTGGAGTGAGGAGACGGTCGAGCATCTCTTCATGCACACTGTCCATTTGCAAGGGAGGTGTGGGAAAATTTCTTCGGGATTTTTTGAGTGTCACGGGTGTTGCTAAGGACTCTCGAGGGGTTTTTAAGGCAATGGCATGGAGGGGGTAATGGTAAGAAGGGTAGAGGAGTGTGGAGGATGGCATTGCTAGCTGGGGTATGGGCAATTTGGGGAGTGAGGAGGTGTTTCCGAGGTGTGTCCAGAAAGCCAAGGGGGGTATTTTATAGAGCTAAATTCAAAGTAATTGAATTGGCATCGGTGTTTGCTAAACTACGCGGATGTAGATTAGCTGGACAGGATTGGGGAGCTTTGTAATTTATTGTAATTCTTTGCGGCGTGGCTGTCTCATAAATAAACAGTTACCTTGCACATGTATTCAGTAGTGGTTTAATCTCTTAGGTTTAAGATACATATTGGAAGCATGATCTGTGTTTGTTGTCAACTTCAAATTATTTTCTTCACAACTTCATCTGCACTAATGCAAAATCAAAGGGAATGTTAGCAAGATCATAATTTTTCGTAGGTTCTTCTATCTAATTTTTACTCATTCTCATTGGAAGTTGCATTACCGTGATGTCTGAATATGTGTTCGCAGTATCGGTTTCGCGTTACGTTTCGCACCCTTGGGATACAGATACATATTGCGTATCGGTGGGAAATATCAGTTATATCGCGGAATGTATCGCACTTTTTGGGAAACATGGGGAAACATTGGGAAATTGAATGAATTTTTCAATGAAACTTAGGGATTGTTAAAATGGACCTCAATACACATTTAAATCATAATATGTAAAAAAAAAAAAAGTCCACATAATGGTGTTCCTTTGTAAAAGGATCCTAAGCTATGCGCTATCTGACTGAACTGATGCAACTATTGTTTAAATTGATTCCATAAGATATACAAATGTAACAAGACATTAATGTAAACACAACCAATGTATTGACAAAGTAAAACAAGCAAGAGAGTTGAGAAATATACCTATGGATGATGCAACTGAATGAGTATCCTCCAAATGCAGTTTTGACTATCCTAGTTCAACGCAATGCAAGCTATCCTATATGACCTAGATCTATATGAGGATTCAATAAAATCTAGAAAATAGTTAACTGGACTCAACAAACTATGACCCTTACGCAGAGTCGGAACGCGTTTTTTTTTAGGGAGGAGAAACTAGAAGAAAATTGAACAAAAAATCATTTTTTTTTCGACAAAATGGGGGACTCTTGTGCATCTAACCGATATAGTAAAATAGGAGAAAATTGAGAAAAAATGGGCCTCCCCAAGTTTTTTCTCCAAAAAAAAAAAAAAAAAAAAAAACCAAGTTTAAAAACATTCCGGCATCTCTGACCGATACCTAGACAATATCGTCCACATATCGACGATATCTGGAATTCTAAACAGAAAAAATCACGATATTTTGATGATATATCGTGCGATATCGATACATAGTGCGATATTATCGATATCGCACGATATATCGTGCGATACCAAGGAATCAGAAATTTTTTATGTTATTACTGGGCCGATAATTATCGGTGACCAGCGATACCGATAATATCGGCCGATATTATCGATACTGCAAACACTGGTCTGAATATCCATTGAAGCATCCTTTTCATTTCATTCTTGAGGATCTGCCTCGTATCCATTCAAACTCTGGATCTGTTTCTTTGAAGTTTTTGTTGATAGTCTGCTTAGTGTTCTCAGGATGCATCTTATTTTTCAGGTGGGCCCCACAATATACCGTAGCAGAACCATTTTCGAGGATGCAACTCCAGAGTTGGTTAGAGATTTCTTCTGGGATGATGATTTTCGAGCCAAATGGGATCCAATGCTTGCGTACTTTAAACTTTTGGAGGAATTCCCTCTTATAGGGATAACAATTGTTCACTGGATAAAAAAGGTGAGTCTAAATTATCATCTACATCACTAGACTTCTACATTCTTCTTCATGGTTTGGATCTCTGGAGTTTTCTGTTTTGGTCCTCGATTTATGTGTCTGCCATTTCCAGTTTCCTTTTTTCTGCAGCGATCGAGAATATATCATTGGTCGACGAATATGGGAATATGGGAAGACATTTTACTGTGTGACAAAGGTATGGGTTGAGACACAATATTCCTCTAAAAAACTCTTTTCTTCCAGTTGTTCATCACTTGTACTCCAGATTTACGGATTATGCCTTTTCTATTGGTTTTTTTTTAACCCCAATAAACACCTGAGCCATGTTCCCTTGTTGATGGTACTTTTCTGCTCATAGATTGGAAGAATATCAATTTGATTAGAGACATGGGAGATGTGCTTTATTTAGAAATGAGAAATGCATTTAAAGGAAATGGAAGGGGGCATGGACCCCACAGCCTCCTTATCTAATTCTAACGAGAAAGGTGGTCAGTCAACTTCTGGAATCATAAGGAACAAGGTGTAAGGCCTTGGGTATCAGCGGTGTTAGGGAGTACCTAAGTGTCGATATCTATATTATAAGGGTAGAGTGATTCTGCCCACTGAGAATATATAAGGGCTGTTTAATGACTTGGCAATGGTGGCTGACAGCCACATTCAATCTGATATGACATACTAAGTTCTTCTGGGTCCCTTCTATTCAAGACCTTACAAGAAAAATCATATAAACAGAGAAGATATGAAAATGAGAAATTTATTGTAAAAGAGAATGTTGCAACCTATTCATGAAACAATTATTTCAATAAATTCATGAACCAAGTATTTCGTGAACATGCTTTGTTTTCCAGTATGTAACTGTTGAGCCGCATGCACAACTCTTGTGATGGATTTGTATCCATGGTTCTGAATGTAGGTATCAGTCGGCGTATCAGCCTGGTGGAAAAATGATACGACACGACACTGCGTATTGGTATTGAGGTCGTATTGGCCTGTATCGGTCAGATATATATATATAATATATATATATATATATATATATATATATATATATATATATATATATAAGGATAAAAAAAGGAAAAAATGTTTTTCTGTGTTTTGACCATGAATTCAATGGTGTATCGGACCATTCTTTGATGAGAATGTTGTCTATTGGTTTGACTTCTTGAAGGTCAACTAAATGGGCCTTAATTGAACACAAACCAAGCATAATTTGGTGAACTAGGTCCCATTACATTGAAATAACAAAAAGAAGATGAAAAAAGAAGAAGTGAAGGTTTATCCTTCTTTCCAATTTTTCCCACAATGGTCCACTTTGCTTCAATTTATCGAATCCCATTCAAATAATTTGTTTTGATCCCAAAATAAGTCTAGATTTAGCCTAAAATGAGTTTTTAAGCTTCTTCCGTGGTTTTAAAAAAAAAAAAAACAAAGAGAAAAGACATGAGTAAATAAAAAAATAATCAAAATTGGGCTTTTATGGGCGTATCGGCCGATACGGGTTGGGTTTTTTATGTCAGGCTGATATAACCCCGTATTGCGTATCTTCTCGTGCCGATACGGCCATATCGGCCGATATGATACCAATATTCATATCTATGTTTTTATTAGACAACTCGTGTATCATTATTGTTGTTATGAGTTGTCTACTGTATAGAAGACTCATATGAATGCCAACTAAAACTGAGTGGAGTTAGCTGAGTCTTTAATCCTTTGTTTTTGTTTTTTTGTTTCTTGGAAGAGTATATGTTTATTAAAGGGAATCCAGAAAAAGAGAAAAGATTAGAAGAAAGGCAATGATTGTCTTCTAGAACTGCCTTGCAACCTTTATGAATTTAGGCCATGTGCTCCTTTTTAACTCCTTGCACACAGACACACGACATGATCAAATCTCTAGCAGTGTCAGCCACCTTGCCAGAGAGTGGGATTTATAGCGGAAAGCCCATTCCTTTAGCTCCTTCCATATGGCCAACCATAACTCAAGGAGTGATATATACCTTAAGATTTTTCCTTCTCAAAAAAGGAACCCATTTGCCATGCTTCCAGCATCTGCTGCACTGCATGTGTCATTACCCAGTCATCATCGTCATCATCAAAGCTTTATCCTAATTAATTGTGGTTGGCTACACGAATCCTATTTTGCCTTTCTACTCTACTAAGTGCCATAACTTCAATTAGAACAAAGGTCATCAAGTCTTTTCTTACTACCTCCGCCCATGTCCTTTTGGGCCTTCCCCTTTCCCTTTTAGAGCCTTCAAATTGTAACAACTCACTCCAAACCGATGCAATTCTTGGGCTTCTGTTGCACATGGCTAGACCACCTGACTATACTTTCCCTCATCTTATTACCTGTTGGTGCTACTCTTTAAGTTCCCTCGAATGCATTCATTTCTAATTCTATTCTTGTCTTTCCACCCATCTATCTCAACATTCTCATTTTAGCTACACTCATCCAATGAAAATGTTATTCCTTAACTACCCAATATTCTGTCCAATAAAGCATGGATGGTCTTATAGCTATCCTATAAAATTTACCTTTCAATTTGAGTGGTATAAGGTGATCACATAGAACTCCAGAGGCACATCTTCATTTCTTCTATCTAGCTTGAATTCTGTAGGCAACATCATTCACAATGTCTCCACTCATGAGTTTTTTTATTTTGAAGATTGTTTGTGTGCGTGTGTTTGTGTGTGTGTGTGAAGGGAGCCAAGGCAACCCAAAACAGAACAGCCACAGACCTCTCCACTCATGAGGTTTTTTTTTTTTTTTTTTTTTTTTTTTTTTTTGAAGGGCTATGAATAATTTTATTAAAGAAACTGCCAGGCAAACAACCAACCAGAAAACAAAAGAACAGAATTACAAAACCAAAACATAACGAGCTACATCAATATCAACTTGAGAAATCGAAACAGCCCATTCCACTGCATCCCTTTTAATGTTCCAAGTGACTTGGGCACAAGGCAGCTCATGAGTTATATCAGCCCCAAGATATCGAAAGTGGTCATTTTGGGAAACTTCTTGGTCAACAATCTTAACTAATTTCTCATTTCCACTCCTTTTGCTACTAAAATTCTACTCCATATTCCATGTACTCTGTTCTAATCTGACTAATTTTAAATCCTTTAAATTCTAAAGCACCCCTCCATAAACCTATCTATGTGTTTAGGCCCTCCTTCGTCTTGTCAATCAAAACTATCTTGCCTGCAAACAGCAGACACAACGGGATCTCTTCTTGCAAATGCTCGTTAATTCGTCCATAACCAATGTAGAAAGGTATGGGTTCAATGCTGACCGCTGTTGTAAGCCTATAGTAATTGGGAACTCACTTGTCTCTCCACTAGTGGACCTCACATTTGTTACGCTCCCTCATACATATCATTAATCATGTCAATGGATCCCCTTGAAACTCCTTTCTTTCCCAACACCCACCAGATTAACTCTATAAGGACCCCACCATAAACTTTTTCTAAGTCAATAAAGACCATATGGTGATCCTTCCTTCTCTCCCTTTATTTCTCTATCAATTGTGTAGGTATAAAATAGCTTCAATGCTAGACCCTTTCTAGCATGAAACCAAACTGATTTTCTGATACTTCTGTCTCATGCCTAGGTCTTTGCTCAATCACTCTTTCTGAAAGTTTCATAGTATAGTTCATAAGTTTAATCCCATGATAGTTAGTGCTAAACCCCAAAAAGGTACACACATTACTCCAAACCAAGGAAGAAAATTGGTAATGTAATAGAATATGCTTTACAGATTCTTCAGCCCTCAAGCGCAAGTAACAACCATTCACCAATATTCTGTTACAGTGCTAGAGATGATTGATGGTTAGGATCTTGTCCTTGCCCTCAACCGAGCAAAAAGCTGCAACACGATATGGGCATTTAGCTTTCCCAATAACTGAAACAGAAGAATTATCTGGATCCCACCCACACATCACATCATAAAATGATTTCACCGTAAATCTTACCAGATGATTGCAAACCCAGATAACTTTATCCAAACCTGATCTCGGGATGAACATCTCTTCAAACCGAGCTAGCAGATCAGTGTAATGATGATTTCTTCATCCCCGAGATGCGTTATGAGCTGGATATTCCACACGAGGTGGCCACTAGATCTTAACGAGCAGCTTGCCATGGAGGTACAGCCAATTCGTATAAAGCCCAAAAATATGCCAAGAGAAGCCTGTCCCACCACAAACGTCAGACCAGAAAGAAACTCTGTTCCCACTGCCCACTTGATACCTGATTCCAGCACTGAGTACATTCTTCATCTGATGAATGGACATCCACACAATTGATATAAGATTATTCGGCATGTCGGGAATGTCCCAACCATTTGTGTCTCATCCATACTTCTCCACAAGGAGTTGATTTCTGCAGATTATCACCCTTGGTGGACACTTTCGAAGCCATTTTCTTAGGAGAGCAGAGGTTAATTGTTTGAGGCTTCTGATGCCTACGCCCTCCAATCTTTTAGGCTTGCAAACCTCTTTCCATTGAACTAGGTGATACTTGCCCTTTTCTTCTCTTTCTTTGCATAGGAAGTCCCTTTGAATATTTCTATTCGCTTGACTACACTTGCTAGGCATCATAGTAGTGACATGACGTACATAGGCATATTTTCCATGGTTCCTTTGATTGGGGTGATTCCCCACCAAAGGAGAGAGATTTGCTTTCCAAGCTGACAGCCTATGCTAGATACGCTTAATTACAGGATCCCACAGCTTCTTTGGCGATCAATCAATTAGTGGAAGCCCCAAACTTTAGATGGTAAAGTTTCAGCATTTTTTTTATTTTTATTTTTAACATTGATGAATTTTATTAAGAAAAAGGCGCAGCCTAAAGAATATGAAGTAAAGGAAAGGAAAAGGGTAACGGGTACAACTCCAACCAACTAACAGGAAACTGAGCAATGACCCTTGATGAAATTGCCCATTCCATTACATGCATTTTAGCCCTACCAAAAACCTCCGATACTCGCCCTGCCCGATTCCTGAAGCAACAATTGTTCCTTTTTAACCAAAGAAACCAAATCCCCACTAGTAGAGAGAGGCTCCAGACTTTTCCCCCCACCTTCCCTATGCCACTGCCATGCCACATCAAGACAATTAATCAATAGACCTCAGTATGAGCTGAACTGACCCAAACAAGTTCAAGAAGCAATTCCACAACCTTTTTGCAAATGAGCATTGGATAAAAAAAAGTGATCAACCGATTCCTCACCATGATAACACATCAAACAAATATTCGGAATAATCATCTTTTGCTTTCAAAGGTTGTCCAATGTAAGTATCTTATTGCTACCAACAATCCAAGCTAAGAGCAGCAGCCTTTTGGGGAGCACCACAGCGCCACACGTAAACTGATTAACTAACCCCTTCGCTTCTATCACCACTGCTAAGCATCTTGAATAAGGACTTCATTAAGCATCTTCCAGATTTTCTTTTAACCAAACCACAGTCCCCTTCTGATAACATGGGACGAAGCTTGGACAACATAGCCAACAAATTAACTATCTTCTCAAACTCTTCATCGTCTAAATTCCTCCTATAAGGCGGAGCTCAAAAAACTTCCTTACCTTGCAGACTAAAACACTTCTAAATGCTAAATTTTCCTCTAACGAAATACTTGGCAAACGAGGGAAAAAAGCACTTAATTTTTGCTCCCCCACCCAAATATCCTCCCAAAATCTAATTTTCTTTCCATTAACCAAGAAGAAACCAATTCCTTCCCACACTATATTTTTTAACAATGTCACTGACTTCCAAAGATACGAAGTCCTATACAACGAAGAAGAACTAATCCACCTATCCCCTTCATCCACCCCATATGTCCTACCCACCACCTCTCTCCATAAGTTACCCTCTTCCATGCTAAATCTCCAAACCCATTTGCCTAACAATGCCAAATTTATTCCCTCCAATATCCTAAGCCCGGCACCCTCTTGATCCCATGGCTTACAGACAGCTTCCAACTTCATAAGATGGAACGTCTGCTTTTCTTCCGCTCCCTTCCACAAAAGATCCCTCCTAATTTTTTCTAAGTTGACCAACACCGGTTTTGGACACTTAAATAAAGACAAAATAAATCAGGAAGATTCATCACCGCCTTGACAAGAGTTAGCCTTCCTACCAAAGATATGTGATTCCGATTTAGAAATCACCACCTTCATAAGAGTCAGCCTTCCTCCCAAAGATATGTGTTCCGGTTTTGCATTCAAGAAAACCTGCAATAAGGTGTGAGTTTCAACTCAAGATCATGGGTTCGAGCACCCATTGTGGTGTGAGTGTGCGGGCGTATATGGGGTGTGTGAGTGCGTGTGGAAAAAAAGAAAAAAAAGAAAACCTGCAATAAGGGAGAACACTATCATGTAGACTCACCGCTATCACTTCCAATTTGGCCCAATTAATTTTTTGACCAGAGATGACTTGGTACTGGCAAGGATGATTATTAAGTTTTTTTTTTTGAAAGATGAAGGATGATTTTCAAGTTGGCAATGAATTCTTCCTTAGGATCACACAGGAGTAAAGTATAATCTGCAAACTATAAATGAAAAGCTTGAAGACCATTCTCCCCAATTTTGAATCCCTTAATCACTCCCACCTCAACATCTTTAGACAACATTCGAAACTTCAGCTACCATGACAAACAGGAGGGGATAGGGTATCTCCTTGAAGGAGGCCTCTCGATCCCCGGAAGAAACATTTCGGGGATCCATTAACGAGAACCGAAAAAGATGAAGAGGCAACACATTCTATAATCCAAGCCCTCCATCTGATGCTGAACCTCAGTCTTCTCAACATGTGGTGCAAAAAATCCCAATCAACTCTATCATGCAGTTTCTCCAAATCAAGCTTGATTGGACACCTGCTCCTGATTTATACTCAGAATCCAAATACCTGTGAGTTTCTAAAGCTCCATCCAGAATCTGATGGCCAGACAAAAAAGCTCCTTGAGATTCTGAAATCACCTTCAGGAGAACATAGGCCATTCTCAAAGCTAGAATGGTAGCTAAAATTTTATTAGGACCTCCAATTAGACGGATGTGATGAAGGTCTTTGATTTGAAGCGATCCTTTTTGGGAATAAGTGCTATGAACGATGGACCCCATTCCTTGCCCACTTTGCCAGACACAGAACTCTTCTAGCACATCTAACTGGTCCTGCTTGACATCTTCCCAGAAATCCTGAGAGAAATCCATAGGGAAACCATCAGGGCCAGGGGCCCAGTCCCTTCCAAGATAAAAAGCTGCCTTTCTTACCTCCTCTTCCAAAATGGCTGATTATAGCAATTCTGTCTTCTTCAGAGTTGATATCAAGTTGGAGATTATCTTGTTTAGGTCTGTGCCCCACATGAATAGTATATAAAGACGAAAAGAAATCAACAAACTGACCTGCAAATTTCCTGGTGGTTTCTCCGCCCTTCTTCCCTCAACCACAACAGACTGGATGAAGTTGTTTCTTCTACAGGCAGACGCAATCCCATGAAAAAAAAAAAAAAAAAAACCTCTTTTCTTCCCCCCACATGAATAGCCCGAGCCTGCTGTCTCCATTTTATCTCTTCTTCCCTCATCTTCCTTTCAAGTCTTCTTTCAGAGAGCGATAAAGAGCATACTCATCTTCCAGAAGCTTTCTGATTAGTTCTATTTATGGCACTTGTCTCTTTTGTCATGCTTCTCGTAATCTGGCTGCCTCCTCTTCTTTCCCATTGGAATCTAATGGTATGAAAATCTCCCCCAATGCACAGTGGCAAATTCCACCTACAATCCACTGCATCCAATCCTTCCAGAAGCACAATCTTAGAGCAGAAGCATTCAACCCATTAACTGAGCAAAGGATCCACCTGAAACCATCCTGCTGTGAGATAAATTGAACTGAGACTGAGAATTCTCCAACTAACCGTCAACTTTCTGGAATCTAGAGCTGTCCCAGATTACAATACTTCCAGAGGCTCCCTGAGAACCCGAACTTGCCCATGAGCTCACCCATTCATGTCATGAACCAGTTACCATACCGTCAAACAGATCTTAGTCTCCTGAATCATAGCTATCTGGACTTTAAGATTCTGGATTGTCTGCTTTATTAGAGCTCTTTTCATGGAGCTGTTCATACCCCTCACATTCCAAGAAACAATCTTCATGGAGCACTCTGTTTTCCCCTTTTTTCTGTCTTGGAGTGCCTGCTCTTCCCCTCTTTGCCAATCAGTCCCTTATCGTAATTGATAAACAACAAAAGATTTTGGATTTCTCTTTTACCCCTCGATGTCCTCTTTGCTGATGTCACAAGGTTTGCCTCTGATTCATGAACTAGTACCTTTCAGAGATCACCTTCGACAGAGTACACAGCCACCCCCACCATGCGACCTATGTTGTTGATTGATCCATGGTGTGTCTCCCTCCCAAGAACTCCTTTTAGGAGACTGAGGATCCAATTCATCTGTCTCCGCTGACTTGTTAACCCTTCTGATCGTTCTAGATATTTTGTCCTCCTCTCCTTCCATCACGGCTTCCTCCAGCGGCTTGTCCTTCTCTCCCAAGGCAAGAGAGGTTTCTGATTGGGTCTCTGTAGCTGCACCAGTCTCAGGAACAAGAGGGGGGAAGAGTTCAACTCTTTAGAAACGAGAGCAGGCTACCTTGGTGACGCTGATGGATTAAAGACCATGGAGATGGAGAGCTCTTTGAATTTACAAAATTACCCTCCCACATACCTCAGGAGACATGAGGATTGAGCTCCACACAAACCTCCACCAGCTTCCATTCCTAGAGAGTATGTGGCCAACTTATCCTCCGCATTAATAATCCTGCTGCCACCAATTGGCGTGTCTTCTGACAGGTAAAGTCACCTATCGATCTCAACACGAATCTCGGTCGATGAACTGCCCTCCACATGACAGTTCACCTCTGCTTCATTATATGCCTTTGGTTTGAGCTGACCCCAGGCTTAGATCTACCCTCAGGGTTATCCTTAGCATCTCTCCCTTGCCAGCTCGTTTCTTACATGTACCCCTCCCTCTCCATCCCTTCTTCTACATCAGTAATAGCTAGGGCTGATCCGTCCCCCTGCCTCCTCTCCTCCAAGCGACTTGAGGCAAGTCGGCTCCTCTCCATCAAGGAGTTCTCTTCTCCATCCAGGGCCTGCTGGCAGGGACTCCCGGCAGGGATCACTGTGCAGATCCGAGAGGTTTGGTTTAGCTGCAATCTCCACATCAAAGAAATTGTCTAAGAACCCGATTTGTGTAGATTTCATATCTTCCCATTCACTAGCATCTCAAACCTGAACCCTTGCAAATTCCAGACGCTCTGAATCAAGGGATGCCTTATCCACTTCTACTACCTGCCAAAGCACAAGCCCAGCGATTTAATTGTATCGTCTGTCCAGTTAGTAAGAGGGATGTGGAACATGCAGAACCGCCAAGATCTATCTTTGAGATTTTCTTTTGACCACCATTGATCAGACAAATAGATCAGATTCTTTCCCCTTCTTCTGACTTCCCTCCATTCTCCCATGTTTAAACCATAGTTGAGATTGTGAAGGGAAAACATTGGCAGCACAATGCCTAGCTTGTAAGTTGGAAGAAGTTGATTGGTGCAATGAGCAAAAAACCATGGGGTTGATGATCTCTGGAGATGTAGTGTATATGGCTACTTCATTGGTGGCTATGTTAGCCCGAGTCAAATGGAGTGCAAATTTTATAAAATAGTTCATCTTTTGCTATTTTCTTGTCTCTCCCTACTCGGTATGTTTATCAGATGGTTTACGATCTAATGGCATCCATTACCACTTAATAAATGGCATCAGCCCTATTAACCCTTCATTGGTGCACTTCAGAGAGGGATCTAGACATAAAAATGAGTGGACCATCTTTTGGATGTGACAGCCTCAAAACTGGGCCGACTGGAAGTTAATAACTGTTCACTATCAGATCCATCATCCTTTTTTTGGATGAGAAATGTTCACATGGAATGTTGTATTTGAAAGTATGTCTTTCCTGCCAACGTGTCATTTATGTATAACATCCAAGCTGTGCAAAAGGTGAGATGCATCATAAAGATCACCTGGGGGTGAAATGCAGGATGTTCCATTCATCAGGCAGTCTTAACTCAATGTATATGTTCCACCTGATGCATGATTGTTCCAATTTTCGATCCAGGTGATCTTTGTTGTGTGGCCCACCTTTTTTACAGCTCATATGTTCCACTGAGGTGGCGCATCAGCAGAAAACAAAAAGGTTGTATGTGGAAGCTAAAATATAAAGTCATGATTATGAACATCTCTCTTTTTGGACAGTCTAGAAGGTCAGTGTTAACTGTCAAGAAAAATTCATAGATCAAATGGTAAGAAACAGGTAATCGCTGCCATTTTTTTTCATTGGACCATCCTTGAGGTGGCCCACCAGTTAATTGATCTGGACATGTTTGGATATTGGTTTATCTTATCAGTTATAGGGTTGAGATACCATTTTGTAAATTGTATGGATGCATACTGGACCCAACCTCTTATCAAATTGATTTCAAAATCAGCTCAATAGTCTTCTAACATTTCTATATTGAATTCAGGTATATGTTCCCGTAATCAATATTCTGTTTATATAGAACCACTATATTATTGCCAAATTGGATTACGCCCCCTTACTTTTGAGTTTAGCTATATCCACCAACATTTTCAGGGCTACTTTGAGGGACCACTTTCTGTCAAAAAATACTAACGGCTGTCCAGTTGCTAGGCGAAATGATGAAAATGCTCTGTTGAAATTAAAGATTACAAATTTAACATGCTTTTGAGGGAACCCACATGTGTGGATAGTCACCTGTGTGCAATAAGAATAGTGATACCTGAGTATAACTGTGGAAAGTTTGGCCTTGGGTTGAGTATCAGGTTGTTTCTTAGCCTTAAAAGAGTGATAGCTTTGTAATTTGTTTATTTTAATAAGGGCATTTTTGTCCTTCTACCTGAGGGACTGGACGGCCGTTGGTCTTTTCTGATAGATAACAGTTTCCTCAGAAGCATCCCTAAAATGTGGGTGGTTATAAACTTAGGGCCTGTTTGATAATAGGAAAAGAAAAAAAAAATTGTAATCATTATCCAATGATGATTTCCCAAAATTTCTATGAGCACCGTTGAAACATGGATTCCATTCTTGGGGGGCTTGTTTGAATAACAAATGGAAATCTCATAATGCTCTCACAATGGTCAGCTTGTATGTTATGCATGAGAATTTGACCATGGTGTTTGGATAATGATTGATTTTTGAAAACGAATATTTTCTTTGCTATCCTAATATAGTGAAATGTCCCATCATGGGAAAAATTATCCATTTTCATTACATTTCTTTTTCCACTATCCAAATAGGCCCTCATGGATAAAGTTGAAAAATGGAAAGGTGGTGTTATCCAATTAGTCAATAATTTAGGCGGTCGAACCAGAAAGGCCCGTTTTAGTACTTTCTTTGTGGGTGTAGTCTTTCCCTCTATTTTTAGCTTCATCATTGATCGATCCAAAAGGATGACAACCCTAAGTGTAGTGTCATGATGTAGTTTTAACTCGGTGAATCTGAGATTGATTCACAGGGAATTAAGAAAACACGGTTAGAATTAATTAATTTAGAACTAACCAGGATTTTGGATTACTCCAGTGATTTAGAAGGATTAAACAATAAGAATAAAAGACTACGGATCCAAGAATCCACTTATAGCAATCTCAATATCTAATTCATTGATTCAACTTCTTTAACTCAATTGGAATCGAAATTCTTATTCTATCCAATCGGAAGATAATTCCATTAACTCAATCCCCAACTTCAACAAAATATGAATTCGGTTGAACAGTTCTTTCAGTGAAGAACTCGGATCTCAATTGCAGGGAATCAACAGCATCTATCATACCCGTAGTCAACGATAGATCAATCAGTTATACTGATTGATTCCTTCTCTATTAAGCCAAGTAATTGCTCAATCAAAGCATTCGATGAAACCGGAGTACACAACGAATCAAGGATCTAAACAATTCAAAACTTTTATAAAGTAAAATTCAAATCAATTCAACTTACTATCATCATTCAAACCATTGTCATTGAATCAAATAAACTAAATATTGAAATTAACTACAAGCTTCATCCCTTAGCTTTAGCTAAGAGATTAGCCTAGGCTAACATCTTAGAACAAAAACAAAAGAAAACCATGCAAACACAAACTAGAATCGAAGAAGAAGAAGAAGGAAAACGAAGTTGGGAAGCCTCCGTCTTCACGTAGCCTCTCTCTCCAAACCCTAATTCGTACTTAGAAGAGCTAGAAGCACTCCTTTAAATAGGAAACTTTTTCACTGCCTTAGAACCGCCTTCAAAATCGTGCACTTTTGTTACGCTTCGATCGCATCGATGAGGGCCTTCAATCGCATCGCAGCCAACCAAAGAAACTTTCGGTTGCAGTTGAATTACTCTGGAAATTCTCTCAACTTGCTGTCTCGATTTATGCATGTTCGGTCACACCGAACCCTCCTTCTGCCTCGGTCGGACTGATTTATGTCTGAAATCTTCACTGGTTGCTGGACTTTTTCCACCTTTTCCGGTCAGACCGGTGCTTCCTTCGGTTGCACCGAACAGATAGGTAATTCTGTTATTTGGTCTTCTGATTTTTCAATCTTTTCTCCATCTTTGGTACTTGGTTTTCTTGTATCTTTGGGTCTCCAAATCATCAATATACGCCACCAAACATTCATCCTTTGTCTTGATCCTCTCTAGAGCTTTAAATCATCACTTTAAGCATGGATTCATCTTAGATCTTCAAACCTCTCCTTGCACATGAAACATACAAAACAAGGACTAGTTAATATGATATCTATGATAAAAGAAATGCTATATAGGGGATATATATGCAATATTTATGCGTTATCAATCACTCGGGAGGTCCTAGAATTTCACAATGCGCTCTTGAAACCCATCATATGTACTTGCATTTCGAGGTAGCAGTGAAAACTTTTGAGAAGTAATATTTTCAAATTGCTATGAATGGCAGCCATGAGCAGTGATCCTTTTCAATCTGTACTTGCTCTGTGAAGAAACAACATACTTTTCTACTATTGACTTGGCAGAGAGTTGGTTCAGGAGCTGAAACATATCTGTGCATCTGAGTTTAGAAGATATTCTAAGTCATGTAGCTTGCAAGCGGACACTTGTGTTAGTGTTGGACATGGATATGTGGTATTAGACATTGTGCTTTTAGAAGTCAGATTCCTTTATGGATATCGGGTTTAGAAGTCATCATCTTATGTAACTTGGATGTGTAATGTGTCAACGTCATATGTTGGTTACAGGATGTCAAACACATCCTACTTGGCTTTCAAAAGTTAGTTTTGTTGACATGTCTGTACATATATTTAAAACAATAAACTACTATATTTAATAGTATATTGTAATTATTTATAGAGGTTTTTATTATACAGTGTTTGGGCCAAGAGTTTGTATAGTACTATTCAGGTTTTCAGTTCTTGTAAATTGGACCGACCTGTGGTGCAGAAATTCAAAGTGTTGATATTGTGTGCCAGACTATGAATGGTCCATGCACCAAAAATGTTCCAGATGGAAAAACACTAACCCTTAAGTAGGTGGCTAGCAAATAGATGATTAAGAAAGAAAATTCATTCAACCAAAACAAATGAAGAAGAATAAGAAGTCAAAAATATTCTGTAGTTTGGATCACTGAACCATGGGATCAATTGTAAATGCTGAAAGACTTCTTTAAGTATACATACTATCATTAATTTTTTTTCTTAAACTGAAAGCTGTGGCATACCCTACAAACTCTTGATCCAATCATTGTGTAATGCCTTGTCGGTTATAATAAAGGCAGCCAGTTATTTGCTATGTGCCATCATCTCTATGTTACCACTTGTTGATTTGTAAGAGTATCTCAAAAATAAATAATAATACTTATAAGCATAAAATAATGGCGGAAAAAGGTGGAGAAGGATTCATATAGCCAACCCCAAGTAGTTGGGATAAGGCTTAGTTGATGATGAGGAAACATAAAATAACGATGCCACTTATTTGTCAGTGTGTGTTACGTGTAAGAGAGATGGGGAATTAGTCAATCATCTCCATGGTCGGGTTGCTAGATCCATTTGGAATCACTATCTGAAGTACTTTGGTACTTCAGAGTCAGATGGGTGTTGGAGAGTACCTCTTTGACGTTATTGCAGGATCGACTGCAGGCCCCTTTTTTTTGTTTTTTTGTAGCGGGGTAGGTACGCAAAGGAATTGCTCCCCTATGCCATTCTCTGGGGGATTTGGAGAGAGAGGAATGCAAGATTATTTGAAGAAAAGGCTTCATCTATGGTATCCCTGGTTTTCTCCATTGTTTCTATGGTGTTGGGCTGGGTTCTTATACCTCATGAACTATTAGGGATCTCTTTCGTGGCTTTGATGGTTGCAGTTGTTTTTGGGCAATCTGGCCAACGGGTGGGGCCTGATTTTTTCTCTCTCCTTTTGTTTTTCTGTTTGGTTGCTTGTGTTTTTTTACCTGCCTTGATGTTGTGGAGGGACAATGGATCCAACCTTCCACTGCTGTTTGTTTTGCTTTTGCATTTTATTTCATTGAAATCATCACCTTCCAAAAAAATAATGATAAGCCTAAAAATTAATTATTTATAGTTGCATGCATGCATGTATGTAACAGAATCCATAAAAGATAACAACAATTAAAAAGTTACTTTTCTGTCTGGGACATATCTAGGAATCTTTGACATGGACATGTTGACACAGAATTTCTAAGAAGTGCCTTATCCATGTTACATTTATTTAGGCCATCAACCGGCATAACCTTCGTCAGTCTCTGCGGAAGATGAGCATCATAGATTAGATGAGATAATCCTGATCCGGTGGATGAAAATAGCCCAGGACATCACGATCATCAGTTTACGCAATCACTTCTGACGCCCTCTTCTCTATCTGTCCTGAAATTGTTCTCTGGTATTTCAACTGACCCAACATTCACATATAATGACCTAAACATTTTCAGGGGGTGCCATATCCAGCATTACAAAAGCGTGACAAGCCAAGGCGTGTGGAACTTTATTTCTCAAGCTGGCGCATCAGGGCAGGTATGAATCTTCTCTTGCCTATCAATTGTGATAATTTTATGGGCCATCGTTTTGTGCAAACATTTGCTTTTTCTTAATTGGTTTGTATTCAAACATATGTCAGTGGAATCTCGTAAAGGGGACGGGCAGTTATCTGCATGCGAGGTGTCCCTCGTTCATTATGAAGACATGGGAATTCCCAAGGATGTAGCAAAGGTTGGCGTCCGTCATGGAATGTGGGGGGCCGTTAAGAAATTACAGTCTGGCATGAGAGCTTACCAACTTCCGAGAAAATCGGAAGCCTCACTATCTCCTAGTGCACTGTCGGCAAGGATAACCACTAAGATTCCTGTTGATGATGGCATTGATTCTCCAGACCCAGTATCCAGTATGGAAGGAAAAGGTCAAGCCCTGGATTTGCACAAGGAAGATCAAGGTGTCCAATGGAAATGGGTGGTTATAGGTGGGACGGTTGCTATTGTCTGTGGACTTCAAACAGGTATCATCGGGAGAGCCTTGTTGCTTGGTGCAGCGCAGAGGCTCGCACGAAGGTAGGCAAGTTTTTGTCATCTTTCTGTCCATGGGAGTCGTAGATCTCTGATCATAACATCATCAATTCATGGATTGTTGTGAATGGGAGATGAACCTGCATACATATATCTATATCTACATATAATTCTTTTTTAAGTGAGTTTGGTTCGCTAAGTCATGGCCCTCTGTTTGTAAACCAACCAAACTTGTTTGTCATATTCAGCACCCTACCTTATTAACATGGTGTGTATGATTTCACATGCCCACCAACCATTTTCATAGAAGTGGTAGGAAATTCCATAATGTTTTCAATGAGCATTTTCCAGATGAACTGGTGCGGATTAGAGACTAAAGGGGTCTGATAGGTGCATATTCTGGATGCTAACTTCTCTTCTTTTTTATAGGATTTCTTTCTCAGTTCCCTATTTCCTTAGGCCTATTTGGCCTCAGGGAAATGAGAATATGAATTTGGTATATCCATGAAGTTGTCAAATTGGTTGATTTGGATTTAATTGGATTTGGCAAATTCCAAAGTTCATCATTTGGTGATCAAGCTAGAAATTGATGGGTTTGGTAAGCATTCATGGCAGTGAGCACTTATTGCAAGGAAATAACTTTTATAGCTTTTGAGCAAGTCTCTCATTTGAGGAAATCAGTTTGGTTTCATGCCAAGGAAGTCTAAAACTGAAGCTATTTTCCTACTTAAAACGATTGATGGAGAAATGTAAGGAGAGGAAGATCTCCACATGGTCTTTATTAACTCAAGGAAAGCTTATGAAAAGGTCCCAAGAGAGTTATTGTGGTTTGAGAAAGAAGATTTATCCTAATGATTAGGTATGTGTACGAGGGAGCAATAATAAATGTGAGGACTACTAATGGAGAGAGGAGTTCAATCACTGTAGGCTTGCACTAGGGGCTGGCAGTGAGTCAGAATCTTTTTGCATTGGTTATGGACCATTTGATGAGGTATTTGCATAAAGAAATCCCATAATGTATGTTGCTTGCGAATGATATAGTATTTAAAGGATTTAAACTACTCGTCCTGAGTATATGGAGTGAAATTTTAGTATTAATAGGAGTGGAAACAAGGAATTGGTTAGGATTGCTGAGGGACAAGTTTCCTAAAATAACTACTTTCAATATCTTGAGTTGATAATTCATAAAAGTGAATTACCTTTGGTGTTTTTTGTGATTGTTGTGTACCACTCAAATTGAAAGGGAAAGTTTACAGGATGGCTATAAGACTAGGCATGATTTATGAGTCAGTGTTGATTGGTGTTTGGAACAACTTGTTTATAGGAAGAGTACAGCTTAAACTAAGATGTTGAGATGAATGAGTGGCAATAGATGGCTTGAATTAGAAATGAATGCATCGGAAGGAATTTAGGAGCAACACCAATAGGTAATAAGATGATGGGAAGTAGACTTATATGGTTTGGTCATATGCAAAGAGAAGACCTGATGACCTACGGTCTAACTGATGTTATGGCCCTTAATAGAGTGGAATGGTGGAAAATGATTCATGTAGGCGACCCCAATTAGTTGGGATAAGGCTAGATGATGAAGATGACAGATTTGTCAAATCTTCACTAAAAAACAAACAGAAAATTTGGAATCCATGGATTACACAAACCCTTAATCCAAATCCCTCACTCAAACAGCCTGATGGACACTAAGGGCTTAATTGGCAATTTTAAAATGGGCACACTCATCCACCATAGATGTACATGCATGGCTTCATTAGATCTTGACTGTTGGATTTGGGCCTCTGAGTGCTTACTTTTAGCAGTCCATTGGATTAGTACTAATTAAATGGTTAGCTCCATTTGATCAATATGATTTTCTTTGTCAGCCTAAGTCTCCATCTACAATGTACAACAGTATAGACAGTTTAGATTTCTTCTGTACATTCAAGCAATGTATATGATGTGCATCAACAGGATCTATAAAATGTACTATCACCTTAATCCCGTCCCCTACCAGTTTGGCAATGTTGGTTGGCACCGCGATGGTCATTCCATCGACTATCCAAATAGTTGGCGGGCCATCTGGGATAGTGTAGGTTGAAAGAATCAAAGAGTAATAACCCGTTTGGTTTCAACTGTTGATTCTGGTCCATTGGCTACATTCAGGCCGGTTACGAAATGTTATCAGTTAGTTTTTGACTACTTGTAGGATTGGCCATTCTTCTATAATTGTTGATTTATAACTCTTTAAACTTTTTAATCATTTATAGAAGGGACCACTTATGTAGATCTGGGGCACTTGATGCTCTTAATGTGCCCTGTCCTTCATCGATTTGGACTGTCCATTTGGTTAGCCCCACTTTCCAAGATCCTAGACGGAAATTCACATCTGTTAGAGGGACTTGGCCATTCGATCATAGTATAAAAATGGATGGTTTTGACCAAAGGTCCAATAATAAATATGAATAGTCAGCCCATAGAGAGTCCATTTTGGATGAAAATAAAAAGTAGGCCAATGCCCATGGCCATGAGGTTAGCATACTCCAATGAGCATTAGTTTTTTGGGACGCGGATTAGCTACTGACAGGTTGAGTACCTATGGGGATTGATCTCCTACCATGAAAAACTTCCTGAGGCTACATAAGTTTTCGATCAAGCTGATATTTTTGTTTTCCCTTATGAACAGGTTGGATCTATAGGAAGGTTTCAACGGTTATTTTCTTTGGTGGGGTCCACTTGAAATCTCGATCTGTCTCATTCTTTATATCATCCACTAAAATTATCTCTCCAAATGGATGGACGGTGCAGATACAACACATACGTCACGGTGGGGCCCACAGAAGTTGGTGATGTAACTTCAGTAGCGAGATAGCTACTCAACCTGTCAGTATCTAGACTGTGATACGGATGATTAAGATAACTAGTGTAAATTTGAGGATGGACGGCCTCTAAGAAAAGACTGATGGGTTACAAATTCAAATTTAAATTTATACTCAAAGACCAATCCACTCTCGCTGTTATTTCAAATTAAAATTGAAAATTGAAAATCAAAGATAACAATATATCTTAAGTGGAGTTACTAGGCCTACTCTGCTGGTCGGAATGGTTTGGCACACTAGTTGACTTATTGACCAAAACAAATCTACCGTATAATTAAGATAATTACTCCAAATTCAAGGATTGACCACCATTCCTTAAAATAAGTAAAAAATTTCCCTTCTTTTCTTTAATGGCTAAGAATTACATTAAAAAAAAAAAAAATCTGTGACATTCCACAAAATTCAAATTTATAATTAAAGCTAATCCACACTCCTAGGAATATTATTTTGAATTCGAAATTCAAATTGAGATTCAGAGATAACAATAAATAGAGTTGTTAAATCCACTCCGGTGGCCCAAATGGCTTGGCCCCCCAGTTGATTCATAGATTAGAACCATTCTACTGACCCAAATGGTTTGATACCCATGGACCATAACAGATTAAAGCATCCTCCTCATATGCTTGTAGCTACGAACCCACACCAATCCACATATACTGCTAACAGCAGACCACTGCAAGCAAGAACAATGGATATCAAAGACCGTTAATACACACCATGTTTAAAGCATCTGAGAGAAGTTTCATGCATTGGTTGAGTATGATATAAACCTCCAAATATTAAGATAAGAATTTTCTATTTTTCATCTTTTTGAAACTTCAATGAGGGCATAAATATAAGCCACAAAAATGAGGCCAATCCAGGTGGGAGGGATGAGAATTGGGTGCTACCCGGCACGTCCCGAGCTGGGAACAGGCTGGGGCTCTGAGGCTCCCACCATAATGTATGGGCTTATCCAGACCGTCCATCATTGTTTCCATATCAATTTAGGGTATAAGCCCAAAAATGAAGCAGATCCAATGCTCAAGTGGACCTCACAATGGCGATTAAACACTTACCATTGAAACTTTGCGTGGGCCACAAGTTTTAGATTAAGCTGATATTTGTGTTTTCCCTTCATCCAGGTCTATCTAACAGGTTGGATAGCAAATAAACATCACAGCTGGGCTTAGCAAGGTTTCAACATTGGGTGTCAATATCACTGTTGTTTTCAGTGGTGTGGTCCACTTGAGACTTGGATCTGCCTAATTTTTGGGCTTATATTCTATAATAATGTGAAAAAAATGGATGGGCGGTGTGGATAAACCCATATATCGCGGTGGGCCCCTCAAAGTTCTGGGCGGGTTGGATATCACATACACATTGCGTTGGCACCCAAAATGCTCGACTCCACTATAATATATTTTGATAAATAGATAAAGGGCATTTTGATCATTTTCACCTGATCTGATTGCCACAGGATTGTTTTTTGCCAATAAAAACCCCACCATATTTCATGAAATATCATTAAAATTGCAAATTGGTGCAACCAAACACACCCTTAATGAGCCAATTTTCTTCAAAATGCCAATTTTACAAGGTTTTTATTAGTATTATCATTGATTTATTGATATAAAAAATAGACTGCTATAAAAAGGACCTCAATCAAAATATACAGGGCCCACTAAATGATTGAATCCACAGGTGACCCAATCTGCCTTTTCACGCTAGGATACATTATAAGGGGTCCACAGAGTCGAGAATAGAATACAAGTAGATGAGAAATCCTTAATGAGATCTACTAGCTATTGTTAAAAAATTAATTTTAACCTTGCAATCCACACCTCATAGTCCCGTAATGGATGGCTAAGACAGGGTTACTTTTGGGCCATGCTCAAATGGGTGGCTAAGGTCAGCATGACCTTGGATCAAGCTCATAGTCGTCGTCGGACCCACAAAGCCTAGATGCTATGTGCGTGAATTGGATTGGTTTCACTAATCAAATTCAAGTTGGTTTTACATCCAAACAGGCTCTGGGCACAAAACAATGAGCACACGTTCCAGACGACATGATAGACTTACATAGAAAACACCTATAATTTACAATTCACGATTTGCTTTGCAGTTAATCCAAACATGACCTCAATGTAATACTAACATATAAGAAATATAAAGCTTGATAAATATCATTTGAGCCCCTTAATATTTGCCTACAACCAACTTACCAGAAGAGATTAACAACCTCAATCATAGAACTTTGCCTTTTTTATTTTTTTTTATTATTGCGAAGAACTTTGATTGTGTAGCATGTAATGAAATCAAGCTAAGAAACATGCCCCATTCACTTACAAATCACAATAAATAAATAAAAGTCTTCAAGGCTACAAATAAATGGTAAATTCCAGATGGATTTTGTGACCTTTTGATGCAAACTGTCCCCTGCATCTGTTGAAGAATTCCTTCTCCCTGAAAAACTGATCTTTCATATCCACAAAGTGAGAACTGGTCAAAGACCATATATATGTAAAGAACTGTGAATTGATAATTATGATACAAACTGTTCAAAGCAATGAAACATTTTGCTAGAAAAACAGTGGAAATGTCAAGGCAGGGGCAACGACTTGCCCTTACAAAGATTCACCTGACACCTTTCACCTAAGGGTGTGTTTGGATATGTGGTTCCCATTTAGATTCCATGGTCACTGTTGGAATAGGATGCCAAAAATGGGGTGCCTGTTTGGATAACAACTACCAAGTGGAATCCTCAAATTCATTAGAAAACTGTCAGAGAATAGCAAGTGGATTCCATGGTCACCTTGTTTCTTGCGCCAGAGAATTCCATTTCCATAGGGATTCCCAATATCCAAACACGCGCTCTCTATTAAGTGTAAACCCAATTCATTTCCCTTTGTTTTCACATGGAAGAAACAATACATTTGAAGACAGAAAAAGCCATGAATTTTGCCAAATACAAAAGAAAACCTCCAACACTTCTCAGAAGAAACTCGACAGATTACACTCCTAGAATATGATCCTTCTTTACACAATTAATAGCATGTATCCAAATATCAAGCAAAAAAACAAAAAAAAAAAAGAAGAAAAGAAACAGTTACAGGATCATCGTCAATAACAACAACTGCAAAGCTAAATTGCAAGAGGGAAAAGCATCAAGTTATGAAAATGGAAGTATATATACCTTCTAAAAGACGCTATGCTTAAAATGTATAGAATGTGTACCTACTCATAATAGAGAGTGTTTATGATCTGCACGTGGCCCGCATATTAGTTTTCATCTCAACTTTGTAACTCGGCTTGGAGCGTGAATAACGGCACAAAGATATTTCACTTTGATTGTCAATATTCAGTGAGATGATGGATCTAGGAAATCTCACCAATTGCAATAACCTTCAACACACCGATGGATGCTCTTTGCAAAGAAGGGGGAGTGATCCGAGAAGGACAAAATTACTGCCAGTGATGGTTAATCATGTATGGTATATTAATAAATTGATACCAGTTGGATGGGCAAATGGATGGTGCAATAGAAGTTTTTGATTCCAATGTGGCTAGCGGGCCCGATCTCAAGTGCAACAAAGTGAATGACACCCATCTTGAATGGCTCAACTTGGAAATAAATCTAGGCATTCTTTTTCATATCATGTGTAATGTCTATTTGCATGGCCAGTCGTATCAATCCCTCAATATATTGTAGGTGTTTGTTAAAACATCGTCTCTCATAATTTTTTATGCTTCTTTGATGATCCCTTCTTTTGCAAAGGCATCCATCAATACATCGGAGTTACTGCAGTTGGTGAGATTTCCCAACCGCCATCTCATCTAAAAAATAA
Organism: Liriodendron chinense; assembly: GCA_003013855.2. NCBI lineage: Eukaryota > Viridiplantae > Streptophyta > Magnoliopsida > Magnoliales > Magnoliaceae > Liriodendron > Liriodendron chinense. Next base: position 382,828 of record PVNU02003631.1, on the reverse strand, counting down.
AACTCCAGCATTTCCGCTCACCTGCATTGCATACACAAAAACATGTGAGCGGCAAAATCTGGGGAAACCAATTTACAAACTCTTCTAAAATCAGCAAAACTCCAGCCTAAATGATTTAATTTGAACATCCAACATCAATTATTTTAGTAGAAAATCCAATTCATCTTGTTTTTATATATGTAAAGGAAGGTGATTGAAATGGAGCTACAATTCGTGATAAAGGGTCATCTAGTATACAGCATCCCACTCGGCCCATATGAAGATAGAAATGTCTGACTATAGATATGCCATGGATCATATGCAATTTGGAACAGATGGTACTGACCACCAACATGCATGGATGAATGTAAAGAATTATAGTGGGGAGGGAATTCTCCCCTCTATGTGAATCACTGGAATTTCCAAAAACACAAGGACTACCAAGAAAAGTGTACAAGCAACCACAACAATGAATGTAGGATAGGAAATAAAGAGGCAAGAGCAAGAGAAGAACACTCTAATTTACATGGAAAACCCTATCAATCAAGGAGGGAAGAGTCACGAGGCCACCAATGAACTCTCATGCAAGAATGGGAATACAAGCTTTCTTCTAAAACCAACACTTGCTTGAGGATCAGTCTTCAGCTCATTAGTTGAGAATGGTAGAAACATGTGTAGGTGTGCGAGTAATCTAGATTTCGGCCCTAGTTGTCTTACCTTTGCAAACCTTACTATCTTGGAACTATCCAAGGCTACCCAAAAACGAACAAAAACACTTGCTTGAGGATCACCTTATCATGAATACAAGAAACCCCCTCTTTCATTCAAGATGATAAAACAAGATCTCTCTCACTTTATATGAGGAACTCTCTAGTTGGCATTTAGTTTGTATGCCTTCTCTAATCTTTACTCTCTACAACATCTCTTTCGATCTCAATGTTTAAAAAAAATACACTCAAGACACCACTCTACACAATAAAGTGGTCCACACACATGAGGAAAGACCACATTCCCAATAAATTCAAAGGTTCCCCATCGAACTCCAAGTGAGTATCATTTTTTGTCCAGCATGATTGTTGAAGCTTGGCCCATCCACAATAGCATTGGTAAGATTAGTAGTGATAACCGTCCATCCATTTATACATGTTAACCCCATAAGGTCAAAAGAAAAAAAAAGGAAAAAGAAAAAAGTGGGCCAGCACCATATGGTCGCTCGTAATAAACTTATATCAAGAACAGATCATCTACATGCAAGGTACTACAACTTGTGGTACTGTAGAATCTTTCCCCCAAATATGCCACTTTGTAGGGACATCAATACCATGAAATCATCAGGTGAGCAGTGCCTGCTGGAATCAATGGACAGCCACAGTCAGATTCTGCATACGTGTCCCACCTAGTCACATCTTAATGGGGATAACCTTATTAAAAAATCAGGCTGATCAGCCCATTGGGTGGGCCACACCCATACACTGAGTCATACCATCTCCCTAACATGCGACTTGTGCAAAATATCCTATCCGTGCAAAAGGTGGGCCACAGCATCATAATCAACCATTGAGAAAATCAAGGATGATCCACTATTGTGTGGGACACACCAGTTCTTTGAGCCACAACATCATGTGTCCGTTGATTTCTAAGTGTGAAGCCAGGTGGGGCGAACCGTTATGTTCATGATAAATCCACCCCGTCCATTCGTTTTGCCAGATCATGTTATGATATGAACCCAAAAATGAGGCAGATTCAAAACTTCGAGTGGGCCACACAACAGGAAAAAGTGGGTAGGGAAATGCCAACCATTCAAAACTTCCTTCCTTGAGTCCATGTGATGTTTATATGCCATCCATACCGTTCATAACGTCATTACTATTAGGATGAACTGGAAACACAAAAATATTAGCCTGATCCAAAACTTCTGTGGCCCCATGAATGTTTCAACGGTGGACGTTCAATCCCCACTATTTCCTGTCGTGCAGCCCACTTGAGTTTTCAATCTGGTAAAACGGATGGACAGGGTGGATCTCTCACGAGCATCATGGTAGGCCCCACCTAGCTTCCCCACAACAGGAAGTTCCCACATCCGTAGGTTATCCTCACAGTGTGTGGCCCACCTTTCTCACAAATCAGATATTCTACAGATGCGATCCACAAATACAATGCATGTAAAAAAAAAGATCACGTACAGCCTCTGTATGCAACCCTTTTTTGTAAAAAATAAAAAATAAAAAAATCTACGCCAACGATCACAGTCACTGATCTACACAAATCTTTCATAAACCGACGGATTAGATTCAAATTTCAACATATAACGTGGAAAATAATAAATACCTTTTTCTCCCTCTCTTCTGAGAGGGAAAGACTCCTTCCTCTTTGAGAAGGATTGTACAACGCAATGTCCTAATTCTACATCCCTAATTGCTATATATATATAGACGTATGGATATCAGATCCACGGACGCACGAAACTCCGTGGGCCCACCACGATATCCGTGTGAAATCCACTCCGTTCATCAGTTTCTTGAGCTTATTCTAGGATGTGAACCCAAAAATGAGGTAGACTTAAAATTCATGTGGGTCACACCACAGGAAACAGTGGGGATTGAACTCGTACCATAGAAACTTTTTTGGAACCTAATCATTAAATCCCCACTGTTTCTTCTGGTGTGGCCCACCTGAGTTTCCCGTCTGCCTCATTTAGGTCTAACATTCTAACATGAGATGGAGAAACTGATGGACGGAGTGGATTTCACACTGTCATCGCACTAGGCCACGTGAAGTTTTGTGGCTCCTTGAGGCAGCAACTTGCATTCCATATCCACCGTACACGCGCATCCCGTGTGACGGTCGGAAGCGGATTGCGTGACTGAGCAACTCCGCACGCTCAGCGTGCGGAGTAAACTCTGTGGAGCCCACAGTGATTTACGTATTCTATCCACTAGTCCATCCATCTTAACGAAAAATTTTAGGTATGGTGCCAAAAAATGAAGCTTATCAAAATCTAAAGTGGACCACACTACAAGAAATGTACGAACTGAATGTCTACCATTGAAAAATTCTTTAAGGACAGAAGTTTTGGATCAAGCTTATATTTGTGTTTGCCCCTTCATCCATGTCCATGTGATCTTATGAATAGGTTGGATGACAAATAAACATCACTGTAGGGCCTGGGAAGGTTTCAAGGGTGGAAATCATTATGGAAATCATTATTCACACTGTTTCCGTGGCATGGTACACTTGAGATTTGGATATGCTTAAATTTTGGGCTTCAACCACTAAAATGAGCTGGAAAAACATATGGACGGAATAGAAAGCACATACATTCTAGGTGAGCCCAACTGAGTTTACTCCGCACAAGAGCGTACGGGGTTACTCCGCACGCAATCCGACTCCGTGACGGTCAGCGGCCGGTCGCGATGAGCGATAGCGACGTGACGTCTCATGGGAGGAAGCGTATTGTGTAGTAACTCAGTAAGCGAAGCGTAGTGAGTAAACCCGGTGGGGTCCACCGTGATTTATATATTTTATCGACTCTGTCCATCCATTTTACCAGATAATTTTAAGGCTTGGTCTAAAAAATTAAGCTATCCAAAGTTCTAGTGGACCACACCACAGGAAAGAGTGTGAATCTGTTTCCTGTGGCATGGTCCACTCGAGCATTGGATACGCTTCAATTTTGCGCTCAACCCCTAAAATCAGCTGGAAAAACAGATGGGCGGTACGGATAAACCACATACATTCACAATGGGCCTAACAGAGTTTAATCAGTACGATAAAAGCGTACTAGAGTAACTCAGTAGGCAGTCCGATTTAGTCATGGGAGGGGATTAGGGGAGGAGGAATCCTTGTACTTGTGTATGGGTCTACCCTGAGAAATCCCCTCCGTCTCCAGCCCATGTTAGGACCTAAAATAGGTAGATTGCAAACTTCTGCAGGTTGCAGAATAGGAGATAATTGAACTCTTACCTTTGAGACCTTCTGGTAGCCATGGAAGATTTGGATTAGGCTGATGTGTGTCTTTTTACTTCATCCTGGTGGGGAATCATTTCATGGTAAAGATTGAATGTCATATAAACATCATTGTCGATCCATTCAGTAAAGTTTCAACTGTGGACACTTTTACACCAAATGTTTTCAGTGGTGCAGCTCACTTAGTTTTGAATTTGTTTGATTTTTAAGATAATGTCCTACCATAAGCTGACACAAGGGATTGATAGAGTGAATACGACACGGACATGATGGTGGCCCACAAAGCTTACGGTCACACCCAAACCCGTGACGTTGGGTTACAGATAAGTCTCACTCAATTGTAACAGCTCAATTGCACTGCATGTGTAGCTCACTTGATTAGCCAAAGGCATGCCCGTAGGATGTGGTGTCGAAGCTCTGTTAGCTCCAGCATGATGTATGTAGTTTATCCATGCTGTTCATCTAGCTTTTTCAGCTCATTTTAATGCATGGGCTAAAAAATAAGGTAGATCTAAAGATTAAGTGGACCACACCACAGGAAATGGTGGGGACTGGACCCTCAGTATACATCTTGGATCAAGTTGGTATTTGTGTTTTTGCTTCATCTAGAGTTATGTGATTTTAAGAATAAGTTGGGTGGCAAATAAACATTGTTGTGGGCTCTAAAGAAGTCTTCATAATGATTGTTCAATTCTCACTGTTTCCTGTCGTGTAGCCCAGTGGGAGTTGGATCTGTCTCATTTTTTTAAAGTTGGATTTCTCTATTTTTTGGATTATGCCTTAAAATGAACTAAAAAACAAAGAAAAAAAAACTAAGTGTTCATTTGGCAGGGCGCAACTAGAGACAGGACAGGTATGTGTCACCTCGGCATTGGTAGAGAGCAAGTGAGACCCGGTTGATGTGACAGGTCTGTCAGCTCTCGACTATTACCTGAGGTGCAGGTCCCACTTGATCTCCACCTATGCCGAGGTGACACGTACCCATTCGTCTCCAGCTGCGTCCTGGTGGGGTAGTACCCGATCCGAGCCCATGTGGGGGTACCAACTTGACAAATGCATTGCATATCAACATGGTCCATCCGTTTTGCCAAATCCTTTTAAATATTAGCATAAAAGTAAAGTGGCTCCAAATATAAGTGGACCACATAATTAAAACAATGGTGAATGATCATTAAAACTTCTTGTGGGCTATGGAAGTTTTGGATCAAGCTATATTTGCTATTTTTGTTTTTTCCTGAGCCAGGGCTGTCAAAGTACATTAAGGTGGCCCCACCGTCTTAGATGAAGCTGGGCCGCATCTAATTCACTCCCACGTCTCATGCCGTCCTCTGTAGCTGGTTTGCAAGCGGATTGAATGGTGTGTCCACCTGCAGTGACCTCGTGATGGTTTTACGTCATCAAATTCCGTAGGCCCACATAATGTATGTGTTATATCCAAACTAAGTGTTCATTTGGCAAAATTGTTTTGGAGCTTTATCACAGCTTTGGATCAATCTAATATTTGTTTTTGTCCCTTCATCCATATCTCTATGACCTTATGAACAGGTTAGATGGCAAATGAGCATCATGGTTGGCCCTATGAATGTTTCTATTAAATGGAGCCTTCAAATTAGTGACCCTATGAATGTTTCTATTAAATGGAGCCTTTAATCTAGGCAGAAAATAGGGTCTTTCACCGATCGACAGCCCTGGTCGGATTGATCGAAGGAACTCGAATTTAGATAGATTGGTATCCGAACAATTTTGGACAAGTTCGGTCGATTGAGCTTGTGAACTCAACCGATCAAGATAATTCAAAATTATGTTGCGAACTTTCTGGACACTTTTTGGCATGTTCGATCGATGGTGCATGCGTCCATCAACCAATCGAGGATTGCTTGATCACTGTCGATCGATCGATCATTAGATTGATGGTGCGCATGGTTCTGCATAATTGCGCGATTTGTTTCTAATTCCGAGTGCGACACTATATAAACGGGTGTATGCGGATTAGGGTTAAGCACGTGATTAAGGTGGCTAATTCTAGAGAGAAAACTAGGGTTTTGAAGGGCTTTTGCTTGGAAGGGAACACCATACTCTCATATATCATTTTCATAGTGGATTTCATCACTTTGTGTTGTGTTTTTTTCCGGAAGGGTTTTCCACGTAAAAATCGTGTGTTCTCTTATTGCTTGTATTTCTCTTTCACTTGTTTGACTCAACTTGGTGTTTGCTTCCGTGGTCGTCCCAACAAGTGGTATTAGAGCATACGTTGGGATTGAGTTTGAATCTAAGAGATGGCGATGAATGGATCTAGTGTGAAGTATGAGGTAAAGAAGTTCATGGGTAAAAACAAGTTCGAACTATGGAAGGTGAAGATGCGAGGCATCCAAGTTCAACAAGGATTGCAGTAGGCTCTCCTTGGGAAAGTGAGACATCCGATATCTATGAGCGAAGAAGAGTGGGAATATTTGATAAAAAAGCAATAACTTTTACTCAATTGTGTCTGGAAGATGATGTTCTAACGTCCTCAGGGAGAAAACTACGGCGGGAACATGGGCGAAGTTGGAGAGCCTTTACATGATGAGGTCACTCTCCAATAGCATATTTCTTAAGAAGTAGTTCTACAATCTTAAGATAGCGAAAGGAATTGATCTCAATGAGCACATCAGTCACTCCGATCAGTTTTGTTAATTGATGAGTATGGAGGTGAAGATCGGTAGAGAAGATGAAGCCCTAATTCTATTGAATTCTCTTCCGGAATCCTACGAGAATCTCATGAACACTCTTCGCCATGATAGGGATACCCTAGACGTCGAGATCGTTGTCTCAGCCCTTCACCAAAAGTGGTTGAAAAGGAAGACCGATGGTAAAGGTACTTCTACGGATGCGCTAGTTGCTAGGAGAAGAAGTTCTGAGCGTGAGAATGAAAATTCGCAATCGATGTCCAAATCTAAGGGCAAGGGCAAGATGAAGTGTTAGAATTGTGGAAAGCAGGGACACATGAAGAAGGATCATCGAAACCCTAAAACCCAAAATGGAGAGAAATCAGAGGATTCATCAAAGGAAGCCAACATAGCGAAATCCAGTGAGGACGTGGATGGTAATGGTTGTGATGTATTGACTGCATCCAAATCTGGGTATCTCAGCAACAAGTGGATCTTGGATTTGAGGGCATCGTATCACATGTGTTCTCATTGGCGTTGGTTCGCCACATACAGCAAGTATGATGGTGGCCTGATGTTTATGGGTGATAACTACGCTTGTAAGATGGTTGGTATTAGTTCAGTGTGCATCAAGATGTTTGATAAGATGGAGCGTATTTTGACGGATGTGATGGGCAATCCAAATTTAAAGAAGAATCTGGTATCTCTTGGAGCTCTCTAGGCACTCGGGTGCAATTTCATCGGTTTTGATCGCGTCCTACGAGTTTCAAAAGGGGCACTTATCGTCATGAAAGCACAAAGGAGCGGAAACATATATAGGTTGATCAAAAATACTATATCAAGTGAAGTTGTAGTTTCTGTAGCGGAATCCACATCGGCACGTGTGTAGCATGCACGTCTAGGCCACATGAGCGAGCACAGTATAAAAGTAAACTCTAACCAATGTTTAATTCCTGCATTTAAAAGTGTAGATTTGAATATATGTGAGCATTGTATATATGATAAATAATCACAGTTATTTTTTAAGTTTGGAAAACATTTATGTAAGGGTGTGTTTGATTATGTGCATTCGGATGTATGGGGGAAATCATTCATGATTTCTGGAGGAGGGTCTTCATATTTTGTTACATTCGTTGACAACTCCTGTAGAAAGGTGTGAGTTTGTTTTATGAAAAATAAATTTAATGTTTTCGCTATCTTCAAGATATGAAAGGCAATGGTGGAAAATCAATCGAGGCAAAAATTGAAAGTGTTGAGGTTGGACAATAATGCAGAATTCACTTCGAAGGTATTCAATAAATTTTGTATGATAAGTAATGCTAGGTTGGGCAATGATCTGTAGGTTGAGGCCGTTAACAAGGTTTTCTACTTGGTGAATCGATCCTTGTCTATAGCCATTGATTGTAAAATTTCAGAAGAGGTGTGAAGTAGTCGTGAAGTGGACTACTCAAGTCTACGAGCATTTGGTCGTGATGCTTACTCTCATGTACATTCAGTTGAAAGAGATAAGCTGGACCAAAGGGCAAAAAAATGTATTTTTGTGGTCAATGTAGATGGTGTGAAGAGATATAGGCTATATGATCAGGTCACACGGAAGATCATAATTATTCAGGATGTCAAGTTTGATGAGGACTCCTTAATCCATAAGGATGAATATAAGAAAGCACAAAAATAAATGATGGACGTCGAAATTAAAAAAGATGAGACACAAGTTCAAGCCGAGCCACAAGAAATGGTATAGGAGCAAGTGGAGCCGCCACCTATGAGGAAAAATCCGCCGAGAAATCTCAGGTTGCTAGCTAGATACAGAAACAACTCAAATATTACATTCCTCCTCACCATGGATGAGGGGAATCCATGTGGGGTGTGTGTAGTAACAAAAAAAAAAGAGCCCAAAATTTGATCATTTGTCACATTTGCACCTAGTATCTCAATTTCTATATTTTGTAAAGTAGGAGACAAAAGTTGTTATTGCCATGCCCCAAAATCTAGCACACATGTACATCATCTAATAAAATTCTAATAATTTTCCCACCAAATAAAGCCAAGTAAATTAATGGTCATGTCATTTTACGCATACACTACATGTCTAAGTTTTCAATTTCTACACTTATCTGTTGTGTGCAAAAACTCAAAATTGAAGCATATACAAATATCAAGTGTACTACAAATTGAATGCCTACTGTTAAAAAAAATTTGGGGGCTGCAAAAGTTTTGGATCAAGCTAATATTTGTGTTTCCCTTCATCTATGTCTATGTGACCTTGTGAACAAGTTGGATGATAAATAAGTATCACTATGGGCCCTAGGAAGGTTTCAGCAGTGGACTAATTATCCCCACTGTTTCCTATGGTGTGGTCCACTTAAAGCTTTGAACATGCTTCACTTTTGGGCTCATGACCTAAAATAAGCTGGCAAAGTCGATGGACGGCATGGGTAAGAGGCATACATCATTTGTTGGCGGCGTAGAGTTTGCTTAATATGCAAATCCGCTCTTGATATACAGTATGCAATCCGTGATGTTTCCAAAGCAGGAGTGGATTAGGTATTACCCTGGTAACACGTTAGTGAGTTTTGACCTGACGGCAGGTCCCACCTTGGTGTATGTGTTGTATATCCATGTCGTCCATCCACTTTTCTAGATCATTTTAGTGTATACTCAAAAACAATGAAGAAGATCCAAATCTCAAGCAGACCACACAACAGGGATTGAATTCCCACCGTTAAAAATTATTTGAGGGCAACAAAAGTTTTGAATCAAGTTAATATTTGTCTGTTACCTTTATGAATGTCTATGTGACCTTATGCCTCGTTGGCAGACTCAAAAGAGTTTCAATACCAGGTCATAGGTTTGAGAATTCATTGTGGTGAAATCCCACCGTGGTACTGAGTGCGTGGGTGTATGGGGGGTGCGGGGACACAGGTTGGCTAGTGAACCAAACACCAGCCGGCAAGCTGGTGTCAAAGCTCTCTGGGTCCAACCATGATGCATGTGTTTTATACGTACCATCCATCCATTTTTCCAGCTCATTTTAAGGCATAAGACCAAAAAATGAGGCAGATACAAAGTTCAAGTGGACCACACCACAGGAAACAATGAGGAGAATGATGTTCACCGTTGAAACCTTCTTAGGGCATACAGTGATGTTTATTTATCATCCAACCTTTTCATAGGATCACAAAGAGCTGGATGAATGTAAAACACTAGTATCAGCTTGATCCAAAATTTTTGTGGCCCTAAAAATTTTCCTACAGAAATTATTTAATCCCCGTGTGGTCCAATTGAACAGTGGATCTGCCTCATTTTTTGGATCATGCCCTAAAATTATCTGTAAAACACATGGCAGGACCCACATACACATTACGGAATTATTTGACATATAAACACATGGCGAGACCCACATAATTATTTTAGGATGACAAATAAACATTACGGTCAGCTCTAGAATGTTTTTAACGGTGGGCTTTCAATGATCATTGTCTCCTGTGGTGTAGTCTACTTGAGATTTGGATCTCTTCATTTTTTTTAACTGCGTGGATATATAATATATATCTTAAGGTGGGCCCTACGGTCTGGGCAACATCCACTAACGTGTAAACCAGGTGACACCTCATCTGTTCCCCCCAAAAAACGGAATCTGCCAAGCATGAAGCATGTAACACTGCACCCATGTAAGGTACCGTGTTGACGTGGCAAAGTTCTGTGGGCCCACCATGATGTATACATTAGATCCACACCGACCATCAAATTTGCCAGATTTTTTTAGGTCATGAGCCAGAAAATGACGTAGATGCAAAGCTCAGGTGGTCCACACTAAAACAGTGGGGATTGAACACCTACCATTGAAAACTTCTTGGGGGGCCACAGAAGTTTCAGATCAAGCTGATATTTATGTTTTCCCATCATCCAGGTTTGTGTGACCTTATGATCAGATTTGATGACAAATAAAAATCATGGTGGGCCCTAGGAAGGTTTCAACGGTGGTCATCATTGTCCTGCAACTTTCTGTGGTGTGGTCCAATTGAGCTTTGGATCTGCCTCGTTTTTTGGCTAATGCCCTAAAATGATCTCCAAAAATGGATGGACAGTGTAGATATAACACATACATCATGATAGGGCCCACAGAGCTTAAATCCGAAGTTATCATTTCATGTTAAGCCTTAGGTCAAAAGAGGGAAGGTTAAAAAATCATCTGGTTTTTCAGTGAAAATCAAAATTAAGGACTTAGTTTCTTGCACTTACCCAACGATGTGAATTATGAAAAAGACTGAAAAATGCTCATTTCAGTGAGAAGTGCTAAAATTTAAGTCAGAATTTCCCAAGGGTGATCTTTATGATGCATCCAACCATTCATTCTCTCCTCTTAACATAAATACCACTCTCATGCAGTTGAGACCAGCCATTTTCAACTTCTCCTGATTGTATCAAGGAACAAGAGAAGGCCACGGTGAAAGCTCTTCAAATCCTGGAAGAACATGGCCTGAAATATATATATATATATATATATATATATATATATATATATATATATATATATATATATATATATATATTGGGGTGATAAAATCAGATTCACAGACATTGTGATCGGTTGGATTGCCCATTGGCTTGAAGCGATCGAAGACACCACAGGCATCAAACTCGTCACAAACAATGCCTTACCTGCCTTACAAACATGGATGGAGAACTTCTCTAATGCACCCGTAATTAGAGATAATCTCCATTCTCGTGAAGGAAGTAGAGAGAGCTTACTGGCGTCGAGGGAGATCCACAATGGGCCTGAAACTCCGGTGCGATCGAATGGTGGGATATAACTTGGGCATGAAGTGTTTTCTTCAGTGTTTGAAGAAAACAACTGACTAAAACTAAGGTATTGGGAAGTGTTTTATTCAACTGTTTGAATAAAACAGTAGAAACGAGGTATCAGTGATGGGCCAACACTCAAGCCCAATTATACGCTCCCATCGGCTTTTTATTCAAGAGCTTTTTAATAAAACATCAGACTAGAAATAAGGTAATGCTGAAGTTTTTTGTGCAAGTGTCTTTGAATGAAACGGTATGATTATGGTACATTGTAGTGTTTCATGTAAGTGATTTTGAATAAAATGCGCTAAGTGTGGTACATTGTAGTGTTTTTTATTCAAGAGTTTTAGAATAAAAACATGAGAATCACCTACACCTGCCTGCTTGTCATGCAGTTCCATCTTTCCCACAAACTTGTGTAGGACATCCGTGCGATGCAATCAGTGGGCCACAACATGAAGCTCAAATGTCCCAAAAATCAGGCCGATCCACTCATTAGATGAGTCACACGTATGTGTTGGCCAGGGATCTGGGCCACTAGCTAAGCAACTTGAACAAGGTAGTGGTCAATAAGTCTGGCTGTGCTATCTTTCTTTCCAGGCCTAGACATACGCCAAAGGCAGAAAACCTAAAACATGGTGGAAGAATATTAAAATACATACACATGATATATGCATGGCCGGGCATGTGAATGGACCGCGCTCGGCCCTGGCGAATCAAAATTTTGAGTCAGCCAACAATTCACAATTCTGGCGAAGCCAACACCATGCCCAACCCATTGACAGCCCTAACTCTCAGTGGGAGGTGTGGTCAAACCTTTTCCAGTATAATCAATATGAAATGTCTATTCTCCAAGTCATCAATCAATCAGGATTGTTCTAATCATTTGATTGATTAGCCCCAATATGGGCAGTCCAAGATGGGGTTCCACATGATGGATGATCAGACCCCAACTCTTTCTTGCCCATTTGGTCGGATGGTTAGGAACGACCAATCATAGTGATTCTTAATAGTCTAATTATCAGTGAAAGGTGGGGCTTGCATCATGGATGGTCCATATCAGTCATCCAGTTCCCCCATTATAATCAATCTCTACTGCCCATTTTGGGTGACATCAATCAGATGGTTAAAATCATTTCATTAAGGTGATTCTTGAGAGATAGTCAATCCAAGGTGGGGCCCACATGATGGGCAGTTCAGATTGATAGTCTAAGCTTGTTTATGTACCATCTGTTTTAGCAGACTCATTGATCAGATGGTTAAGATTTATCTAATCAAATTGTTCCCTAATATGTCTGTGCAAATGGGCCCAAAGGAACAGGTTTCTGCTCAAATACTCGGGAAACAATCTCAATTTGGTAGTGCTTTGAGGTGGACCCCATTGCATAAGAAATTAGAGGTTGAAAGCGGCCACAGCTTAAACTTGGAACTGATAATGGTACTAACCTCAGTAAAAGTGCTGTTCAGGACAATTTAAACTCAAGGATGATTATTGCTTAATCCCAAGTGTCACTCAACGTGCACTTAGAACCATAACATTATTAAGCACCTAAAGATTTTTATAGAAGAAACAACAGGGAGAAGAGAAGCCACTCATCTCCTTGAAAGTCCTAGAAAGACGGCTGCAGATGAGATTTGAACCTTAAGATCCGCAATATCAATATCATGGCCACCTTCAACCAGCCCCCATCGATCAACCTGTAAAGAACCCCATGCCAAACATGAAAATGAACAGAACAATGATTGCTACCAAAAACATCTGAAATAGCAGGAAAAGAATAAAACCTTATGCATCGTGAAGAGTATACCACCCTCTGATCGGAGTCCACTATAGTTCCAAAACACGGTGACTCAATCTGAAACTTGGCCGAGCCAACTTGTCTCAACGAGATTTCAAGTTGAGTCACGATGAAACTAGACTGTGAGAATAACTCAGTCTCAACTCGACGTGACCCTTCAAGTCAACTCAATTATGAACATGATGCAACTCTAACAGAGTCACCCGGTCGAAAAGCTTATGAAAAGCAGGAATGGTCTGAACCGAGACCTCTGTCAGAGGAGGTACTGACGGCTGGTATTTTTCAATTTTCTTATTTCTTTATCATATATAACTACACAAAATAATTAAAAAATTTATTAGGTTAATTATTATATATCCAATCAAGTAAAGACTCATCTGAGTCTTCAGTCAGCCCGACCCAGCTGAACATCGAGTCGAGTTTTTGATCTATGGAGTCCACAAGAGAGGTGCCCATGGTTCGGCATTCCAGGCTGTTGAACTGATTGACCCCATTGTGGATGGATGCCCCAAAAATCATTCAATTTGGAAGATCCTAAACCATCCAAATCTTTGGCACTTTTTTCCCATACAGTTCCTTGACTATTTTTATTTACCATTCATGCAGTCCATCGATTTAAGGGTTAGGATCTTCCTATCTCCAGCTTAGCAGGGTCCATCAATCTGGATCACCAAACCATGGGCTCCACTTGACGCGTGAGTAGGGCTGCACACAATTCAATTTATGATCAATTTATCGATCGAATCGAATCGTTCCCCAAGATCAATTCAATTCAATTTTAAAAAAAAATCAAAAAAATCAATTTCAATTTTCGGTTCCGATCGATCGAATCAAATCGAAAATTGAATCGATCTGTATCGAATTGAATCAATTGATCGAATTGAATTGAATATATGGACGGCATGGATGAAATAGATACATCATAATGTGTTTTATCTACACTGTCCATCCATTTTTACATCAGAATTTAAGGCAAAATCCCAAAAAATAGAAAGATATATATCTCAAGTTGACCACACTACAACAAAACAGTGAGGATTGAACGTCCACCGTTAAATTCTTTCTAGCGCCCATTGTAATGTTTATTTGCCATCCAACTTGTTGATAAGGTCACATAGACCCAGAGGAAGGGGGAAAAAAAATATTAGCTTAATACCAAACTCCTAAGGCCCCAAAAATTTTCAACAGTAAGCATCAATTCCCCACTGTTTTCCTGTGGTGTGGTCCACTTGAGATTTGGATATGTCTCATTTTTGGGCTAATGTCTTAGAATCATATGGAAAAATGGATGGACGGCCTTGATAAAACACATACATCATGGTAGGGCCCACAGAGTTTTGAAACCACTCTTCTGCATATCAGCGCCCGCCCAAGATCGATCGGAACCGGATTGCGTACTTAGTAACTCAATGCGCTTAGCATACTGAGTAAACTCTGTGGGGCCCTTGGTAATTTATTCGTTTTATCCACTCCATTCATCCATTTTAAAAGATAATTGTATGGCTCAAGCCCAAAATTGAAGTATATACAAAGCTCAAGTGGCACACACCACAGGAAACAGTGTGAATTGAACCTCTACCATTGAAAATTTATTGTAGGCCACAGAAGTTTTGCATCAAGCTGATATTTGTGTTTTCCATTCATACATGCCTACCTCAGGTTGGATGACAAATAAACGTCACTGTGGGCCCTAGGAAGGTTTCAATGGTGGAAATCATTATTCCCACTGTTTCATGTGGCATGGTCCACTCAAGCTTCAAATATGCTTCAATTTGGGCCCAACAGCTAAAATAAGCGTGCAAAATAAATGGACGGTGTAGATAAACCAAATGCATTCAAAGTAGGCCTAACTGAGTTTACTCAATACAACAAAAGTGTACTAACTTAGTACGCAATCTGAAGTTCGCCCAAGGCCAAGACTCAAGAGTGAATTAGATGTTATGCTGGTAATAGCTTAGTGGGTGTTACCCCTACCGTGTGGGGCCTACCTTGATGCATTTTTTTTATATCCATTCCATCCATTTAATTTTACGTCTCATTTTAGGACATTATGGTAAGTTGGATTAAATGTTTACTCTAAAACGGTGTACGGACTAGTTATTATGCATATGTTTTCAGAAGTATTTATACTAATATTATTATTTGGGGTACTATAAAACCCAAACCTACAAAACCTATAGGATTTCAATTTACAATGTGTGAAAAATCGAATCGAATCGAAAAAGCTATCAATTCAATCTTATATCAATTCCAAAACATTGGGATCAATTCAATCTCAATTCGAAATTTTAAAATTAAGATCAATTCAATTTCAATTTCAATTTCAAAAATTTAGGATCAATTCAATTTCAATTTCATCTAAAATTGAATTGATTGAATCAATGTGCAGCCCTACGCGTGAGGACACTGTAGTCTTGCTGATGGATCAGGAAGTGAAAAATGCTTAGAGCAAAACCTGCAAATCTTCTTCAAGCCTAATCAATTCAATTGCCTCCTCGATTTGCAGCCTCCCACGAAAAATCCCGATAGAAATGATCAGAGAGTGTGCAGCTGAAGCCATTGCATCGATAGCAGCTAATTCACAGTCGTTTGTTTTCTTCAGAAGGCTTTCAATGGCACTAACAAGACCATCTTCCTGCTTTACACCGAAAAAGCTAGAGTGCACTATAGGCATAAAGCCGAATTCTGATTCCACCCAATTGAGTAAGGGATCCATTTTCTCCACTTGTCGTTCTGCAGTGATTCAGTAGAAATGAATGTCGTAAGCTAATGTATTTTCTTTGAAAGCTCAAGCCAAATAAAGACCCTACATTTTTAAACTGAGCCGTTAGAGCAGCTTCCACATCATCATCATCATCATCTAAGCCTTATCCCAAATAGATTAAAACATCGATCAAATAGACAACTAAGGGCAGGACACAGAGGAAAACCATCTATGATGAAACATAATCAAGTACTGTAAGGGCATTCAAATACTGTACTACATGGAATAAACAGCATTGGAATTGAAAAGGTGGGGTCCACATGGTTCTGCTGCTTGATTTCCACTCAAATATGAAGATTAGAGAAAAAAAAATGGATCAGGCCCATAATTAAGACACTGATTCCTTATGAAACAAAGCTTCTGGTGCCTTATGGGCTGATCCAAACATGAGAAACTAACAATAATAATTCACTGTCGGCAGCTTCATTTGTGATCCAAGTGCATGCAAACATACCGTCAATGAAAGAGTGGAAAATGAACGAAGGGGCTGTCCAACCCCTATAAACTCGATGTCACAATCGGCGTGTATGTGCATGGGTGAGCTTAAACATTTTTAGGCCAATATACTCCTAAATGACTGTAACTTACTCTTTCGATCGTTTTAGCAGTTAGATTATCTGTTGGATACCGAGCCGACATGGTTTAAGTAGAGAACAGAATGATGGATTTTTTACAGGATGTGTGATACACATGCCGATACCAATACTGAAAACACTGCTTGTAACCAGGGGTTACAGACAATTTGTGTCCATTTAAAAATGGTGGTGTCTCATTCTCCTCACATGTGGCACTGGTTGTATACAATCATCAACAATCTAATTATGGGTCCCATTTTGAAAGGAGCATATCTTTATAACAATGCTGATAAAGCAATCCTAGCTATCTAATTAATGGCTTTCAAATGAATGGTTAGAAGCATAGTGGTGAGAGGTACAAATTTAAAGGAAAACTTAGATGATTAGTATTCTTTTCTTGGAGTAAATTTTTTGTTATGATTCTTTCACATTTGGTTCAAATGGGTTAGCTTGTTGCACTAGTATGCCATATGCAGGTTTGAAGAGTCACCACCATTTTTAGGTGGTGCAAAAAACTAACACGAGAGTCTAATGGTTATTTAAATGTTTGATATGCTTCCAAGCAGACCAGAATTTTCTACAACAATCTTTTACTCAGTGCATAAAACACCCAAGCTCTTTGGGGCCACCATGTTGTATACATGAAATCTACTCCGTCCATCAGGTGATAACCCCTTGATGAACGGTTTTTATGAAATATGCATGCCATGTTGGCCCCACACACAAAACAATGGTTGGCGTCCCATCCCAGTTGCTCCTTGTGGTGTGGCCCACCTGAGTTGTGTATCTAGCTAATTTTTTGCCCTAGGGCCTAGCACTAGGGGGTGCACCTGTTGGACAAAGTGAAACACCGTGGTGGGTCTTAACTAATTTAAGGTGCACATGGGTAAGGTATTCAAAAACGGTAGTGGTGGCTGTAACAGCCACCACCGTTGCCATTACAGACTGTTTCGGCCCTATAATGGACCGTTACGTGGCCATTGCAGGCCATTCATTCCGTAAGCCGTTACAGCACTGTAAAGCATAATAGGGAACACTGTTACCATTATGTAACGGCCGTTACAGTCGTTGTGTAACCATTTTTTAATACCTTGCACATGGGTGCTCAATGAAAATTAATTGCAATTACCCAAAGTCGGAAGGAGGAAAGAAGCAATTTGGGCCCACACTAGCCCCATCCCATTCATAATGAGCGTCTAGCCCCCATATTGAAGCACGCAGACTTGCCATTAGGAGTCTAGACATTATTATTAGTTCAAATGGTGTCACCCACCACTTGAGTCATTCCCACTTTGTTGAACTGATTTGTTGCAATTCAATTCAATCCAGAAACAAAATGCACACTGAGGCTTACAACAACAAAAAAATTGATAGAATGCATACCAAGGACTCTGCTTGAGAGATCACTATCTCCCGGAGAGCGACAAAAGACCAAATCTTGATGAAGCTTCTTCATCAAATGCTCAATGATTTTCATTCGTGTGAGTGGAACTCTTTCCAATGCGGTACAAGCAAGCTTCATGAGAGGCATTGTGAAGGGTCTGATTCCATCTGTTTGCTATCAACACAAAAAACTAACCAGGAAATCCAAAAAGAAGATAAAAGAGAATGGAAAAAATAAAAAAATAAAAAAGACAAAACGAAACACATAAAGCACATCTTCCAATTTCAAGACACCGTTGAATTTTGCTAAAAATTCTTACTGTGCCTTTGGCATTTTGGCCACTTAATAAATTTATGAGAGAGAGAGAGAGAGAGAGAGAGAGAGAGAGAGAGAGAGATTGATGTAGTCATGTTACTTCCATGTACTATTTTGTTGGTCTGCATTTCAAACTCTATGTAAGCATGCATTTGTCAAAGTGGATTAACTAATTGTCCTTTTGATGTGGCGGAAATAGAATTGTGCATACATTAGATTATGCTCATGAGCACGTGCATGTCACACAACTTGTGTGCTTGGGGTAAAAAATTATGTAAAATTGAATTGCATAGAAATATGCTATAATCGGAATAATGCAATAATAATGAAGAGAGAGAGAGAGAGAGAGAGAGAGAGAGAGAGAGAGAGAGAGCACATCTTGTTGGCAACAAGACAGTAGGTGACATGGCATATTACATGTAGTGTGGATAAATACTAAAATTTGATAAAAGAATATGCCAATGCCTACATTGACATCTAGTTACCTTTACGTAACAATTATTGCATACGTTCTGAGAAAGTGATAACCATGTTTTTATAGCATTCTACGGCTCAAGAGTTCCTACATGTGGGCCCATGGCCAAGTGATTCAGATTAATGGGCCAACTATAGATATAGCATGCCCCAAACATCTGCAAGTGAATCCTAATGAATCAATCTTTCACCTTATTGCAGTGAATATGGAGCACTGATGTGTTATTCCTTAATTGGAACCAATTGAAGGTTTCCGATTATGCCATCAGTAGACTTTTGGGGCATGGTATATCTATCGTAGGTCTCATCAGATCAAAGGTTCAACCTGTGGGCCCTGTTAAGGCACATGGTTGCATTTTTACCTTTTCTGTGCGATCTTACTCATGAGTTCACTCTCCATCATTAAATTAACTAATATATATGGGTTAGTCCATAAAAAAAATTTAAAAAAAATTTAAAAAAAAAAATCCCCTTTTGTTAATGAATGTGGAGATGGTGGGTCAGTATTACTGTACAACCCCCCTAGACTATATTTTTAGTTGTTTCATGTTATTAGTTGTTTATTTTTGTTCCAGACGTGTGGGGAATTTTTTTTTCTTTTTCTCTTCTCTTCTCTTCCTCTCTTTAATCTATAATTTTACATGGTATCAAGTTATCCTTGTTTCTAATCTAACCCATCTTCTCCCATCTATTTTATAATTCCTTTTCCTTCTTTTATTTTTTGGCCTCTCGCATCGCTTTTATGCCAGAAATCTTATAAGAAACTTTTCTTTGGTTGTGTTGGGCCTTTATAATGGTCCGACGTGAAAAGGGGATGAAGCGTTCGTGATCATCGCCTCGTGTGGGACACATGGACCTGTGGACTGATTGCCTTCGTCAGATGCCACGTTCATGATCATCGACCCTTGTGATTGGTTAGAACGTGTGGACGTGTGGGCCAGTTATTCTCTTCAAGTGTAGTGTACATACTCTGTGAAGCATACAAGTTGGGTGTTCATTGGTTGAGAAAAGTCAACCTGTGTTCATATAAGCTTGCAATATATATTCTAGTCCAATGTCCTAGACGGAAAACAAAAGTGATTCGAGAGCTAGCTTCATAAATCCATCTGAGTTTTAGACGTCCAAATAACCTTTATTAAATTAAATGAAATGAACTATCTTCAGTGGTCAAATCCATCTCAGTGCTTTTAACTACCAATGGCAAATTAAAATACTTGACAACTGAAAAGCCTCTTGAGAGTGTTAGTATGTATGATTAATGAATCCATGATAAAGCTCAAATTATGGCATGCTTGTGGAATAGCATGGAACCTTCCATTGGTGAAAATGTAATGTTTTTGGATACCACAAAAGATGTGTGGAATGCATTACGAGAGATGTATTCACCCAACAAAAACATCTCCGGATGTATGATTTAATTGAGGAAACATTTGAGCTTTAACAAGGACAAGTTTCCATCACTTGCCTATGTCGTTCGTCTCTAAGGAGAAGGGCATATACACTGTTAAGATTGGGTAACGTTTGATGCCGGAGGATTTGAGCACGAATGGGTTCAAATTCATGATTCAATCCAGCTAATAGTTCAAATATCCTTTGTTTTCAGTTAATTTTTTCTTTGTTTTAGCATCTTTCGAATAAAAGAACATGACGTCTTTAGATTGTTCCAATTCCTACTAAAGACCATGAAGTTTTGTATGATATTTTACGACTGATTTCTCTTGAAAAATTCAATCAATAACCCAATGTTTCCCCATGTTTCCCCAAAAGTACGATACATGTGATCGGATTTATGTGCTGGTATGATGGGGGAGAAAGCTCGACTACAACGAAGGAATGATGGGGGAGAAAGCTCGGGTGGTGGGAATCAAGAGGATGAAGATCTGGAAAACAGAGATTGGGAATTGGTACAGGGTAGAAAGAAGAAAGGGAGAGGCAAGGATGACATCTCTAGCTATCCAACTCTGTTTGTGCAGGGACATCCAGAGGGCTGGATGCCAATAAACTTTGCTAGGGTTTTAGTAGGGCTGGGGCGGTAATGGACGTATTCCCAGGGACAATGGATCAGGTAGGCCGCGGGGGTTCGCTTTCATGCGGATGAGCACAGAGGAGGAGCTTCTCCGAGCAACAAAGTTACTTCATGGGGGAAGTTTCGGCGGAATGAAGTTGTGGGTGCAAAAGCTCGATTCGGTCCGGAGTTAAACAACAAATCTAAGAATAGCTCCATTGTTGCTCGAAGAACAGGCGTCTCGAGGGGTACCTTGCTAGATGCGCACGATAAGATACCAAATAGCCTTGTGGTGGCTCCTCCACGAGTGAGGGAAGACTTGTCCTTCAAGGAAGCCTGTGTGTAACGCCCCGGATTTTCAAAATTTATTTTTAAAAAAATTAGAATTTTATTTCTATTTTATTTTGATTAAATATCGTACATTTATTTTGATTTACAAATAGTGGGACATCCATATGAGATCCAATAGGAGACCATTTACAAAAGTTGCTTAAAAGGATGCCATGAATGATGTAAAAAGGTCAGATTTCGCAAAACTCGTATTTTTCAGTGATTACGAAAATGTCATTAGTTAAACTTAAGTTAAACTGACGATTTTAAGTACGATAGGTTCCCAAGATCATTTGGTCACAAACCTTCATACTTCAGCTTTTGGGCACATTTTAGCCATACATGTCGAATTTCAACCCTCTGATCATCCTACAAATAGCCAAATCAGGAATTTGCCTATAAGTGGCCCACCCGATCTCAAATCTGTCTCATTTTTGGTGTCATGCCCTAAAATCTTGGAGCTGAACTAGTGGATGGACTGGATTTGTCACATGAATCACGGTGGGACCTGTGTACACTGCGTGCACAAGTCATGACCGTGCGGACGCTATAACAAAGACGAGTCCGTCTTCCTCGTCTGTGCACTGGCACCGCTGGCCTCTTCACGGTCCACCAAATGGGCCCCTCCTTGATGATCTGAACCGTCCAATCCTCTCAACACCATCCCAAACATAATCATGTTAAACTGTTTTGAATTTCGTTGAGTATCCTGATAGATCCGAATCTCCTATCTAACCCTTGATTTTTAAGATCTTTCAATCCGAGATTTCTCTTCGCATGGGAAGTGGAGGAACCTTCTAGAGGATGCTGAGGATCCTTCCTAGCTAACCAACGTGCAAAATCCTATTGAAAACGAAAATTTCTACCATCGTAGAGAATCATTCTCCAAATCCTTCTCTTGTGTAAGAAACCTCTCAAACGGTTGTAGAGCTTGAATTTGCGGACCCCACATGCCTAAATGGACTCATCTAAACTCTTCGGTGGTGTCCGATCGTCCGATAAACCTATTATTCAAAAGTTGGCATTTTCATTCTCTCTTTTTCCTTATTTTGCACCGGGACAGTTCGTTCGTATGTGGGACCCATTTCAGAATTCATCACGTCCATCTTATAGCCCATACATGGCTTATCACGTGTACGAAACCTCTCCTCCATCCATCATGCGCATTCTTTCCAAATTAAGCCCGAAACCCCATTTTAATCTCTTCTTACCACATCTGCACATGGGCGGCCTTGTGTAACCTCTCCAAATCCTAGAATCAAACACCCCCCCCCCCCCCCCCCCCCCCCCCCCCTGTCTATTTTAAGTCTCTCCAGCAAGAGAAAGCCCCATGAACGAATTAGAGAGAGAGAGAGAGAGAGAGAGAAGGGAGAGTTTTCTTTGGTTTCTCCAATGATAGTGTCGGTACTACAATCAAACGGATTTAACCAATCCTAAGGTGAGGGCTCCCTTCAAGCCAAACTTCAATAATAACACATTTCTTCTAGTTTTTCTTTTTATATAAACCATAGATTTGCTTGGTGTTGTTGAGTCGTTTAATATGTTGATGATTAAAGGATTAACGCTGAAATATCATCATGTTATCTTGTGGTTTCATGTGTGGATGTTGGATAAGAAAGTATGAATATTTCCGTATTTATGTGAGAACCATGCGTGTATTTTTCTTGATTTGTGGTTCACATGCGTTAATAATGCTTATGACGATATATGCATTGTGTGAATAAGATTATTTATGTGAATGCTACATTAATGTACACTCCTTTTTCCCATATCGATAAACCTACTTGATGTAAAGAGATGGAGCCCGTGAGAGGTGTTCATGATGAAAAATAAGTCTTGGCGTGACCATGAGAATACGTTGAATATTGGCCAAGGAATCCTTGTGTTCATAGGATGTTTGAGATGGATCCGTATGCTATACATGTATGTTATGTTTATGGTTGGCCTTGTTGGAAGGCAATGGTTATTTTGGGACATTATTGAATCATAAAATGGGGCAAGGAGTGGATATTATTCGTACACGTTATCTCATGGGTCGAGGTTAGTGATATAGACACTAAGCCCGAGCTGTCGGCCTATGCTGGATTGTTTACAACTCCGCATAATGACCATTGAGCCTATTTAATATGGTTGGATGTAAAATCACTTAAATAAAGGTAAAACAAAAGTCATGCATACACTAGCGTTCAACTTGGTGAGCCAGCCCCTCTGGATGTCACGGAGGAAGTGTATTAGGGGTTTTCCGCTTCCATTAGTTGTGTGAAGAAGTCCCGTCTCATTTTGTCAGGGTGCCTTAGCCAAAACACGCATCTCATGCATCGCATTAACAAGATTTACATGTTTGTTTTGGTTGGTTAATATTACCATCATACTTGCGTTTACTCTGCTATAATCATGATTGTCTTGAAAGGATATACCTCACTATGATAGCGATTAACGCTATCTAAACATACCCCAGATAATGCATGTGAAGATCCAATAGGCGAACCGAGCTCTAAGATAGAGTATGGAGGTTCATGACTACAGATGGCAGATGACGAAGCCAGGATAGCTTAGATGAAGTTTCCTTCTTTATTGAGTTTTAGGTAGTTTATTTACTTCATTATGAATTTGTAATAAGTCTTCTTAATGAAGGCAATGATAGATATTTTGTTTGGTTTAGTTTCAAGAACTTTGTGTTGATGATGTAGTTTAGAAATTCATAGAGCAAGATAAATTACCTTCCGTCATTGTGTTTGAATGCCACAAAGTATCAAATGTACAAATGATTGATGAAATGTAGAGGATTTTGTCCTTGGCGCATTATAGTTAACAACGGAGAACTCGACTTATCACGGTATCCATGAAAGTCGAAATCTTGGGGCGTTACACTGTGACTGATAAAGGGGGAGAAGTAACTACGGTTATGGTGGAGGAGGGCTCGACGTGCCAATCAGATTTGGACCCAGGTAAAAAGATTGAGACCGAGCCTTTCGAAGGGGAGATAGTCATCAGGGTGACGGAGGATGTCTTTTGTCGTCCGAGGGAGAAGCTAAAGAGAATGAAGGAGGGGGCATCGATTCCTCATATTAGAGAATGGCTAGATGATTATTGCAGGCCAAAACCAGAGATGTACATCATTAGGCCCTTCAGATACAAGCTCGGTGTGGATTCGACTAAGCTCGATGTATAACATCGATTTGATTGTGATGGTGGGTGCAATCCACAGGCACCGGCCGATACTACAAATCCAAACGTGGAGAGAGTTCTCCTCCTTTGGCAGTGAGGACATGGTGTTCCTGGTGTGGGTGGTGCCATTGGATCTTTGGACCCATGAGTTCCCTTGTGGCAGCAGTGGTTTGCCTGGGGGATCTCATTGAGCTGGATGTGAAGACGGTGTCTGGGGATGAAGTTGGTGTTATAAGAGTCTGTGTTCAAAGGGACAAAGGAAAGTTGATTCCAAACTACATCTCCGTTTTCGTTGGAGAAAGGAGGATATTCTTGCCCATCCAAAGGGAAGAGAGGAGTGTTGGAATCCCTAGGTGGGGAGATTTATGGAGATGCTGGAATCCCTATGTAAGGAGTAATTTTAGATTTTCTTATTAAAGTACTTTCCTATTTAGGTGCTTAATTACAATGCTCTCTCGTTTAAGTGGTTTCCTATTTTCTTATATCTTGGCTAGCTAGGAATTCTATTTTTAGATTCCATAGCTTTTATGGCAGATTGTAAGGACTCATTATAAATAAGGCCTATGGGCTATGGAATAAGGGAAGTTGATTACTGTTTTCTTGAGTAGTTCTCCTATTTTCTCTACAGTAGTTGTTGAAGGGGGAGGGGGAAGTGATTTTTAGTTCAAGAGTAGAGGGCTGTTGAGCTTGCTCACAGTCTTGCATTCGTGATCTCTAGCATTCAGCCAGATGATTGTTGGGTCTTTCCCGCAATCTCTTTCTTTTCTTATTGATCTATTTGCTTCCCCTTTCAGGGTTTGCATCAAAATCATTTACAAATCATTTACAGGCATCCAAAGACCCCTAATAACCCGTTAAGAAGAAGACCCATCCTCAATCCTCAGCTCTTCGGCAACCCACCCACATCCAATAACCAATCAAAATTAAAAACAGGAAAAACAAAGTAAGTTTGGAAACACACAAACACACACAAAAAGACAGAATCAAAGATCAGACCTGGTATTCCCACTCGGCAGCGATGGCATTGGCGAGGGCTGAGAGTTGGGAGCTTGAGCGGGCGCTTGGAGGGCGTCTTCAGGGTGCGGTAATCGAGCATGACGGACCACCCATTGCCGTCGTCCGCCTCCCTAGTGGACACCGACTTGTAGAATTTCTTCCCTATGATCGAACCCGTCATGAACGACATTGGCATCGACACCGACGACGAAGACTCTTGGGATTTGGGTTTGGGTGGGGCCTTGATGTAGATGCTTTCATCGGTCTTCTGATTACCAACATCTGAGGAAGAGAAGGAAGGAGCCGTTTCTGGGATTGGGACAGCAGAGGAAGAGACGGAGGTGGTAAGAAATCGGGGTTTTGAAGAGAGGAGAGATCTAATGAGGGAAGGGTTGCAAGATATTAGGGTTTTCTTCGCAGCCGCAGCCGCAGCAGCCATGAGAGAGATGGAGGAAGCTGCAGGAGGAAATGAGGAGGATGGGTATTGAGAGAAACACGGACCGGCCTGAAATCGGATTGTGTGCTGAGTTACGCTCTTATCGCACTGAGTAAACTCTGTGGGGGCACTGTGAATGTATGTTGTTTATCCACGCCGTCCATCCGTTTTTTCCAGCTCATTTTAGGGGTAGAGACTAAAATTGAATCATATACAAAGCTCAAGTTGATCATGCCAAAGGAAAGTGAGAATAATGATGTCCACCGTTGAAACCTTCCTAGGGCCCACAGTAATGTTTATTTGTCATCCAACCTGTTCGTGAGATTACGTAATAATGGATGAAGGGAAAAAAACAAATATCAGATTGATCAACGGTAGACATTCATTTCCCACTTTCCCAAGAATTTTTCAACAGTAACATTCATTTCCCACTTTCCCTGTGGTGTGGTCCACTTGAGCTTTAGATATTCCTCATGTTTTAGTTACACCATTAAAATTATCTGTTAATATGTATGTACGGAGTGGATTAAATACCTAAATTACTGTGGGCCAAACAGAGTTTACTCAGTACGCTTCTTTGGCACTATGAAATGGGTGGTAAATGGTGGTAATGGGTGGTAAATGCATAAATAGGGTTGTTGGGTACCATCCCAAGTCCCTTTATCACCCATTGCCATTGATGATGTGGTGACTTTAATTAATTTCAAGAATTGGTATATCCCACCCTAATATTTATGTACATCTAGTCTGATCATCACTAGGTGTGCCACTCCATTTTAGTGGTAGGGCCCAAAAGTTGGCCCAACTCGTGATTTAGGTGGGCTACACGAAGTGAAACAATTGTGAAAGATATCACTTGTATGTTATTTCTAATCATATGGTTCACCTAAATTACATTATGAGCTGAGGTTTAGGACCAACGGCTAATATGGAGTGATATACTTGATGATCGGGGTAGATTTCACATAAACCTTATAGTGGGCTACCGTTAAAAAATTTAGTGAAGTACATATCATGCATGAAAAAAATGTGCCTAAACACAAATTTTGAATTTACATGAAATCCACATGCATGATGCCAAACACAACCTAGGATTCAAATTGCCATGGATTTCTATGGTAATTGTTAATTGGACTCCAATTCACATTGAATCCATGCTACCAAATAACTCCTTAGCATTGTGAGTTACTCACTAGGCAATCCGCTTGACTGGCATGGCGGAATGGATGGGCCGTTCAATAGGAAGTGGACTGCATAGTGAGCCATGGAGCCCATTGTGATTTATATATTTTATCCACTTCTTCCATCTATCTTAACAGATAATTTTATAGCTGGAGCCCAAAAATGAAGTATATAGAGAGCTCAAATGGACCACACTATAGGAAAAGTGTGAAATAAATGTCCACCAATGACAATTTTTTGAGGGCCACAAAAGTTTTTGGATCAAGCTGATATTTGTGTTTTCCCTTCAATCATGTCTATGTGCTCTTAAGAACAGGTTGGATGACAAATAAACATCATTGTGGAGCTTAGGAAAGTTTCAACGGTGGAAATCATTATTCCCACGGACGTGATCCACTTGAGCTTTGTATACGCTTCAATTTTAGCCTCAATCCTTAAAACGAGCTAGAAAAACGGATGGACTGCTCGGATAAACCACATACATTCATAGTGGGCCCAACAAAGCTTACTCAGTATGATAACAACATACTTAGTCTGATTTCCGTTCACAATGAGTCAGATCAAAGACACATGTAGACCACACAATTAGGATTAAATTCTCACTGTTTAAAACTTCTTGAGGGCCACAGAAGTTTCGGATCGTGCCTTCATCCAGGTCTGTATAGGTTTGTGAATAGATTAAATGGCAAATACACATCATGGTGGGCTCTAAGAAAGTTTCGATGGTGAGAATCATTACCACCACTGCTTTCTGAGGTGTGGTCCACTTGAGCCTTGGATTTACTTAAATTTTGATTCTATTCCATAAAATGACATGATGAAATTGACGAATGATGTGGATAAAACTCATACATTACAGTGGTCACTCAAAGCTCTTGCCCATTCCCACTTAAGACAGTGGGGTTGGACGCAATCCATGGTCGACCTCCTTGGCCTGGGTAGATCGACCATGGGGACCCATTGTGATTTATGTTGCTTATATCCACGTCATCAACATGTTTTGAAACTCGTTTTAAGGCATGATCCAAAATATGAAGTAGATTCAAATCTCATGTGGACCATAATACTCGAAACAGTGGTAATCGACCATTAAAAACTTCTCGTGGGCCACAAAAGTTTTGGATCAAGCTGATATTTGTGTGGTATCTTCATCCATGTCTTTGTGACCTTATCAATAGGTTAGATGGAAAATAAACATTACAGTCATTCGCATGAATGTTTTAATGGAGGGGATTCATTAAGTATTGTTTTATATGGTATGGTCAACCTAATATTTGGATACCATGCCCTAAAATGAGCTTTCAAATGGATAGTGTGGATGTAAGGCACATGCATATGGTGAGACCTGCAGTTGGGGATGCGGTATCCACCCAAACTACACCCCATCTATTGGGACATGGGTTGGCTGGTGACGTGAACACTTGCCAACAAGATGGTGTCAAAGCTTTGTGGGTCCCATCATGGTGTATGTTTTTTACACCGCTATCCATCCATTTGTACAGGCTCTGTGTGAGACCAAAATTAAGGCACACATAAAGCTCAAGTGGACTGTTGGGGTAGCCTTCAAATTGTGCACGTGTTGGGTGCTCAAATTGGTCGGGCGACCGGTCTGGCTATGTAACCCAAATGCACGTAGAGGCTACTGGACAGTTTTGTGTGCCCAGACCGGTCGGTCGACAGGTCTGTAGAGGGCTCCGACTAGTCGGCAGTGAGGCAGCGATGGCGTGAACTCCTCTGGACTGTTTTTTGTGTTGGGCGACTGGTCGGCTGACCGGTCGAGCGCCTACGTGGTTTCTTGCACAACACGCAAGATTGCGTAAGATGTTGCTAATTTCAGACTTTTGCCTATATAAGCAGGTTGTAAGCGTGGTTAGCAAGAATCCTAAGGTGTCTAAGGTTTCCTAATCATGTTAGGAAGAGGGGAGAGGTGTTTGTGAAAGAGATAACTTGGGTTTTCTATATTTTTCCTTGCTTGTGGACTATCATCTCTGTAATCTTCTGTTTATTCATAGTGGATCGCTTTGTGCCGTGGTTTTTTACCCGTTGAGGGATTTTTTCACGTAAATTCAGAGTACTCTTGTGGTGAATGCTTGTGTGTGATTGATTTTATTGTGTTTACTTCGTTTAATCTTGCATTGCTCTGTGCGTTTCGGCTTCCACTGTCGGTTTTCCCAACAAGTGGTATCAGAGATAGAGTTGGGGTAGAGTAGAATTCATATTTGAGACGAGAAGATGGGATCGGGCGCAAGGTTCGAGGTAGAGAAGTTTTCCAGAAAAAAATAACTTTGAGCTATAAAAGGTGAATGTTGAATCCTTCCTAATTCTAGCAAGCGCTTGATGAAGCTCTTGGAAAGCGACCCGAGGCTATGAAAGATGATGAGTGGACGAGGCTCGACAAGAAGGCTAGAACATTAATCATGTTAAACCTTACGGATGATATTCTCTATTATGTCACTGAAGGAAAAGACTACGGCTAAAATGATGGCAAAGTTAGAGAAGGTTTATGCCAATAAATCTCTAGAGAATCGCATGTATGTGTTAATGCAATTGTTCACCTTGACGATGACTGAGGGAACTGAGGTGGAGGACCACCTGAGCACGTTCAATAGGCTAGTTTGCAAGTTGGTGGAGATCGATGAACCGATGAAGGATGAATATCAAGCATACATCCTATTGAATTCTCTTCTAGATTCATATGAGTCGTTCAGGGACTCTGTGTGCGCAGGGAAGGAAACCGTAAGCGTCAAGACCGTTATCTCAGCCCTCCAATCAAAGGCGATGAAAAAGAAAAGAGGTGATGTGGCTTCCCGTTATTCCTCAGAGGCACTGGTTATGAGGGGAAGAAGTTCTGAGCATGGAGGATATTCAAAATCGAGATTTAAGGCTAAGGGCAAAGGGAAGGCTAAGGTGAAGTGTTGGAATTGTAGTCAGGAGGGCCACATGAGAGGGGATTGTCAGAATCCCAAGTTGAAGCAAGAGATGTATGAAATTCTTCTGGAGAGAGAGCTAATACCGTAGAGGACGGTGGCGATCTCTGTGAAGTTCTGACTGTATCTGATAAGGGATCTCACGGTAGTGAGTGGATCCTAGATTCAGGAGCTTCATGTCACGTGTGTCCTGACTGGAGTTCATTCACGACATACAAAGAGTATGGTGGTGAATCAGTGTTTGTGGGTGATGGATTCGCTCATAAGGTTGTGGGTATTAGTACAGTGCGCATCAGGATGTTCGATGGGGTCGAACGAGTCCTGGAAGATGTGAAGCACGTTCTCAAGATGAAGATGAATGTGATTTCTCTTGGTGCACTCGAGGTGAAAGGGTGCGTGTTTATCGGTCACGATCGTTGTTGTGAAGCGATGAAGGGGACACTCGTGTGTATGAAGGCACGTAGGTGTGGCCATCTTTACATGTTGATTGGGAGCACAATTCATGATGGAGCTGTGGGAAAGGCAATGAGATCTACAGTTGCTCATATATGGCAAGTGCCCAAGGGCCACATAAGAAGAGCAGTAAAGGGCGTAAATTTGCAAGGTTATGGTCGATTGTGGCACTAGAAGCGGTAGAGCTATGATTGAAGATAAGATGACGTTGCGAGGATGGTATTGATTCATCGTTTGAAGCCTCAGTGGATATTGTTGGGATAGCCTTCAAACTGTGCATGTGTTGGGTGCTCAGACCAATTAGGTGACCGGTCTGGTTGTGTATCCCAGATGCTCATGAAGGCCGCTAGGCAGTTTTGTGTGCCCAGACCGGTCGGCTGACTAGTTTGTAGAGGGCTTTGACCGGTCGGCAATGAGGCAGCGATGGCGTGAACTCCTCTGGACTATTTTTTGTGTTGGGCGACCGGTCAAGCGCCCACGCAGTTTCTTGCACAACACGCGGGATTGCGTAAGATGTTGTTAATTTTGGACTTTTGCCTATATAAGCAAGTTCTAATCGTCGTTAGTAAGAATCCTAAGGTGTCTAAGGTTTCCTAATCGTGTTAGGAAGAGGGGAGAGGTGTTTGTGAGAGAGATAACTTAGGTTTTCTCTGTTTTTCCTTGCTTGTGGGCTGTCATCTCTGTAATCTTCTGTTTATTCATAGTGGATCGCTTTGTGCCATGGTTTTTTACCCTGTTAAGGGGTTTTTCTACCTAAATTCGGAGTCTCTTGAGGTAAATGCTTCTGTGTGATTGATTTCATTGTGTTTACTCGTTTGATCTCGCATTGCTCTGCGCGTTTCGGCTTCCGCTTCCGCTGTCGGTTTTCCCAACGTGGACCACACCATAGAAAATAGTGAGGAGAATGATGTCCACCGTTGAAACCTTCTTAAGGCTCACAGTGATGTTTATTTGTCATCCAAACTATTTATAAGATCACGAAGATTTGGATGAATGGAAAACACAAACATCAACTTAATCCAAAACTTTTATGCCTCAAAATGTTTCCTATAATGAATGTTCAATCCCCAATGTTTTATGTGGTGTGGTCCACTTAAGCTTTATTTATGCCTCAATTTTGGTCTCATGCCTTAAAATGAGTTGTACAAATGAATGGACAGCGTGGTAAAACAAATACATCATGGTGGGACCCACGGAGCTTTGACACCAGCTTGCTAGCTGGTGTTCGCATCATCGGCCAACTCGCAGTCCATCTATTTTGTTAACTTAAGACGTGAAGCTAAAAGTTCAGGTCTGCCATTAGAACTTTATTAGAGCCATCTAAGTTGTGGGACATGGACTAGCCGGTGATGCCAAGTTGCCAACACCAACCAGCTAGTTGGTGTCAAAGTTCTCTGGCCCCCACTAACATGTATTTGTTTTATTCACCCCGTCCATCCATTTTTCCAACTCATTTTAAGGCATGAGACAAAAAACCTGAGGCAAATACAAAGCATGACAGGACCATACAACAAGAAACGGTGAGGAGAATTATGTGCATAGTTGAAACCTTCCTAGGGTCCACAACGATGTTTATTTGTCATCCAACTTGTTCATAAGATCACAAAAGAGTTGGATGAATGGAAAACACAAATATCAGCTTGATCTAAAACTTCTGTGGCCCTTAAAAATTTCCTACATTAATTGTTCAATCTCCACTGTTTCTCTTGTTGTGGTCCACTTAAGCTTTGTACCTTCCACATTTTTGGTCTCATGCCTTAACATGAACTGAAAAAAATGGATGGATGACGTAGATAAAACAAATACATCATGGTGGGACCCACAAAGCTTTGACACTAGCTTGCTGGCTAGTGTTCGGGTCACCAGCCAACCCACATGGATGAGTTTGGAAATTTTGTTTTGCATTCCTATTGCAATTACCTTTATGAATGGGTTGTGATGTGGGGGTTTTCCGAGTTGGGCCTGAGCTCAATCCGATGAGAGGAAGCCCACATGCCCATATGCAAGTCCTCGACGACAATGTTGAGTGACCTACCTCAATTCGGAAGGATGTCAAGTCCGAGCCTGGCGATAGCCTGGCGTTTGCAAATTAAGGTTACTTTGGATATGTCAAGCAGCCTAAGCTAGGTTATTATATTGGACTGGCATTTACAAAGGTCATTTTCGATATATCAAGTAGCCTAAGCTAGGTTATTCTACTGCACGTGGCGACAAAGAGCTTTGCTTCTAGGTCGAGCCTCGCCTATGACCGCCAAAGAGGAGGACGACAGTTTCGAAACCAGCCCTGAATAATCCGGGCACATTACCAATAGTTATGAACGTAATCCACGTCATAGGAATTACGTTGGCCATTATGGGCATAACTCCCACGTTTCACTGTCCATTACGGCTCTCGATTACCCTATAAATAGGGTATACCCCTCTATGGTAGAAGGCACGCATAATCTCACCTACATTCTGTCTCTTCCCTTTCTCCATTAAAGCATCTTTGCTTGACTTAAGCATCGAAGGGCTAATGGTTGGACCCCAGCTGCCCCCTTAGCTTTTCTATGGTATTCTACAGGGCTTGGAGGGATTCTCTTTCGGATCCAACCCGCTCACTTCCAAAGGCTAGAGGCGATCCACCATCCGACGGTGGAGATCTTGTCATCGGTGATCGTTGTCCAAATTTTGGCGACAACAGGTTGCATGGCATTGCTTGGGCTCCTTGTATCCTCTCATTGTTGTGAATATCGTGGGCTGGTCCAAGGTTGTCCAAGCCCAACCTCTAAAGTAGAAGTTCTAAACCGCTCACTTTCAAAGGCTAGAGGCGATCCGCCGTCGGACGGTGGAGATCTTGTCATCAGTGACCATTGTCCAAATTTTGGTGACAATATGTTGCGTGGAATTGCTTGGGCTCCTTGTATCCTCTCATTGTTAGGAATGTCATGGGCTGGTCCAAGGTTGTCCAAGCCCAACCTCTAAAGTAGAAGTTTAGCCCAAGACCGGGTTAAGCTTGGGACGGCCAAACCCCACACTTGGTGCTGTGTTGTAAAATATGTGCCCAGTGGACAACACAAGGCACCTATCCACCTATAATGGACACCCTAAATCATTTAGGGGTGGTAATGGGCCGATTTTGGGTTGGGCAAGCTGTTGGAGTAGCCTTCAAACTGTGCACGGTTTGGGTGCTCAGACTGGTCGGGCAACCGGTTTGCAGGGGGCTCCAACCGGTCAGTGGTGTGGCTGGACGCAACGAATTTGAAAGTTTCCTATTGTAAGTCAGTCTCTTGCGTGGTTTTGCGCAAGAGGTTTCTAATTTCGATTTTATACTTATTTAAAGGGTGTAATGTGGGATTAAGAGTTTTACTATTGAGGCCATGCTTCCTAGATGGATTGAGAGGGTTCTAGGGTAAGAGAAAGAGTTTGAAGAAAGCTTGGGATTCTTTGGGATGGAGAAAATGACTATGCTTGTTTGTTTCATAGTGAGAATAAGCTTTGGGTAGCTCGGGGATTTCTCTTGTGGGCGTTTTTGTTTCTTCATTTTCTGTAAACTTCTGTTAATCATAGTGGATCGCTTTGTGCCTTGGTTTTTTTACCCGTTGAGGGGTTTTTCCATGTAAAATCGGATTGTCTCTTGTGGTTAAATGGTTGTGTGGTTTTGATTACATTGTGTTTCTCGTTTAATCGTATATTCTATTGTGTGTGTTGTTCGGCTTTTGCTTCTGCTGCCGGCGTCCCTGTTCCCAACAAGTGGTATCAGAGATAAAGTAGGGGTGGAATAGAATTCGGATAAGAGACGAGAAGATGAGATCAAGTAGGAGATTTGACGTGAAGAAGGATTCCGTAAAAGAAAATATGGAAAACAATTAGCATCTATGAAAAAAGTAGAGTGGAAGAAGGTGGATCGGTATGCCAATATCTTAATTAGGTTCATCGACTGCGATCGAGTTGATCGGGAGCACGTTTCACGGTGGAGCTTGCGGGATCGACAGCAAGATCCATGGTTGCTTGTATGTGGCAAGTGCCCAAGGGCCACATGAGAAGAGCGATAAAGGTGTGTGAAGGTGCAAAAATAAGTCGATGAGGCATGAGAAGCAGTGGAACTATGATGAAGATGAAGATGAGATGACAAAGTGGGGATGGTTTGATTCGACGTTAGAAGCCTCGGTGGAGATTGTTGGAGTAACCTTCAAACTATGCACGGTTTGGGTGCTCAGACCGGTCTGCAGGGGGCTCCGACCGATTGGTGGTGTGGCTGGACGTAACGAATCTAGAAGTTTCCTATTGCAAGTCGGTCTTTTGCGCGGTTTTGCGTAAGAGGTTTCTAATTTTGGTTTTATGCCTATTTAAGGGGTGTAATGCGGGATTAAGAGTTTGCCATTGAGGCCATGTTTCCTAGATGGATTGAGAGGGTTCTAAGGTAAGAGAAAGAGTTTGGAGAAAGTTTGAGATTTTCTGAGATGAAGAAAATGACTGTGCTTGTCTGTTTCATGTGAGAATAAGCTTTGGATAGCTCGGGAATTTCTCTTGTGGGCGTTTTTGTTTCTTCATTATATGTAAACTCCTGTTAATCATAGTGGATCGCTTTGTGTCGTGGTTTTTTTACCCATTGAGGGGTTTTTCCACGTAAAATCAGATTGTCTCTTGTGGTTGAATGATTGTGTGGTTTTGATTACATTGTGTTTCTCGTTTGATTGTATATTCTGTTGTGTGTGTTGTTCAGCTTTTGCTTCCGCTGCCAGCATCCCTGTTCCCAACACAAACTAGGCCTAACCCCAGCTTGACATTTAAGACCCCTGGCACAAGCCCAAATGGGCCTAGCATGGCAAACCTAAGCCTGAAAAAATTCTTTGGTTTCTTATCAGACCAATGCAACCCATCCAACTCAAAATTTCATAAAAGCCCTGCTTGATCAAGTGGACCACGCATGGATATAATGCCCTGCTTGACCAAGTGGACCACGCATGGAAAAAGAAGTAAACTCAAAATTTTATAAAAGCCCTGCTTCATCAAGTGGACCACGCATGCAAAAAGAAATATGCATTTTGTAGGAATGAAACCAACCTCTATAAGATGGATGAGTTGCCCTACGGATGAATTTTTTTAAGGGGTCGTTTGGCACCCCCTCCCCTGGAAAATGGCGTCGAGAAGAGCCGGAGCTGCAGCTGCAGCTGCCACTGCTCAAAAGGGTAAAACTCTCCCCCCTCCATCTTCTATTGAAATTACCATTTCCACCCCTGATTCTAGAATCATAGAAAATAAGATCCCTACTCCCACCCAATTCAACCTATTTGGTGAATGATCTATCCAATTCGATCCGATCCGGTGCTTTTGTGAGCTTAGATGATGCAGTGGGCCTCTTCTATCATATGGTCCGCGCACAGCCACTGCCTTCGATCAAGACCTTAAGTCACCTGTTAGCTACGATTGCAAGAATGAGACACTATTCGACCGTGATTTCTTTGCATCGAGAGATGATTTGTTTAGGGATCCCATCCAATATCTATACTTGGAACATTCTTCTCAATTGTTCCTGCCGCTTGAATGGCGTCCGTTTCGGTTTCACTGTTCTCGGCGACATCCTGAAACGTGGCCATGAGCCGGATGCTGTGACTATGGCCAGTTTTATTAAGGGGTTTTGTATCGAAGGGCGGATTGGGGAAGCGAGTAGTTTCTTTCTGAAGACCGTAGAAATGGGATATCCTTATGATGTGGTGACGTTCGGGATACTCATTGACGGTCTTTGCAAGTCGGGGAACAACGGAATGGCGCTTCGGTTGCTTCCGGAAATGGAGAAGGGTGTGGGTAAATGTAGGCCTAACCTTACTGTGTATAACACAATCATTGACAGTCTATGCAAAGATGGGCTCCCAAAGGAGGCCCTTAACCTCTTCTCAGAAATGGTTGGTAAAGGGATTCAGCCGGATGTTTTCACTTATAGTTGTTTAATTCATGGACTATGCAATTTAGGGCAATGGAAAGAAGCAATGAGTCTGTTTGAGGAAATGTTGAATGGAGGAATCTCACCCAATGTAACAACCTTCAACATATTGGTGAATGCTCTTTGCAAAGAAGGAATGGTTAAAGAAGCCCATGGATTACTAGAATTGATGACTGAGAGAGGTATGGAGCCTAACATAATCACGTACACTGCGTTGATAGATGGCTACTGTTTTTACTGGCCAAATGGATGGCGCCTTAAAGATATTTGATTACATGGTTTGTAAAGGCCATAAGCCTTCTGTTGTGACTTACAGCATGTTAATCAATGGCTATTGCAAGAATGAGATGGTAGACAAGGCTATGCGGCTTTTCCGAGAAATGCCTTGCAAGGGATTGCAGCCCAATGTTGTTACTTATAGCACCCTTATAGGTGGGCTGTGCCAGGTGCAGAGAGTTGTGGCTGCACAAGAGCTCTTCAATGAGATGCAAGCTCATGGACAATGTCCGGATGCCGTCACATATGCCATTTTGATGGATGGGCTGTGTAAAAACAAGCGTCCTGTTGAGGCAATGAAACTATTTAATGAGATGCAAATTAGAGGAATTAAACCAAATTATAAAGTTTTTGATGTCCTTATCAATAGGATGTGCGAAGCTAGGGAACTCAAATATGTGAAGGAGCTTTTCAGTTGGGCCTCCGCCAAAGGCTTGGGGAATAATGTTAGAACATATAGCACGTTAATCAAAGGCCTCTGTAAAGAAGGGCTGTTGGAGGAAGCTAATGGATTGTTCTTGGAAATGGAAGAGAATGGTTGCCAAGCAAACAGTTTCACCTTCAATGCTTTAATTAGGGGCTTTATACGAAAGAATGAGACCCTCAAGGCAATGCAACTTCTCACCGAAATGGCTAAAAGACATTTTTCTGTGGATGCATCCACTGCATCTATGTTAGTGGGCTTGCTCACAGATGGTGAAAAAGGTCAAGAATACTTTGGAATGCTTCATAAATCTGTTGAACGCTGATTCAAAATCAGCCCATTTTACATCCTTTAATGAATGTTGTTGCTTGTCGTCTGCTGTCTTCTTCAAAGCTTTCTTGCATGCTGCATTGTGTAAGAATATCTATACACATCTTCTAATATCTTCTTGAAAGCTTTCCTGCGTGCCACATTGCATAAGGACATCTGTATGGTTAGTGAGAAATGCACAAGTTGCTTCCTTGCATATTTAGGCTGTATTCTAGTGAAATAACCCAATTACTCATTAGTTTTCTAGCTATGTTTTGCAAATCTTTTAGACAAATTAATCAGGATATTTCCTTTTTTAATACATTTTTGTTGGTGGACTGGCCTCATCTTACTAGAAGTAGCAATGTTCTCTTCCTTCCTTCATCCATAGCTCAAAAACTCGACTCAATATCTAGTTGGGTCATGCCAACTTGAAGACTCGACAAGTCTTTACTTCACTTGACCTAATATTTAAGTTTAGAAGTATCTAGCCTGTGTGGTATATTCGAAAATAACATAGTTTATAAATGCCATCATTCAAAGTTAATACGTGTCATAGCACACTGGTGGTGCGCTTGCTCTCCTTACAAGCGTTGGATGTTCAACTCTTGCTTCCTTCCCTTTTTGTTTTTTATTTTTAAACATTAACTAGCTGAGTGACTTGGTTGAGTCACTTCGAGTCACGTCGAGTTGCCCGAGTTTTTGAATAAACTCAACGCGTCTTGTCAAGTCCTAACCGAGTCGAACTCCTTAGCAAGTTTCCAAGAGACTCGAAATCTCAAGTCAAGTTGATTAGGCCAAGTTTTGAGTTGAGTCACTGAGTTTTAGAACTATGCCTTCGTTAACTAGTTAGTGCAGGGGGCGGACAACTATAAGTGGATAATTGATGACTATTTGCTTTATGGTAATGATGACCTAATCTCATATGGGATGTCTACAATGTAGTTGTAAGACTTACTAACAAAATGTCATAAGAGGTCAAGTTATAGCTAGATCAGAAATATAGAGTTGTAATCCTACTAGGATTGAAGATTAATGCAGGGGCATTTTCACACTGAGCTCGAGTGGGGCGGCCCGTGCGAAGCGGGGAGCACACTCAAGGTGGGGCAGACCGTGTGAAACGGGCGGGACCCATGCGAAGTGGGGTGACTCATGAAGGAGGGCTTGAATGGGGCCTGGCCTAGCCTGGGCTATGAGATAAAATGATATTCTGTGCTTCCCCCATCAGCTCTAGAGCTTTTGGTGAGTTGGTCGGATGTCCTGCGTCAAATTGGTATTAGAGCGGGAGGTCTTGTGTTCAAGACTCCTCACCGGGGGTGATTAATGCAGGGGCATTTTCACATCGGGCTCGAGTGAGGTGGCCTGTGCGAAGCGGGAACACACTCGGGGTGGGGCAGACCGTACGAAGCGACTGCACCATGCGAAGCGGGATCCATGCAAAGTGGGGCAATTCACGAAGGAGGGCTCGAACCGGGCCTAGCCTTGCATGAGCTATGAGATTAAAGGATATTCCGTGCCTCCCCCATCAACTCTGGAGCTTTTGGTGAGTTGGTCGGATGTCCTATGTCAAATTGGTATTAGAGCCCATTAGAGGGTTTAATTCCATTATGGCTCCCATCACCGACTGCATTAGAAAGGGAGAGTTCCAATGGACTAAGGCGGCCTCTAAGGCCTTTAAGGACATTGATGGTAAAATGGTCGAGGCTCTTGTCATGCGACTTCTTGACTTCTTTAAAGTCTTTGAAGTGGCGTGTGATGCCTCTAGAGTGGGTATAGGGGGAGTATTGAGTCAAGAGGGACATCTAGTTGCATATTTTAGTGAGAAACTGAATGAAGCAAAGTAGAAATACTTCACCTATGAGAAGGAATTTTATGCAGTAGTGTAGTCACTGAGGCATTAGCGCCATTATCTTCTGCCGTATGGTTTCGTCTTGTTCTCAGACCACGAGGCCTTGTGTTATCTAGGCTCGCGGAAGAAATTGAACCCGAGGCATGCTAAGTGGGTTGAATTCCTTCAAGAGTATTCGTTTGTTCGTAAACATAAGGCCGGAGTCGAGAACAAACCCGCAGATGCCCTTAGTCGTACGGTCGCGACTCTCCATTCTTTGAGAGTAGAGGTCACATGTTTTAAGCGGTTAAAGGACGAATATCCTGAGTGCCCGGACTTTGGAGAAAGGTATGTGTCACCTCTAGAGGATTCCACGAGGACAGTCAGTGAGTTTATCATTCATGATTATTACTTGTTTTGTGAAGATCGGCTCTATATTCCTCGCACGTCCCTGCGGAATTTCCTGATATGGGAGCTACATGCTGGTGGTGTAATTGGCCATTTTGGAAGGGATAAGATGATAGCCCTTGTTGAGGATAGATTTTATTGGCCAAGTTTCAAGCGAGATGTGACCAAAATTGTAGGGCAATGTCGTACATGTCAGCTGACAAAGCAGAAAAAGCAGAACACAGGATTATATACACTTTTACCAGTGCCATACTCCCCATGGGACGATCTTAGTATGGATTTCGTGCTGGGCTTCCCAAGACTATCAAGAAGCACGATTCCATATTCGTTATAGTGGATTGTTTTTCTAAAATGGCCCACTTCATTGCATGCTCCAAGACGTCAGACGCCTCACACATTGCACATATTTTCTTTGATGAGGTTGTTCGATTGCATGGTTTGCCGAAAACCATAGTGTCTGACCGGGATGTCAAGTTTGTGTGCTATTTTTGGAAGACACTGTGGCATATTATGGGAACTTGTCTGCAGTTCTCTTCGGCATACCATCCTCAGACTGATGGCCAGACTGAGGTGATGAATAGGAGCCTAGGTTACTTGTTGAGATGTCTAGGTTGGTGATCACATCAGGACTGGGATGCAATCTTGCCAATTGCAGAGTTCGCATATAATAGTTCTGTAAATAGGTCAACGGGTAAGAGTCCATTTGAAATAGTCTTTGTTTATAAGCCTAGAAGACCTACAGATTTGATTCCCATGTCCGCGTCACGTCGTCCTTCTAAGTCTGTTGAGTCCTTTGCACATCATCTGCATGATTTACACAGAGAGATTAGGCAAAGGATCAATTCAAGTAATGTAAACTATAAACTTCAAGCAGACATGCGCCGTTGATTCAGGAAATTTCAAGTGGGCGATGAGGTTATGGTCTGTATTAGGTCAGAGCGGATACCACCTGGTGCCGTTAAGAAACTACATGCCCGTAGTGTAGGACCATATAACATGCGCGTAGTGCAGGACCATATAAAAGTTTAAGCCGTATGGGTCCCAATGTGTATGTTCTCAAGCTTCCACCTACATTGAATATCAGTTCTACATTCAACGTGGAAGATCTCGTGCCATATAGAGGCCCATCTCATAATCCACACCTTGAGCCTCCCACCGACTAGTCCCTTGACCCATGGCCTATACCTGAGCCCTCTTCTCAGCCTGCAGCCCCATACCATCTGTACCCATGAGGAAAGAGAAGATCAAGGACATTCTGGATGAGCAGGTAGTGTCTACTCGTCATGGCGGATTCCAGAAGTTTCTCGTCAAGTGGAAGGATCGACCTACATCAGACTGTACGTGGATTATAGAGACAGAGCTGCAGCAACTTGACCCCGATCTACTGGAGTGTTACATGAGTTTTGTCTCACCAGAGGCAAGACTTTCTCAGCCGGGGAGAGTTGATGCGGACATCCGAGTGTACCAGCGTCGCCGTAGGAGAGCCCCAGGCCTTGGCCCAGCCCATCCCAGCCTTTATTTGGGTGACCACTACTTGGGCCCGGGCCATGGGCCACTTTGAAGACCCCATGTGTATAGGATGTGCATCATGAAGGCCCCATACTAGGAGGATACACATGGGCTGTGTTATTTGGAGCATCTGGATGAGTCTTGAGAGTTTCGGTTGAGATCCGATCGTTGGATTGCGTCTGATCACATGGTGGCCCACTAATCATGTCCTTTTTCAATTTTTAGTATTCATTTATGTTTATTTATTTTTCTGCACATGTTAGTTGGTTTGGATTTGTTAGTGGGCCCCTACATTGTTAGATATTAAAAGGGGCAAGTTGTTAATTTCAAATTTTATGTGAAAGACTATAAATAGTTGGGGGGGGGGGGGGGAACGTCGGGGGGGACGTAGAACCCTATTGAGTACTTTTATGAAATTTTTTTAAA
Source organism: Liriodendron chinense (assembly GCA_003013855.2). NCBI lineage: Eukaryota > Viridiplantae > Streptophyta > Magnoliopsida > Magnoliales > Magnoliaceae > Liriodendron > Liriodendron chinense. The sequence goes on along the minus strand of PVNU02003631.1, from coordinate 341,524 downwards.
GAAAATTTTCTCTCTTCTTCCATGTGGCTTGATAGATCCCTCCATGTGACTTGGAGTTTTGGTGGAGTGATTACATCACCCGTGGGCGTGAGACTCTCCCATGTTTATCCTTCTTCGAGGTGTTTTCCTCCTTTTCTAGATTCTCTTTTCTTCTTGTTCTTTCTTGAAAACCCATTTCTTCTTTAATTTTCTTCTCTTATCCTTTGAGAAATCATCACTCAAGCTTAAACCCATCAAACCACCAACACATCCCACGTCCACCCCGGGACATGTGTCCGTACGGCCAGACCACATAGACCGTATGGACAGCCATACAGTTCTGTATGACCCATCTTTTGGTGGTCCATCTTGCACCCTAAACACCCCAATCCCCTATCCTATACCACCTACATGAAACCTACCCTAATCTCCATTACAATTTCACTCTAAAACCCTAAATTCCCAATTTCCAAATTTTTCCCAATTTCTCAAAATCCTAAAATTCAAATTCCCAATTCCCTTGGCCAAACTTCAATTACTTTTACTTTAACCTAAATCAACCCTATCCAAACAAAACCCCTAAAACCTAAAAGCCTCTCTTCACATCCTAAACCCACCTATATCATTTTCCCTTCATATAAACCCATATTGAGTGCTTTTATGAAATGTTTTTAGAGAAATTTTCTCTCTCTTCTTCCATGTGACTTGGTGGATCCTTCCATGTGACTTGGAGTTTTGGTGGAGTGACTCCATCACCCTGTGGGCGTGAGACTCTCCCATGTTTATCTTTCTTCGAGGTGTTTTCCTCCTTTTCTAAATTCTCTTTTCTTCTTCTTCTTTCTCTAAAACCCCTTTCTTCTTTAATTTTCTTCTCTTATCTTTGAGAAATCATCACCCAAGCCTAAATCTATTGAACCACCACCACCAACACATCTCACGTCTACCCCGGGACTTGTGTCTGTACGACCAGATCGCATAGACTGTATGGACAGCCGTACGGTTCTGTACGACCCATCTTTTGGTGGTCCATCTTGCACCCTAAACACCCCAATCCCCTATTCTATACCCCCTATATGAAACCTACCCTAATCCCCATTCTAATTTCACTCTAAAACCCTAAATCTCCAATTTCCAAATTTTCACCAATTTCCTAAAATTCAAAAATTCAAATTCCCAATTCCCTTGGCCAAACTTCAATTACTTTTACTTTAAGCTAATTCAACCCTATCCAAACAAAATGCCTAAACCTAAAAGCCTCTCTTCACATCGTAAACCCTAATTCCTCATCTATATCCTTTTTCCTTCATATAAACCCATATTTATTCACATGTTTGATTTGTGGTGATTGATATTTTTTGGTAATCTATAAACACATAAATCTGCTCGTGGTTGATTATTGATACTCTTTGCTAGATGGGTTGTTCTAACAACCTTGAGAAAGTTTTAAATGTCGATGAGATCTCTTTCGACAAACCCAAGGCCTCCAATGTTGATGGTTTGGTAAGAAAAGAGATGATGCTGGTACGTCAAAATTGTCCTTTCTCCTCCCTGCCTAATAATGGGGACTAAGTCTGTTCGAACGACTTACGGCAGTAGATGAGTAACTTGGGAAGAAGGCGAAGGAGATGACGAAGAAGAAGGCGAAAGAAAGACAAAGAGCACGAGCAAAAGATTAGGAACTTGAACATGACAGGATCGAATCCAGTTTCAAGGACCCAAAAAGGAAGGTAATATCTACGAAGGGTAAAGAGGTAATCCAGATTCATAACGGGAGATACAGCCTGGTACGTGTGAGATCGCTTTCTCCTTCGTTTGCCAAGAGATCCTGCTATGAGACAACAAAAAGCCGAGAGAGATCGAGAGGAAGATCTTCCTCCAGACGCAGCTCGAAGCATCTATCTCTCTCCAGAGCTTCTAGGCATTCCAAGAACTCTTCCGGTAGGGGAGTTTAAATGGGGATTTCATCAAGGAATACGAACAAGCTAATAGAAGGGGGCGGGAATATGCCGGGGAAAATCCTCCTCCGTCCAATCCAAGAATGGAAGAGTGGGTGAGGGTATCCCATAGAGATAAAGGCAGATTTATAAACTCGGGAAAGGGGTCCACGTTTAATACGTTCCACTCTCTTCCGACTCTGTTTGTGGAGAACTTCCCAGAGGAGTGGATGGAAATGCATTTTAGAAGGGTTTTCGGGAATTTCAGAGAAGTGAAGGAAGTAGTCATCCCGAAGGTTCGGGGTTCCATCATTAGAGGCTTTGCTTTTGTGAGATTCACTTCGGATGAATAGCTAAAGAACGCGGAGGAAGGTATGATCGGGTAGAGATTCTACGGTAAGGAAATAAAGGTAAATGTGGCCCATTTTGGACCTTACAAGGTTAGACAGTTAAGAGACGTGCTCTCGCAGAAACCTCATGCCCCTCGGAATGTTCAATTCGCTTCAACCCTCGACGATCATCTCAGAACCTTCCAGGGATTCGGGGATTATAGGAGCTCGACCTCTGCCCTTGAAGGAGCGACAGAGATCTTTTAGCGATATCCTTCAAGGTAGGAGTGCCAGCAGCATTCCAGTAGAGTCAGAGAAGCTAGCTCCGCCGGATCTATCGCCGGACTGCAGTCTGCGTCTCCCTCCCCTCTCCCCCTTCGCTCCCATGTCATAACACTGTCGTTATTCCCTCAGCTATAAGGCCGGTCAACACTTTACCCCTCCCTCCTGCCCCTTCTCCTCCTACCTTTGCCTTTTCTGTTCCTTCGCATCCTGTTTTTCAGATTATCCCCCCCTCGAAGAACTCTCCGCCGACTGTGATCGTCCTAAATCAGACCATGGCTATAGCCATAGATAACATGAAATGGTCAGTTGTGGTTTCCTTACGCAAGGGCTTCTCCTTGGAGGATGTCTCCATTTGGTTCCAATTTTTTTGTTCTATGGCCCCAGGAGATTTCCTACTTCGTTCCCTTTCTTTAGACTTGGTGTGGGTCTCTTTCAGACCCCATACTGATATCGATCAGATTATTCGCTTAGGCTCCCTTAACAGAGTCGGGCCGATTTTGGACATCTGCAAATGGGAGGTCTGGTCCTCTTTTGGGTCGAAACAGTGCTGGTTTCATTTTTATGGTATTCCTTTGGAATTATGATTTAAAGACTTTCTCACATCTGTTGGATCATGTATTGGTGATGTTTTGCAGATTCACCATGACACAGAGAACTGGGATAATCTCTTTTTTGCCAAAATGCTGATCAGGGTCAAGAACTTGCTGGAGATCCCTTCTAAAGTACGGGTTCTGGTAGGGTAAGCGAGCACTGAGATAGTCATCCAGAAGGAAGAAGATCCCCCCCATCCTTCGAACTTTGTTCCCTCCATGGAAGGAGTACCACCTATTCCGATAGAGCGCGATCCACATCGTCAAACACCGTCGGAGGAAATTTCGCACGTGTCAGTGGAGCATGAACAACACGTGGCTAATCTTCACTTGTCAGAAGTTAATCACCTCTGCGAGAAGCAGAGATGCCAGCTGAAACAGGGGACGGCCAGGGAGCTTTTGTCATCATCTCCTGACATTTCGAGATCCGTAATCCTGAAAGAGCGGCTCCATTCTCCCCTTATCTCCTTGAGCAGTGAACGAAGATAGACGGGGACAGATGTTAATCCTCAGTCAAATCACTCTGATATTTCGCCATCGCAGGTTGACGCGTGTCCTCCACAGGGTGAAAGCATTTATTCCCATTCTGACGTGATATCTTCTCAAATTCGCTTCTTCAGTTGAGACGTTGTCTTGGACTGACGCGTGTATGCAGCCTATTACAACGTCTTTACTCTCACTCTGATGGAGAACCTTCAGAAGTACGTCACGAGATCTCTTTTCCTCCTAGCGTCAGAGTCATGGATCATCCCATACCCGATGTTATCGACACGTGTCCCCCCAGATCAGAAAATGAAGGAGCAACAGCGTTGGGTTTGTCGCCCCTCCCATGTTCAGCTACCCGAACTGAAGTAGAAGAAGCTAATGTTGCATCTGTGCTTACAACATCCATAGCTTCACAGCCAAGCATAGGGCAAAGTCAGGGACTTTCTTTGTTCAGTGGTGAAGAAGCCCCCCTTGTCTCTGGTGTGCCTGAAGATAGATCAAAGGAAGACGATTTCTGTTTTGGAGATGACGCTGTCAGATCTTCCTGCCCAACAAGAACCCCCATCTTCGGCGAGTCCTATCCCTGGAAAGCACGATGGATTTAGGGAGAATACTATCCAGTATACGTCAGATTCTAACCTTCACCCTTGTCTACCGGACGTCTTTTTCACTCCCCCCTCTTCTCCAGCGGAGCGGGTCTTTCAGTCTATGAGTCAGATGTGAGGAATGCCGTCGAGGTAGTTTCCCTTCCCACATGTGGGTCTGTTGTGTTGTACCCAGGAACAAACAAATCTCTGTCGATAGAACAGAGCGCCGCTTCTCTCCCTCTGGTAAGCCTGGGAGAGCCTGCTTTGGTCACTCCTCTGAGAACTTCCTTCTCGGATCCTCCGATAAGCCAATCTCAGTCAGGGCCTCCAAATCCCCACATCCCGAAAGAGGTTATGGATAATCTTCTCGGTGCCATTAAAAAGAAAAAATGGGTTAGGGATGCAGTGGGGCATGTGGGTCGTCTGCTGGGAGTGGTCTTTAGAGACTCGGACAAGGACTATATGGCTATTTTTAACCTAGTGGCGGAGAAGGGCCTTAGGATTCTAGTAGGAGGTATTCCTTTTGATACCTGCCCCCAAGGTAATAATGGTAACAGGGAGCTTCAGAGATTGGGGGTGACTCAATCGGCGAGGGTAGAAGCTATTCCAAGGGAAAGGAGGAAAGGGAGAGGGATTACTAAGGTATCCCAATGAAAGTTCTCTCCTGGAATGTTAAGAGGGCTGGGATGTCCTCATAAAAGATTCCAGGTTCGCGAGATGTGTTTAAGATCGAAGGCTAATATTTTAGTTTTGCAGGAAACGAAATTGCAATCCATATCTCAAGGCATTGTCAATTCGCTTTGGAGGCGAAAAGGCAGAGACTGGTTGGCATTGGACTCTGTAGGTGCAGCAGGAGGGATTCTCATTATGTGGGACAACTCGTTTCGTGATAAAGAAGATTTCTGGTATGGTCTTTTCTCGCTTAATATAGTTTTTCGGGAAAAAAATTCAGGCTTTCGATGGATATTTTCTAGGGGTGTACGACCCTTCCAGCAGCCACTTTAGAGCATCTTTCTGGGAAGAACTTGATTCGGTCAAAACCAGGTGGAACCTCCCTTGGCTCGTTGGAGGGGATTTCAATGTGATTTGCTTTTCTTATGAAAAATCTAATGGGTCCAAGATTACCACCTCAATGAGAAAGTTTTTGGCTTGGGTGGGGAATCATGGGCTCATGGATATTCCGATAGGAGGCGTCTGATTTTCTTGGTCTAACGGTGATCTCCTCCTATTTTTTCCCTCCTAGATCGATTTCTTCCTTTAGCTGATTGGATGGATCATTTTTCTTCTGCAAGGCAAAGAGGTCTCCCGAAACCGGTTTCAGACCATTGTCCAATTTTGCTGGAAATTGACGTAATTAACTGGGGTCCAAAACCTTTCAGATTTGAGCTAGCTTGGCTCGAAAACCTTTCAGATTTGAGCTAGCTTGGCTCGAAGTTGAAGGTATTGAAGATTTGATTAAAGAGTGGTGGACCTCTTTCAATTTCGTTGGTTTTCCGGGTTTTTTTCTTTTCAAAAAGCTTCAAGCTCTTAAAGGTAATATGAAACTGTGGCATAAAGGGGTGTTTGGAGCTAGGGAGAAGGAGATTTCTTCCTTGTTGGATGAGATTCAGATCCTGGATATCAAGGAGGAAACTGGTCTCCTTTCGGAGGAAGATCAATCCAGGAGACTCCATCTCTCGGAATCTTATAACACTAGACTTAAAGAAGAAGAAATTAAATGGAGACAGAGATCCCGGGCATTATGGTTAAAGGAAGGAGATAGGAATACGAAATTCTTTCAGAAGTTTGCTAATGCTAGATCGCGTTTTAATTCCATCTCTTCTCTGGATATTGATAACCAGTTAGTCACTGACAAATCCACCATATGTGAGAGTATTGTGCAGTTTTATTCAGAACTTCTTTCTGCTGAAAACGTGTCCCGTCCCAGACTTGACAATCTGCAATTCAAAAGTATTTTAGAGGAGGACACTCGGCACTTGGAGAGGCCGGTTGACATTGAGGAAATGAAAGAGGCTGTTTGGGATTTGGGGAGTGACAAATCTCCAGGACCTGATGGTTTCCCCATGGCTTTTTTCAAAATTTTCTGGGAAACTATAAAAGAGGATTTGTTTGGTTTCGCCTCAGATTTCTTTAATCACAACAGGTTGTCTAGAGAATTGGGGAGCACGTTTCTGGCGTTAATCCCGAAAGTGGAAGGAGCTCATAAAATTAAGGACTTTCGGCCGATCAGCTTGGTAGGCAGTCCCTACAAAATTATTGCCAAAATCTTAGCTCAACGTCTGCGGCAGGTTTTATCTAACATTATCTCCCCTTTTCAATTCGCTTTTATTGAAGGTAGGCAAATCCTTGATGCTGCTTTGATTGCTAATGAGTGTATTGATTCTTGTATGAAGGAAGGTAGAAATGGGATTGCATGCAAATTAGATTTACAGAAAGCTTGTGATCACTTGGATTGGTCCTTTTTGGATTATATGTTGCAAAAAATGGGAATTGGCTTTGCTTGGAGAAAATGGATGAAGATCTTTATCTCATCTCCTAAGTTCTCTATCCTCATTAATGGATCCCCCTTTGGATTCTTTAGGCCAATTAGAGGAATCAGACAGGGGATCCGCTCTCCCCTTTTTTGTTTGTGTTGGTGACGGAGGCCCTTAGCTGTATGTTAACTAGAGGCCAAGATGTAGGGCTATTCAGGGGTTTCTCGATCGCTAATTTCCCTCGATTCATTAACCATCTCCAGTTCGCTGACGATACCCTTCTATTCTGTGACGTAGATGAAGAGATGATCACTTGCCTGTCCATTTCCATTTGCTGGTTCCAAGCCTGTCTTAGGCTTGAAGGTAAATATGGAAAAATCGGAGCTGTTGGGGATCAATGTTGATTCAAATGAGACTCAATCCTATGCTGAACACTTTGGTTATAAGGTTGGATCCTTCCCTACTTTATATTTGGGCCTTCCTCTTTCTATAGGTAAGCCTTCAGCCCATATGTGGGACACCATTATCGAAAAGATGGAAAGAAAGTTATCTTCATGGATGATCAATACCTTGTCTCTTGGAGGAAGAATTAACTTAATCAAGGCCTCTCTATCCAGTATGCCTACTTATTTTCTATCTCTTTTTCTGTGTCCAAAGAAGTTGTTAGCTAAGTTGGATGCCCTCAGGAGAAAATTTTTGTGGCAAGGAAGTGTTGATGGGTTTAAGTTCCCGCTCCTTAAATGGAAAGAAGTATGCACTCCCTTCGATGAAGGAGGTGCGGGGATAAAAAATTTGGAAATCATGAATATAACTCTTCTTGGTAAGTGGTTGTGGAGGTTTGGGAAGGAGCCAGCTTCTCTTTGGAGACAGGTTATACTTGCCAAGTACGGCTCCTCCCCTTTGGGGTGGTTCACAAATCACTCGTCAATCTACAGGGCCTCACCTATCTGGAAAAACATTATGAAAGTCTCTTCTGTATTCCAGCCCAATGTGAGATTTCTTTTAGGAGATGGGAACCATGTAAGATTCTGGATGGATCATTGGTGTGGTCATAGGCCTTTAGAAGAATCTTTCCATTCTCTATTTCATGTTTCCCCCAATAAGAATGTCGTGATCAAGGATTGCTTCTATTTTAATGGCATTGGTGGGGTTTGGATTCCCCCTCTCAGAAGAAATCTCTACGACAACGAGATTGATGAGCTTTCCTCTCTGCTTACAATTTTGCAGGGTTTTGCTCCTGTTCCTTCTTCTCAGGATGAAATGGTTTGGAGTCTGGCGGCGTCAGGGAGCTTTTCTGTTAAATCCTTCTACTCTCACCTGTCCTCGGTGGGGCGTTCTTCATCCGTATGTCCGATGGGACCATTATGGTCCTACGGGGTTCCACCGAAGGTGGCAGCCTTTGGTTGGCTAGCTGGGAGAAATCGGATTCTAACGCTGGATAATCTGCAAAAAAGGGGAATGAGGTCAACCGAACGCATGCCTCCTTTGCCTCAAAGATGAAGAATCAGTCGCCCATCTCTTTATACATTGCTGTTTTTCTGCTGATATTTGGTGGACCGTTCTGCGCATGGCTGACATATCCTGGGTAATGCTGCACTCTTTGGATGATCTCTTCATCTCGTGGCATGCTGACCACGGAGGGATTCTGGGAAAAAGAAGATGGCGTTGCATTCTCTTGGCGGTTATCTGGGCTGAGAGAAACAACATAGTCTTCAGAGACAAGACCTCCTCTTCAGTGTTAGTCATGTCCAAAGTTCTCATATTGTTTAGAGACTGGGCCCCGTGATTGTTTGGTGGGGGGGGGGGGGGGGTGTGTGTGGGTGTGTGTGTGGTGTGTGTGTGTGTGTGTTTTCACTCTTTTCGTCTCTTTCTGTCTTCTTTGTTGCTCTTTCGTTTTTGCTTTTGTTTGTTTCTTTTTTGGCTTTTTGCCTTGCAATAAAATTCTTATCTCTAAAAAAAAAACAACCTTGAGATCCTACGAATTCAATTTCTATGTGTATGTGCATCCGGGAATGTCTTTTCCATAGAATTTTCATAATCTCACCTTGCTGAATTTTACTGTTTTGTGGGCTGTTTACTGAATTTTATAACGTGGATAGCTTTTATTGATCCTTTGATTAATCTCTCACGAAACATGACTCCCCTGCACTCATGCTACATCAAAGATCAATACCAATTGCAATAAATCCAAAAAAATAAATACACAGTTTTCATGATGCAAACCACAAGATCTGAGAATTGCATCGACAAAGAAAGTGACACAAACGATAGATCCCATTCCCTGCAACTAATGTGATGGAAAAGAAGCAACATGTGCTAGGGTCAATGTGACACATGGCAAAGGAGAGAGAAACACTTATTATATGTAATGATTTTTTATTAATGTAACCATTTATAGAATGCCATGTGCATGGTTTTTATAGCCAGGAGATACATACTATTACTAATTATGGTGCTCATGGCCTTCTAAGAAACCCAATTGCTTACTTATTGGATAAAGCCTAAAAGAGCCAAAGTATCTTCTCATGGGCTACTATTCCAAAACTCTCCAAAGAAAACTAAAATAAGGCTCCTATTTGTGACACCCTGTAAACTTTGCATGTGTGTCCCTTTTTATAAAGAGACGTGTATGCATGCCTATAAGCAACTGTATAGGATTGGTACAAACTACCGAAAAGGAAACTAGATTATTCTAAAGAGTATAATCCCACTGAACCTCCCTATACACAGAGATATGTTCCTTGTATTTCAACCATAAGAGTTGTTTATGTGGTGTGCGCGCGCGTGCGCGTACGTGCGGGCGTGTGTGTGTGTGTGTGTGTGTGTGTGTGTGTGTGAGAGAGAGAGAGAGAGAGAGAGAGAGAGAGAGAGAGAGAGAGAGAGAGAGAGAGAGAGAGAGAGATGGTACTATGAGGTTGACCTCATGGTATGCTTCCCATAACGTTGAGCTCTGTGAGCCCCACCGTGATATATGTGGAACATGTACCCCATCAATCAGATCCACCCTACACCATTGACAACAGTTGAGAGTAGATAACCCACTCGTTGAAACCTTCATCTTCATTTGTAAGGCCCATTGAGATGTGGATCAGTCATCCAGCCCATCCATTTTGTGTGTCTCAATTGGATGAGGGGTCACAACAAGCTCCAGGCCCAGGCTAAATTATGAATCAGCTCTAGTAGGAAGATTATTATACCCATCCGAGTCATAAGCGTAACCCCGTGACATATTATGATGAAGAATGTAGCATTGGGATGTGCATGTTGGGAAACGACGGGGATGATGTGGGTCCAAGTGTGGTAATGTTGAGTGTGATCAATTGTTGGAATTGTAAATTGTGCTGTAATTTATTATTTATTGTTTATCTCTATTGCTATTATTTTTCAGATTCATAATGAAAGTAAGGCCTTGATTGAGTGGAATTGATGCAGGATGCCCTAATTATGATGCATGCTCATGAACACAATTAAATCAGCGGAATTAAAAGACAATAACAATATAAAATCTAGCAGTAATCATCATGAACTAAGAAGATCACAAGGAATGGGCGCTTTCATCGCCGATAGACTTTGAAGGTTAGATGTCCGCATCAGGAATGGCTTAACAATATCCATGTAGTTGACCCCAATTAATTGGGATAAGCCTTAGATTACGACGTCGATGATGATCTCTGTTGCTATTGGATTTTTTGCTTAGGTACTGAAAGTTGTTGGGACCGCAGAAGCAACACAGAGTAGAATCAAATAAAGCACTCCAATCGTATAAGAAAATTCAAATAGAGAACACGCCGAATTTATGTGGAAAAACCCTTGTTGGAAAAACCACGGCACAAAACGATAATCCACTATGAAAATGAAGTTACAAGAGATGATGAAACCTTACCCAATCAAAACCGAGAGAAAACCCTAGCTTTTCCTCTCTCCAAAACCCTCTCAACCCTCTAGAACGACTAGGATCACCTAATCCCGCAATTACAAGTGTTTATATATCACTAATCCTAGATTAGAAACAAATCGTGCAAACCAACGCATGCCATCGATCGATCGGTCGGTCAATCGAGTGACATGTGGCTTTTGGTTTAAGGATCCATCAAATGATTTGCAGCTTCATCTTTTGACAATTAAGAGCTGTAATTGCCCTTTTCAGGAGTTGCTCTTCTATAATTCGATTCTTCATATGCCCAGTTGGTTTGCTGTTCGCTATGGGCTTCTATCCTTCAATCCTTCAGCTCATGGGAGTCAATTTGGTGGTGCTTTGCTTGTCATGAGCAGTGTGGTTTTGCTGGGTAGTATCCTATCAAATTCCTGGGTGTTTAAAGTTGTAGTGCAGAATTACAGAATTGCAGGCCAGCAACGGCCCCAAGGATCTTTTCTGATTTTGATTGATTCATGGAGTTTGGTTGTATGGGCTGCTAAGATGTCAGACTTTCAGTGATTCATGGGTCGGGGCATCATTTTATTTTTGAATTGGTGCGGCTGGTGCTGTTTCTTTCTTCTTCATCTTCTTCTTTTCATCTTTTCATCTTTTCTTGTCGTTTTTTTTTAGTAGCTGAGAGCAGATGATGTCCAATGTAATGGTCTTATCTATGCATTAGTGCCTAACTGTTGCTGTCTGCATTGGATGGTTTATTTTGCAGTGGATTCATTAATGGAGATCCGGTGCAGGCTAGTAGCAGCTTGATTTTGGTCCAATTTTTTGTGCATTCATGACCGTCTGATGTTGGCATGGTGATGTCTCATATATGGGCAATTTGTCTAGCTTTGACTACTCAAAGTAGGCCACTTGTTTATGCATTTTTAGTTTGCAAACTTCACGTGAGAAGCTTTTCAGATGTCCTTGGTGTAGGTTTATATCCTGGGCTGGTAGCATGTGGAATTAGGTGCAAGCATGGGGAAAAAATGTTCATTCTCACCCTTATGATCATTTTACAATTAAACACAACTGCTGTGCTTCCTAATAATAACAACAATGTATAGGTGGTGATAGATGATGCAAATCGACTCAATCTCACATCTGTTTGCTCTTGCCGTCTGATTGCTCTAGGGAAACTCTGCATCGCCCCCTTCAATGGTGATTGGAGCAGATTGATCTGGAAGAGATCCTGAGTTCTCAAGGACCCTTTTTGAGTCCTATCATGAGCTGTTTGTGACGAATATATACAGCTTTATTACTCAGTTCAGTCTATGTCTATGCGAGCTTTCAACGTCAAAGATGTTTTTGATTCTAGTGCGCATTTGCATGCCTACAACATAATCCATGTAGCCTAACAGAAAAATTCCAAGCAGGCTACATGCATATAACATCTAGTGTTTCTGACTACTTCAATCAAGAAATAGTGCGAATTCCCGGATGTACCAAAGAACATGAAAGAATCTAAGAGCAATTGCTGAGTATAAAATGGAACTACACCTCCAACAGCTTTGACTAATTTCCAAATGATCATTTTGATCACTAAAACATCAATCTTTACCTATCAAAAGAATAATGATAACAGATAACCATCATCTTCCACAGACCAATGGATTTTTTTTTTTTTTTTTAATTTATTCTGCCAACCCGTCAAGCTTAGTAATGAAAAACTCAATGTAGAACCTCTCCAATGTATTCTGTCTGAATGAATAAACTTCCAACGATAGTTCTAAACTGAGTCACTCTTCTTGCCAGATCACCATCATCTTCCACAGACCATGGTGATCAATATTCTATAGGAAACAAGATGATAACTCTCTCAGCCTGTCAAGCTTAGTAATGAAAAACTCAATGTAGAGCCTCTCTCCAATGTATTTGTCTGAATGAATAACTTCCAACCAGAGTTCTAAAACTCTCCGACTTTACTTGAAATTTAGTTGAGTCAACTTTACTCCGTGAGATTTCTTCGGGAAATTCGAATCTGCCAGTAATGCGGCTGAGTCACATGGAAACTCGTTGAGTTGACTCACTCTGACTCTGAGTCTCTCATCTTGTTATAAGTCTCTTTAATTAAAAGTAAAAAAGATTACTTATGCCAGATTCAAACCTGCAACCTCTTTTAACATGGACTCGATTTGATGGTGATCCCTTGAGGACCCACCTAGTACTGGTCGGTCCTGGAAACGCTATCAAGTCCTAACCATGATATGCCATCTCATTGTAGTGCACGAGCCAAGAAAACGAGGCAGATGTGGAGAAACGCCCACCATTAGAAACTTTTCAGGGCCACAAAAGTTATGGATCAAGCTGATATTTATGTTTTCCCTTTGTCTAGTTCTGTCTAACCCAGTCAACTGCTTGGACGGAAAATAAACATTATAGTGGCCCTGGGAAGTTTTTAATAGTGGGCATCCAATCACCACTGTTTCTTGTGGTGTGGTCCACCTGAGGTTTGCATCTGTCTCATTTTTTAGATCATATGCCTTAAAATGAGCTGAAAAAATGGATGAACGGCGTGGATAAAATACATAGATCATGGTGGGGGCCTAAAAGCTTTTTCCAAGTGAAGACTAGCATGGAGGGGTTGCTACCCAATTTCAGGGCATGGACCCAAAATGAAGCAAATCCAAAGCTCAAGTGGACTAGAGCATAGGAAAGTGGGGTAATGATACTTACCGTTGAAACCTCTATATGGCTTTATTTATTTGTCATCCAACCTGTTGATAAGGTCACTCGTACCATGGTGGGGCCACAGAGCACTGACCACTACCGTGCACTGACCATTACCGACCTTGGTACTATAGGAGTCACTACCAAATCCTATTCCCCTGGCATTCCGCGTCCCATAACTAGTGATTGGTATGTTGATGTCTTACTAGTTGTGGGGCCCAACTGGTTGTATGAAAATCCTGTTGAAGCCGAGCAGACGATCATGACTTGTGTTTTATATCCCAATGGCCTATCCATTTTTCTAATTCATTTCAAGGCATGAGCTCAAAATAATGCAGATCGAAAGCTCAAGTGGACCATAGCACTCACCATTGAAACATTTCAAGCGCCCTATTTATTTGTCATCCAACTTGTTGATAAAGGGATTATGCCCTTCATCCATTTTTTCAAATCAATATAGTGCTGCGCCCAAAATTAAAGCATATCCAAAGATAAGTGGACCACAGGAAATAGTAAGGATAATGACGTCGAGGGTTGAAACCTTCTCAGTTCCACAATAATTTTATTTATCATCCAACCCGTTAACAAGGTCACAGAGACATAGATGAAGAGAACACAAACCGATCAAAAGAGACTGGATTTTCTTAGTAAAAGAGATGCGTGTGGACAAATCCACTCGGTCCATCAGTTTTGCAAGGATAACAATAGTACATGATTCGGATTCCAAAAGCCAGGCAGATCGAAAACTCAGGTGGGCCACACCACAGTGAAACAGAATGTAAAGGCCAATGGTTGGAACGTTCTTGCTGCCGACCAATGATGTTTATATGCCATCCAAACCGATCACAAGGTTAGTACAACTCAGATAAACGGTAGATGAAAATACCTTAACGACGCAAAAATTCTGTGGCCCCCACAAAATGTTCAACGGTTGGCATTCAATTCCCGTTGTTTCGTGTGGTGTGTATCTGAATCATTTTTCGCTTCGGGTACTAATGTGGTATTGCGAAACTGATGGACGGAGTGGATTTTCCGGGAAACTATGTAGGCCCCACATAGTTTACAACCAAAGTAACTTGACGTTCCCTGCAGGCAAGTAGCCTCTCTCTCTCAGGTGTCTTTTGTCACCCCACCTCCAAAATCTTGGATTTCTGAAAATGTCGTCGAGACGAGCTGCCGCTGCCGTTGCTCAAAAGGGTAAAACTCTCTCCTCTCCATCTTCTATTGAAGTTACTATTTCTGCTCCTGATTCTAGAATCATAGAAAACAAGATTCCTACTCCAACCCAATTCAACCATTTGGTGAATGATCTATCCAATTCAATCCGAGTCGGTGCTTTTGTGAGCTTAGAGGATGCAGTCGGCCTCTTCCATCGTATGGTCCGCGCACAGCCACTGCCTTCGATCAAGACCTTTGGTCACCTGTTAGCTACGATTGCCAGAATGAGACACTATTCCACCGTGATTTCTTTGCATCGAGAGATGAATCGGTTAGGGATCCCATCCGATATCTATACATGGAGCATTCTTCTTAATTGTTCCTGCCGCTTGAATGGCGTCAGTTCCGGTTTCGCTGTTCTCAGTGACATCCTGAAACGTGGCCATGAGCCGGATGCTGTGACTCTGGCCACTTTTATTAAGGGGTTTTGTATGGAAGGGCAAATTGGGGAAGCGAGTAGTTTCTTTCTGAAGACGGTAGAAATGGGATACCCTTATGATGGGGTGACCTTCGCGATACTCATCGATGGTCTTTGCAAGTCGGGGAACAATGGAATGGCACTTGGGTTGCTCCGCAAAATGGAGAAGGGTGTGGGTAAATGTAGGCCTAACCTTATGGTGTTTACCACAATCATCGACAGTCTATGCAAAGATGGGCTCCCAAACGAGGCCCTTAGCCTCTTCTCAGAAATGGTCGGTAGAGGGATTCTGCCAAATGTTTTCACTTACAGTTCTTTAATTCATGGACTGTGCAATTTAGGGCAGTGGAAAGAAGCAATGAGTCTGTTCAAGGAAATGTTGGATGGAGGAATCTCACCAGATGTGACAACCTTCAACATATTGGTGAATGCTCTTTGCAAAGAAGGAATGGTTAAAGAAGCCCATGGATTACTAGAATCGATGACTCAGAGAGGTGATGAGCCTAACGTAATCACATACACTACATTGATGGATGGGTACTGTTTTACTAGCCAAATGGATGCTGCATTAAAGATATTTGATTACATGGTGTCTAAAGGCCATAAGCCTTGTGTTGTGACTTACAACATGTTAATCAACGGCTATTGCAAGAATCAGATGGTAGACAAGGCTATGCAGCTTTTCCGAGAAATGCCTTGCAAGGGATTGAAGCCCAATGTTGTTACTTATAACACTCTTATAGGTGGGCTGTGCAGGGTTCGGAGAATTGTGGCTGCACAAGAGCTCTTCAATGAAATGCAAGCTCATGGACAATGTCCGGATGTTTTCACATACACCATTTTTATGGATGGGCTATGTAAAAATAGGCGTCCTATCGAGGCAATGAAACTACTTAATGAGATGCAAATTAGAGGAATTAAACCAGATAATAAAGTTTTTGATGTCCTTATCAATGGGATGTGCGAAGCTAGGGAACTGAAATATGTGAAAGAGGTTTTCAGTTGGGCCTCTGCCAAGGGCTTTGGGAATAATGTTAGGACTTATAACACGTTAATTAATCGCCTTTGTAAAGAAGGGCTTTTGGAGGAAGCTAATGGATTGTTCTTGCAAATGGAAGAGAAGGGTTGCCAACCAGACAGTGTCACCTTCAATGCTTTAATTCGGGGTTTTCTACGAAATAATGAGACCCTCAATGCAATGCAACTTCTCGGCGAAATGGCTAAAAGGCATTTTTCTGTGGATGCATCCACCACAGCCATGTTAGTGGGTTTGCTCACCAAGAGCGAAAAAGGTCAAGAATACCTTGGAATGCTACATAAATTCGTGCCCTAGGGCGAAGGAGAAGTAATATGTTGATTCAACAGCAGCCCATTTTCCATGCTATAATGAATGTTGTTGCTTGTCGTCCACTGTCTACTTCAAAGCTTTCCTGAATGCTGCACCGTGTAAGAATATCTATACACATCTTCTAATATCTTCTTGAAAGCTTTCCTGCATGCCACATTGTGTAAGGACATCTATATGCTTAATGAGAACTACACAAGTTGCTTCCTTGCAATTTTAGGCAGTATTCCGTGAAATAACCCAAGTTTCTTCCTTGCAGATTTAGGCAGTATTCCATGAAATATCAGCTGTTTATGTATTTTTAGGGCTTTGTGATTGTATCAAAATTCCTTTTTATTTGTGTTGTTTGCATATAGAATCCAAACGTGACGTGATCAGATATCCTTTTATGTCAGCCACTGATATCTACCTCAACCAAAGAGCTATGCAGGGCCGTCTGATTTCCTGTCAAGTACTAAACACAGTAATTTGTTGATATTTTGTGTATTTAATGCAATTTGATTGGACCTATGGCCCCATAGCCCACTGAATCCTACTTCTTAACTAGATTTGATGCGTTTATGGTTAGGATCATCTAACCACATATGATGAGTGGTAAGATGCGATGCATATTGGAGCCTGTAGCAATCAATCTCAACGTCTCACATTGTAATGTACCTTCTGTGGCTTCAACAGTCGATGATGGAGGCCTAGCTGTTGGATTGGCTTGTCTTTATGCTCTGGATTATAATGGGTTGGTGCCATTACTTGGTTTCCATCATATCTTGCTGCCAAATTGTCTGTCAAATATGTAGTCCTCCTGATTCTCCATCTAGCGGGAGCAATGTAGTTAAAGGCGATGCAGGTGCATGCCTAGCTGTTTTTGGCATGTTGCACGCCGCCTGGGCCCTAGATGAGGTGTTTAACTCAGGCATGCGTGTAGGTGTGCCTAGCATGGTTTCAGTATTTGTGGTTTTTTTTTTTTTTTTTTTTTTGACATGAGATAACCCTTGTAGGTATCTCATTTTTGTGGTTTATTTTTGTGCTTTACCACCCAATAAGGGTACAAATAGATAGGAATGGGCTTTTCAGCCTTATTTCAACAACTTTTCTCATTTGTTATCCGAAACATTATGTGACAACAATATGAAAAACATTGCTCTTAGGTATCTCTGGTACACTTTCTTCCTGAATTGTACAAGTACACTTAGATGTGGATATTCTGTTAATGTTATCCGACATGGCTGAGTAAGTCTGTAGGAAATGGATCGACTCCAACCCCGATTCTTGGATAGAACTATCTCCAATCATAAGGGTAGCCCAAATATTCCTTCTGTACTCATGACTACAAGCGCTCTGATGCAGGACAATACTTTTCTATCGTAGGATGATAATAAAATCAGATTCTAGTTAATGAGAGCAAGCATAATTAAAATTCAGCAACTACATGCAAACCCAAATTATATCAAACAGAAATTATATTAAATCCTAGGCTAAAACATGCTTAGCATTAGGAACTATCAAGAAAATGAAGGATTAAGTCTCAATGGAGTTGAGAAACTCCACATTAACATAGGGTTAGGCCTTAAATCAAAGGGATTCCCTAGTCTCTTAAAGGGATTATGTGTAGGGTAAGGTATAAGTTAGAATATGTTTAGGTATTTGAGGAAAAATGGGAAAACTTGGGGATCTAGGGTTAGAGATTTTGATTTGGGAAAAAATAGGATTCTAGGGTTTTAGGCTATGGGAAAGGGAAAATTCGGATTTGGATGTGAAGGGGTGGTTGAATATGAGAAATGGCGTGGGATTGGGTTAGGTTTGATGAAAATGGATAAGAAAAGGTTAGGATTTTAAGGAAAAGCTAAGAAAAAAGGGGTTGTGGGCCTATTCTGAATGAAAATTAAGGATTAATGTGGATCAGGTTTAGGTTTAGGTTTAGGTGAGAGGGGAAGATGGGTAGGGGGCTATGGTTTGAAGAAAATATGAGAAAGAGGAAGAAGAAAATGAGATTTGGGTTTGGAGGAGAATACTTTGAAAGAAGAAAAGAGAAGATGATAAATTATGCATTCACATTACGTAGTAAACTTGATTCCACACCAAGAGACTTCACACTTTTTGAAAATCTCAAGAGAACACCAAGAGAAAGAGCTAATCCGAATTTTCTTATTAAAACTTCATTAAAAAAACCTCCGCGGGGGGGGGGGCTTTATAGCTCTATGGGGCTTTAATGACAATTTAATGGTCCATAAATATTTGATATAGAATGATTGTAATGAACCCATTGAAATATATACTTAAGTAAAATTGAGGAAATTTCGAGCCTTGGATAGGCCACAAACATAAGGATCACAAAAAGATATTTACCAACCTTTTTTAACCGTCCATTTAGATGGCTATCCTTTGCACGGTTTGGATCATTCTTTTTTGTATGATTTTAGCGATATAGCTAATATTTTGATTGTTTTAGAGTATAATTTGTATGACACGTGTATGGCAGACACGTGCATAGCGGCAACTTTGTTTGCACGTGTGACTCTCTAAGGGAGCCCAAAAAGGCATTTCACCCCATTTACTTCCAAATCCTTTCTGGTAGAGAGGATATCATTTACTCGCACATTTACTCTCATTTTATTTCATTTACATGTAATTACTTCATCCAAACACACCTTAAATATCATTTACCTCTATTTACTCCCAATTCTACCCATTTACCTTTATTTACTTCATTTTGCATGGCTTGAGTTTAAGAATTATCTTTTTGGCAGTGAGGCGTACCCGATGAATGGATTGGATGGCATGCAAACAACAGTGTTCGAAGAAGATTTTTATGGTGGCGCCCATTAGTTGATGTAAAGACAGCGTCAGAGGGCTACCAGACGTGTAGAGAAATGTTCACACGTGCGCCTGTATGTGTGTGTGTGGCATGAGCTCTAATTTTGACAATTAAGAGCTGTAATTGCCCCTTTCAGGAGTTGCTCTTCTATTCTTCACATGCCCAGTTGGTTTGTTGTTCGCTATGGGCTTCTATCCTTCAATCCTTCAGCTCGTGGTAGTGAATTTAGTGGTGCTTTGCTTGTAATGAGCAGTGGGGTTTTGCTGGTAGTATCCTATCAAATTCCTGGGTGTTTAAAGTTGTAGTACAGAATTGCAGGCCAGTAACGGCCCCAAGGATCTGTTCTGATTTTGATTGATTCATGGAGTTTGGCTGTTATCATGAGGTGGGCTGGTCCCATGTGTTATTTGTATGGGCTGTTAAGATTTCAGACAGTCTTTCAGTGATTCATGGGTCGTGGCATCATTTTATTTTTGAATTGGTGCGGCTGGTGCTGGTTTCTTTTTTCTTCATCTTCTTACTTTTCATTTTTTTTTTGTCGTTTTTTTAGTAGCTGAGAGCAGATTATGTCCAATGTAATGGTCTTATCCATGCATTAGTGGCCTAACTGTGGCCGTCTGCATTGGATGGTTTATTTTGCAGTGGATTCATTAATGGAGATCCGGTGCAGGCCAGTAGCAGCTTGATTTTGATCCTTTTTTTTTTTTGTACATTCATGGCCTTCTGATGTTGGCATGGTGAAATGGAAGAGAAGGGTTTCCATCCAGACAGTGTCACCTTCCATGCTTTAATTAGTGGCTTTCTACAAAAGAATGAGATCCTCAAGGCAATGCAACTTTTCAGCGAAATGGCTAAAAGACATTTTTCTGCGGATGCATCCACAGCAACTATGTTAGTGGTCTTGCTCACCAGGGGTGAAGAAGGTCAAGAATACCTTGGAATGCTCCATAAATACGTGCCCTGAGGCGAAGGAGAAGTGATTTCTTGAACACTGATTCAACATCAGCACCCTTTTCTAAAGCCATAATGGTGATTACGGCCCATATCATAATTGCAACAGCCACTGCTACCATTAGGAAATACCTTCCTTGTAAGAAGTTGATACACATTCACCTCCTCCCATGTTCCTTTGAGTTTCTATTAATATTCAGCTAGCAATTTATCTCCTTGTTGGAAAGCAAAAAAGTTCTTTATGAATGCATCTCCCATGGAATATCCCAAACCTCGTTCGCCATATCTAGAAACTTCTCTAACAGGCATTTCCATACTATTCCAGAACCACATAAAAATCTGAGCATCATCTTAAATCCATTCACCATATTTACTTCTTTTCATCTGATTTCACCTATTGTTTACCTTGGCTGTCAAGACCCATATAAATTTAGAATACCAGCCATTTAACTTAATAGTGGATATTTGAACTCTCAAAAAATCAGATGCATTTATGAACCTGATTTTTGCTTACCCTTCATATCCATTACAAATAGAGGCAATAAAAACCAGAAGAAATGGATGTACAGTGCTTACAGAAATAAGGGCTAATGCTTCGAGAAACTTGAATGCTTCAGCCGCACAATCCAACACAATGTATACACAATACTGGATGCACCAATCTGCCCATACACTTGAGATTGTTGGAAATGCTGAGCATGCCCTTTGGTCGTATAAAGGTATTCTATGAGGTGGTTAGAAGCAATGCTTTAAATATCGATGATATCATCCGATATATCCCACGATATATCTTGTATCCCACCTATGTGATATGAAACACACAAGTGGTGCTGATATATCCCACATATTCGATCTAGGGAGCATTTTCAATTTCCGATCCTTCTTTTTTTTTTTTTTGAAATTATGTTAAATCCATTAGTTCTTCATGTTTTGCATGAAAAATCGTAGAGTTGGAGCTTTGATTTCGATATCCATTAGTTCTTCATGTTCTCCATTTTTTTTTCTCGAAATTTTCCATCAATCAGCTGTCGATTGAGACTAATTTTGAAGTATTTAGGGTATTTGATGAAATGCTCATCACATACACTCTAAATTCGAAATTTAAGTTTAGGTGGTCCGATTTGGGTAAAATTCAAAATTTCCCAATTTCTCCCAAATTGCTTGTAATATTGCATTCCAAACATGAAATCAAGCATGTATGAGGGCTGATCTACTAATTTGTCAAGTCCTTGTCAATTTTCGAAAAATAAAAATCAATTTTAACTAAAAAATAATAATTTTTTTTTTAATTTCCATTCAACCAGCTGTTAATTGAGACTAATTTCGAAGTATTTAGGAGGGTTTGATGAAATGATCATCACATACACTCTAAATGTTATGCATTCAATTTAAATATAGTTGCATTAGTTTAGTCAGACAACACATAGCTTAGGACCCTATACAAAGGAGACCTATTACGTGCACTTCTTTTTTAAGATGTTATGATTTAAAAATGTGTATTAAGGTCTTTTTTAACAATCCCTGAAGCTTCATTGAAAAATTCAACCATTTTTCCAATGTTTCCTCATATTTCCCAAATAGTGCGATAAATTTTCCGATACAAACGATATATCCCATGTTATAACCGATATGTATCTGTATCCCAAGGATGCAGTCAAAGCCAGCCTTTCACATGCGAGTTGGGCCATGTCTCCCGAGGTTTTGCAAAACCTCGTTCCCCAACGAGTTAAATATCATGTTTTACGAGAGCGACTAAAGGGCGTAAAGCGTTTGTAGGTGGCTTTTCAAGTCTGTCGTCAAATCCCAGGGCTCAACCTTGGACAAGCGGTGGAAACTACCAAGTTAGAGTACGGTAGTATCCCGTTGTAAAAAGTGAGTTTTGTCTTATTGTTAAAGTATATATATGACTAGAGAAAAACTTAAGGTAAAAGGTCTCTTCCATCCATCATCTAACTCTTTAATCTCAAGCTTTTATTAAAGAGAATAGGCCTTTTAGAGACTTCTCTTCAATTAGCAAAGTGTTAGAGTAGTTGCTTCGTGTAAGCAATGTTTTAAATATTGACGATATTGGCCGATATATCCCATGATATATCCCACGATATATCTTGTATACCACCTGTGTGATACGAAATGCACAGGCAGTGTTGATATATCCTACATGTTCAATCCGGTGCGCATTTTCAATTTTCGATCCCCTTTTTTTGTTGAAATTATGTTAAATCAATGTCAAATGGTTACAAACCCATTGGTTCCTCATGTTTTACGTGAAAAATCATGGAGTTGGAGCTTTGATTTCGATATTCATTGGTTCTTCATGTCCTCCATTTTTTTTTGTTGAAATTTTCCTTCAACCAATTGTTAATTGAGACTAATTTTGAGTATTTGATTAAATGATCATCACATACACTCTAATTTCGAAATTTGGATATAAGTGGTTCGATTTGGGAAAAAAATGGAGAAATTTTGAGATTTTTCAAATTTCTCGCAAATTGCTTGCAATGTTGCACTCCAAACATGAATTAAGCATGTATGAGGGTTGATCTACTGATTTGCCAAGTCCTTGTCAAGTTATCATTTTTCATTAAAAATTACTAAAAAATTATTAAAATGTTTTTTTTTTTTCAAAAATTCCCTTCAACCAGCTGTCAATTGAGATTAATTTCGAAGTATTTAGGAGTGTTTGATGAAATGATCATCATGTACACTCATATTATGCATTTAATTTGAATATAGTTGCATTATTTCAGTCAGACAATGCATAGCTTAGGGCCCTATACAAAGGAAGCCTATTATGTGTACTTCTTTTTTGAGATGTTGTGATTTAAAAGTGTGTATTAAGGTCCTTTTTAAATATCTCTGGAGTTTCATTGAAAAATTCAACCATTTTCTCAATGTTTTCCCGTGTTTCCCAAAAAGTACGATAAATTACACGAGACAAACGATATATCCTATACGATAACCAATAGGTATCTATACCCCAAGGGCGCAATACATAATGTGATACCGATATTTCGAACACTACGTGTAGGCACATTCCTCCTTTTGTCACTATGGTCAGCATGATAAGGCTTTAACTGGCTTACAAAACATTTGGATACAAAAACTTCTACACTTGCTAATGCCGGAACATTGCTTATAGGAATATTCTATGATGCACACATAGACGTAATTAATTCGGAGCATATACTTATTTGTTACACCAATGCAGGATAACAGAAAAGTGTGGATATGTAACGTGATACCGATATTTCGAACACTAGTTAGAAGAAGAGTCTGGATGGTTTTCAATTAAATCTCTCTACCGAATGATCAGTAGCAGGTTAAATGTCAACGGGGTTTGTCACACAACTTATCTTTGGAGATATGGAGCTTCTCTCAAGGTGACTGCTCTAGCTTGGCTAGTGGGAAGTAATAAAGTGCTTATGGTCGACAATTTGCGGAAGAGAAAAATGATTCCTCTGAATGTGTCTTATGTGTTATCGGGATGAGGAATCAGTGAATCATGTTTTCATTCATTGCATAGTTGCAAAGAAGGTATGGGAGTGGTTTCTTGTCATGTTTGGATCTCAGTGGGTCAGGGTTCCATAGACTCTTTCTTTTTGTCTTGGCATGGTGGTGGGGGTAAAGGGAAGATAGGAAAGAAGGTTTGGCGTCTTTGTCTTGTAGCTAGGATTTCAGCATTATGGATGGAAGGAATACTCACTGTCACTGTTTTAGGAATCAGAAAGGAAATACTGGAGGTCTACAATATGGCTAAAGAGCTTGTCATGGAATGGGCAATCAAATAAAGGCTATTGTGCAAATCTGTTTCTTGAAAATTGTGCAGCTTTTTTTAGTTTCCTTTTCTTTTTTTTTTTCTTTTTTTTTCATTTTCTTTTTTCTTGTAATTCGTTAGGCTTTGGCCTTTTTGCAATAAAATCATCAAAGTTAAAAAAAAGAAGACAAAAACAACCACCATGTATTGCAATTTAACACGTACATTGTAAGTCTACCAAATATGATATGGACTACATGATAAATGAAGAGACTAGGTGGGCTGTACAACTTACGGTTCTTATTACTATCATCTAGGTGGGCTATACAATTGTATGCCCACATTCATCAACATTAACAAAATTGATGCCTGTGGGTTTCTTCTTCTTTTTGCTGTAATTTTTGTTTGTTTTAATTACTTTATGCATGGTTAATCTCCTTCAATCTGACAAACAATTGATTTTCATGTTTACTTCAAAGTTACAATCTGGTGGTGGTAGCAATCAGTCACTCCGATTTTTCCCTCTCCATCTTTATTTCAGTGATTCTCCATTTTCATGTTGGTGTTGATGAAGATAAAATGTTGCTTTTCGTTTAAGGATACATATTTGTTTTGCAGCTTCTTGTTTTGACAATTAAAGAGCTTTAATTGCCCTTTTCAGGAGGTTGCTCTTCTATTCTTCACATGCCCAGTTGGTTTGCTGTTTGCTATGGGCTTCTATCCTTCAATCCTTTAGCTCATGGGAGTGAATTTGGTGGTGCTTTGCTTTTCATGAGCAGTGGGTTTTGCTGAGCAATATCTTTTCAAATTCCAGGGTTTTAAGCTGTAGTGCAGAATCGCAGGCCATTAACAGCCCCGAGGATCTGTTCTGATTTTGAGTGATTCATAGAGTTTGGTTGTTATCATGAGATGAGCGGGCCCCATGTGGTATTTGTATGGGCTGCTCAGATGTCAGACAGTCTTTCAATGATTCATGGGTTGCTGCATCATTTTGTTTTTGAATTGGTGCAGCTGGTGCTAATTTCTTTCTTCTTTTTCTTCTTTCCTCTTTTCTTGTTTTTTTTTTTTTTCCAATGTAATGGTCTGTCTATGCATTAGTGGCTAGCTGTGTCTGTCTGCATGGGATGGTTTATTTTGCAGTGGATTCATTGATGGAGATCAGGTGTAGGCCAGTAGCAACTTGATTTTGGTCCAATTTTTTGTGCATGCATGACCTTCTGATGTTGGTATGGTGATGTCTCAGATATGGGCAATTTGTCTAGCTTTGACTGCTCAAACTAGGCCACTTGTTTATGTATTGTCAATTGTCAAACTTCATTTGAGAAGCTTTTTGGATGTCTTTGGTGTAGGTTTATATCCTGGGCTGGTACTGGTAGCATATGGAATTAGGTGCAAGCATGGGGAAAAAATGTTCATTCTCACTCTTAAGATCATTTTACAATTAAACCGAACTGCTGTGGCTGCCACTCACCAACTCTTATTAATAATAAGTAATAGCCTCATAGGTATGATGGACGATTCAAAACAACTCAAATCTCGCATCCGTTTGCTCTGCCCCTCTGATTACTCTAGGAAAACTCTTCATGGCCCACTTCCATGGTGATTGGAGCAGATTGATCTGGAAGAGATCCTGACTTCTCAAGGACCCTTTTGAATCCAATTGTGAACTGTTTGTGCCGAATATATACAGCTTTGTTATTCAAAGTGAGCTCTCTATTCCAAACCAAAGATGTTTCTGATTCAAGTACAAGCGTCCATTTGCATGCCTCTGAGAGAATCTATGCACCTAACAGAAAAAATTCCAAACAGGCTACCTGCATGTAACAACTGGTTTTTCTGACTACCTGAATCGAGAAATACTGAAGAATTCTCAGATTTATGGAAGAACATGAATTTTTTTATGTGCATTTACTGAGTACAAAATGGAAGTAGACATCCAACAACTTTAACTAATTTCCAAATGATCCTTCTGATCACTAAATCATCAATCTTTATCAGTCAGAATAATGATAACAGTTAACCATCGTCTTCCACAGACCAAGGTGATCGATGTTTGTTTGTTTGTTTGCTTGTTTGTTTGTTTGTTTTTTTTTTTTTTTTGTTTTTTTTTGTTTTTTGTTTTTTTTTCTGTTCTTTTTTAAAGGAAACAAGATGATAGCTCTCTCAGCTTAGTAATGAAAAACTCAATGCAGAACCTCTCTCCAATGTATTGTCTGAATGAATAGCTTCCAGCCATAATTCTAAAACTAGCTGACTTGACTTGCAACTCAGCCGAGTCAACTTTACTCGGTGAGATTTCTGCAGGAAACTCAAATCTGCCAGTGACTTGGCCGAGTCACATGGAAGCTTGTTGAGTGACCCACTAACTCAGTCAACTTGACCCACTCTGGACTCAGTCTGAGTCACTCATCTTCTCAGAAAGTCTTTTTAATTAAAAGTAAAAAAGATTACTTATGCCAGATTCAAACTTGCAACCTCTTTAACATGGACCCCCTCCAGGACTGACCTGGGAACTGTCGGGTGCTGGAAAAGCTGTGGGCCCCGCCATGATGCATGTGTTTTATCCATGGTGTCTGTCCATTTTGCCATCTCATTTTAGGGCATGAGGTAGATCCAAATCCTAGGTGGACCACACCACAGGAAACAGTGGTGGTTGAATGCCCACCATTAAAAACTTCACAAGGTAATAAATGTTTTGGATCAAGCTGAGATTTATGTTTTCCCTTCATCCAGTTTTGTCTAACCGAGTCAACAGGTTGGATGGCAAATAAATATTACAGTGGGCCCTAGGAAGTTTATAATGGCGGGGGTTCAATCACCACTATTTCTTGTGGTGTGGTCCACTGGAGGTTTTGGATAAAGTGGATGCCCTAAAATGAGCTAGAAAAATTGGAATGGTAGTGCGGAGAAAATATATACATCATGGTGGCCCCAAAGAGCTTCTTTTAGACCAACAAGTATCAATCTCAGCCAACATAAGAAGTTTTTAATGGTGGGTGTCAATCACCACTGTTTCTGCAGTGTGGTACGCCATAGATTTGGCTGTCTCATTTTTGGGCATGAGCTGGCAAAATGAATGGACACCAGGGATAAATTGCATGCCTCATGGTAGCTTAGTACTGTAAGGGTCACTACCAAATCCCGCTCCCCGGCAATCCCTGTCCCATAACTAAGGACATGATGAATGCGGTTGGTTGGTATGTTGATGTGTTTTATATCCAAATCGTCCATCCATTTTTTCAATTCATTTCCGGGCGTGAACTCAAAATAAAGCATATCCCAAGCTCAAGTGGACCACATCATAGGAAACAATGGGAGGAAGGATACTAAGAGTTGAAACCTTTCCATAGCTATATTTATTTGTCATCCAACTTGTTTATTTGTCATATCTCTACCAAGGGAACACACAAATATAAGCCTGTTCCAAAACTTTCTTTGTGCCCCCCGAGAGAAGTTTTTAACGGTGTGTCCAATCACTACTGTTTCCCATCGTGTGGTCCACTTGAGCCTAGGATCTGCTTCTTTTTCAGTTCATGTCCTAAAATGAGTGGGCGAAACGGATGGACAGGTTGGATATAAAACACAAGCAACACATCGCGCCACCATGGGTGTATGTGTTTTATCTATACTATTCATTCATTTTTTCCTAATCATTTTAGTAGGGGTAAGACATCTACTGTTGAAACCTTCCCAGCTCTCACAGATATAAAACACAAATATCAGCTTGATCTGAAACTTTTGTGGCCCCATGAAAATTTTCAATGGTAGGCATCTAATCCGACTGTTTTTTGTGGGGGTGGTCCACCTGAGGTTCGTAAAAGAGATGGACGGTGTGGATAAGACACCTGCATCGTGATGGGCTCCACAGAGTTTACTAATCCGCTTCCAAAGAGATTCCCGTGACAAATCCACTCCGTCAAATGCACTCTCCGTCCATCAACAAGATAACAACAGGACAAGTCAGGCAGATTGAAAACTGAAGTCGGCCACACCACATGAAACAGTTATAACGAAAAGGCCGTGTTGGAACCT
The DNA here is from genome assembly GCA_003013855.2 of Liriodendron chinense. Lineage (NCBI taxonomy): Eukaryota > Viridiplantae > Streptophyta > Magnoliopsida > Magnoliales > Magnoliaceae > Liriodendron > Liriodendron chinense. Next base: position 313,750 of record PVNU02003631.1, on the reverse strand, counting down.
TCTTGGTCCCAACCAACGATGTTTATATGTCATCCAAACCGATCATGAGGTTAGTACAACTCAGATAAACGGTAGGTACAGATATTATACCGACACAAAACTTGTGTGGTATTGCGAGACTGATGGACGGAGTGGATTTTTTAAATAAATATTTTTGTGGTATTGCGAGACTGATGGACGGAGTAGATTTTTAGCGGTCCCACATAGTTTCCGACCACACTACTTCATTTTGCCGAGTTGCAGGCAAGTAGCCTCTCCAGTCGTTTGGCACCCTACTCTACCAAAATCTTGATTTCGGAAAATGTCATCAAGAAGAGCTGCCGCTGCAGCTGCCGCTGCTGCTGCTCAAAAGGGTAAAATTCTCACCTCTCCATCTTCTATTGAAATTTCCATTTCTGCCTCTGATTCTAAAATCATAGAAAACAAGATCCCTACTCCCACCGAATTCAACCATTTGGTGAATGATCTATCCAATTCGATCCGAGCTGGTGCTTTCGTGAGGCTAGAGGATGCAGTGGGCCTCTTAGATCGTATGGTCCGCGCACAGCCGCTGCCTTCAATCCAGACCTTTAACCAGCTTTTATCTACGATTGCCAGAATGAAACACTATTCAACCGTGATTTCTTTGCATCAGGAGATGAATCGGTTGGGGATCCCATCCGATATCTGTACATGGAACATTCTTCTCAATTGTTCCTGCCGCTTGAATGGTGTCTGTTTCGGTTTCGCTGTTCTCAGTGACATCCTCAAGCGTGGCCATAAGCCGAATGCTGTGACTCTGGCCACTTTTATTAAGGTGTTTTGTATGGAAGGGCGGATTGGGGAAGCGAGTAGTTTCTTTCTGAAGACGGTAGAAATGGGATATCCTTATGATGTGGTGACGTTCGGGATACTCATCGACGGTCTTTGCAAGTCGGGGAACAGCGGAATGGCGCTTGGGTTGCTCCGGGAAATGGAGAAAGGTGTGGGTAAATGTATGCCTAACCTTTTGGTGTATACCACAATCATTGACAGTCTATGCAAAGATGGGCTCCCAAAGGAGGCCCTTAACCTCTTCTCAGAAATGGTCGGTAAAGGGATTCGGCCGGATGTTTTCACTTATAGTTGTTTAATTCATGGACTATGCAATTTAGGGCAGTGGAAAGAAGCAATGAGTATGTTCGACGAAATGTTTGATGTAGGAATCTCGCCCAATGTGACAACCTTTAACATACTAGTGAATGCTCTTTGCAAAGAAGGAATGGTTAAAGAAGCCCATGGATTACTAGAATTGATGACTCAGAGAGGCGAGGAGCCTAGCGTAATCACGTACAATGCATTGATGGATGGCTACTGTTTTACTGGCCAAATGGATAACGCATTAAAGATATTTGATTACATGGTGTCTAAAGGCCATAAACCTAGTGTTGTGACTTACAACGTGTTAATTGACGGTTATTGCAAGAATCGGATGATAGACAAGGCTATGTGGCTTTTCCGAGAAATGCCTTCCAAGGGATTGAAGTCCAATGTTGTTACTTATAGCACACTTATAGGTGGGCTGTGCCAGGCGGGGACAGTTGTGGCTGCACAAGAGCTCTTCAATGAGATGCAAACTCATGGACAATGTCCGGATGCCGTCACATACGCCATTTTGATGGATGGGCTGTGTAAAAACAAGCGTCTTGTTGAGGCAATGAAACTATTTAATGAGATGCAAATTAGAGGAATTAAACCAAATAATAAAGTTTTCGATGTCCTTATCAATAGGATATGTGAAGCTAGGGAACTCAAATATGTGAAGGAGCTTTTCAGTTGGGCCTCCACCAAGGGCTTGGGGAATAATGTTAGAACATATAACACATTAATCAATGGGCTCTGTAAAGAAGGGCTTTTGGAGGAAGCTAATGGATTGTTCTTGCAAATGGAAGAGAAGGGTTGCCAACCAGATAGTTTCACCTTCAATGCTTTAATTAGAGGCTTGCTACGAAAGAATGAGACCCTCAAGGCAATGCAACTCCTCAGCAAAATGGCTAAAAGACATTTTTCTGTGGATGCAACCACCGCATCTATGTTAGTGGGCTTGCTCACAGAGGGCGAAAAGGCTCAAGAATACCTTGGAATGCTTCATAAATTTGTGCCCTATGCCGAAGGAGAAGTGATTTTTTGAACACTGGTTCAATTTGACAAAAAAATGATTTTCATTTTTAGTTCAAAGTTACAATCTAGTGGTAGCATGCAATCATCTTTGTCCTTCCATCTTTATTTCAGTGGAATCATCTCTATTTGCTGAGGTAAAATTTCTCAACCCTTTTTATATTTTTTATACCAATTTTCTATTGAATGTTATGTTCGTGTTGTTAATTCTGATGGTGGTGGTGGTGGTGTTTGTGGTGAATATGTTTATAATGATAATATTGGACTATGTTGTTGAGTGACAAATTATGATGAAGAATGTAGCATTGGTGTGCATGTTGAGAAACGAGGGGATGATGTGTCTAAATGTGGTAATGTTGAGTGTGATTGACCGTTCTATTGTTATTATTGTTCCGCATCATCCCCCCCCCTGCGGTCCAAATGTGGTAATGTTGTGATTGACCGTTACATTGTTATTATTGTTCGGATTCCTGACAACCCCAATAATTTGTGATGATGCTTAATTGATGATGACGATCTCTGCTGCTATTGGATTTTCTGCTTGAGTTTTGAAAAAATATGTTAGTCATGTGTGTTGGTGTTGATGAAGATAGAATGTGGCTTAAGGATCCATCAAATGATTTGCAGCTTCTAGTTTTGACAATTAAGAGCTGTAATTACCCTTTTCAGGTGTTGCTTTTCTATTATTCATATGCCCAGTTGTTTTGCTGTTCACTATGGGCTTCTATCCTTCAATCCTTCAGCTCATGGGAGTGAATTTCGTGGTGCTTTGCTTATCATGAGCAGTGGGTTTTGCCGGGCAGCATCCTATCACGTTGCAGGGTTTTAAGTTGTAGTGCAGAATTGCAGGCCAGGAACAGCCCCAAAGATCTGTTCTGATTTTGATTGATTCATAGAGTTTTGTATTTGTATGGGCTGCTCAGATATCAGACAGTTTTTCAAGTGATTCATGTGTCACGGCATCATTTTGTTTTCAGATTGGTGCCACTGGTGCTGGTTTCTTTCTTCTTCTTTCTATTCTTTCTTTCTTTCCTTTCCTTTTCTCTTCTTTTCTTTCTTTCTTTCTTTCTTTTTGTTTTTTTGTTTTTTCGTTGTTCTTCTTCATTAGCTGTGTAGATGATTTCCAATAAAAAACTTGCTGACTTGAATTGAAACTCAGCTGAGTTAACTTTACAAGGTGAGATTTCTATAGGAAACTCAAATCTGCCGGTGACGTGGCCAAGTCACATAGAAACTCGTTGAGTTGACTCACTAACTCGGGCAACTTGACTCACTCTGATTCGGCCTGAGTAACTCATCTTGTCAGAAGTCTTTTCAATTAAAAGTAAAGAAGCCTACTTATGCCAGATTCAAACTTGCAACCTTTTTAGCATAAGAGGTTTTTAATGGTGGGTGTCAATGTCAATCATCATTGTTTACTGCCGTGTGCTACATATGAGATTTGGATGTGTCATTTTTGGAGAGCGGATTAGGTGAGACCCCAGCCTCACGCAAGATGGTGCGGCCCTCACCGTGAATTACCGTGGGGCCCACTTTGATGTATGTATCCTATATCCACACCGTCCATCCGTTTTTCTATATCATTATAGGGTATTATGACAAATATGAAGAAGATCTAATCATCCATTGGACCATACCATAAGAAACATCTCGTTATTGACCCATGCATGGTGGTGGGGTCCACAGAGCACTGACGAGTACCATCCTTGGTGGTTGGTACTGTAGGGGTCACTACCAAATCCCAGTACCTGACATTCCGAGTCCCATGACTAGGACGCGACAGCAGCGGAGGTGGCGTTGCCAACACGACCCTGATGTGTTGGGAGATGTGGGTCCCAACATGATGTATGTGTTTTATATCCACACCATTTTTCAGTTCATTTTGAGGCATGAACCCAAAATGAAGCAGATCCGAAGCTCAAGTGGACCACACCATAGGAAACAGTGGGGATAATTATACTCACGTTGAAACCTTTCTTGGGCTGTGTTTATTTGTCATCGAACCTATTGATAAGGTCACTCCTAATCCAAAACTTTTGTGGTCCCCAAGAAGTTTTTATTCGTGGGCATTTGATCACTACTGTTTTCTATGGTGTGGTCCACTTGAGCTTCGGATTCACCACTATTTTAGTTCATGCCCTAAAATGAGGGGGCAAAATGGATGAACGGCTTGGATGTAAAACACATACATCACTTTGGGCCCCACTGCACCCAAAACACCTACACACCACCTCTTGGGGTGTTGGCAACAGCACCTGAGCAGGTCTGGATGCCACTTGCCTTTGCCCCCGCCACAGGAAGTTCATGTGATCAGAAGCTATGTGGGGCGCACAAAGATGCCCATAACAAGTCCACTGTCTATGAGTTTTGCAAGACTATTGAACTGGATCAAGATTTCAAACACTAATGGCCTATTTAGATGACTGAGTTCTACAGTAATGCAATATAACACTCTTATATGTGGGCTGTGCCGGGTACAAAGAGTTGTGGCTGCACAAGAGCTCTTCAATGAGATGCAAGCTCATGGACAATGTCCGAATGTCTTAACATACACCATTTTGATGGATGGGTTGTGTAAAAACAAACGTCCTGTTGAGGCAATGAAACTACTTAATGAGATGCAAATTAGAGGAATCAAACCATATAATAAAGTTTTCAATGTCCTTATCAATGGGATGTGCGAAGCTAGGGAACTGAAATATGTGAAGGAGCTTTTCAGTTGGGCCTCCGCCAAGGGCTTGGGGAATAATGTTAGAACATATAACACATTACTTAATGAGCTCTGTAAAGAAGGGCTTTTGGAGGAAGCTAATGGATTGTTCTCACAAATGGAAGAGAAGGGTTGCCAACCAACAGTGTCACCTTCAATGCTTTAATTAGGGCCTTTCTACAAAAGAATGAGACCCTCACGGCAATGCAACATTCTCAGAAAAATGTCTAAAAGACATTTTTCTGTGGATGCATCCACCGCAACCATGTTAGTGGCCTTGCTCACCGAGGGCAAAAAAGGTCAAGAATACCTTGGAATGCTACATATATTTGTGCCCTAGGGCGAAGGAGAAGTGATTTGTTGGCCACTGAGTCAACATCAGCCCATTTTACATGTTGTAATGAATGTTGTTGCTTGTCGTCCATTGCCTTCTTCAGAGCTTTCCTGTATGCTGCACTGTGTAAGAATATCTATACGGATCTTCTATTATCTTGTCGAAAGGTCATCTATATGGTTAGTGAGAACTGCACGAGTTGCTTCCCTCCATGTTTAGGCAGTATTCAGTGAAATAATCAAATTACTCATTAGCTAGCTCTGTTTTGTAGATTTTTTAGACAAATTAATCAGGATATTTCCTTTTTAAAACATTTTGTTGGTGGCCCCATCTTACTAGAACTAGCGATGTTCACTTGCCTTGTTCCATCCATAGTTCAAAAACTTGATTTGATATCTAGTTGGGTCAGGCCAACTCGAAGACTCGACGAGTCTTCACTTGACTCGACTTGATATTTAAGTTTAGAAGTATCTAGCGCGTGTGGTATATTTGAAAATAACATAGTTTATAAATGCCCCGATTCAAACACGAATATGTGTTATAGCACACTGGTGGTGCGCCTTGTCTCCTTACGAGCGTTGGATGTTCAACTCTTGCCTCTCTCCGTTTTTGTTTGTTTGTTTTTAAATAGTTACTTGCTGGGTGACTCGGTTGGGTCAGTCTGAGTCACGTTGAGTTGACCTAGTTTTGGAGTCAACTCAATGCGTCTTGTCGAGTCCCCACTGAGTCAAGCTCGTTAGCAAGTTTCCAAAAAATTCAAAATCTCAAGTTGAGTTGATTAGGCCAAGTTTTGAGTTGAGCCACTGAGTTTAGAACTCTGCTTCCATTAACTGGTTAACTTAGATAGTGTGGGTTCCTGATAACTATAGTAAATTGATAACTAATGGCTATTTGCTTTATGGTAATGATGATGTAATCTCATACTGGATGTCTACAAGGTAGTTGTAAGAATTACTAACATAATGTCATAATAGGTAAAGTTATAGCTAGATCCGAAGTATAGAGTTGTGATCCTACTAGGATTGAAGATCAATTCCAATTGCAATAAATCCGAAAAATTAAATACCCAGTTTTAATGATGCAAACCACAAGATCTGAGAATTGAATAGACAAAGAAAGATAGTGACACAAACGATAGATCCCATTCCTTGCAACTAATGTGATTGAAGAGAAGCAAAATGTGCTAGGGTAAAGGTGACACATATCAAAGATGAGAGCAACAGCTGCTATATGTAATGATTTTTCATTCATGTAACCATCCGTGGAATACCGTGCATATGATTTTTATAGCCAAGAGATGCATACTATTACTAATTATGATGCTCATGGCCTTCTAACCCCATTGGTTACTTTCTACATAAAGCCCAAAGGAGAGAAAGTCTCTTCTCGTTGGCTATTGTTCCAAAAGCATCCAATGAAAACTAATATAAAACTCCTTTTTATGATCCCCTGTAAACTATGCATGTGAGTCCCTATTTTATAAAGAAACATGTGTATGGAGAAAATGGACTCGCTCTTGTGCTTGTTCGGTGTCGTTCTCGGTTCTAGTCAATGGTTCTCCGAAAGTTTTTTCTGGGCCTCGCGGGCCTTTAGACAAGGGGACCCTTTGTCCCCCTATCTCTTTCTGGTTATTGCAGAAGCCTTTAGTTGTATGCTAGCTTGGGCGCAAGAAGTGGGTCTTTTTTCTGGCTTCTCAGTGGGAACTCCTCGGCTCCAGTTTCTCATCTCCATTTTGCTGATGATATGCTTATTTTTTGTGAGGCAGACCCGGTTAAGGTGGAAGATTTGAGGAAAGTTATTATGTGCTTTGTAGTGGTCTCTGGGCTGAAAATCAATGTGTTGAAAAGTGAATTATTGGGGTGTCCATGTTTCGAAGAAGGAGCTTGACAGATTAGTGCGTTCTTTTGGATGCAAGGCTGGATTGTTTCCCGCATCCTATTTGGTCCTTCCGCTAGACTGGTGATTCACCTGTGGGACAAGGTTATTGAGAGAATTGAGAAAATTCTCTTTAAATGGAGAAGCCAAATTACCTTCATAAAGACGACTTTTTCTAATATGCCTTTATATTTTATGTCTCTTCTTAAGTGCCCTCAAACAGTGCTAGCGAGGTTGGAAAAACTAAGAAGAAATTTTCTATGGAGGGATTCCGAAGATGGTTTCAAGTTTCATTTGTTGAAACGGGAGGAGGTTTGTAAACCCATCCGCCATGGTGGGGTGGGCCTGCGTCCTCTCAAGCTTATGAACTTGACTCTTCTCGGGAAATGGCTTTGGAGATTCGGCACGGAGGAAAGCAACTCGTGGCGGGAAGTCATCTCCTCTAAGTACGGGACTCTCCCAGGGGGTTGGGAGACCAAGAGATCTTCTTTGTATAGAGGCTCCTTTATCCGGAAAGCGGCGATGTCATTGAGAGATTTGTTTTGGTAAGATGTGGCCTTCTCGGTGGGGGACGGGTCTAGGATTTGTTTCTGGGAGGACTGATGGTGTGCGATAGCACGCTTCGATATGATTTCCCTTCTTTGGCTAGCTTAGCAAATTCCCAAGAGGTGTTGGCGGCGGATTGTTATTCAATCCCATCCCCCCACCGTTATGGATGAAGAGGCAGCGACTTTAATGGATTTCTTGGGTTGATTGCAATTGATTCCCCGCAAGGAGGTCCTGACTCGTGGGTGTGGACTTCACACAGTTCAGGCCGCTTCTCAGTCAAGTCTTTTTATGAGAAGATCCAGCCTTCTCAGTCCTATATTCAGGAGCGGCATGCTTTCCACTTCTGGTTTTATGGTGTGCCCCCAAAAGTTGCAGCTGTCGCTTGGTTGGTGGGCCTGGAAGAAGGTCCTAACTGATCGACAACCTGCAAAATATATCTATGTTGATCCCTAATATGTGTTGTATGTGCAACCATGAAGCAGAAACTGAGGATCATCTATTCATTTTCTGTTCGTTTACGAGAGAGGTCTGGGATCATCTTCTTGTGGAGTTTGGGGTGTTGTGGGTGATGCCGATGTCAGTTCGGGATCTTCTTTGGGCTTGGCATGGAGGAGGAAGCAGGGCTGGCCACCGCTCGAAAATGGCACCTTTCTCTGTTAGCTATTTGGTGGGCCTTGTGGGGAGAGAGGAATAGGCGGCGTTTTCAGAATCGGTCGAGATCTGTCCGAGCGATTATTCTTGGAGTCACCTCATTGTTAGCAGATTGTCTGGGGATGTAGTTTTTTTCCCTTGTTAGCAGTTTTGTTGCATGTAACTTGTGCCTTGTTTTCTCCATTTTTCAGTTTTTTCTGTTCTGCTTTGCTGTTTGGTTTTTCTTAATAAAATTTTATCATCCTTCAAAAAAAAAGAAGAAAAGAAAAAAAATACATCCCGATAAGCATTGGTATAGGATTGGTACAGACTACAGAAAAGGAAACTAGATTATTCTAAAGAGAATAATCCCATCGAACCTTCCTATACACCGATAAGAGTTCTCGTATTTCAACCATAAGAGTTGTTATGTCCAATGTAATGGTCTATGTATTGGGTACCATTTGCCTACTTGAAAATGATCGATGTGTCATTGGAGGAAGGGACACTTGATTCACCTGTCATGTAATCGGGTGCTCCTCAATTCATGACTTACAAATGTAGCATGGAAGAGGAAGGAGCCCAAAGATAAGCTCATTCTTTAATAACTTGGTGTACTTGTCCTTGGTGAGTGTAACTGTCCCCAGATGTACTTGGCTGCTGAGACTTTGGAATGGAACTAGCTCTACGAGACCTATTGCTTTCTCCATAATAAGATAACCTGATTTGCCCAAGCTAGCTCTCTATGGATGTCCCAGGATCTCTCCACTATGATTAATCAGCCCCAGTGTTTTAAATAGCGAATAGCGTGTAGCGTAGCCTTCACCTCTCTGAAGCGTGAGGCGTAAGCTACATAGCGTGTAGCGTAAGCTACACAACACTTAGATTTTGAATCAAGGTTGCACTTGGTTGCACCAAATTAGATGATTAATAATAAAATTTAACAAAATTTCATGATATTTGGTGCAACAAATGCAGCCTAAAGTAACAGCAAGGGTAATGATTAAGTATAAAAGTGAAGAAAGAGCAACAAAACCGATTTAAAACTATTTCTTATATTATTTTACTATAAGCATCGAAAAGACTAATGAATTTTCATTGAAATAGAATTATGTAACAAATCATTTTTAATGATTGATTTTAATGTTATTGTGAAAAATGACTTGTAATGTGAGCTATGTAGCGTGTAGCGTAGTCTATGAAGTGTGTAGCGTAGGCTACACGCAACTTAAGCTATTTTCATGAACTACGTAGCGTTTAGGCTAAGCTACGCTACGTAGCGTAAGCTACACGCTACATAGCGTAGCTATTTAAAACACTGATCAGCCCACAATGAGTACACTTTTGTGGACCGCAAGCTTCACCTAAACCATTATGATCGCCTTTACCACCTTAACTGCTACTTTGACTACCTTGACCACCACGATTACCTCATCTAGCAAACGACACTAACGAAGATTTATCACTAGGTCCATTAGCACTGATGGAAGAACCAAGGGACCTACACCAAAGATGAGCATAAACTTCCTTAATTAAGAGATGGAACATTTCTACCACCCAATATCTATGCTCAGATCGGCTCATATTTTGGTTTCAAACCATATGGGAATTTGGCCACAGAACTTTGCAAGTTGTTTCTCCATATTACCAGCAAGAAAAATATTCCAAAACGGTTAGATAATAGTTTGGTCGTAACTGTTATGCATTATGGGGTCGTAATGCCTGTTATGGAAAAATTAACCCGTAATGGTCTATTAAGGGGCCATATATATATATATATATATATATATATATATATTTTAAATGCCCTAACGGTTGTTACAACTTGTATCATAATGGTAACAACATTGGCCATTATGGCCACTATTTTCGTTATGGAATACCTTCCTAGTGAGGGGTTGATACACATTCAACTCCCACATTTCTCTGAGTTTTGAGTAATATTCACCTATTTCCTTGTTGGAAAGCGAAAAATCTCTTCAAATAATTGGTGTGTATGAGTGATGTTTTTGTTTGATGAATATATCTCTCGTGGAGTATACCAAACCTCATTCGTTTTATCTAGAAACACTGCTAACAGATGTTTCTATACTATTCTACTACCACGTCATAATCTGAGCATTGTCCTAAATCCATTCATCATATTTACTTCCTTCTCATCCGATTTCTCCTATTGTTTCCCTTGGCTGTCAAGACTTGTATAAATTTAGAATACTGGCCATTCAACTTGAAAGCGGATATTTGTAGCCTCAAAAAGTCAGATGGATTTATGAACCTGATTATTTTCTTACCTTTTGTCTCCATTACAAATAGAGGCAATAAAAACCAGAAGAAATGGATATACAATGGTCACAGAAATTAGGGCTAATGCTTTTGAAAACTTGAATGCTCCAGCCAAACAATCCAACACAATATATACACAATACAGGATGCATCAATCAGCCCATACACTTTAACCAAATACTAGAAAGAACTACGATCATCTACACATTGCCTACACCATTTACAAGTAGGTCATTGAAGAGGCAAGTGCACCGAAAATAACCCTAAGTTTCTTAAGAAGCTATGAGCAAGAGAGAAAATGAAGGAAATGAAGAGAAGGTTTTGATAGGTAAGTGAAAAGCAAGTGGTTGGAACTTGATCGATTACCACTCTGATACCATCTAAATTGATGTCAGAGAGGAGACAATGGAAAAGAGAGGAAGAGAATGGGGAAGGAAGAGAGAGGGCTGGACATTGTCCACCCTCTTGCTTGCATGAACTCAAGTTGTAAAACCAAAATGACAAAAATGCCCCCCACTTATTGCAATTTATAACATGTACAAAAGTGTACCAAATATGACCAGGGGCTACATGATAAATAAAGAGACTCGGTGGGCCGTACAACTTTATGGTCCTTATTACTATTGTTGGAAGAGCCTTCAAACAAGGTCCCTGGACTGTGCATCGACCGGTAATGACCGGTCGGACGGTGGGGGCCGACCGGTCTTGACTGGTCGGCCAGTGTTAAGGCAGATGTGAATCTGTGTTCTATTTTCTCCCTGGACTATTTTTTAGGTTGGTCCGACCGGTCATGACCGGTTGGCCGTGTATGCGGTGTGTTACACAGTTACGTGGTTTCTTACGCTATTGTGCGGATTTGCGTAAGATGTTTCTATTTTCGGGATTCTTGCTATATATATGGTATGAATCCAAACTTAGATGTAATCCTAAGGTGTCCAAGGTTTCCTAAGTAGGTTAGGAAGAGGGGAGAGTGTTTTGAGAGAGAGAGAGAGAGAGAGAGAGAGAGAGAGAGAGAGCTTGGGTTTTCTTTGTTTTTCTTGCTTGTGGGCTGTCAATCTCTGTGATCTTCTGTTAATCATAGTGGATCGCTTTGCGCCGTGGTTTTTTACCCGTTGAGGGGTTTTTACACATAAAATCGAATTGTCTCCTGTGGTTGAATGCTTGTGTGGTGTGATTGCATTGTGTTTCTCGTTTGATTGCATATTCCGCTATGGTGTTGTTCGGCTTCCGTTGCCGGCGTCCTTATTCCCAACAAGTGGTATCAAAGCTAAGGTTGGTAGGCATTACGCTGATACCGACAAGTGGTATTAGAGCTAAAGTTGGGGTGTAGTAGAATTCGGATCTGAGACGAGAAGATGGGATGAAGCACAAGGTTCGAGGTAGAGAAGTTCTCTGGCAAAAATAACTTTGAGCTTGGAAGGTGAAGATCGATTCCCTTCTAGTTCAGCAAGGGCTTGATGAAGCTCTTGGAAAGCGACCCGATGCTATGAAAGAGTATGAGTGGACGAAGCTCGACAAGAAGGCTAGAACCTCGATCCTGTTATGCCTTACGGATGATGTCCTATATCACGTTACGAAGGAGAAGACAACCGTTAATATGATGACGAAACTAGAGAAGGTCTATGCTAAGAAATCTTTAGAGAACCAGATGTATCTGTTGATGCAGTTGTTCACCTTGAGGATGGTGGAGGGGACGGATGTGGAGGACCACTTAAGCACGTTCAATCGGCTGGTTTGCAAGTTAGTGGAGATAGATGAGCTGATGAAGGATGAATATCAAGCATGCATCCTGCTGAATTCTCTTCCAGATTTATATGAGTCATTCGGGGACTCTATGTGTGCAGGGAGAGAGACCATCAACGTCGAGACCGTTATCTCAGTCCTCCAGTCGAAGGCGATGAGAAAGAAAATCGGTGACGTGGGTTCTCGTTCTTCCTCAGAGGCACTAATTATGAGGGGAAGAAATTCCAAGTATGGTGGGGGATATTCGAAATCGGGATCTAAGGCCAAGAGCAAAGGAAAAACCAAGGTGAAGTGCTGGAGTTGTGGTCAGGAAGGCCACATGAAAGGGGATTGTCAGAATCCCAAGTTGAAGCAAGAGAAGTATGGAAATTCTTCTAGAGAGGGAGCCAATACCGTAGAGAACAGTAGCGATCTTTGTGAAGTTCTGACTGTATCTGGCAAGGGATCTCACAGTAGAGAGTGGATTCTGGATTTAGGGGCTTCATGTCACATTTGTCCTAACCGGAGTTCATTCACGACATACAAGGAGTATAGTGGTGAATTAGTGTTTGTGGGCGATGGCTGCGCTCATAAGGTTGTAGGTATTGGTACGGTGCGCATCAGGATGTTCGATGAGATCGAATGAGTCCTGGAAGATGTAAAGCATGTCCCCAAGATGAAGATGAATGTGATCTCTCTTGGTGCACTCGAGGCGAAATGGTGCATGTTCATCGACCGCGATCGTTGTTGTAAAGTGATGAATGGGCCACTCGTGTGGATGAAGGTACGGAGGTGTGGTCATCTTTACAAGTTGATCGAGAGCACTATTCACGGTGGAGCTGCAGGATCGACAGCGGGATCCACGGTTGCTCGTATGTGGCAAGTGCCCAAGGGCCACATAAGAACAGCGAAAAAGGGCATGAAAGTACAAAGTTAGGGTTGATGGAGGCACGAGAAGCGGTGGAGCTATGATGAAGATGAGATGACGAAGAAAGCGAGGATGTTCTGATTCGACGTTTGAAGCCTCAGTAGAGTTTGTTGGAAGAGCCTTCAAACAAGGTCCCTGGAATGTGCACCGACCGGTCGGCCAGTGTTGAGACAGGCGTGAATCTGTGTTGTATTTTCTCCCTGGACTGTTTTTTGGGTCGGTCCGACCGGTTATGACCGGTCGGCTGTGTATGCAATGTGTTACACAGTTACGCAGTTTCTTACGCTATTGCACGGATTTGCGTAAGATGTTTCTATTTTCGGGATTCTTGCTATATATATGGTATGAATCCAAACTTAGATGTAATCATAAGGTGTCCAAGGTCTCCTAAGTAGGTTAGGAAGAGGGGAGAGTGTTTTGAGAGAGAGAGAGAGAGAGAGAGAGAGAGAGAGAGAGCTTGGTTTTTCTTTGTTTTTCTTGCTTGTGGGCTGTCAATCTCTGTAATCTTCTGTTAATCATAGTGGATCGCTTTGTGCTATGGTTTTTTACCCGTTGAGGGGTTTTTCCACGTAAAATCGGATTGTTTCTTGTGGTTGAATGCTTGTGTGGTGTGATTGCATTGTGTTTCTCGTTTCATCGCATATTCCGCTGTGGTGTTGTTCGGCTTCCGCTTCCGTTGCCGGCGTCCTTATTCCCAACAACTATCATCTAGGCAAGCTATACAATCCTACGCCCACATTCATCAATATTAACATATATAATTGATGCATTCGGATTTTCTTCTTCTTTTTGCTGTAATTTTTGTTTGTTTTAATTACTTTATGCATGGTTAATCTCCTTCAATCTGACAAACAATTGATTTTCATTTTTAGTTCAAAGTTGCAATCTAGTGGTAGCAAGCAATCATCTTTCTTTTTCCATCTTTATTTCAGTGATTCTCTATTTTGCTGAGGTAAAATTTCTCTGCCCTTTTTATATTTTTTATACCAATTTTCTATTGAATGTTATGTTCGTGATGTTAATTATGATGGTGGTGGTGGTGTTTGTGGTGAATATGTTTATGATGATAATATTGGACTATGTTGTTGAACGACAGATTATGATGAAGACTATAGCATTGGGATGTGCCTGTTGAGAAATGAGGGGGATGATGTGGGTCCCCCGTCTCTCTCTCACTTTGTGTCCAAATGTGGTAATGTTGAGTGTGATTCATGATGAAAGTCAGGCCCTTGATTTGGTGGAATGGCAGAACAGTATCGATGTAGTCAACCCCAATAAATTGGGATAAGGCTTAAATGACGATGATGATCTCTGCTGCTATTGGATTTTCTGCTTGAGTTCTGAAAAAATATGTTAGTCATGTGTCATGTGTGTTGGTGTTGATGAAGATAGAATGTGGCTTTTGGTTTAAGGATCCATCAAATGATTTGCAGCTTCTAGTTGTGAGAATTAAGAGCTCTAATTACCCTTTTTGGGAGTCGCTCTTCTATTCTTCACATGCCCAGTTGGTTTGCTGTTCGCTATGGGCTTCTATCCTTCAGCTCATGGGAGTGAATTTGGTGGTGCTTTGCTTGTCATGAGCAGTGGGGTTTTGCTGGGCGGCATCATATCACATTGCAGGGTTTTAAGTTGTAGTGCAGAATTGCAGGTCAGGAACAACCCCAAGGATCTGTTCTGATTTTGATTGCTTCATAGAGTTTTGTATTTATCATGAGGTGGGCTGGCCCTATGTGCTATTTGTATGGGCTGCTCAGATGTCAGACAACTTTTCAAGTGATTCATGTGTCGCGGCATCATTTTGTTTTCAAATTGGTGCAGCTGGTGCTGGTTTCTTTCTTCTTCTTCTTACTACTTTTCTTTCTTTCCTTTTTTTTTTTTTAAGTAGCTGAGTGCAGATGATGTCCAATGTAATGGTCTATCTATGCATTCGTGGCTTGCTGTTGCCCTTTGCATGGGATGGTTTATTTTGCAGTGGATTCATTGATGGAGATCAGGTGCAGGCTAGTAGCAGCTTGATTTCGGTCCAATGTTTTGGGCATTCATGACCTTCTGATGTTGGTATGGTGATGTCTCAGATATGGGCAATTTGTCTAGCTTTGAGTGGTCAAAAGTAGGCCACTTGTTTATGCATTGTCAGTTTGCAAACTTCATGTGAGAAGCTTTACCAATCTCCTTAAGTGTATGTTTAATTACTGGGCTGGTAGCACATGGAATTAGGTGCCAGCATGGGGAAGATAAATGCTCTTTCCCACTCTTATGATCATTTTCCTATTAAATCCAACTGTTGTGGCTGCCAGTGACCAGCTATTAATTACAAGTCATAGCCTCATAGGTAGTTATGGACTATTCAAAATAACTCAATCTCACATCTGTTTCTTCTGCCTGTCTGATTGCTCCAGGAAAACTCTTCATGGCCCACTTCCATGGTGATTGGAGCAGATTGATCTGGAAGAGATCCTGACTTCTCAAGGACCCCCTTGAGTCCAATCCTGAATTGTTTGTGATGAATATATACAGCTTTGTCACTCAATTTAGCTCACATCAAAGTGTGATCTCTGTTGCTTTCATCACTACATTCATTGACTGTCGCTGGTTGGCTGATTTTGCACCAAGAGAAATTTAAATCAATATCGAAGTTAGTATTTCCAAACCAAATATGTTTCTGATTCAAGTACAAGCGTCCACCTGCATGCCTCTGACATAATCCATGCAGCCTAACATAGAAATTCCAAGCAGGCTACATGTATATAACATTTAGATTTTTCTTACTACCTCAATCAAGAAATAGTGAAGAATTCTTGAATGTACTGAAGAACTTGAAAGAATTTATGTGCAATTGCTGAGTACAAAATGGAACTTGACATCCAACAACTTAATTAATTTCCAAATAATCCTTTTGATCACTAAATCATTGGTCTTTATCAGTTGAAAGGATAATTGATTACTGATATACCATCATCTTCCATAAACCAAGGTATTTGATTTATTTATTTTTCTTTCCTTCTTTTAAGCTCTTTAAAGAAACAAAATGATAACTTTCTCTCAACCTGTTCAGCTTTATAATGAAGAATGGAGTGTAGAAGCTCTCCAAATGTATTTTGTCTGAATTAACAACTTCCAACTATAGTTTTAAAACTTGCCTGACTAGAATCGAAACTCAGCTGAGTTAACTTGGCGAGATTTCTACAGGAAACTTGAATTGGCTGGTGATATGGCCGAATCACATAGAAACTCATTGAGTTGACCCACTAACTTGAACAAGTCGACTCACCCTGACTGGGTCTGAGTCACTCATCTTGTCAGAAGACATTTCAATTAAAAAGAAGCTTGCTTACTCTAGATTCAAACTTCACAACCTTTTTAACATTAAGAAGGTTTTAATGGCGGGCACTGTATCATGTGGTGCGGTCCGTTACGTCCGTATGAGATTTGAATGTTTCGTTCTTTGGGCATGAGCTGGCAAATGGATGGCCGTTGTGGATAAAACACATGCATCATGGTGGGGTCCACCAAGCACCCTTGGTACTGTTGGGGTCACTATCAAATCCCAGTCAACGGTCGTGGAAGTGGTAGGTTGATGTGTTGGGAGCTGTGGCCCAATGTGATGTATATGTTTTATATCCACCGTCCATCCGTTTTTCCAGCTCATTTTAGGACATTAATCCCAAAAACGAAGCAAATCTGACGCTTAAGTGGACCACACCATAGGAAACAGTGGGGATAATGATGCTCACGTTGAAACCTTTCTAGGACTGTTTTTATTTGTCATCCAACCATGTTGATAAGTCACTCATACCTGGATGAAGGTAAAATACAAATATCTGCCTGATCCAAAACTTGTGGACCCCCAAGAAGTTTTTATTGGTGGGCATTCAATCACCACTGTTTCCTCTGGTGTGGTCCACTTGAGCTTCTGATCTACTTTATATATTAGTTCATACTCTAAAGTGAGGGGGCAAAACGGATGGATGGTTTGGATATAAAACATATGCGTCACGTTGGGCCCCACTGCACCCAAGATACAGACACACCACCGCTTGGGGTGGTGCTGGCAACACCACCAGATCAAGGTCTGGATGCCACTTGCCTTTCCCCAGCCACAGGAAGTTCCTGTGATTGGAAGCTTTGTGGGGCTCGCAAAGATGCCCATGACAAATCCACTCCGTTTATCAGTTTTGCAAGACTACAGAAGGACTGGATCTGGATTCCAAACACCCAAGTAGATCCAAAACTCATGTGGGCCGCACCACACCAAAGAGTAAGAAGTGAAAGAAAGAGTCAAGAAGAAAAACGTCCACCGTTGAAACCTTCTTTTAAGTTGGTACATGAAAAGCTTCATGGTCCCCATGTGTTTTATCCATGCCTCATCATTTTGTCCGCTCATTTTAGAGCATGAATTCAGAAATGAGATGCACCACAGTAACCGGTTGGTATAACGACGCAACCTGTTAACAAAGTCACGTAAACCTGGATATAAGGAAAAATACAAATATGGTAGATCCAAAACTAGGCATGCAGTTTTCAAAGAGGCATCTTGAATCAGAATTCAAATCTTCTACTGGTTGTCAAATAGAAAAAAATTTCTGTTTAGAGTCTTTTCAGTAGTCCACATCATACTGCTCCAAACATGGTTGTCCTGTTTGGCAACCAACAGAGGATCCGGATTCCTTGAATCATCGCTGTTTCTCGTGGAGTTTGGATCCTATGTTGGCTGCCAAACAGGAAAACTTATTAAGAGCCTTTTTATTGGTCCACACCATTACTTAGGTGTGCAACCATGTCACATCCTTATGGGAGCAGAATAGGTGAGACCCCGAATCCACCTAAGTGGGTGGGATCCCCGATTGTGGGGCCACTGTGATGTATGTGTCTACATCCATGCCGTCCATCTGTATTGAAAGTTCATTTTGGGGGATGGTCCAAAAAATGAAGCAGTTCCAAATCCCAGATGGGCCATGGTATAGGAAACCGTGGTGATTGACCATTAAAAACTTCCTGTGGACCACAAAATCTTTGGATCAAGATGATGTTTACGTGGTCTCTTCATCTAGGTGTTTGTGACCTTATCAACAGGTTGGATGGCAAATAAACATTCCGGGTGGAATCCATGAAGTTTTTAATGATAGAGATTCAATCATGACTGTTTCTGTGGTGTGGTCCACCTAAAATTTGAGTCAACTTCATTTTTGAGATCATACACTAAAATGAGCTTTCAAAATGGTTGAACGGTGTGGATTTAAGACACATACATCACTGTGAGGCCCAGAGTCAGGGGTCCCACCCACCTCACGTATCCTGCGTGTCACCTAATCCGCTCCCCATCCTTATATTGATCCCACCTCAGTGCAACCTGATCACCCTGAAATCATGCAGTGAGACGTAGACCAATGAAAAGTTTCCAAATAGGTTCCCTGTTTGGCAGCCAACAAAGGATCCAGATTCTTTCTTATGACATGGTCCTCTTGAGATTTTGATTTGCCTCAATTTTGAACTCATGTCCGAAAATGAGCTGACAAAATAGATGGGCAGTGTGGATAAAAGTATAAAACACATACATGACGTGCAGAGCTTTTTCAGAACCGACTATACCGAATGCAGAGTCTCTAGGGCTGTGCACGGTTCGGTCGGTTCAGTTTTGAGGGAAAATATCCAACCGAACCGACTTAGTCGGTTTTGAATATTTAACAACCGAACCGAATCGATGAACTATCACCGACCGAACCGAACCGGATAAATTCGGGTCGGTTCGGTTTTGTCTGTTTATCGGTTTGGGCCTCAATCCAAAACTTTTGTGGCCCATTAAATGCTTCTAATGGTTATTCATCATTGTTTCCAATGGTATTGTTTACTTGATTTGGATCTTCTCGAGGTTTGGAATCATGTCCTAAAATGATAGATGAAAACAGATGAACGGAATAGATATACAAAACATAAATCAAGGTGGGCTCCACACAGTTAGGATAACACCCACTAAACTATTACCCTAATTCACTTCGTTACTGTGCTGCAGAGTCCGTGTCTACGTAAAATTCCTTTACTTGACATGAGGTAATTGGTAATGTAGTTTAAATGGGCCTCACTATCATGCATTTTAAAAATTCACTCCAACTAGCAAGTAATTAACCCAATTTTAAGCCTAAAGATGAGAAACCAACGTCGTCTTTAATACAGGTGGACCACACAATTGGAAATAGTGTACATGCCACATTACCCTTCCAAACTCTTTTAATTTTCTTGGTGTGGCCCACTTGAATTATAGATAAAGATGATATTTCAGTCTTGGGCCTAACTTGGGGTGGCACCTTACTGGTTAGAGTGGATTTCACGTAAATATTGAAGTGGGGCCAGCCTCAACTTGTCACACATATACACACAGATCAGTCCGGTTCGGTTGAAAACGGTTTATAATTTTCACAAACTGACAATCGAACCGTCACTCTCAATTTTTTATATTAAAAAACCGACCTGACCCGAAGTAGATTGGAAAACCGACCGAAATCGATCGGTTCGATCAGTTTTATCGGTTTTATCGGTTTTTTGAGCAGCCCTAAGAGTCTCCTTGAACCGACCATGATGATTGTATGCCATCCAAACCGTTATCCCACAGCGTTTCCAATGGTGGGCAATCAACTCCCTCTCTTTCCTGTAGTGTCGCCCACCTAAGTTCTGAATATCCCTAATTTTTACAATCGTGTTCTATTGTGGTCCAGCGAAACTGATGGACGGAGTTGATTTGTCATGCATCTATTAGACCCCACATTGCTTCCAACCACATGAATTCGCGTCCCATAACCATATCTCGGCACTCCACCTTCGCCCCCTACAAAATTCTTCGATTTCGGAAAATGGCGTCGAGAAGAGCTGCAGCTGCCGCTGCTCAAAAGGGTAAAACTCTTTCCTCTCCATCTTCTATTGGAATTAACATTTCTACCTCTTGTTCTAGAATCATAGAAAACAAGATTCCTACTCCAACCCAATTCAACCATTTGGTGAATGATCTATCCAATTCGATCCGGACCGGTGCTTTTGTGAGCTTAGATGATGCAGTCGGCCTCTTCGAGCGTATGGTCAGCGTGCAGCCACTGCCTTCGATCCAGAACTTTAATCACCTGTTAGCTACGATTGCCAGAATGAAACACTATTCGACTGTGATGTCTTTGCATCGGGAAATGAACTGGTTAGGTATCCCATCCAATATTTATACATGGAACATTCTTCTCAATAGTTCCTGCCGCTTGAATGGCGTCAGTTTCGGTTTCACTGTTCTCGGCAACATCCTAAAACGTGGCCATGAGCTGGATGCCGCAACTCTGGGCACTTTTATTAAGGGGTTTTGTATGGAAAGGCGGATTGGGGAAGCGAGTCGTTTCTTTCTGAAGATAGTAGAAATGGGATATCCTTATGATGTGGTGACATTCGGGACACTCATCGATGGTCTTTGCAAGTCGGGAAACAATGGAATGGCACTTGGGTTGCTCCAGGCAATGGAGAAGGGTGTGGGTAAATGTAGACCTAACCTTACTGTGTATACCACAATCATCGACGGTCTATGCAAAGATGGGCTCGCAAAGGAGGCCCTTAACCTCTTCTTAGAAATGGTCAGTAAAGGGATTCAGCCAAATGTTTTCACTTACAGTTCTTTAATTCATGGACTATGCAATTTAGGGCAGGTGGAAAGAAGCAATGAGTCTGTTCGAGGAAATGTTGGAAGGAGGAATCTCGCCCGATGTGACAACCTTCAACATATTGGTGAATGCTCTTTGCAAAGAAGGAATGGTTAATGAAGCCCATGGATTACTAGAATTGATGGCTGAGAGAGGTGAGGAGCCTAACGTAATCACGTACACTGCATTGATGGATGGCTACTGTTTTACTGGACAAATGGATGCCGCCTTAAAGACATTTGATTACATGATTTGTAAAGGCCATAAGCCTTGTGTTGTGACTTATAGCATGTTAATCAATGGCTATTGCAAGAATCAGATGGTAGACAAGGCTATGCGGCTTTTCCGAGAAATGCCTTGCAAGGGATTGAAGCCTAATGTTGTTACTTATAGCACTCTTATAGGTGGGTTGTGCCGGGTACAGAGAGTTGTGGCTGCAGAAGAGCTCTTCAATGAGATGAAAGCTGATGGACAATGTCCAGATGCCTTCACATATGCCATTTTGATGGATGGGCTGTGTAAAAACGAGCGTCCTGTTGAGGCAATGAAGCTACTTAATGAGATGCAAATTAGAGGAATTAAACCAAATGATAAAGTTTTCGATGTCCTTATCAGTGGAATGTGCGAAGCTAGGGAACTGAAATATGTGAAGGAGCTTTTCAGTTGGGCCTCCACCAAGGGCTTGGGGAATAATGTTAGAACATATAACACATTAATTCATGGGCTCTGTAAAGAAGGGCTTTTGGAGGAAGCTAATGGATTGTTCTTGCAAATGGAAGAGAAGGGTTGCCAACCAGACTGTATCACATTCAATGCTTTAATTAGGGCCTTTCTACGAAAGAATGAGACCGTCAAGGCAATGCAACTTCTCAGCGAAATGGCTAAAAGACATTTTTCTGCGGATGCATCCACCGCAACTATGTTAGTGGGCTTGCTCATTGAGGGCGAAAAAGATCAAGAATACCTTGGAATGCTACATAAATTTGTGCCCTAGGGCGAAGGAGAAGTGATTTGCTGAACACAGATTCAACATCAGCCACCTTTTCCCCCCCCCCCCTAAAGCCGTAGTGACAATTACAGCCCGTATCATAATGTTAACAGCAGTGGCCGTTATGGCCATTACCATTAGCGATCTCCTTGTTGGAAAGCAAAAAATCTCTTCCAATAATTGGAATGTATGTGTGATGTTTTTGTTTGATGAATACATTTCTCGTGGAGTATTGCAAGTCTCATTTGCTGTATCTAGAAAATCTCTAACAAACGTTTCCATACTATTCCATCCCCTTGTCACAATCTGAGCATTGATCTAGATCCCTTCATCATATTTACTTCCTTCCAATCCGATTTCTCCTATTGTTTCCCTTGGCTGTCAAGACTTGTATAGATTTACAAATAAAAGCCAGAAGAAACGGATATACAATGCTTGCAGAAATAAGGTTTAACGCTTCTGGAAACATGAATGCTTTAGCCACACAATCCAACACAATGTATACACAATACTAGATGCACCAAACAGCCATACGCTTGAGATTGTTGGATATGTTGAGCAAGGCATGCCTTTGGTCTTTCGAAGATATTCGATGAGGTGGTTAGAAGAATAGTCCGGCAGGTTCTCAGTTAAATCTCTCTACTGAATGATTAGTGGTGTGTTAAATATCAACTAGTTTAGTCACAAAACTTATCTTTGGAGATATGGCACTGCTTTGAAGGTGGCTGCTCTAGCTTGGCTAGTGGGAAGTAACATAGTGCTCATGGTCGAAAATTTGCGCAAGAGAAATAAAGGTTATTTTGCAGATCAGTTTCTTGAAAATTGGGCAGATTTTTGTAGATTCTTTTTCTTTTTCTTCTTTCTTTTCTTGTAATTCTTTAGGCTTTGGCCTCTTTTCAATAAAATCATGAAAGTTGAAAAAAAAAAAAAAAAAAAAAAAAAAAGACGAAACCCCCCACATATTGCAATTTAACATGTACTCTGTAGGTCTACCAAATATGACTATGGACTTCATGATAAATAAAGAGACTAGGTGGGCTGTACAACTTTACGGTCTTTATTACTATCATCTAGGTGGGCTATACAATCATATGCCCACATTTAGCAACATTAATATAATTAATGCATACTGGTTTCTTCTTCTTTTTGCTGTAATTTTTGTTTGTTTTAATTACTTTATGCATGGTTAAATCTCCTTCAATCTGACAAACAATTGATTTTCATGTTTTGATCGAAGTTACAATCTGGTGGTAGCAACCGAGCACTTCGATCTTTCTCTCTCCATCTGTATTTCAGTGATTCTCTATTTGCTGAGCTAAAATTTCTCTCTTTTCTATTTTTTTTTATACCCTTCTATTGAATGTGATGTCTATGATGTTGGTTACGATGGTGGTGGTGATTATGGTTGTGATGGTAATATTGGACTATGTTGTTGAACGACATGATGATGAATGTAGCATTGGGATGTGCATGTTTGGCAATGAGGTGGGGGATGATGTGATGTTGAGATTGAGATTGAGATGACGATGAATGTTGGTGTTGACAAAGATAGAGTATAGCTTTTGGTTTAAGGATCCATCAAATGATTTGCAGCTTCTTGTGTTGTCAATTAAGAGCTCTAATTGTCCATTGCAGGAGTTGCTCTTCTATTCTTCATATGCCCAGTTGGTTAGCTGTTCACTACGAGTACGGGCTTCTATCCTTCAATCCTTACCTCATGGGAGTGAATTTGGTGGTGCTTTGCTTGTCATGTGCAGTGGGGTTTTGCTGGGCAGCATCCTATCAAATTGCAGGGTTTTAAATTGTAGTGCAGAATTGCAGACCAGGATCAGCCCCAAGAATCTGTTCTGATTTTGATTGATTCATAGAGTTTGGTTGTTATCATGAGATGGGCTGGCCCCATGTGCTATTATTTGTATGAGCTGCTGATCAAATGTCAGACATTCTTTCAGTGATTCATGGGTCGCAGCATCATTTTGTTTTCAAATTGGTGCAGCTGGTGCTGGTTTCTTCTTTCTTCTTCCTCTCCCTTCTTGTCTTTTTTTTTAGTAGCTGAGTGCAGATGATGTCCAATGTAATGGTTTATGGCTAGCTGTTGCTGTCTGCATGGGATGGTTTATTTTGCAGTGGATTCATTGATGGAGACCAGGTGCAGGCCACTAGCAGCTTGATTTTGGTCCAATTTTTTGTTTATTCATGGCCTTCTGATGTTGGTATGGTGATGTCTCAGATATGGGTAATTTGTCTAGCTTTGAGTACTCAAAAGTAGGCCACTCATTCATGCATTGTCAATTTGCAAACTTCATGTGAGGAGCTTTTCCAATCTCCATGGTATAGGTTTATATCCTGGGCTCGTAGCGTGTGGAATTAGGTGCAAGCATGGGGAAGAAAAATGCTCATTTCCACTCTTATGATCATTTTACAATTAAACCCGACTGCTGTGGCTGCCAGTGACCAACTCTTATTAATAACAACTGAGTCTCACATCTGTTTTTTCTGCCTGTCGGATTGCTCTAGGAAAGCTCTGCATGGCCCACTTCCATGGTGATTGGAGCAGATTGATCTCGAAGAGATTCTGACTTCTCAAGGACCTTTTTAAGTCCAATTGTGAACTGTTTGTGATGAATATATACAGCTTTGTTGCTCAATTCAGCTCACATCAATGCAAGCTTTTTATTGCTTTCATTATTCCTACATTCACTTGGTGTTGCTCGCTGGCTGATTTTACACAGAAATTTAAATCAATATGGAAGTTAGTATTTGCAACCCAGATATGTTTCTGATTCACGTTCAAGCATCCATTTGCATGCCTCCGGCAGAATCCATGCTGCCTAATAGACAAACTCCAAATCAATATGGAAGTTAGTATTTTCAACCCAGATATGTTTCTGATTCAAGTACAAGCATCCATTTGCATGCCTCTGGCAGAATCCATGCTGCCTAATAGACTAACTCCAAGAAGGTTGTCTGTCGGGCTGGGCTTGGGCTGGAGCATCGGGCCTGGGTCCGGGCTTAAATTTTTAGCCTGTTTTTTAAGTAGGCTGGGCTTGCACTCAGCCGTCCAAAAGCCCGATAGTTCAGCCCGGCCGGATATATTTTCAAAAATAAAATCCCCTTTAAAAAGTTTTCCCCTTGGGTTTATATGAAAAAAAACAATTTGAGGAATGATCAAAGTTATTGGGTGTGACAGAGCATGACTTTGACACTTTGACGAACACATTTGATTGGCCTGACTAGAGATGGGAAGATTACCTAAAGGTTAATGTTGACCTTATTATATTTATATTATATAATCTAATAAAAAACTAATGTCATTAACTAAAGTATGCCTTAACTTTGTTTTTATCACACCCACACCCACGTGCAAGACACTTTTGCAATAGGCCATTGCAACTTGTAGATGAGATTATGGTCTTATTTGATGGCATATTAGCAACTGGATCAACTAGTTGGAGTTCACATAGGGAATGTACGCTCGAGGATGGATCTCCATCTTAACCAATTGAAGGTCTCTCATAGATTGCGACCAAACTAGACATGCAAACTCTTCCTAGACAGTTCACCATACCACCTTTGAAAAGCATCAATATTAAGAATGAAATTGATCAAATTTTTCATAACAAATGTCGCGAGAAAGAGAAATAGGATAGGATTTGAAGTGGTATACAAGCTATTCTGAAAACCTTAGAAAATAATGCCGATCTTGGACCCACCATCAAAGAGTACAATAATTATTTAAATGAGATATCTTAATTAATGAAAAAAGATCTCTTATACATTGTTGCACTAGCGGAATATTGTGAGAAGAAATAGTATAGGCAAATGTGGATGAATATCAAGGACGAAGAAGCGTAGGTTGCTTGGTTAAAGGCAATTCAAGTTAGATTAGGGTTGTGATGTCTTTGTTTTTTGTTTAATTGTTGATGATTATGGTGGTGACCTAATGAAACTATTATAAAATTATTTAGTCCTTATGTTTAGGATATGTTTGGATGAAATTAATGTTATTTTTTAACCTTTTATGGATATGTTTGGATGGACTTGTTTAATGTTATTTTTTAACATTTTATATATTTTGATATTCATAGTTGATATGCCTAAATAAACCTCTTGCATGTTTCAATGATTGTGGTAATAGTTACCACGACACTTGAGTCAAGGAGATTACTAAAGATTATATTATTGAAACTTTTACTCAAATATCACAAACAATTGTATATCACTAAAGAACCAACAAATACTTTAGCTTTGTCAGGATCAGAATTTGTGAAAGAGATCTTAAAAGGCTCTTCGGTGGTATGCTATGAATTGTTAGGAATGGAGAAACGTATATTTATTACTTTGTGCAACCTATTTCAAGAGAAATGGCAGCTTACAAATAATTGTTATTTAACTGTTAAAGAGAAGATGTTAATGTTTTTAATTACAAATAGCCATAATATTCGAAACTAATTTGGAAAATACCATTTTCGATCCAACACCCAGGAGAAACAATGCATAAATACTTTCATAACGTATTATGGGCTATGTTAAAGTTTTCTAAAGAGGTGATCTTCTCTCCATTATTTGATCAAATTCAAGATAACATCTAGACTCATTGACGATTTAAACTAATCTTTAAGGTAAGAATACATTTATATTAGAATAGACATATTCAATTTTTTTTTTTTATATCATAATGTTAAGATTACTTTTATTTATAAATGGTGTTGTTGGTGCGATAGATGAAACTCTTATACATGCATGCATTCTAGTAGATAAGCAAATACCTTGTAAGGGTAGAGGCAGGTCTATCAAAATGTCATAGCTATGTGTGATTTCAATATGATTTTTATATACGTTCAAGATGGATGAGAAGGAGTGGCCCATGATTCAAGGGTTTTAACGGAGACTATATGTAATCCAGCGAACAATTTCCAATGTCCCCTCTTGGTAAACATTATGTACTTTATTTTATATAAGATGATTAGATTTTTCTAGTTACCTATTGAGAAAACTTTTTTTGTCTTACTGCAGATAAATATTTTTTAGTTAATGTTGTTTGACTGCACATGCTAGGTTTCATGGCACCATATCACAATGTGAGGTATTAGTTGCCTAACTTTCGAAGTGGTAGCCACGTTTGTGGCAAAGAAAAGATATTTAATCACTTGCATGCCAAGTTGAGGAATGTAATTGAGCGAGCTTTCAGTGTATTGAAGGCATGCTTTTTAATTTCAAAGAAGATGACACCATATTTATTTCTGATTTAAAGGAATATAGTGATTGCATGTATGGCAATTCACAATTTCTTCGGAAAGCATCGATTGCAAATAGTTTATCCCATTAATATGATGATGGAGGTGCCTACTTAAAAAGGTTGGAGAATCAGGAAGACGATATGCCAAACATAAATGGAAAAGTTGGACAACTAATCAAAATCTTATGTTAATCTAGTGTTTAATTTGCAATATAAAATCACAAATGAACTTTTTCAATCACATATATAGTTGATTTGTCTTCTCTTTTACAACTTGTTTTTATTTATTCATGATAGTCGACAAACTTATTTAGCTTTAAATCAATATTGAGAACGACATTTCATATATTTATTTAATTCATGAAAAGTATAACACATGCTTCATTAATTGAGAGGTCATACTTGAGAGATGTACATGTATGGGGCATAGGTGTGCCACATTTGATGACAAAGTAATAAAATGTTTCATCTCATATCCTCCAAAGGATTGAAATTGGGCAATAGGAGCAAATATGACAAATTGCTATTTTCCTTACATTTGTGGTTTGATTTTGCCAAACAGATTTTTGTGAAAAAAAGAAAATACTTATTTTAAGATATCATGAAAGTACTTAAATTCAACAACTTAAGTTTTCAGATAAACTTGATCCAACACTTTTGTGGCCCAAAAAAAGCTTTTAACAGTCATTCATCACTGTTCCCAATGTTGAATTCTACCTGAAATTTGAATCTGTTTAAGTTTTGTGATCACGTCATAAAATAATCTGGAAAAATGGGCGGACGGCGTCGATATAAATATAAAATAAAAAATTAATCAAGGTAAGCCTCTTTTGTTCCATTAATTCCCTGTCACAAGCGACAACTCTCTTTTGTTCATTGTTCTTTAACCGCTGGATAATCTTTTGCCCAATTTAGCAAGCTTTTAATGTCTCTTATGGCCACGCTTCGTTTCCGGCCATGACATCTTTACCGTTCAACTACTCTTTGCTTTCCATTAATGGCCCAAACAATCTAAAAATTCCATTTTCGAATTCGTTGGATAGATAGGAAAACCCGTCCTCTCGAGGGCAATCACTGGAAATTAAGAAGTTCTGGTGTAGCCATTTGGTAGTCTGGTGCAGCGTGATGCTTGATATGCAGGCATGCACAGATTGTACACATGGCACACCTCGCCTCAATCAAACCATCCAAATTGAGGGATCTACTGTAGAAGGTGGTCTTTTAAAATATTGTTGAGCGATTCTAACCTTTGATCAATGGACATTTGTTTGTTAAATTCAGACCGTTGATATCATACATTAAACGATCAGCTAGTAAGGAACTCAAATCAGTTTAACTTCCAGTCGTCCAGTCATCTAAACTGGGACCAACAATTATGATAACTTATACATTAACTGTATTCCACGTGTGCAATTTCTTTAGGCCAGTTTATCAACCATCGTACTGCATCAGAGTATCAAATCTCTCACACCCATTTTGGCTATACAAATTGGGGTCAGACCTCAATACCTCAATACCTCATACAAGTTCTACAGACCTTGGTAGAGAGAGATGGAAGGTCTCCATTGCCATGGTAAAAGCTGTTTTTTTCTTTTCTTTTCTTTTCTTCTAAAGCTTCCCTGCTTGAAGAGGTTTGCCAGCGCCAGAAGCCACCGGGAAATCTGAGGCGTGCATATAGTGGGCCCACCTTGAAGGGATGCGAATTCCCCATAGGTGGCTGGTGCAACAAAAAGCTTTGTGGGGATACTGTGATATGTGTGAGACATCCACTCCGTCCATCACTTTCTACAGCTCATTTTACAATGTGATCCCAAAAATCAGACTGATCCAAACCTCAACTGGGTCACACCACAAGGAAAACCAGGGTTTCTTTTCCTTCTTAGTCTGCTCTAGGTATTCCTGTGGCCCACCGTAATGTTTCTATGCCATCCAATCCGTTCGTAAGGTGTGAATAACCAGGAAAACGGAATATGAGCCTTGTCTGAAACTTCCGTGGGTCCAAAGAAGGTGTGAATGATAGGTATCCCCATCCCACTTTTCTGTGTTGTGGTCCACTTGTGTTTTGTATCGGACTTAATTTTTGAGCTCATGTCCCAACGTGCGCTGGTGCAAATGATAGACGTGGTGGATGTCAACCACGTACACATCGTGCTAGTTTACTTATATCAAGCGGCCACACGACTGCTTTGAATTTATATATGGACCACAATTCTTTAATCCATCCATTGCTTTTATTTTGGAGTTGGCCCAACTGATGAGTGGATGAGTCTGATCTTTGTTCCAGATCGTCTGCATGGTGGGGCCCACCTTATGGACAGTTCAGATATCTTGCTCATTTGCCAAGCAAAACTCTCGGCTAAGAATTGTGTAAGATCTCTTTATATATGTATGGAAATGGTACGATGAGGAGGTCGAGCTGTGTGCATGCACCATTCCATGATGGGCTCCATGACTTAGGTTGGCCACACCACATACATCAGTTGAGAAGGGTTATCCGCCCATTAAAATTTTCATGATTGTTTATTGAGCCCATGAGATGTGGTTGAGAAATCTAGGCCATCCATTGTGTGTGTTCCACTTGGATGAGGAGTTAGGCCAAGTTGTTGGTCATGCAACGCACCTACCCTGTTAGCTGCGCAATTCACCCACATGGTTAGTCACATGATGCACCCACCCACCGATGAGATTAGTGTCTCCTTAGCCCTCAAACCTGAGACCTGCTGTTGGAAGACGCCTAGCACTCGAACCTGAGACCTGCTGTTGAAACGTGGCGTCTTCAGCTGGGACAAAAATTGGGCTCCACATGCAGGCAAAAGTTACTCCGATTAGGGTGTCGTTGTCATTTGTGGCTGATTCCTATAACTCTCTAAGAGGGGAGGTGTTCGCAATTGTCCAAAACTAGGGGAGTGTTTACAATTGTTAGGGTAGGTGTTTGCAAGTAAATGGTCAGGCTCATCCTTTCATCACTATTAATTTGCACTGTCAGCCATGTGCGAAACACGCTGGTCATGAGACTGAATCACGGCTCACCAAACCGAGCTCGGGAGAGCATGCAAGGCACTGAACTGCTATTTTTTTTCTGCAGGAAAGCTTGCATGGCCTGAGCTGCTGGGAGCAAAGGCAGAGGTGGCCAAAGAGACAATTGAGAGAGAGAACAAGCTGGTGAAAGTACGGTTTATAGTAGAAGGCGAATATGGGATCCATGATTTTCGGTGTGATCGTGTCTGGGTGTGGACCGCTAAAAATCACACGGGCACTGTTGTTAAAATCCCAGTGGTTGGATAGAAAATCGACGGAGGACCTATATAAATATATGTAAGCGGCATTATACAATGTTTGGGCTCCATGTTTGTACGTTGGCTTTCTAGGCTTTCATTTGGTACAAGTGAGATCCACGGTTTGCTCATCCAGACAGTTGATTTGATGGGTCTCACTATTGATGGCCGATACACAAAAAATCCCCAAGATTGGATGAGTCCTAGCCCTTAAATAGTCACCCAATAAACAGACAATTAAAAATTAAAACATAGTATTGGTTGGTACTCAACCAAGAAAAGTCTAAACATTTTGTGGCTAAGATCTTTTAATCTGGGTCATTTTTAGTGCATTGGTCATCCACGAGAGAACTATCAAACCAACGGTTTGGATCATTAACCATGGGCCACACTTGCAGCAGGAACTGAAAGTCTGAATATACCGTACAAACATTGGGCTAAGAGCATTTTATAATACCTCTATATATAATAAGATAATATAGCTGATAGATATACGGTAGAAAGAATAAGACAGCATCTTCATTGTAGTTGGATTTGAGGTTTCAAATGGTAAGATGCTACTCATGCTATTACTCTATGTAGAACTTGTTTGATGATGGAAGAACTGTGTTTGTTTTGAGTATGGTTGTCAATGGGTCTGAATCGAGTTGGGTCCTAGATATCCCCATGATACACTATGCACTGATGATTTTGCTGTGCTGGTGCCTTAAACACATGGACAGTTGAATAGTTGATTTGGATAGTCCGTTAGGTCCGGTCCACTTTTATGGTCCACCATGACAAATTAGCATGGACCTGATTACTAATGAAACATATTAGGTCCTGAC
Organism: Liriodendron chinense; assembly: GCA_003013855.2. Lineage (NCBI taxonomy): Eukaryota > Viridiplantae > Streptophyta > Magnoliopsida > Magnoliales > Magnoliaceae > Liriodendron > Liriodendron chinense. The sequence continues at coordinate 282,590 of PVNU02003631.1, read as the reverse complement.
TAATTTCTCCAAAATTTCTATTAAGTCCCGACCTGAGCCCGGGAATGCAATATTAAAGTGCCAATTACTAGTAAATGGGCCAGGCCTGACTTTTTGGTTCGCTTGATAATTCAGCACCAGATTTTGATCATATAACCATTACATCCCATTGATGGCTTTAAAGGTCGGCCGTTGTAGAGAAGAAGGCTGATTTTTTTACAGTTAGCATCCCATATCAATATACAATTTTCATCGTGGCCTTTAAGCCAATTTGCTTTCCTTTTGGGTTATTTTATAGCCTAACAAGGTGTGGCAAGTAGGTTGTCATGTTTTGGTGATGGGATAATGAAGGGAAAACAAATGCAAGGTGTTCATTGCATTTTCAGCTACAAGGATCCATGGGTCTAGTTAACACAAGGATAGCGTGCTCTTAACTATGATGTAAGACAGGAACCCCCTGATGAAGGGTGTGGATCAAGCACATTGCTATCACACATTGACCACAAAAGATCAAGGAAAGTTCAACAAAAATCATTAATTTTTGCATTGATGGACCAAATGAAGGCGGACTATAAATCGATCATAAATTTTGATATGGGAGGAGTTACGGGACACACAACATATTGATTACAACTGAAATTTCGTTTTGGGGTGAACCAACCACTGAATTGGGTCGTGTTCGTCTGTTTTACCAGAAAAATGATAGTTACGGTAGAAAAATGAAATTTTAAGAAAACCCGCTATTTTTAGTAATTTCAAATTTTAGTTTGCTTCCTTCTTTTTAGAGTTTTTATTTATTTAAAAGTTTCTATTTTTTTAAGCAATGAGTTTTAAAAAGAGTTTACTTAATAATAGTCTTTAATTAAGATTTACTATTTTTAGTAACTTTCTATTTGGGAAAACTTACTATTTTAGCAAGTACGAATTAGGGTTTGTTTAGAACTATATAAGGTTGTAAATTCATTCTTAATGGAAAAATGCTCATTATTATTCAATAAAATTCTAGTTTTTACTAATTTTTTTTTCGTGGATTCGTGATTTTCACTCGTGGATTCGAAGAAGTCCTATTAAGGAGGCCAGTGAGTCTTGTGGATTTAAAGAAGTTATCCCATGAGGAAGATAGTGATCGACCTCATCATGTCTCCCCTGCATTAGTGGTATTAGAGCAAGGACATCCTTCGGGCCAATTCCTCTTTATAAATGTATGGACCACAACCCCATAGACTGTGATTTAGGGGATCAACCTCTATTGGTGGCTGCTGTTAGATAGTTTGAACAAGAGAGATGACAAATTATGCAAGCAAGCTTCCCTCAACCATCTAGTAGGCGTCATAAAATTCTATGTTCGTAATGGAATCCTGTTTCTAGGTTCCGTTAGATTTCACAATCAAGTTGCTCGTAGAATACCCCCAGTGACAAGTCGCAGGGTTATCACATATCAATTATGCTTAGCAGATCAATCCTATAGGAGGGCGATAGCTCTTCCCAACTTTAATGGCCAGGATTGCATTGATGAATGACTCTCTAAAGTCGAGTACCGTTTTGACTACATGCAGGTTCCCGAAGAGAGAAAAGTTCAAATTGCTGCATACCATTTAAAGTGTTGCACTTGGGCTTGGTGGGAACGTGTTCAGCACCGTCAGAATCAAGAGATGAAAGCACTAATACGTTCATGGACATGGATAAAACTGCGGATGCTGAGACGATTTCAATTCCCATACCACGATGATTATGATCAAGTATTATCCCAACAATCTCGCAATTTCTGACAAAAATCATGTTATTTTGAGCCAGAGTCACGATAAGATGCCGGATTCCATAGTGGCATGCGAGTGGCCCCTATAAAGGCAGAAAGTCTATCCAAAACTTTTAAAGTGGTGGTCAATGTTTTTTTTTATTTAAAGAAAACAAGATGATAGCTGTCTCTCATCTTAGTAATAAAAAACTCAATGTAGAACCTCTCTCCGTTGTATTATATGAATGAATTGCTTCCAACCATAATTCTAAAAGTCGCTGACTTGACTTGCAACTCAGCCGAGTCAACTTTACTCGGTGAGATTAATTTCTGCAGGAAACTCATATCTGCTAGTGACTTGGCTAAGTCAAATGGAAACTTGTTAACCCATTAACTAGGTCAACTTGACTCACTCTGACTCGATGTGAGTCACTCATCTTTCCAGAAATCATTTTAATTAAAAGTAAAAAAAAATTACTTATGCCAAATTCAAACTTGCAGCCTCTTTAACGTCCATCCATTTTTTTTCCTGTTCATTTCCGGGAGTGAACTCAAAATAAAGCATATCTCGAGCTCAAGTACACCACAGCAGATGAAACAATGGGGGTAATGATACTATCAGTTGAAACATTTTCAAAGTTCTGTTTGTTTGCTTGTTGATAAGGTCACTCGTACCTCTACGAAGGGAAAGCACAAATATCAGCATGTTCCAAAACTTTCTGTGCCCCCGAGAAGTTTTTAATAGTGGGCGTCTAATCACTATTGTTTCCCATCGTGTGGTCCAATTGAGCTTCTGATATACTCCTTTTTTCAGTTCATGCCCTAAAATGAGGGGAAAAAAACGGATGGACAGCTTGGATATAAAACACAGGCATCACATTGGGTTCCACTACACCCAACACACCAAAACAAAGCCCACTGGGCGTGGTGTTGGCAATGGGAGTGGATTAGGTACTACCTGAGCCTGTGCAGGCTCGTATTGGTGGAGAGCACCTTGTCAGAAAAGACCTGCCACATCAGCAAGCGTGTCACATCTGCTCTCCACTAATACCCACGTAAGTAGCCCATCCCAAGCTTTGCATAGGCTCAAGTAGAACCTACAACACCACCTGATCCGTATCTGACCAGATGGGAAGTGTACTGCCTACTTAGTAACTCAGCAGGATACAGTGTACAGAGTAAATTCTGTTGGGCCCACCATGTATGTGTTTTATTCATTCCGTACATCCATTTTTTTTCCTAATCATTTTAGGGCAGAGCCGAAAATTGAAGAATATCAAAAGTTCAAGTGGACCATCGCCATAAGAAACAGTAGGGATAAGACATCTACCGTTGAAACCTTCCCAGCTCACACATACATAAAACACAAATATCAGCTTGATCTGAAACTTCTGTGGACCCCATGAAATTTCCAACGGTGGGCATCCAATCCCACTGTTTTTTATGGTGTGGTCCACCTGAGGTTTGTAAAAGAGATGGACGGCGTGGATAAGACACCTGCATCATGATGGGCTCCATAGAGTTACTAATCCACGCTCCAAATAGTTACATGTCATCCAAACCGATCATAAGCTTAGTACAATTTAGATAAACGGCAGGTACAGATATTATACCGACACAAAACTTGTGGGGCCGCGACAAAGTTTTTAATGGTAGGCACTCAATTCCGAGAGAGCTGATTAGTTGAGACCCCGGGCTCACCCAAGACGGTGCGGCCCCTACCATAGGTTACCACGGGGCCCACCTTGACATATTTATTATCTATCCACACCGTCCATCTGATTTTCCATATCAATTGAGTACATTATACAAAAAATAAAACATATCCAACTATTAGGTGTGCAATACCATAATAAACAGTGGCGATTGACCATTAATGGGGTCACAAGAGTTTTGGATCAAGATGATATTCATTTATTCTCTTCATCCATACTTACTCCCTTCATCCATACTTACGTGACCTTATCAACAGGATTGTATGGTAAATAAACACTACAGAAACATCTAAGAAGTTTTTAATGGTAGTACGGTCAATTAACATTATTTCTTATGGTATGGTACACTGGATAATTGGATTTGTTGGAAATCCGGTCAGCAGAAGCACCGAAAAAGATCAAACAAACACCACACAACCACATACACAATCAACGTAAAAGGCACACAAATTTTACATGAAAAACTCTTGCGAGAAAAAACCACGGCACAAAGCGACATCTTCCACTATGAATTCAGATGATTACAGAGCTAGAACTACCCGAGTAGTCCCAAAGATGAACAAGGCACTCAAACTCTCAAATCCCCTCTCCCAATTAACCTTAATTCCATTTTGAACAGCTAGGTATTGCTTAGCATGAGGTCTAGTACGATTAGGAAACATATTTATAAGAGGAAAGTCGAAATTAGAAACAAGTAGCGCGAAAACCGCGCAGCACTACAAATTCCGCAGACAGCAGACCGGTCGGACGACCGGTCGCACGACCGGTCGTGATCAGTCCAGAGAGTTGGGCCAGAAAACTTTTGTTACTGCCTTAACTCAGACCTGTCCCCAGACCGGTCTGAGCAACTTGCGACCGGTCTGAGCTCTCAACGACCGGTCGGACGACCAGTCGATGGACTCTGACTTTGCATATTTGGGGCCTTCACAACAAACTCCACCAAAGCATCAACGTATCAAACATCTTTTCTACTCTTCAACATAGCCCATCATCAATCATAGTCGTCGCTTCTCATGTATCACTGCGTCTTCGTCAAGCCTTCACCAATCCCAGAGAAGTTACGCAGAACTTAAACTTCTTTGTAGGAACCACCTTGGTCAGCATATCCGCCAGATTCACGCTAGTGTGAATCTTGTCTAGAGTCACATCTCCTTCTTCAAGCACCTGTCGAATAAAATGGTGACGCACATCAATGTGTTTAGTACGTGAGTGATAAACAGAATTTTTAGCCAAATTTATAGCACTTAAATTATCACAATTAACCGACACGGCTTGCTGCTGAAGCTTTAACTGATTTATCATCCCTTTTAACTAAACAACCTCCTTGAAAGCTTTTGTCATTGCCATATACTCAGCTTCAGTAGTGGAAAGAGCCACCACAGACTGAAGCTTAGACATCTAACTAATCGCTCCACCTGCTAATACAAATGAGTACCCTGAAGTCGACCTCCTACTGTCCACACTACCTGCGTAGTCAGAATCGACGTAACCAACCAACTTATCCTTGGACTTCTCAAATGTCAAAACGTAGTCCTGCGTACTCCGAATGTATCGAAGTAGCCATTTCATAGCTTCCCAATGTTGTTTGCCCGGGTTAGACATGAATCGGCTTACAACACCCATAGCCTGTGAAATATCTGGTCTTGTACTGAATAGGGCACATGAGACATAACATGCTTTTCTTCATCCGTTTTGGGACAATGTTCAGAAGAAAGCTTGAAGTGAGCCGCATGAGGGACGCTAACTGGTTTGGAGTTGTCCATCTCGTACTTTTTCAATACCTTCTCAAGGTTTTCTTCCTGAGATAACCACAACCCGCTCCTCTTCCTATCTCTATGAATATTTATGCCAAGAACCCTCTTTGCAGCCCCCGGATCCTTCATCTCGAATGTCCTTGAAAGCCGAGTCTTCAATACATCGATGTCAAACATGTTATGACTGGCAATAAGCATGTCATCGATGTACAACACCAGTATGAGAAACTTCTCATCATTTAGTGTCTTGAAATTGACATAATGATCGTACTCACTCCTGGTAAAGCCTTGGCTCATCATGAAGGAATCAAATTTTTTGTACCACTGCCTAGGCGAGTGTTTGAGACCATACAATGATCTCGTCAACCTGCAAACCTTGTTCTCGGCCCCTTGCAGTATATAACCTTTTGGTTGCACCATGTATATCTGCTGTAACACCCCGTACTTTTCTGTACTCGGGTGTTACCATGAGAATTCAAAGTATATGTGTATGTGTAATGCCCTTCTGTGACTCTTTCGTCAATCTGTGCGAGACTCCTGGTGTCCCGAACTGATAGTACGTAGTTTGCACCCAAATGACCGAAGTCCTGAGATCCCGAAACCTCTATCATATTGACCGCGCTGTCCTCGTGATTGCAACGGCGAAAACAGTGCGTCGATCTGATACCCGAGCGCAAAGATATGGACATTTAATCAAAACACCCAAAAAAATGTGGTTGTGCACACTCGTGTGGGGCCACCCAATGTGGGGCCCACTACACGGTCTCCTAGGCAATCATCTCATTGTAATAATTACAAAAAAAAAAAAAAAGTAATAATATATAATAATAATGAAAAGAAATAAATAAATAAAACAAATTAATAAAATAAATAATAATAAAAAAAAGTGTAATGATGGAGTGTCATGATGACACCCCATTCCTCTCCCATGCCGCCCACGTCCTCTACCATCCCTTCACTTAAAATAATAATAATAATAATAATATAAAAAAAAAAGAAAAAGAGATTATAAGAGAGATGGGTGGAATGGGTGGAACGATCTCTCCCCCTTCATCCTTCATTTCTTCTTCATTTATGTGCCATCCATGCCCTTCCTAAGTGTGTGTGTGTGAGAGAGAGAGAGAGGAGTGGGCCATCTTCATCAACCTCCCCTCCATCTCAACCATTCATTCACTTCAACCATCAATATCAACCATTGAGCGAGGAGATCGAAGTAGGTACACCCCTCCACCTTTCATTCCCTTTGATTTCTTCATTTTCTTTATTGGTGATGAATCAAGGTGAACCATAGATGTGGCCCCGTTTTGAGGAAACGTATGGCATCTAGAACTCCTTGTCATTTAATGGCATGGATGGAGAAAGAGAGAGAAAGAGAGAGAGAGACGCTGGAAACAGCGTCCGTCCGGACGCTGTCCGTTTGGGGGCCCCACTTGTGAGCCCCACCTTGATGTATGTGACTAATCCATGCCATCCATCTGTTTTCCCAGGACATTTTAGGCCCTGGCCACAAAAATGATTAAGATCTAAATCTCAAGTGGGCCATACTAAAGAAAATAATGGCGACAGTTGAAACCTTCTGAGGCCACTGTGATGTGTGTATGCTATGAAACCTGTCCAAATTTGTACTCACTGGGCCCACTATAAGATGGCTAACCCGGTGGATGGTCTGGATTTATCGCATGGACCCCACTCCCCTGTTTATTAAAAAAAATATATAAAAGAAAAGAAGGAAAGAAAGGACGGGAAGTTTGCTTCCAGCGTGCGTTAAAGGCGGTTTTTGGGCTTGAAAATGGCCCCACGTGTGGGAACCACTATGTTATATCCACGCTGTCCATCTGTCTCTCCACATCATTTTAGGCAAAGGGCTGAAAAATGAAGAAGATCCAGATCTCTAGTGGGCCGTGCCGGAAGAAACAATACAGACCGTTGAAACCTTTCCAAGGCCCACTATCATGTTTCTCAATAAGAAAACATACCCAAATCAGGGCTTGTTAGGCCCACACTAATCTGGACCATCAGATGGACGAATTGGATTTCCTATGTGGACACCACCGTGTAAGGGAAAATAAAAAAAAGAAGAAAGAAAAGAAAAGAAAAAAAAAAGGTAACTGGACAGTCAGCGTCCAGAGGAGGACGCTGCTGCCCAGCTACGTGTGGGCGGAAGCCCCTTTGAGCGGGCCCCACTCCGGGACCCCATCATGATCTATCGGTTTTATCCAAACCGTTCATCTGCTTTGCCAGATCATTTTAGGACATGGGCCCAAGTATGAGGCATATCCAAGTCTTAGGTGGGCCACACCACAGAAAACAGTGGGGATAGTGATGTCCACCATTGAAACATTCATAGGGCCCAGCTTATATGGTCCACCTTGATGTATATAGTTTATCTACGTGGTTCACCTATTTTGGCACCTCATTGTAGGGCTAATAGTTCTTGATAATGTGGCCCAACTAGATGGGACCCACCTCTAATCTATGTTTCATGCACATTCCCATTTTTATTTCGAAAATCTACGTTGGATTTTAGTGTTTTAGGCCATGTTTGGCTGTCCTTGGTGGGCCCCACGTGGGAGCAATGTAGAAACCACTATTTGGACCTTGAATACTGTATGTGTGACTACAACAATGGCATTTTACCTGGGCCAAAGCGGCCCCCACATGATCAGAAATTAAATTCCAAAATGGGGTCGGGCAAAGTTGTGCAGGAATTTCTGTGCAGAAATTCTAAGTGCTCATGTTTGGCCCCGCACCAAAAAATATTTATACATATCCAACAGGCCCTACCTTATGGGTTTTAGAGACCATGCATGGGTCTACCAGGGGGACTTGACAACACGCCAAAAGGTGATTCCGTTTGATGGTGGGACGTGCCCAAAGTTGGGCCAAAATCATTTCTGCACTACCATTTCCGCACAACTCCAAGTACCCATGTTTGGGCCTTTGTTAAAAATTGCACACATGCAAACAAAGAGATCTGTTTTATGAGTTTTATAGACCATACATTGGTCTATGTAGTAGTCATTTTATTTCTCTAGAAGATGACCCCTTGTAATCACAAATTAGACCCAAACTTAGCCAAAAACCATTTATGCATGTAAAGTCGGTTTAATTAAAAATCTACGTGGAGTCATATCTATGGAATCCACCACCTTCCTAAAGTATTAAATAAGTCATTTAAACCCTAAAACTTGAATTTAGAGCCACCACCATAGGGTTGATCTTAACCGTATAAATTATGGATATGACAATCTAACCGCATAAATGGTCTAAAATATGGTAGGGTCGAATTCTAGCAAGCGTGTACATGTTTCAAGCAACATTGAAAGATGCTTCGATTCTTAAGGTGATGATTCCTCCCCTTGAGCTTTTCACCTTCATGTTAATTAAGTAATAGATTTACTCATATATGACTGAAAATTTTACTCTGTCTCATGATTACCTCTGTTGTTTGATTTTGTCATAAATTATATGTTTAATCTTGTTATACATGAATTTCTTTATAACTGTGAATTATTTACGAATTTTGGAATTGTCATTTTCATTCTTCATGTTTGGAATATGAAAGTGGAATATGAATTTGAATGGTTGCGATTACCTATATTTGATGGGACCTTAAACTGGTGGCCTTTGGAAGCGATTTATTGGAAAGATTCCTGATGGTGTCCTTGGATGGAAGTGTTGGGCTAAATGTTAAATGAGATGAGATTTTGATCATGCCCCCAGCTGAACTAGTAAGGAAATAATTTTTGATGGCGTCCTTATATGGACTTGTTGGGTTGAATGTCTTATTGAGATGAGTGGTTGGGATTCCCGATGGACTTGATGGACTAATGGTCCTGTGAGATAAATTATTGATTATGTCCCTAGTTGGACTCGTGTGGAAATATTTTGGAGAATTATTGTGATGAAAGGCCACTAGTTGTAAGGGAATGTCATAATTGGTTTGGTTGTAAATTGGAATAATAATGGTTGGTTTAATCATGCATATCATGGCACAGACGGGACGTGTGGTGACGAGCTATATTACCGTCGGGTGGTCTGGTTGCTGAGAGCACGTACCCTCGAGGTATTTTCGCTGGCTCTAGACCACCATAGAGTGTGTCATTCACTGAGAGCACGTACCTCTGGTATTTTCGCTGGTGATGACCACTCGTGATATTGTGGGGCTGATGTGTGTCCTTAGTGACTTTTAGACCACTGGGTGAGGCCGATGTGTGTCCTTAGTGACTTCCGGATCACCAATTGATGGATTTGCATTGTGGGGCTGATGTGTGTCCTTAGGGACTTCCAGACCACATTTTCCAGCTGGATGTGCATCCCCAGGCTGAGGGACATGTGCATGCATTCATGCATTTAAGAAAGATTGCATCATGGATGTTTTGTACATTTTTTTTATTATTCTTGATTAATGTGTTAGTGTGTAATCTTGAGGGGACCTCACACTGAGCTGGCCACTTATGTTGTTAAATTTCAACCGTACAGTTGGTGCAGGTGATTTGAATAATGTACAGGTTGTACTGGAATGGAGTAGGATGCTCAGGTTATGCTGATGTCATGGATCAAAGAGCTGTGTTTAATGGTTGCTACTTTAAATTTTGTATGTAATTGTAATCGTTTATTAGTATATTCTGAACTAAATTCGAGATATTCGGTTTGTATAAGCCTTATGGGTACCACTCTGCGATGTTTGTTGTATCTTTCCTATATGCACGGTTTGTTTTCTTCCGCAGTGAACACCCTTCTTGGAATGACAGTTGAAAAGGGACTGAAATGTGGGTTTTCTTCATAGGCTAGCGCCCGGGTCTTCAAACACGGGTCTAGAACTCGGGTTGTGAAAATCCGGGGCGTTACATCTGCTCTTCCAATTCCCCATGTAGGAAAGCAGTCTTCACATTCATCTGTTCCAGCTCGAGGTCGTATTGGGCAACCAGCGCCAACACGAACTTGATAGATACTTGCTTCACAACAGGTGCAAAAATCTCACTGAAGTCTACACCTTCACGCTAAGCATAACCTTTCGCTATCAACCTTGCCTTGTATCTATACTGTTTCTTCTGAAAAATTCACTTACACCCTATCTCTTTTTGGCCCACTGGAAGCTCCACAAGCTCTCAAGTCTCATTCTTGTACAAGGAGTCCATCTCGTCTTACATTGCCGTCTTCTACTTCTCAGCATCTACATCCTGTAGTGCTTCATCAAAGTTAGATGGATCCCCCTCATCTGTAATGAGAGCGAATGCAACGTTCGAGTCATCCCTGTACCTTACCGGTAACCTGCGATCCTTAGGTGGATTTCTTCGCACAGGTACTTGCTCCACTTGATCATGTACCTCTGTCTACACCTCAGTATCGACTCGTGTCTCATCTCTGTCCTCATGAGTATCAACCTGTTCTGATGTTTCTGGTTCCTTTGTAGCATCCTTACGGAACAAAGACCCCTCATTAAACTTGACATCACGACTCAAGGTGATCTTTCGAGTGACAGGGTCATATATTCGATATCTCTTCACACTATTGTCATAGTCAACAAAGATCCATTTTTTGGCCCTATGATTTAGCTTATCTCTCTCAACTGATGGTACATGAGAGTAAGCTTCACAACTAAAAACCAGTAGACTTGAGTAGTCTAGTGTACGACCACTCCACACTTCCTTAGGGATTTTACATTCAATTGTCATAGAGGGTGACCGGTTTATCAGGTAACAAGCCATGTTAACGACCTCAGTCCATAGCTCTTTGCCCAACTCAGCATTACTAATCATGGATCGAGCTCTCTCCAGGAGAGTCCGATTCATCTGCTCTGCCACACCATTCTGCTCTGGCGTGTGGCTCACTGTGTTGTGTCTCACGATCCCCTCCTCTTTACAATATGCGTTAAATTCCCTCGAAGTGAACTCACCTCCATTATCGGTTCTCAAAATTTTCAATTTCTGCCCTGACTGATTCTCCACCATTGCCTTCAAATACTTGAAGTTCATGAAGGCATCGGATTTATTTTTTAAAAAATAAATCCAAACCTTCCTGCTATAGTCATCGATAAACGACACGAACCACGATGACCCTCCAACAAAAATAACGGGCGATGGCCCTCATACGTCGGAATGGACATAATCAAGCACCCTTTATATACATGTTTCCCCCCTTTAAATGACAATCTAGACTGTTTCCCATACATGGAATGTTCATATATACTAAAGTCTATAGATTTAAAGGAATGAATCAAAGATCGTTCAAAGAGTACCTTTATGCCCCGCTCGCTCATGTGGCCTAACGTGCATGCCACATACGTGTAGACGTGGAATCCGCTACAGTTGTTGCAACTCTACCTACTGAAGTGCTCCCAATCAGCTTGTAAATGTTACCATGCCTCTGTCCCTTCATAATTACAAGGGCCTCCTTTGAAACTTTGCAGAACCGGTCAAAACTGGCGAACTTATACCCCAATGCTTTGAGTGCACCAAGGGAGATCAGATTCTTCCTCAACCTTGGAACGCGCCTTACTTCCGTCAAGGTCCGTTCGATCCCATCGAACATCTTGATGCGCACTGTACCAATCCCAACAACCTTGCAGGCGTAGTCATCGCCTAGAAATACCGAGCTTCCCTCATACTCCCTGTAGGAAGTAAAGATGCTTCTATCTGGGTACATGTGATATGAGGCCTCGGAGTCCATGATCCACTCATAACAGAGAGATCCAGCCTTTGACACCGTCAAGACCTCACACACATCACTACCTCCTTCCTCGGCTTCAGTGGTATTGGCTTCTCCAGAAGAATCACCTGACTTCTCCTTCTTATATTTAGGACTCTTGCGGTCCTTTTTCATGTGCCCAACTTAGCCACATTCCCAACACTTCAACTTGTATTTGCTATTGCCATTCGATTTGGATCTAGAATGCGATGATCATTCACCTCGCTCAGGATTCTTTTATCTCATAAACAGTGCTTCGGAGGAGGAATTAGTATCACCGTTTTTCTGTCTCATAGCCTTTGATTGAAGGGCTAAGACAATGGTCTCGACACTAATAATGTCCTTACCCGCGCATAACGAGTCCCTGAGTGACTCATATGAACTATGAAACGAGTTCAACAAGATCAAGGCTTAATACTCGTCCTTCATTTGCTCACCAAAATCAAGCAACTTGCAAATCAGTTTATTGAACGTACTAATGTGGTCCTCCACATCTGTCCCCTCCGACATCTTCGAGATGAAGAGCTGCATCATTAGATGCATGCGATTTTCTAGAGACTTCTTCACGTAGATGTTTTCTAGCTTGGTCCATGTCTCTACAGCGGTCTTCTCCTTCATGACGTTATAGAGGACATCATCAACAAGGCATAATTGGAATGAGGCCATTGCCTTCTCATCCATCTCCGTCCACTCATTATCTTTCATCTCGGCAGGGCACTTTCCAAGGGCGTTCATGACCCCTTGCTGAGTTAGGACGGCTCGCATCTTCACCTTCCATAACTCAAAGTTGTTTTTACCTGATAACTTCACAACGTCGAACTTTGTACTTGAAGCCATGGGATCGTTTCAGAAAACTTCTTCTTCAACCTTCCAATGATATCTCCGATACCACTTGTTGGAAATTCGGTCAGCAGAAGCACAAAAAAAGATCAAACAAACACCACACAGCCACACACACAATCAACGCAAAATGCACACGAATTTTACGTGGAAAACCCTTGTGGGAAAAAACCACGGCACAAAGCGACACCTTCCACTATGAATTCAAATGATTACAGAGTTAGAACTACCAGAGTAGATCCCAAAGATGAACAAGGCACTCAAACTCTCAAATCCCCTCCCAATTAACCCTAATCCCATTTTGAACAGCTAGGTATTGCTTAGCATGAGGTCTAGTACGATTAAGAAACATATATATAAGAGGAAAGCCGAAATTAGAAACAAGTAGCGCGAAAACTGCGCAACACTATAAATTTTGCAGACTAGTCGGACAACCGGTCGTGATCAGTCCAAAGAGTTGGGCCAAAAAACTTTTGCTGCTGCCTTAACTCAGACCTGTTCCCAGATCGATCTAAGCAACCTGCGATCGGTCTGAACTCTCAACGACCGGTCAGACGACCAGTCTCAAAACTACTGAAAATGTCCAGAGAGAGTTTGGACTCCAAACTGCACCATTGGACTCTGACTTTGCATATTTTGGGCCTTCACAGCAGGATTTGCTTCGATTTTTTGTATAAAGCCCTAAAATAATATGGAAAAACGGATAAATAGGGTGGATACATAAAACATACGTCAAGGTGGCCCCCACGGCAACTCCTCGGTTGGGGCCGCACCGTCTTGGGTGAGAGCGGGTTCTCACCTAATCCGCTCTCCTCGATTCCTGTTGTTTCCGCCAACCTGGGACGCGGATTAGCTACTGACAGTAGCTATCTCACTGTACTGAAGTCACGTCACCAACTTCTGTGGGCCCATCATAATGTATGTGTTGTATCCACACCATCCATTTATTTGGAGAAATCATTTTAGTGCATTAGCTAAAGAATGAGATAGATCCAAACCCCAAGTGGACCGGTGATGTGACAGTGGGGCTGGTGATGTGACCGTTGAAACCATTCTCGGGCCCACCGTGATGCTTATTTGAGATCCAACTTGTTCATAAGTTCACGCAGACATGGAAGAAGGTAAAACACGAATATCAGCTTGACAGAAAACTTCTGTGCCCCAAGAAGTTTTTAATGGTAGGAGATCAATTCCCACTGTTTTCTTTGGTGGGTCCACTTGAGCTTTGGATCTGTCTCATTCTTTAGCTCATGCCCTAAAATGATCTCTCTAAATCGATGGACGGTGTGGATACAACACATACATCATGGTGGGCCCACAGAAGTTGGTGACGTCACTTCATTAGGTAGATAGCTACTCAACTTGTCAGTAGCTAATCCACGTCCGCCAACCTGATCTTTTGATCTGACGTATTGCGAAAGCGATGGACGGAGTGGATTTTTCACGGGCGCAAATTAGGTGTAACCCGGGTAACAGCTTAGTGGGTGTTACCCCTACCTTGGGGGCCACATTGATGATTTTATGTGTATCCACGCCGTCCATCCGTTTCTATGGACCATTTTCGGATGGGATACAAAAATATATATAGATAAAAACCTTAGGTCGACCACACCACATGAAACAGTGTTGACCGAGTGCCTCACCATTAAAAATTCCAAAGGGCTATTGTAACGTTTTCTTAATGTTTATTTGCAATCCAACCTGTTGATAATGTCAAAAAGATATGAATGAAATTAAATTATAAAGATCACATTGATCCAAAGCTTTTTTAGCCCGCAAAATATATTTAATGTTTTTTCATCACTCTTTCTATTGGTATGATCCTTCTGAGATTTGGATCTTCTTATAATTTTGAATTGAGTCCTAAACTGAGACGGAAAAATAGATGGACAGTATGAATATACAATATATATCAAGATAGGCTCCAAACGATAGTGGTAACGCCCACTAACAGCTAATTCGCTTCCATTTTTTGAGAGCAGATTCGGTGAGACTCCGGCCTCACTAATGCGGCCCTTACCGTGGGGTTATCATGGGCTCATCTTGATGTATGTATTCTCTATCCACAATGTTTACCCGTTTTAACATATCATTTTAGGGTATTTTCTCAAAAAATGAAGCAGATACAATTATCAGGTGGAGCATAGCATTAGAAAGAGTGGTGATTGACCATCCTACCATTAAAAGTTTATTAGGGCGCAACTTAACTTTTACATAGCGTTTATTTACCATCCAATCTGTTGATAAGGTCACATAAGCCTAGATGAAGGGAAAAAAATAAATATCAGATTCATCCAAAACTATTTTGGTCCATTAATGGCCAGTAAACAGTATTTCCTTTAGTATAGTCCACCTGATAATTGGATCTGTTGCAAATTTTGCATAATGTGTTAAAATGATATGGAAAAACGGATGAACGGCATGGATACATAATAAATATACCAAGGTGGGCTCCACGGTAACACATGGTAAGGGTCGCACCGTCTTGGGTGAGGCCGGGTCTCACCTAATCCCCTCTCCCATTTTTCACGGGCGCGAATTAGGTGTTACCCCGGTAACACCTTAGTGGGTGTTACCCCTACCGTATGGCCCACATGGATGATATTTTGTATATCCACTCCGTCCATCCGTTTATTCAGCCCATTTTAGGATGAGGTTCCAAAACTTATGCAGATCCAAATCGCAAGTGGACCATACCACTGGAAACAGTGTGATTGAGTGCCCCACCATTAAAAATTCCAAAGAGCCCATAGTAAGGTTTTGGTAATGTTTATTTGCAATCCAAGCTCATGATAATGTCAATAAAGTCATTATGAAGGGAAAATATAAATATCAGATTGATCCAATACTTTTGTGGCCCACAAAACATTTTTAATGGTTATTAATCACTGTTTCTAGTGGTATGGTACACCTGAGATTTGGATTTTCTTAAGGTTTTGGATGATATCCTAAAATGATATGAGGAAACAGACAGACGGTATAGATATATAAAAAAAATACATCAAAATGGGCCCCACACGGTAGGGGTAACACCCACTAAGGTGTTACCAGGGTAACATCTAATTAGCTCCCATTTTTCACGGGCATCTCTGTAGGTCCCACATAGTTTCCGACCACAGTAAATTCATTACCGGGTTACAAGAAGTCTCTCTATACCTCAGCTATACTTTGGGAGCCTCGTCTGCCAAAATCTTGATTTCGGAAAATGTCCTCAAGAAGAGCTGCCGCCGCCGCCGCCGCCGCTCATAAGGGTAAAATTCTCTCCTCTCCATCTTCTATTAAAATGACGATTTCTGCTCCTGATTCTAAAATCATGGAAAACAAGATCCCTACTCCCACCCAATTCAACCATTTGGTGAATGATCTATCCAATTCGATCCGAGCCGGTGCTTTCGTGAGGTTAGAGGATGCGGTGGGCCTCTTTGATCGTATGGTCCGCGCACAGTTGCTGCCTTCAATCCAGACCTTTAATCACCTGTTATCTACGATTGCCAGAATGAAACACTATTCAACCGTGATTTCTTTGCATCGGGAGATGAATTGGTTGGGGATCCCATCCGATATCTATACATGGAACATTCTTCTCAATTGTTCCTGCCGCTTGAATGGTGTCTGTTTCAGTTTCGCTGTTCTCAGTGACATCCTGAAACGTGGCCATGAGCCGAATGCTGTGACGCTGGCCACTTTTATTAAGGGGTTTTGTATGGAAGGGCGAATTGGGGAAGCGAGTAATTTCTTTCTGAAGATGGTAGAAATGGGATATCCTTATAATGTGGTGGCCTTTGGGATACTGATTGATGGTCTTTGCAAATCGGGCAACAACGGAATGGCGCTGCGGTTGCTTCGGAAAATGGAGAAGGGTGTGGGTAAATGTAGGCCTGACCTTGCAGTGTATACCACAATCATTGACAGTTTATGCAAAGATGGGCTCACAAAGGATGCCCTTAACCTCTTCTCAGAAATGGTTACTAAAGGGATTCAGCCGAATGCTTTCACTTATAATTCTTTAATTCATGGACTATGCAATTTAGGGCAGTGGAAAGAAGCAACGAGTCTGTTAGATGAAATGTTGGAAGGAGGAATCTCGCCTGATGTGATAAGCTTCAGCATACTGATGAATGCTCTTTGCAAAGAAGGAATGATTAAAGAAGCCCATGGATTACTAGAATTGATGACTCGGAGAGGTGAGGAGCCTGACGTAATCACGTACAGTGCATTGATGGATGGCTACTGTTTTACTGGCCAAATGGATGCCGCCTTAAAGATATTTGATTGCATGGTGTCTAAAGGCCATAAGCCTAGTGTTGTGACTTATAATATATTAATCAATGGCTATTGCAAGAATCAGATGGTGGACAAGGCTATGTGGCTTTTTCGAAAAATGTCTTGCAAGGGATTGGAGCCCAATGTTGTTACTTATAGCACTCTTATATGTGGGCTGTGCCAAGTACAAAGAGTTGTGGATGCACAAGAGTTCTTTAATGAGATGCAAGCTCATGGACAATGTCCGAATGTCTTCACATACACTATTTTGATGGATGGACTGTGTAAAAACAAGCGTCCTGTTGAGGCAATGAAACTACTTAATGAGATGCAAATTAAAGGAATTAAACTAGATAATAAAGTTTTTGATGTCCTTATCAACGGGATGTGCGAAGCTAGGGAACTCAAATATGTGAAGGAGCTTTTCAGTTGGGCCTCAGCCAACGGCTTGGGGAGTAATGTTAGAACATATAACACGTTAATCAATGGCCTCTGTAAAGAAGGGCTTATGGAGGAAGCTAATGAATTGTTCTTACAAATGGAAGAGAAGGGTTGCCAACCAGATAGTGTAACCTTCAATGCTTTAATTAGTGGCTTTCTAAGAAAGAATGAGACCCTCAAGGCAATGCAACTTCTCAGCAAAATGGCTAAAAGACATTTTTCTGTGGATGCATCCACCGCATCTATGTTAGTGGGCTTGCTCACAGATGGCGAAAAAGGTCAAGAATACCTTGGAATGCTTCATAAATTTGTGCCCTAGGCCAATGGCGAAGTGATATTTTGAAAACTGGTTCAATTTGACAAATAATTGATTTTCATTTTTAGTTCAAAGTTACAATCTAGTGGTAGCAAGCAATCATCTTTCTCCTTCCATCTTTATTTCAGTGATTCTCTATTTGCTGAGGTAAAATTTCTCTACCCTTTTTATATTTTTTATACCCATTTTCTATTGAATGTTATGTTTGTGATGTTAATTATGATGGTGGTGGTGGTGGTGTTTGTAGTGAATATGTTTATGATGATAATATTGGACTATGTTGTTGGACAGATTATGATGAAGTATGTAGCATTGGTATGTGCATGTTGTGAAACAAGGGGGATGATGTGCCCCCCCCCCCCCCCCCCCCCCCCCCCCCTCACTTTGTGTGATGTTGAGCGTGATTGACTGTTGGAATTTTATATGGTGGTTGGAATTTTTTATTAGTTGGTTATTTCTATTGCTATTATTGTTCAGATTCATGATTAAAGTCAGGCCCTTGATTGAGTGGAATGGCTGAACGGTATCCATGTAGCCAACTCAGTTGCTTAGATGATGATGACAATGATGATCTCTGCTGCTATTGGCTTTTCTGCCTAATTTCTGAAAATATGTCAGTTATCAATGTTGGTGTTGATGAAGATAGAATATGGCTTTTGGTTTAAGGATCCATGAAATGATTTGCAGCTTCTGGCGCTGTCAATTAAGAGCTGTAATTGTCCATTTCAGGAGTAACTCTTCTATCCTTCAATCCATTACTCATGGGAGTGAATTTGGTGGTCATGAGCAGTGGGATTTTGTGGGCAGCATCCTATCGAATTGCAGGGTTTCAAATTGTCAAATTGTAGTGCAGAATAGCAGGCCAGGAACAGCCCCAAGGATCTGTTCTGATTTTGATTGATTCATAGAGTTTGGTTGTTATCATGAGATGGGCTGGCCCCTTGTGCTATTTGCATGGGCTGCTCAGATGTCAGACAGTCGTTCAGTGATTCATGGGTCGCGGCATCATTTTGTTTTCGAATTGGTGCAGCTGGTGCTGGTTTCTTCCTTCTTTCTATTCTTGTCTTTTTTAAGTAGCTGAGTGCAGTTGATGTCCAATGTAATGGTTTATGGCTAACTGTTGCTGCTTGCATGGGATGGTTTATTTTGCAGTGGATTCATTGATGGGGAGACCAGGTGCAGGTCAGTAGCAGCTTGATTTTTGTCCAATTTTTAGTGCATTCATGGCCTTCTGATGTTGGTATGATGATGTCTCAGATATGGGCAATTTTTCTAGCTTTTAGTCAAAAGTAGGCCACTCATTCATGCATTGTCAATTTGCAAACTTCATGTGAGGAGCTTTTCCGATCTCCATGTTATAGGTTTATATCCTGGGCTGGTAGCATGTGGAATTACCTGCAAGCATGGGGAAGAAAAATGCTCATTCCCACTCTTTTGATCATTTTACTATTAAACCCAACTGCTGTTGCTGTCAGTGACCAACTTCTATTAACAACAAGTCATAGGTTGTGATGGACCATTCAAAACAAGTCAATCTCACATCTGTTTGCTTTGCTTGTCTGATTGCTTTAGGAAAACTCTGCATGGCTCACTTCTACAGTGATTGGAGCAGATTGATCTGGAATAGGTCCTGGCTTCTTGAGGACCCTTTTGATTCCAATCACAAAATGTTGTGACAATAATGTACACAGCTTTGTCACTGAATTCAGCTCATATCAAAGCGAGCTTTCTATTGCTTTCATTATTCCTACATTCATTGAGTGTCACTCGTTGGGTGAGTTTAGGCTGAGTTTCTGACTGCCTCAATCAAGAAATAGTTACTCGGATGTACTGAAAAACATGAAAGAATTTGTGCAATTTCTGAGTACAAAATGGAACTAGACATCTAACAACTTGATTGATCATTCAAACATTCATAATTGTTTATAGGGCCCACTGAGATGTGGTTCAGACATCCAACCCATCCATTATGTGTGCTCCACTTGTACGAGGAGTCACACCAAATTGCAGGCCATTACAAAGCTCAGGTGAGCCCTGCCAAGTGCTTTTAGATGTCTAAGGCATAATTTTTCATGATTTCAGATGGTGTGGCCAACCTGAGTATTAGATATGGCTGATTTTAGAACATCCCATGACCTAGAGGGAACCTATCAAATGCACAGCATGGATGTCCATCACACATCACAGTGGGGTCCACGTAGTATATGTATGTGTGTGTGTAGAGAGAGGGAAATGCTCACCTGCTAATTGTGAGAACTTTTGATAGGTGATGTAGGCACAAAATCCAAACGGTTCACTAGATGATTCACCTCATGAAAACCCCAAGGCTAAGATCCAAAATTTTGGTAGGCCATAACAAAGTGAGAGTAAAAACAAGGGCTTGGAGGATTTCACGGCTATGGCCACCAGATTTTTTAATCCAACCAAAAAGTTAGCCTTGGGGATTTCATGAGGTGACTCATCTAAGTGGACCATCTGAATTTTATGCCCACATCAGGTGTTAAAAGTTCTCACAAAGTTTCAGTGAGAACCGGTTCCCTCCAGAGATTTCTCCCCGAAACTAGACTTGTCCAGAGTCACATGAAAACTAAGTGAGCCGACGTGCCAAGTCAGTGGACTCAACTCACTCTGGCTCAGGCTGAGTCACTCATCTTGTCAGAAGTATTTTTAATTGAAAGTAAGAAAAATTACTTACGCCAAGATCCAAACTCCCAACCTCTTTAACATAAAAGGTTTGTAATTGTGGGCGTCAATCACCACTGTTTCCTACTATGGGTCCACCTGAGATTTGGATCGGTCTGTTTCATGCCAAAAAAATGAGCCGCCGGAATGGATGACTATCGTGGATAAAACACCTGCATCATGGTGGGGCCCACAGATTACCAACCGGTGACCTGGGTAGTGTAGGGGTCACTACCGAATCCAGTACCCGGGTGTTTTGATGTGTTGGGAGCTGTGTCCCCCAATGTGTTATATGTGTTTTATATTCACTGTTCAACCCTTTTTC
The DNA here is from genome assembly GCA_003013855.2 of Liriodendron chinense. Classification (NCBI taxonomy): domain Eukaryota; kingdom Viridiplantae; phylum Streptophyta; class Magnoliopsida; order Magnoliales; family Magnoliaceae; genus Liriodendron; species Liriodendron chinense. Next base: position 261,850 of record PVNU02003631.1, on the reverse strand, counting down.
TAGTTCATTTTAAAGCATGAAAAAAAAAAATGACGCAAATCAGAAACTCAAGTGGACCACACCACACAAATCAGTGGTTGAAAACTTTCGAAAGCCAGCCAGTTTATAAGGTCACTAACTTGGATGAAGGGAAAATACAAATATGTAAGTCTGTTACTTTTATGGGCCCTGAGAAGTTTATAATGGTGTGCGTTCAATCGCCACTTTTTCCTGTAGTGTGGTCTACCTGAGCTTCGAATCTGCTTCAGTTTCTTGCCCTAAAATGAGGGGGCACGGATGGACGGCCAGGATATAAAACAAACACATCACGATGGCCCCACTGCACCCAACTCACCGATGCACGACCGGTCAATGTGGTGCTGCCACCCTGACAACACCACTTTATCCGCGTGAGGACTCCGTCCATCAGTACTGCAAGACCACGATACCGCCACTGTTGAAACTCTCATGGATGCGACCATGATGTTTATACGCCATCCAAGCCGTTCACAGGGTTACTACCACTCAGATAAACTGTTGGTACAAATATCATTCTGACACGAAAACTTCTTGGGACCCACAAAGTTTCCAACGGTAGGCATTCAATTCCTGCTTTTTCGTTTGTTGTGCGCTTCATTATTTTTGGATTGCTGAAGGTCTTTTGAAACTGATGGATGGAGTGGATTTACCACGGCATTTCTCTGGCCCCACATGGCTTCCGACCAGAGGAACTTGCTGTGAAGCCGAATGCGTACTGAGTAAACTATTTGGGGTCGACCGTGATTTATGTATTTTATCTACTCCGTCCATCCATTTTACCAGATAATTTTAATTATTGATTCAAAAAAGTAAGTATATGAAAAGCACAAGTGGACCACACCATAAGAAATAGTGTGAATTGAACGTCTACCATTAAAAATTTCTTAAAGCTACAGAAGCTTTGGATCACGCTGATATTTTTTTATTTCCCTTCTTCCATGTATTTGTGATCTTATGAACGGGTTGGATGGCGTATAAACATCACTGTGAGCACTAGAAAGGTTCCAACGGTTGAAATTATTATTCTCACTGTTTCCTGTGGTATAGTCCACTTGAGCTTTGGATGTGCTCCAAGTTTTGGATCAACGCCTACAATAAGCTGAAAAAACAGATGGACGGTGTGAATAAACCAGGTACATTCATGGTGGACCCAACTGGCTTTACTCAGTATGATAAAAGTGTAACGAGTAACTCAGTACTATGGCTGCACATCTGCCCCTGTTAACCCGCCCAACTCGCCCGACCCGACCCGATAATAACCCGATCCATCCCGACCTGATTGAGAAAATGGTCCTGTTCCGAGTAGATGCGGCTATATCATTTTTTATTTAGGTACGGTTTATCGTACATGCCAAACCCACCCGACCCGTGTATACCCGACCCGAACCACCCCGTTTATACTAGTTTATTGTTTTTAGAAATATCTATTTAACATTATCAATAGGTTGAATGGTCAATAAACATTAGGGTGGACTCTAGAATCTTTTAATGGTGGGAGTTCAATGACCATTTATTTTTGTGGTGAGGTCTACCTAAAGCTTTTGTCTGCTTCTTTTTTTTGGACTATCCTATGATAATTTGGAAATGTAGATGGACGGCATGGATTTACAATATATACATCGAGGTGAGCCTCATGGTTACGGTCTCACCTATATGGCTGGTTTCGGGTCTCACCGGCTCTCACCCAAGCTGCGCTCATCTCACACTGATAGGAAGCATATTAGGTGACATCCAGGATCCACCAAGGTAGGTGGCCCTTGATTATGTGTCAATCCACACCATCCAACTATTTTGAAAGACCATTTTAGGATATGATACTAAAAATGAAGCTGACTCAAATCTTAGGTGGACCACACCATAGAAACATAGTCCTAACCCGACCTGACCCGGTTTAACATATATGGTAGGGTAGGGTAGGGTTAGAGTTGACCCTTTTACAAGTAGGGTAGGGTTAGGGTTAGGTCAGGTCAACCCGGTTACGACCCGGATCGAAACCCGAACCTTTAAATATATTTAGGTTTGATCCAGGGTTGGACCAACCCGACCCGTGTGCAGGCCTACTCAGTACGCAGTCCGATTTCTGCAGTCGCATGTTTCTCCCATGCGCGGATCGGCTAGTCGCTGTGGGACTAGCATAAGGGGTCGTTTCATATCTTTGTGGGCCTTACCATGATATATTTGTTTTATCCACGCCGTTCATCCATTTATCCATCTGATTTTAGGGTATAAACAGAAAAATAAGATAGATCCAAATCTCAGCTGGACCACACTAAAGGAAAAAAGTGGGGATTGAACGTTCACTGTTGAAATTTTTTTGGGGCCACAAAAGTTTAGTATCAAGCTGATATTTGTTTTTTAACTTAATCCAGGTCTATTTTGACCTTATCAACATGTTGGATGGAAAATAAACATTACAGCGGGCCCTAGAAATATTTTAATGGTGGACGTTCAATCCCCACTGTTTTCCTGTGGTGTGGTCCACCTGAGATTTGGATCTGTCTTATTTTTTGGATTGTTCTCAAAATCAGATGAATAAATGTATGGACGGAGTGGATAAAATAAATATATCATAGTGGGACCCACAGAGATTTGAAACCACCCCATATGTGGGACTAGCCGATCCGTGCTCTCGCATCTCAGGAGTTGTTTAGTACCCTCACCTTCTCCACCCACAGAAATCTTGGATTTCGGAAAATGGCGTTGAGAAGAGCTGCCGCTGCTCGAAAGGGTAAGACTCTTTCTCCTCCATCTTCTTTTGAAATTAGCATTTCTGCCTCTGATTCTACAATCATGGAAAACAAGATCCCTACTCCCACCCAATTCAACCATTTGGTGAATGATCTATCCAATTCGATCCGAGCCGGTGCTTTTGTGAGTTTAGAAGATGCAGTGGTCCTCTTCGATCGTATGGTCCGCGCGCAGCCACTTCCTTCGATCAAGACCTTTACTAACCTGTTAGCTACGATTGCCAGAATGAGACACTATTCGACCGTGATTTCTTTGCATCGAGAGATGATTTGTTTAGGGATCCCATCCGATATCTATACATGGAACATTCTTCTAAATTGTTCCTGCCGCTTGAATGGTGTCGGTTTCGGTTTCGCTGTTCTTGGTGACATCCTGAAACGTGGCCATGAGCTGAATGTCGCGACTACGGCCACTTTTATTAAGTCGTTTTGTATGGAAGGGCGGATTGGGGAAGCAAGTAGTTTCTTTCTGAAGATGGTAGAAATGGGATATCCTTATAATGTGGTGGCCTTTGGGATACTGATCGATGGTCTTTGCAAGTCGGGCAACAACGGAATGGCGCTTCAGTTGCTTCGGGAAATGGAGAAGGGAGTGGGTAAATGTAAGCCTGACATTATGGTGTATACCACAATCATTGACAGTCTATGCAAAGATGGGCTCACAGAGGATGCCCTTAACCTCTTCTCAGAAATGGTCGGTAAAGGGATTCAGCCGAATGCTTTCACTTATAATTCTTTAATTCATGGACTATGCAATTTAGGGCAGTGGAAAGAAGCAACGAGTCTGTTAGATGAAATGTTGGAAGGAGGAATCTCGCCTGATGTGATAAGCTTCACCACACTAGTGAATGCTCTTTGCAAAGAAGGAATGATTAAAGAAGCCCATGGATTACTAGAATTGATGACTCGGAGAGGCGAGGAGCCTAGCGTAATCACGTACAATGCATTGATGGATGGCTACTGTTTTACTTGCCAAATGGATGCCGCATTAAAGTTATTTGATTACATGGTGTCTAAAGGCCATAAGCCTAGTGTTGTGACTTACAATATATTAATCAATGGCTATTGCAAGAATCAGATGGTGGACAAGGCTATGTGGCTTTTTCGAAAAATGTCTTGCAAGGGATTGAAGCCCGATGTTGTTGCTTATAGCACTCTTATACGTGGGCTGTGCCGGGTACAGAGAGTTGTGGCTGCACAAGATCTCTTTAATGAGATGCAAGCTCATGGACAATGTCCGGATGCCTTCACATATGCCTTTTTGATGGATGGGCTGTGTAGAAACGAGTGTCCTGCTGAGGCAATGAAACTACTTAATCAAATGCAAATTAGAGGAATCAAACCAAATGATAAAGTTTTCGATGTCCTCATCAATGGGATGTGTGAATCTAGGGAACTCAAATATGTGAAGGAGCTTTTCAGTTGGGCCTCCGCCAAGGGCTTGGGGAATAATGTTAGAACATATAACACATTGATCAATGGTCTCTGTAAAGAAGGGCTTATGGAGGAAGCTAATGGGTTGTTCTTGCAAATGGAAGACAAGGGCTGCAAACCGGATAGTGTCACCTTCAATGCTTTAATTAGAGGCTTTCTACGAAAGAATGAGACCCTAAAGGCAATGCAACTTCTCAGCGAAATGGCTAAAAAACATATTTTTGTGGATGCATCCACTGCATCTATGTTAGTGGGCTTGCTCACAAAGGGCGAAAAAGGTCAAGAATATTTGGGAATGCTTTATAAATTTGTGCCCTAGGGCGGAGTAGAGGTGATTTGTTGAACACCGATTCAAAATCAGCTTCTTTTTTATATTTAGGCTGTAACGGTCCATATCATAATTGTAATGGCAGTGGACAACCACTGTTACCATTAGGGAATACCTTGCTTGTAAGTGGTTGACACACATTCATCTCCTCCATCGTTCCTTTGTATTTCTAGTAATATTCACCTAGCGATTTATCTCCTTGTTGGAAAGCAAAAGGCCTCTTCAAACAATTGGTGTGTATCGAGTGATTCTTTTTTTATTTTTATGAATACATCTCTCGTGGAGTATCCCAAACCTCATTTTCCGTATCCAAAAAATATCTAACAGACATTTCCATACCATTCCACAACCACGTCACAATCTGAACATTGTCCTAAATCCATTCATCATATTTAGTTCTTTTCATCCGATTCTCCTATTGTTTCCCTTGTCTATCAAGATTTATATAGATTTAGAATACTGGTCATTTAACTTAATAACGAATATTTGAACCTTAAAAAAGTTAGATGGATTTATGAACATGATCTTTGCTTACCCTTCATCTCCATTACAAATAGAGGCAATAAAAATCAAAAGGAATGGATGTACAATGCTTACAGGAATGAGGGCTAATGCTTCTGGAAACTTGAATGCTTTAGCCACAAAATCCAACACAATGTATACACAATACAGGATGCACCGATCAGCCCATACGCTTTAACCAAATACTAGAAAGAACTACGATCACATACACGTTACCAACAACATTCACATATAGGCCATTAAAAGGCTAGTGCACCGAAAATAACCCTAAGATTCTTAAAAAGCTATGAGCACAAGGGAAGATGAAGGAAAAGAAGTGAAGGTTTTTGAGAGGTAAGGGAAAAGAAAATGGTTGGAACTTGATCGATTACCACTCTGATACCATCTAGTTTGATGTAAGAGAGAAGAGAGAGTGAAAAAGAGAGGAGAGAAAGAATGAGGAAGGAAGAGACATTTAGGGTTGGATGTCCCCCACCTTCTTTCTTTTATTTACTTGAGTCATAAAACAAAGTCTAGAGCAGTATTTGAATGGTAGTGGAGACTGATTTGCTGTCCTAATATTGTGAGAAAATTCGTTTCACTAGAATCTGAGTAAGGAAGAAAAAACTGCAAATGGTGTTGGAAAATATTCGAATTAGAGTTGGAGATGATAGCATTTTCATAAAGTTGCAGAAGGAATCTCAGGAGCCAGTTATCTGTGCAGAGGAAGATAGCTTGAGCTCGTCGTCGATGGTGGATCAGGATGCCGAAGACGATGGAACACCATATCGAAAATCGAAATTCTAGAGGAGCAACAGATGATAAATCATTGTGTTGTAAGTTCCTCATTGGAGGGCAGAAAGGTGGAAGGAGTAAAAGAGGAGAGGTGTTAACTCATGGCAGTAATGATACCAATGTTAGTTGTCAGCCGTTCAGTGGGTTTGGATCTCGAGGGAGGGGGTGGTAGGTGAAAGAGGCTTCGAACGAGAGGTCTACCAGTAAGTGTCGGGTACTTTTCTTGTTTTAATGAAGGAGAAGGGAACGGTGACACATGTGATGGTGACGTCACTAAAAGAACTAGCAGAGTGAAGTTTTAAAAGGAACTTTTAATGTGGGCCTCTCATCACATGCGCAAGGTTTCTCACGAGTGGTTCTGTTAACGCAAGTGGGAGGCACATGCGTGGTATGCAGCAATCAGTTGAAAGTTCCGACCAAGCGATGATGATTCGTAACTGCATAGTGTCGTCAAAGTCAGATCTACTGAGGCAAGAGGAAGACGGAGAGGCATCGGCAGCTATTGCGGTAAGGGCATTGGAAGTACAGCATAACATATTGGTAGTGACAGATTATCAGTTAGATGTATTAGATAAAGGGGAGATGGTCACAGTGGCTTCACAGATTATGGTCATGCACGAATCAAGTTCTCAACAGAATGAGGTTTGTAAAATATTAATGGCACAAGTTATGAAGCTTGTGAAGAGGATAATGGGGCAGTTTGCTTGTATGGTGGGGGTCACTTTTGAGACAGGCCAGAGGATTATGTGGCCCTGTTTGAATTTGTGGAAGCAAGAGGCAGACTAGCTTTTGAAGGTCAGAGTTCCAATACTAGCAGGGATTTGGCAAGGGTCGATCCAATAGTTTCCCATGAGGTGTAGAAGAAAGAGAGGAGCTCATATAGTGCAGTTTCTCTATGAAGATAATAAGTTGGAACGTGCATGGTCTGGGATGTCTGCAGAAGAGGGCACAGATCAGGGATAATTATAAACAATTTAAAGGCTCAGATTGTAGCCTTCCAGGAATTAAAGCTGTAGTCATCTGATCAGATGATGGTGGACTTGTGTGGAGGGGAAATGGCATTAAACACAAATGGTTCAACTGGTGGAATTTTACTTATTTGAAAATTAAAGTTGTGGTCAAAGGAGAACAGTTGGGAGGGGCAGTTCTCCCTATCTTTGCTATTAAAAGAGGTTTCATCAGGTTTTTGGTGGGTTTTTACAGTTATGTATTTTACAAACAGACCAAGCTTACGGCAATTATTCTGGGCTGAATTGGATTCACGCCGGAGTAAACAGCAATTGCTGTGGGTGGTGGCAGGAGACTTCAATGTTGTAAGATATTCTCTTTTCAAAAATCAAGGGATAGCAATATAACCAGGAGTATGAGAAATTTCTTGAAATGGATAGTCCATAACGACATGGTAGATTTACCAATGTGGTGAAGTGAAATTCACGTGGTCTAATGGTCTGTCTAGGGAAGTTAAGTCGAAGCCGGATCGGTTTTTGCTCTCAATGGATTGGGTTGGAAAGTTTCCTTTACTTTTTCAAAGAGGTCTGTCCAAGCCAGTATCTGAATGCTAGCCAATCTTTTTGGAGGTGGAAGATGAGGATTGGGGCCCACGTCATTTTATGTTCTAGCTTGCTTGCTTGGAAGTAGAGGGTTTCTCAGATAAGGTGAAAGTATGGTGGACTGACAACATTCTAGGGCTCTTTGGTTGAAGGTGGGGGATCAAATATGAAATTCTTTCACGCAGTGGCTAGACAACAAAACTAAAAGTGTGGTGATTGAGGGTATAGCATTGAAGGGAAAGCAAGGTCGTGCACATCAATAGTAAAATTTTACAAGGAGCTTTTGTCTAGGGAAGATTGGGAAAGACCAACACTTGATAATCTCCCTTTTGGTCCTATTTTGAGGGACGTGGCAGAGTTTCTAGAAGAAGCTTTCACAATTAAGGAAATAGAGGGGGCCATTTCAGATTTGGGGAGTGATGAAGCCCTCGGTCCGGACAGCTATCTGATTGCATTTTATCAAAAAGTTTTGGGATCTATTAATGGTGGATGTGATTGATTTTGTAAACATTTTTTTTTTAAGGAGTACTAGTGGAAAAATTAGGGGCCACTTTTGTTACACAAATCTCGAGAAAAAAAAGAAGGGGCAGAAAGTTTGGAATTTTAAACCAATTATTGTTTTAGGGAACCCTCATAAGATTTTGGCAAAAATCCTAGCTTCAAGGTTTCGAGTGGTCATAGGAGAAGTGATATCCTGGTCACAAGGGATCTTGTAGATGGGCATCAGATAGTGGATAGTGCATTGAGTGCTCATGAAGTTATTGGTTCTTGTAATAGGAAGGGTATAAAGGGGTTATTTTCAAATTGGATATGGAAAAGTTTATAATCTTGTGGATTGGGACTTTCTAGATTATATGTTATGTCGTTTGGGGTGCGGAAAGAAATCGCTATCATAGATTTGTATTTGTGTCAAATCGGCAAAGTTTTCGATTCTGGTTAATGTTTCTCCAAATGCCTTCTAGGAATCGTTAAAGGATTGCGTCAACTAGATCCTTTGTCGCCATACTTGTTCGTGGTCACTATGATGGCCTTTGAGCAGGCTGATTTATAAAGGAGTAGAGGTTGGTCTAGTGCAAGGTTTTAAAGTTGATAATTCTCAATTTCAAATATCATACTTTCAATATGCGGATGATACGTTGCTTATGTGTGAGGTAGACGAATCTAAGGTTGATAATCTTCAAATGATTGTAGTATGTTTGGAGGTGATATCAGGTTTGAAGGTAAATTCCGATAGAAGTGAAGTATTGTGAGTGGGTTTAACAAGGGAAGAGGTATGCTCTTTTGCTAGGATCTTTGGGTGTAGGGAAGATTCATTTCTGACTACATATCTTGGGTACCATTATGTATAGGGAAGCTGGCCAAACACCTATAGGATAAAGTAACAAAGAGATTTGAAATAAAGTTATCAAGTTGGAAGAGAAGGCACTTGTGCTTGGGAGGAAGGTGAAATTGCGTCGGGTTGTCTAACACGACACCCTATGCATACATGTGCGGAAGCTTAAGAAGCAATTAGAATTATGGCTAAGTCCTAGGGGGGGGGGGTGAATAGGACCTTTTTAAAATATTTTCGCCTACTTAACCAATTTAACAAATTAAACTACGTAAGCGATTAACACTTTGGCTTTCAAACCTAAGTGGGTCCAATCAAAAGACTAGCAAAAGATAATGCAATCAGCAATCTAGTCTAATCAATACATGTGGACTATAGAGGATGGATCAACAAAAGCTCAAGTCTACATGAGGTAGTGAAAGTACATCTTGTGAGTGTGGATGTGCCTATCAAGTGCCTATCATACATTCCTAACTAAGCATACATAATTAACCAATTAAACACAATGTATAAAGAGAAATGTGCTCCAATACAATCACAAACACAACGATGTATAGTGGTTCGACTACTTGTCTACTCCACTCCCGACTCAAGTACTCAATCCCTTTGAGCACACCGGCATTCATTGGAGAGTTTAAATCTGGTTCCTCCCAACCAAGGTATTTTAACTCGGATCCACCCAACCGGGGAGTTTATAGGTTCCTCCCAACCTACACGTTCACACCCGTGTTGGTGGCTCCCCCTTGGAGACTTTGTTTAGTTCGACTAACGTGCCAAGGAACGGCTAACGTCCCTGAATTTAGGCCCGGTAAACGAGCCAAGGAGTGCTAAACAACCCCTAGTCTTTAGGCCGACAAACAGGCCAAGGAACGGCTAACGTCCATAGGTTTTAGGCCGACTAACAGGCCAAGGATCGGTAAACAACCTTAGTTCGAGTTTGTCAAACAAACTCTACACTCAACTCACATAGGGAATTGAGTGGATGGACTCCTAACAAGACAACCTTACTTGTCGGATTGAGCCCCTTTGTAGCGCCGCTTTGAGTTGCTTCTTCTCGCTCTCCCGTGCTTAAATCAGCTCCCCGTATGCTCCCCCGATCTTTGACGCCGCTGCTTTGCCAAGGCTTCAGCTCTAAGATCAATTACCTTGCATGTGATGCTCTATTGGAGATGCCCAAGGTGCTAGGGAATGATGAAACCTCTACAAATGGTAAAAAATGAGTTTCCTAGAGGAATACACCTTTTTGGACTCCTAGGTGGTGTTTAGACAATGGATTTAACTATGATCAAGGTGTCTAAACCCTAGGAATCAAGAGGGAACAAGTCCATTCTCAAGATGCCATTGAATGGCCCAAGCTTGTGATGAAAACACAAGGAGAATGACTTGTTATGGGTTTAGGATAGAGCCTCTGATGGTCTCTAGCAATGGTGGCTTCAATCTTCTCAAAATCCTCTCGCTTGGCCCTAAAATCGAATCCCCCGCTTTTATAAAGTTTCCTCCAATGGTTAAATAACGGGCAGATTCGCGTAGGGTCGGGCGCCTGGACAACTTGGTTCGGGCGCCCGGAATCCGATCCATAAAAAGATTTGAAACACTGGACAAAAAATGAGTTGGTCGGGCACTCGATGGCCCTTTTCACTTGGTCGGGCGCCTGGTACACATTTTGGTCGGGCGCCCGGAATTGATCCAGACTGGGTCATGTGCTACTGGACGATTTTTGCACTGGTCAGGTGCCCGGACAGGTTCTGGTCGGGCGCCCAGTGACCCTCTGGTTTTAGGCCAACTCGCATGGACGGATTCACTCAGGTCGGGCGCCCGGTGGACACTGGGTTGGGCAGCCAAGCATGTTTTCCTGCCATAATTTTCTGTTTTTCAGCAGAACATGCAACCTCTTTAGCCATTCTTTTGGTGATCTTTTGGGACACCTAGGGCCAGTTTAAGATGACTAAGGGTGTGCCTATTTGGTCATGGTCATCTAGAGGTTAATGGTTTTGAGTAGATACTAGGTTCGGGCTCACCAAGGCATCACTTTTACCTGTTTCTTCTTTCTTGATGCAGCAAGTTCGTCTTGAGTCTTCGGTCATCGTCTTCATTAAGCTCAACCGACACTAGACTCACTGACCTAAGTAATTGACAAACAAGGTGCACTAGAATGCCACAGAAAAGTGCACTAACAGAAGGTTAATGCTAATTAAGGTGGAGATGTCCAACTAACAAGTCTATTGCATGTCCTTATTTAAGTGTCTGAAAGCGGTGGTTTTGAAGCTCGAAAAAATTAGGCAGGATTTCTTGTGGAGGGGCTCGAAAGAAAAGCATGAGTTTCATCTTATGAATTGAGAGTAAGTATATGAGCCATGGGATCAAGGGGGAGCCAGTCTTAAGGGCTGTTTGATGCGTGGTATTAGATGGGATTAGGTGGTATGGAATTGTGTTTGGTCCAATGTAAATTCCATCCATTGTTTGGAAGCAATTGGAAGGATTGGATTAATCCCGATATCATATATTCCAGAGCCAATGGTGGACATTGCAGGATTTCTGGTGGATTTCAAAATCCACTACATTTGTGGGCCCTGCATTGATGCGTGTGTTTTATCCACACCATCCATCCATTTGTGCCCTTTACCCGTGACATTCAAGTTGCATATGTATACAGGTGACTGGCATCAGTTGTGAAATATGGTCTGTTGATTACAATTCTATGGTCCACCAAACACATGCATCACTTAATACATTGTATTTCCCAAGGGAAGAATTTGATCCCAAATGTGGGATTGGACGGTGAAAATATCATGGTATTTCTAGACATGCAATTATTGTGCAATAATGGTGTTAATTCCACCTAATGCAATTCCATACCATTTAATCCCATGGACCAAACAAGCACTTAGGGTCTTAGGAGAAGAATTTAGCGTTATTGGATAAGTACGTGGAGGTTTGGTGTCAAAGAGGGTAGTTTATGGAGAGTAGTAGTGGGAAGAAAGTATGGGCTTCAAGAAGGTTCTTGGTGGATTAAGACATCATTAGTGTATAGGTCATTGTTTCTTTGGAAAGTGGTGGCCTCGCTAAAAAATAAGGTTTGGGAAGGAGTGGGGTTTTCTTTGGGTAATAGTGAGGGTTTAGATTTTGGGAGGATGTTTAGATATGGGATATTTGAGAGAGTTGTTTATGTTCCCCCTTTTAGCGGGAATTTTGCAAGAGGCTAACTTGTCGGTGGAAAGGTACTATTCTTTCCAAGGAGATAAAGTTATTTGGGCTCCTCCGTGTAGGAGAAACTTAATCAAGGAAGTAGAGGAGTTGTTGAGATTGTTAGAATGTTGGACAAGGCATGCCTTTTAGCCTACAAAGAGATTCGATGAGGTGGTTAGAAGAAAAATCTGGCAAGTTTTCAGTTAAATCTCTCTACTGAATGATCGGTGGCAGGTTAAATGTCAATGGGGTCAGTCACGTGACTTTTCTTTAGAGATATGGTGCTCCTCCAAAGGTGGCTACTCTCGCTTGGCTAGTGGGAAGTTACAAAGTGCTTTTAGTCGGCAATTTGTGCAAGAGAAAAATGATTATTTTAAATGTCTTATGTGTTATTAGGATGAGGAATCAACGAATCATCTTTTAATTCATTGTGTAATTGTAAAGAAGGTATGGGAGGGGTTTCTTGTCATATTTGGTTCTCAGTGGGTCATGCCAGGTTCCATAGATTGTTTCTTTTTGTTTTGGCATGGTGGGGGTAAAGGGAAGATAGGGAAGAAGGTAGGGCATCTTTGTCTTGTAGCTGGGATTTGGATATTATGGTTGGAAAGGAGTAATCGTTGTTTTACAAGTTGGAAAGGAAATACTTTGGAGGTCTGCAATATGGCTAAAGAGCTTGTCATGGAATGTGCAATTGAACCAAGGGCTATTGTGGCAGATTAGTTTCCTGAAAATTGGGCAGATTTTTTTTTTCTTGTAATTATTTAGGCTTTGGCCTCTTTGCAATAAAATCATCAAAGTTAAAAAAATAAATAATAATAAATTAATTAATGTGTACATTGGTGTACCAAATATGACTAGGGGCTACATGATAAATATAGAGATCATCTAAGTGGGCTATACAATCATACACCCACATGCGTCGACATTTGTGGCACCCCGGATATCAAGGGCCATGGAGATCCTCAGTCCCTGATAGCCCAGGTCCACAATGACGCATCACATGCAGTTTGACAGTTCAATAATACAAATTCTAAGTTAACATCCCACCTAGAAGCAACGACAGGAATAAATATATCCAAAATAAGAAGTGAGAGCACAACTATATATATATATATATATATATATATATATATATATATATATATATATATATATATATATATATATATCGCAAAAGAATATGGCAATGTATAACAGTTAACTCACTCGATGGGACCCGCTAGGAATCCCGATACCCTCAATCCAAAATGCTAGTGAACTGGCTATACAAGAACGCCGCCCGACGCTATCTCCCAAAAACTAGCAAAAAGCCCCATCGCTCTCTCTCTCTCTCTCTCTCTCTCTCTCTCTCTCTCTACAACTGGTCGCTCGAGAGTAGAGGTGGGCAACGATCTGATCCAAGTCGAACATGGACCAGATCGGATCGTTCGGCTGCTTGAGTGGGTGTGTTCAAACAAACATTCGAACAGGGTGGCTCTGTTCGAACTTGATTTGGTCTGGCCCAATCATGTTCAAACATGTTCAAACATATGAATTTTGGACAATTTTTATGAGTTCGACAGGTTCGAATAATTTCACTTTTTTCCACTTGAAAATATTTTTTCTACTACTGAATAGTAAATACTGATTTGTTCACAAATTACATATCACAAATGACAAATCACAAGGTTTGGCCACAACTAAATCTCCAATGAACCACACCACATGAATGACATTATGATGGCATTAAACATCACTATGGACTCTAGGGAGATTTCAACGGTAGGAATTTCCCATCCACCTTTTCCTTTAGTGCGGCCCACTTGAGTCTTGGATCCAGATCATTTTTTGTCTTACATCCTAAAATGATCTCACAAAATGGCTGGCTGGCTTGGATTCCTCACAAACATCACGGTGGACCCTACCTAGATTTCTAGAGCAGGAACTGCGCATGACTCGTGACGCGAACATGGGTTGGCTCATGGTTGGCGACGCGAACACCCACCAACAAGCTGGTGTCAAAGCTCTGTGGGCCCCACCATGATGTATTTGTTTTATCCACTCCGTCCATCCATTTGTACAGCTCATTTTAAGGCATAAAACAAAAAATAAGGCAGATACAAAGCTCAAGTGGACAACACCACTGGAAACAGTGAGGAGAATGAGGTACACCATTGAAACCTTCCTAGGGCCCACCGTCATGTTTATTTGTCATCCAACCTTCTCTCTCTCTCTCTCTCTCTCTCTCTCTCTCTCTCTCTCTCTCTCTCTCTCTCTATATATATATATATATATATATATATATATATATATATATATATATATATATATACCGAGTCGAGTCGAGTCCGTCAATATTCGAGTTAAGTTCGAGTTCGAGTCGAGTCTAATAGGACTGTGATTGAAACCGACTCGAATTTTTTTTCGAACACACCTTGCATGTTCAAACAAGAAGACTTTATATTCAAACAGAGTTTTACCGAGTCAATTCGTGTGACACCCCGAATTTCAAGGGGTCGAGTACAACCTCGATCCCTGAGATTCCGAGTGTCAGTTATGCTTTGCGGAAGCGTGATTTCTTTTTTACGATTCATAAGGCATCAAAGCACCAATTCAGAATCAATTTAAGCAGTAAAGTAAAGACAAAAATTAAATTTAAACCTGACCAATATAAAAAGTGGAAGTAAGACAACTCTCCCGTAAAGTCATCGACCTCATCCTGTAAGGCATCCTCCTCTGAGATACCTGCATCTATCATAACAGAGCCTGGTGGTGTTTTGAAACACCGTCCCAGGAGTGGGAGTGAGTGATCAACTCAGTGAGAATTATAACTTTAAGTTTAACATGTTATCAAACAAAGAGGGTTAGACATTGATTCCATACAAAACATCCAAATTCCTATTCTAGTTTTATTAGTGCATGAATGACATGAGATCGCACACCATGCATGTTCCGGATGTAACATGAGGAACACAGAGTGGCACTGGCGCCACATCAAGCAACCAGGCACTCACAGAACCTCCAAATGCAAATGGGTTGGATCATCCTTCGGCATCCTGGCCTTTAACAGTCAGACAGTTGCCTGGGGGATCCATGACGTGTATGCATGATTTGTTTGAGTTTCATTAGGTCATTTCTCACTCAGCATATTGGCGAAGCCAGAATACCATTGTCCAATCATTGGTCCTGAACGGGACTATCTGGCTCACAACCGTGCAATGTTAATCATCGCCAGTAGCCCACGCTTCCCTGTCACTTCCACACATCAAAATACGGTTCCCAACATCCTGTTATAAACGGGAGTTGACCAACCTTCTCGGGAACACCGATAGGGTTCGTCGCCCCAGCAATTGCTCCAAGGACACTACGGGGAGGTGACTCACCCCAGCGTAGGCCGACGACTCAAACACGGTGTCCCATACCACCAAGCCCGGCCCAAGAGGCTTATCGGGAACGCATTGCACATGCAGTTATTAGTGGACCTGACACTTTCTTAGGATCCATTATTCCGTATTCAGGGGACTGTATTGTTATCATCATCAAACACTCTTTCTGCCATATTTTGATAGATTCGATTAAGTCCAGGGGCGTCCGTCTGGATCGGCATGGGCGTAAGCCGTCCGCGTAGTCCAACTACTACCGACCATCTGTGTTTCCCTCGAACCAACTGAATACATCTCAGGTAGCCGACACATCTGGGCTACCCGCCTCGAAATATTTGGGACAGATATTCTGTTTCACAAAGCCTAAATTTATCTTGTAGCATACTTGTAACTTAGGAAAAATTCTAACTCAACACCATGCATGATAATTCCAACTTATATGCATATAAGCAATTCTATGTTTAATATAATCTTAACACGCATCATTCCAGCAGTTTATCTCACACAAGCATTTCATCAAACACCTTAGCTACAGAAATTCAAAATAGCACATATATTGCAATAATACGGGAATAATACAATTAACGAAGATAACAATACCTTAAAGGTTCAATCAATTCCAAATCCATCTAAGGTTGATAAAAGAAAACCTAGAGGTATAATTCCGCACCTTAGGGTTGGGGTTTAGCACGATCAACGCACGCTTAGGTTTAGGATTGATGGGATTCAAGCTCCTGTAAGTGTAACAACGTAAGGTTACGGTTCAGGGTGTTAATCGCAACAATTTGGATTAAGGGATTCGATGATCTTGACTTACCTACAATCTCAACGATAGGTTGAGACGATAGTTGATACCGTGAGAAGATGTTGAAGACCAAGGAAGGAGATCGACTTCCAAGCTTGAACTCTTGCCTCAACACAAACGCTCCGATCCACGCCTCTCTCAAGCTCTCACAAATTCCACTCTCTCAATTGCAAAAGGGGTGAGAATTGTGTTGGGGAGAAATGCCCCAACACAATTCTATTTATAGGCCCAGATTTACCTGGATGACCCTAATATCCGATTTGTTATGAATCTAGCCCTAAGGAAGACCAATTCGGTCAGTAAGGGCCCATCGGGTCCCATACGGCCCCATCTTGACCAGGCATCTGCCTTGCCAAAGTGAGATCCACCATGGGCCCGACCCTTTTGCACATCAGGCATGGCGATCGATCGCCAACACAAGATACACGATCGACGGTCATCGATCCTAGATCAGGGCAGCGACTTTAGGGAACCATGTATGGATTTATTTGGGGCAGGGGCCCCAAATCCCATGACATTTCAACGGTTCAGATTCAATCACTTAAGGAATGTTCAAAAGTACATACATAAGCCACTATTGTTAGGCAAATCGCACATCTCATGTGCCCCCACTCTATGTCCAAGTTGAGCGATCCGGCACTTTGATCTGGCTCAGCGTCCACGATGTACGTCAAGCCCAGTAAAACAGACAACGTTCCTTAGTTTCGGGTTTAATGGCCCACTAACGATCGGTCTAAACTCTATTTAGTATTTTTCGAGGTTTTCAAAAATAGGGTTGAGGATGAGATTTCTAGGGTATGTTAAATGTGGTCCGATCTACCTACGTCTAAAGTTTGGCTGATTTAAAGTTAACAGAAATAAAGTTTTGGGCTAACTCGCTCTCATTCGTTGATTTGTAAGTTAGATGAAAAGTTGATTAAGTTTGGTTATAAGCGTAATCTAAGCGGTGATTAATATTATTCTCGGTTAGATGTTCATTATGCATCGGTTAGGTCAATTTATCGATGGTGGGGTCCACTAGATCTTAGTCTTAGATTTATGGATTACATGATTAAGCTTAAGCTTTCGATAATCGGGCGTAGGTGTTAGCCCCTTGAACATGTCTAATCAAATTTGTACAGTTTTTGTTGGTATCACTAGGATGTTTCTTAGAATCGAGTATTAAACGTCGTTAAATGATAAAATAAATTAATTGTAGTGAAAAATGTTCCGAGGATTTTGAAATTTAAATTGGCAAAAATCCGGGGCGTTACAATCTACCCCCCTTAAAAATAATTTCGTCCCCGAAATTGTCTAATGTCACTAAGTGAATATGTTATCGTTTCGCATGCCTAAATTTTCATGGAGATCATGTTCATGTACGTGCAAGGGTGTATATTAATTATGCTAGCCTAGGTCACGACGGTCTACCCCCCTTAAAATAATTTTACCCTCGAGATTCGAGAACATACGTCAAAATTATCAATGTCGCACTAAATGTTTGGCCTCAAAATTTAGCTAAGGGGATAATGTATATTGTTTTTACGTTCGAGCTAATACAGAGAAACAGTTGTAGTAGGTCTGGATCCAATACTTCGATCCTCTACCTGACCAGGGCGGAGAACTCGTCGTATCCCTTCCTAATCCTGGTAGATCCGGGTCTTCTGCTCGGTCAAAGCAGTGAGTCCATTGGTAATCGTCCAGGATTGAGAATTGGGTCAGACCGCGAATGCTTCGCAGATGTGTGGTTCCAGAAATCCGTTGTTCGATGATTCCAAACATATGAAAAAATATCATGCGTCATTGGTAAGTTCAAGTTTCACATTTCTAATCGTCCTTTGGGACAAGTTCCAGGAGTCATCTCGTTTAAATCTTATGTGCATTATAGTGGGCACTCGTTTTCCCACATGACCTAAGTTATGTCTCTAAGTTCACGCAATCATCCTAATAGTTTTCAAGGGAGCCTAAGTTTGTGTTCAAATTCTTATTTTGTTTCGATCTTAGGGAAAGGGTATTCATTCTTAATTTGACGCAGGGATGGGTGTGATGAGGAAAAGATCATTGTTTACCTCAGCTGTACAAAACCTTGAATCCACAAGGCTATACTTGAATTTAAAGGGAAAAAAATAAATTTTAAAATAATTTTATTGATGTTTTCTTTTTCTAGACGGACTTATAATAATAGAATACAACCCTACTTAAGAACCCTAATTCGACCAAACTAAAACTTATCCGAAATAGGAAAATATGCTAAAATAATAATTAATTTAGTTACACAAGATGATTCCTGACATTATAAGAAGAAAATCCTAAGAAGACACCATTTATTAAAGTTTTAAGATGAAAAAGATATGGCGATCCATCGACAGCTCGTAATTGTAGAAATTTTCTTAGTTTCAATTGGTCTATTGCTCATGTTGGTTTTGACATTTTTAGTCATTAAATTATTTTTTAAAATTTTTTTATGATAATTTATAATTAAGTTTAATATTTTCTCACAAAATTTCAACCCATTTCAACTTGTAAAAAAATTATTAAAATTTTCGGAGTACCAGCTGCTTAAAAATCGATATTTTCTAGATGGTTTTCAAACCGTCCTAAATTAGTATTATTATAATATTTATTTTATTTTTTATATATTTTTATATAAAATTAGACTCTTCAATATAAAATATGGATTTTGAATCACCCCAATCGGAGTTATAACGAAAGAGATATGAATTGTTGAAGTTACATAAAATGCAGGGCTGAAAATTTTCAAAATTTAGGGGTTTTAACCAAAATAGCCCCAAAGACATCCGGTCGACCAGTTACGGACCCGGTCGACCATGTTTCCATCCGGTCGGCCGGTTATGGCCCCGGTCGACCGGTTCTTGCTGTTCAAGGACTCCTTTTTTTTTGTTAATGACCCTGTTGTCATCCGGTCGGCCGGATATAGCCCCGGTCGACCGGTTGTTGCTGTTCAG
The DNA here is from genome assembly GCA_003013855.2 of Liriodendron chinense. Classification (NCBI taxonomy): domain Eukaryota; kingdom Viridiplantae; phylum Streptophyta; class Magnoliopsida; order Magnoliales; family Magnoliaceae; genus Liriodendron; species Liriodendron chinense. The sequence goes on along the minus strand of PVNU02003631.1, from coordinate 242,849 downwards.
TGACCCTATGTTTATCCGGTCGACCGGATATGGCCCTGGTCGACCGGTTCTTGCTGTTTGGTGTTTTCTTTTTTTTTTTGGTTGCAAATTATCAACACTTATGTAATTCTTTTCTTTTTCTTTTCAAACCCTCAAAACAAATGAAATTTATTTGTTTTTAAATCCTCAACACTTATGATGATTATTTTTTTTCTCAAATTCTCACCACATACATGATGAAGTTTTTTTTTTTTTTTTGGTCAAACCGTCAACATTTATAAAATAAATAAATAAATTTCTCAAATCCTCAACACTTATGAATTCTTTTTTTTTTCTCTCTTTTTTTTTTTTTCAATCCTTAACACTTATGAAATTTTCTTTTCTTCTCTCTCTCTCTCTCTCTCTCTCCTTTTTTTTTTTTTTCAATACCAAGCATGTTACGAATGACTAAATCTTCTTTCAATAATTGAAATCAATTTCAAAGCATAGTGGATGGCTAAGCTTGAAATAAATCTGATTGTCTTTAAGCCATTTAAGGATGTCGTCTATAGACCAATTAAAACATCATCTGTTGATCATCGCCTTACATGAATTTGGACCAATGGATGAACTAGATGTAAAGTCTATACAATGACTCAAGGTAGAAAGTCGTTGATTGATCTAATTTACTGATGTGTTGGAAATCTTGTGGGGCCACATAGTGTAATCATATAAAGGCAAAATGAATACAATAAAAAACAATTGGATTAATGGAATCAAGTTACTTGGGTGGTTAACATGTGGCATTGCCCATTATCATAACCATACTATGCCTCGTGGGCCAACTTTTGATGTGAGGTATAAATAGTCCCTCAGGCTTTCTCGACAATTAATTTAGTCTTATGTGTGACCCACTTGAAGCCCGACTCATCTAACTTTAGGTTAGCAAGAGACACCTAAAACTATGAACTCAGTATTTTGAGGAAGCTACTTCCCTATATGCTGATGTCGAAAATTTTCTGTCCTAAGAGAATGATTGTGATTGTAGACACTAGGGCACCCTAATGTTCATGTTTCTAAAGTTCAAATTTCAAAAAAAAAAAAAATTCAACCGATTTAGAAATTTAATCCCAGGATTTGTTGTCTTTATATTATTGGATTTCCTATATTGCCAGATACACATAAACTTAGGAAAATCCCCTCCAGGTCTAAACTTTTAATCTTAAACATCAAAACACATAAACATTGTGGTTTGTATATAGGCGCGGTCGTTGGGGTAGCCACATTCATGTCTTTCCTCTACTTGGTGCAGCGTTCACGGCTTGAACTTGCCTCTCCATGGTGTTCCACCTCTTGGTCATGCCCAAGTCTACCAATGGAAGTGCAAGCCATGACAAGGCTAGGGCCAAGAATGTCATCGTCTTCAAGCAACTACTCTCACCTCACCTTGGGGTAGAGGAGAAACCCCCACACAAAGGTTTGTGGAGCTCTTGAGGAGATTATGAATTCAAAATGGGAAGAAGGGGAGTGAGTGAGGATTGGGGCTTAGGAATCTTGAAGCAGAGGGTGGAAGCTTGGAGGATTTTAGGGATTTGGAAGGTGGGTTTTTTTTGTTGAATGGGTGGAGTAATGAAATAGGGAAAGAGGGGTTTTTGTTTATGTTGAGAGAAAGGGGGAAAAAATCCCTTTTTAAAACAAAAACGAGTCTAATCTGGTTGACCGGCTGGCAATCTGGTCAACCAGATTACACTATTTCAACTTTCCAATTTCTTTCCACTTTCCAACTGTTCTCTGGCAGTAACAACCAATTGACCAGTTTGCAATCTGGTCGACTGGATCTTGCTGTGTCATCCAGTCACAAACTCATCCTTAGAGGCTCCCAAAACCCCATTTGCTCTCTTGATCTCATCCCCATATCTTAGCAAACTTAGTCACCTCTTCTTGCTCTCAACCGAACCACAACTCGCACAGATAAACTATCTATTGCAAGCATCTAAACACTAAACTCTCTCTATCCGAACTCATGGATCCATATGAGTTTCTACTCCTAGGGGTTCCACTCTCATCCTATAACCTAACCCCAACAAGCGTTTGACCTCAGGTTTCCACCTTGATTTCAAAAGTGTCCAAAATCCAGGACGTCCATCCACTCTAAGATTGATTCTGCGGGGATCAAGGATTTGAGAAATCGAGTCTAAAGTTCAAGGTCACTAATCTCAGAGTCCTATCTACGTCTACGTCAAGTTTGTGGTAAGCCCATAACTCACTGCCCAGTTCAATTCTAAACTCGCGCTCTGATACCAACTGTGACACCACGAATTTCAAGGGGTCGAGTACAACCTCGATCCCTGAGATTCCGAGTGTCAGTTATGCTTTGCGGAAGCGTGATTTCTTGTTTACGATTCATAAGGCATCAAAGCACCAATTCAGAATCAATTTAAGCAGTAAAGTAAAGACAAAAATTAAATTTAAACCTGACCAATATAAAAAGTGGAAGTAAGACAACTCTCCCGTAAAGTCATCGACCTCATCCTGTAAGGCATCCTCCTCTGAGATACCTGCATCTATCATAACAGAGCCTGGTGGTGTTTTGAAACACCGTCCCAGGAGTGGGAGTGAGTGATCAACTCAGTGAGAATTATAACTTTAAGTTTAACATGTTATCAAACAAAGAGGGTTAGACATTGATTCCATACAAAACATCCAAATTCCTATTCTAGTTTTATTAGTGCATGAATGACATGAGATCGCACACCATGCATGTTCCGGATGTAACATGAGGAACACAGAGTGGCACTGGCGCCACATCAAGCAACCAGGCACTCACAGAACCTCCAAATGCAAATGGGTTGGATCATCCTTCGGCATCCTGGCCTTTAACAGTCAGACAGTTGCCTGGGGGATCCATGACGTGTATGCATGATTTGTTTGAGTTTCATTAGGTCATTTCTCACTCAGCATATTGGCGAAGCCAGAATACCATTGTCCAATCATTGGTCCTGAACGGGACTATCTGGCTCACAACCGTGCAATGTTAATCATCGCCAGTAGCCCACGCTTCCCTGTCACTTCCACACATCAAAATACGGTTCCCAACATCCTGTTATAAACGGGAGTTGACCAACCTTCTCGGGAACACCGATAGGGTTCGTCGCCCCAGCAATTGCTCCAAGGACACTACGGGGAGGTGACTCACCCCAGCGTAGGCCGACGACTCAAACACGGTGTCCCATACCACCAAGCCCGGCCCAAGAGGCTTATCGGGAACGCATTGCACATGCAGTTATTAGTGGACCTGACACTTTCTTAGGATCCATTATTCCGTATTCAGGGGACTGTATTGTTATCATCATCAAACACTCTTTCTGCCATATTTTGATAGATTCGATTAAGTCCAGGGGCGTCCGTCTGGATCGGCATGGGCGTAAGCCGTCCGCGTAGTCCAACTACTACCGACCATCTGTGTTTCCCTCGAACCAACCGAATACATCTCAGGTAGCCGACACATCTGGGCTACCCGCCTCGAAATATTTGGGACAGATATTCTGTTTCACAAAGCCTAAATTTATCTTGTAGCATACTTGTAACTTAGGAAAAATTCTAACTCAACGCCATGCATGATAATTCCAACTTATATGCATATAAGCAATTCTATGTTTAATATAATCTTAACACGCATCATTCCAGCAGTTTATCTCACACAAGCATTTCATCAAACACCTTAGCTACAGAAATTCAAAATAGCACATATATTGCAATAATACGGGAATAATACAATTAACGAAGATAACAATACCTTAAAGGTTCAATCAATTCCAAATCCATCTAAGGTTGATAAAAGAAAACCTAGAGGTATAATTCCGCACCTTAGGGTTGGGGTTTAGCACGATCAACGCACGCTTAGGTTTAGGATTGATGGGATTCAAGCTCCTGTAAGTGTAACAACGTAAGGTTACGGTTCAGGGTGTTAATCGCAACAATTTGGATTAAGGGATTCGATGATCTTGACTTACCTACAATCTCAACGATAGGTTGAGACAATAGTTGATACCGTGAGAAGATGTTGAAGACCAAGGAAGGAGATCGACTTCCAAACTTGAACTCTTGCCTCAACACAAACGCTCCGATCCACGCCTCTCTCAAGCTCTCACAAATTCCACTCTCTCAATTGCAAAAGGGGTGAGAATTGTGTTGGGGAGAAATGCCCCAACACAATTCTATTTATAGGCCCAGATTTACCTGGATGACCCTAATATCCGATTTGTTATGAATCTAGCCCTAAGGAAGACCAATTCGTTCAGTAGGGGCCCATCGGGTCCCATACGGCCCCATCTTGACCAGGCATCTGCCTTGCCAAAGTGAGATCCACCATGGGCCCGACCCTTTTGCACATCAGGCATGGCGATTGATCGCCAACACACGATACACGATCGACGGTCATCGATCCTAGATCAGGGCAGCGACTTTAAGGAACCATGTATGGATTTATTTGGGGCAGGGGCCCTAAATCCCATGACATTTCAACGGTTCAGATTCAATCACTTAAGGAATGTTCAAAAGTACATACATAAGCCACTATTGTTAGGCAAATCGCACATCTCATGTGCCCCCACTCTATGTCCAAGTTGAGCGATCCGGCACTTTGATCTGGCTCAGCGTCCACGATGTACGTCAAGCCCAGTAAAAAAGACAACGTTCCTTAGTTTCGGGTTTAATGGCCCACTAACGATCGGTCTAAACTCTATTTAGTATTTTTCGAGGTTTTCAAAAATAGGGTTGAGGATGAGATTTCTAGGGTATGTTAAATGTGGTCCGATCTACCTACGTCTAAAGTTTGGCTGATTTAAAGTTAACAGAAATAATGTTTTGGGCTAACTCGCTCTCATTCGTTGATTTGTAAGTTAGATAAAAAGTTGATTAAGTTTGGTTATAAGCGTAATCTAAGCGGTGATTAATATTATTCTCGGTTAGATGTTCATTATGCATCGGTTAGGTCAATTTATCGATGGTGGGGTCCACTAGATCTTAGTCTTAGATTTATGGATTACATGATTAAGCTTAAGCTTTCGATAATCGGGCGTAGGTGTTAGCCCCTTGAACATGTCTAATCAAATTTGTACAGTTTTTGTTAGTATCACTAAGATGTTTCTTAGAATCGAGTATTAAACGTCGTTAAATGATAAAATAAATTAATTGTAGTGAAAAATGTTCCGAGGATTTTGAAATTTAAATTGGCAAAAATCCGGGGCGTTACAATTCGAGTCGATCCGAACGGTTAAACTTGGTTCGTGTCCAACTCTACTCGAGAGCTGGTAATACGGGTCCTCGGGGTCACCCTCCATGAAATCTATCGCCGCAATTGCCTCCTGAACACCGACATCAACCGGGTCGTCTAGTTAGTGTTTTAGAACACCGTCCCAGAAAGGGAGTGAGTGGCAAACTCAATGGTAACATTTCTTATAAGTTACTCATGCACAAATGTAACAATCATAGATAATGAGATATAAGTATATCAGTCAAGAGGTAGTACATCATATCATCGAACATGGTTATCACCGCAACCACATCACCCGCACAGACTGAGCCGCCAGTGAATGAGGGACCACCCCATCACCCGCCCATCATGAATGCCATGCAGAACCATGCATGTTAGTCCAAACTTTAATTATTCCATTTTATCACCCAGCTGGTTGGCGAAGCCACCGCACCCTCACTATATCACTTGGCCGATTTGAGACCATCTGGCTGCCGATTTGGGACCATCTGGCTCCCTGCAGGCACGTACATATCATCACCAATAACCCCCTCAATCCCAGCTTGGGCAAATAAAACCAAGATCCCAATTCGGCTGTCACTCGTCAGTCGTGCCCAACTCGGGCAGAGAAAGGCTTGGTCACACCATCTCCCATAGTAAAGTGGTAGGCTCGTTGCCTCTACGGGTGCTCAAGGGATACTACAGGGAGGCACCACCCCAGCGTAGGCCGACAGCGCGGGCATAGGTCTCATACCACCATCCTCGACCCATGAGTCTTGGGGATCATTCGCCATACAATTCTTAGTGGTCCCACACAACAATAGTGCTGGTGCTAGGATTTGAATAATGCATAAATCACACAAACGTGCCAATTTCGGGTTTGTAAACTAGGAACCATCAGTTAAGGGGATGACGGGAGGCTGGCCTTAGGCGCCAAGGTCCTGCGTGGTACTCAAACCATAGTCGGACCCCCAAAATCCACACCGTCTGACGACTTTTGGCTTCAAAGCCCCCCCTATGTGGTAGAATTCCCGGTTTCGGCTGCACATGAGACACTCATGAAGCAATATTATTAGTTCCTTACGTACCACTATAGTTTATCTTACATGCATGCATTGCATAATATTCCAGGATTGCACACAATTTTAGACAACATTCAGAATTTTCCAGACATGCAATGGAAATATAACTCATGCATCTTTGGAAAATAGCAAACAGCTTACACACAACAGCTAATTTTTCCAATTTATGTCACAAGCAAGAATATTGTATGTACATGTAGATAAATAAGCATGCATAGCAGCATAATCAGTATACCTTAAGAAGTTCTACACTACACACAAACAGAAGATAATTCCTAAGAATTTCTACTCCTACCTAGCATATTTGCCTAATATTTGGGGCGTTATCTATGTCTCCTCGCATTTGATGCAAGGGAACTTATAGGAAAATAGTACACACCTCATTGTCTTGTGAATTCTCGAAATTCCTATAAGAAAAAGGTTTCATGTCAGGGAAAAATGACAAATTCAGCAAGGATTTGGGAAATCTTACGAGTTGGGGGCCACCTCACACCTCTGGAAGTGGTTCACCCTGAATCGTGTGGCTTCTCTTCTTCCCTACACAATGGTGGAGATGTGGGAGAAGGTGGGGAGTGACATGCAAGAGATCCCTTGGGCTGGTTCTTCTTCCTCCCCCAACTCTCTCTCTCTCTCTCTCTCTCTCTCTCTCTCTCTCTCTCTCTCAGCTTGTGTTGAAGAGAAACGAGAAATGGCCGAGAAAGGAGGGCTTTTATAATTTTAGGCAATTAGAAAATATAGCCCTCCTGAATTTTAGTTGCTTGTAAATGATGTTTTGGGCCCTCTTTGGTAGTGTGGGGTCCAACAGGCCCCTCTGGGCGGATCCAGCCTATGGAATGGGCTTACCATGGCGAGATCTTTACCTGGGTGTGGTTTAGGGCCGATTGGATGTGGCACTTGCTGGATCCAAGGTGACGACTGTTTGACGGTCGCTGATCGTCGATCGGGGCCCACATTAAGGGATCATGTGCTAGGTTATATTTAGAGTCTATGGCCCTCTCCTTAGAGCCATGCAAGGGCCCATGTAGCTAACACAAGAAGAGTGAGTTGGGTAATGATTACTTAGGTGGAGTTTTGTGCAAGTGTACTTGCACTGTCGTGTACACCTGCAGGGGTGTCAGTTTCAGCATGACACCCATCCAAGAGTGTTAAACCCAGTATGGGGATGTTCCCCGTCGAATTTTGGTTTTGGTGGTCTTGGGACGGTGGAGGAAACGGACTTTTATATGCGCCACTAGGTTTCTGATTTCATGAAATTATGGTTCTTCTAAATTAAGTGGGGGCGTTATAACATTATCATAATTGATGCATGCAGGTTTCTTCTTTTTCTTTTTACTGTAATTTTTATTTGTTTCAGTTACTTTATGCATGGCTAATCTCCTTAAATCTGACAAACAATTTATTTTCATGTTTAGTTGAGAGTTACAATCTGGTGGTAGCAATTGGTTACGCCGGTCCTTCCCTCTCCATCTTTAGTTCAGTGATACTCTATTTGCTGAACTAAAATTTCCCTTCCTTATATATATATATATATATATATATATATATATATATATCGTAGACACCCCACCTTCGGCTACAATGTTGGTAGAGATAGCTGAATGAATGGAGGACCGTACCCTCAAGTCCCATGTCCAAACTCAGCCAAACTCACTCATGTAAGCCCCAATCCATAGCCCAGCTCAAGCCTGAACCCAGTCAACTCACCCCTAAACATCAGCCTGAAAAACCCCCCATAAGAAAAACCAGTCAAAAAATCTCCAAAAAGTCAAACTTGGTGAGTCAACCCGCTGAGTCAAATCACCGAGTCAACCCGCTGAGTCAACCCGCTGAGTCAACCCATCGAGTCAAATCGTCGTGTCAACCCATCCCCCAAACCCAGTTAACTCACCGAGTTCCAAACTGCGGCCTCGGAGGAGGTCCGTACTACCGAACCAAGGGGTTTTCTGCTTCAGGTTCGGGGGTTGTACGCTCTGAACCCGAAGCAAAATGATCGTACGGGGGGCCGCCCAAACATATTTACGAGTTCTGCCACTACCCACTGCTATAAATACCCCCCTCCCCTTCTCATTCGAACAAGCCCTGAAGCCCAGTGTGATCCCATTCGTTCCATGCCCATCTCCACCCTTTTAGCCCATTTTTTCCACCAAGGAGAGCCCGAGTAAGAAGAGCCTAGCCCTGGTCCAGCCCAGCCTAACCCTGGTCTAAGTCTCCGAAGCCACCCAAGTCTTGATCTAGCCACTCGAAGCCAACCCTTGCGACACTTCCGTCCATCCAGCTACTCTTTCATCAGCATCATCTCATTCGCATCTAGCATAAGTGCAACATTTACTTTTCTTCCAACCTCCCTGCTTATCATGTCACTATGAGCACTTTGATTATTCAAGCACACAACATGCATCCCGCATAAAGTACCTGTCAGTTCGAGCGTATGCTCCGGGCTTGCCTGTTAATGGAAACCTGCCCATCAGAAACTCTTACTGTTCAGATCTGCATTCATGCATCAGTCACTGCAAGCACTTTGATCATTCAAACACACAGTATGCATCCTGCATAAAGCACCTGTCAGTTCGAGCGTATGCTCTGGGCTTGCCTGTTAATGGAAACCTGCCCATCAAAAACTCTTACTGTTCAGACCCGCATTCATGCATCATATCATCCATAAGAATGTACGAGGATTAAATCAGACTTTCAAGTATTAGTTCGATTCTGTGAAGTAGAGACCGTACTTCGGTACGGGCAGTGTGTGAGGTGCTTAACCTCTTTCCACCCTGTAACCGTGATCATTTACCTTGAATCTCTAGCCGCGGATTAAAAGGAGTCATTTTAGATGAAGGAATCTTCGGATCCCCTTCTCTAACATTTCTACGGGGTCTAGCCGACTGTAGATTCGAAGTAACTGGCTAGTGGCGATTCTGGTCTTATACAAACTCATCCAACATATCCAGCTTAACACGACGATCAACAAACAAAGCCCTCGAGAACGAGGCAAGCCAGTGGCACAAACGGCGATTCGCGCGCACGCACCCTCTTCTTTCCCAAAAGGAAAGGAGAATGTTCGGGAGCGCGGAATGGCGAGCGTCCACACACACACACGCACACATGTGTGTGTGTATGTATATATTCTCTAGAATGTGATATCCATGATGTTGATTATGATCGTGGTGGTGTTGGATACGGTGTTTTCCCTCTTTGGTAATGTTGAGTAGTTGGAATTGTATATTGTGGCTGGGATTTATTATTTATTATCTCTACTACTATTATCATATTCATGATGAAAGTCAGGCCCTTGATTGAGTGGAACGGCTGAACAGTATCTATGTAACAGACCCCAATTAATTGGGATAAGGCCTCATGATGAAAGTCAGGCCTTTGATTTATTATTTATTGTTTGAGTATCTCTGCTGGTATTGGATTTTCTGCATAAGTTCTGGAAGTATGTTAGTCATGACTGTTGGTGTTGATGAAGATAGAACGTGGCTTTTGGTTTAAGGATCCATATTTGATTTGCAGCTTCTTGTTTTGACAATTAAAGAGCTTTAATTGCCCTTTTCAGGAGTTTGCACTTCTATTCTTCATATGCCTAGTTGGTTTGCTGTTCGCTATGGGCTTCTATCCTTCAATCCTTCAGCTCATGGGAGTGAATTTGGTGGTGCTTTGCTTGTCATGAGCAGTGGGGTTTTGCTGAGTAATATCCTATCAAATTCCAGGGTTTAATTTGTAGTGCTGAATTGCAGGCCATTAACAGCCCCAAGGATCTGTTCTGATTTTGATTGATTCATAGTGTTTGGTTGTTATCATGAGATGGGCTGGCCCCATGTGCTATTTGTATGAGCTGCTCAGATGTGACCAAGTTACACTGAGGATGTGACATGGTTGCAGACCTATGTGATGACATGGACTAATGAAAAGACTCAAAACAGGGTCTTCCCACTCGAGCCAACAGAGGATCCGGACTCTTATTTGTCATCCAAGCTATTAACAAGGTCACACAAACATCCTTCCTGGCCCCGTGAATTTTTCAACGCGGGATGGTTACTCCGGCTTTTGGATATGGTTTAATTCTAAGCTCATATCCTAAAAATAAGCTGGTAAAACGGACGGACGGACGGAGTGGATAAGACACATCATAGTGGGCTCCACAGAGTTTACTCAATACGCTATTTAGCATGCAATCCGCTTCCCAAGAGATGCCTGTGACTAATCTACTCCGTCCATCAGGCAGATCGAAAACTCAGGTGGGCCGCCTTTCTTGTGCCAACCAATGATGTTTATATGCCATCCAAACCTATCATAAGGTTTGTACAGCTCAGACAAACTGTAGGTACAGATGTTACACCGACACAAAACTTCTGTGGCCCCCACAAAGTCTTCAATGGTAGGCATTCAATTCCCGTTGTTTCGTGTGGTGTGGCCTACCTGATTTTTGTACCTTACTTATTTTTGGTTTCCTGTATTATTGTGGGATTGCGAAAGTGATGGACGGAGTGGATTTTTCATGGGCATCAGTAACTTCATGTTGACGGGTTACAGGACAAGTATCCTCTCTATCAGGTGTCGTTTGTCACTCTCCTCTACCAAAATCTTGATTTCGGAAAATGTCGTCGAGAAGAGCTGCCGCTGCCGCTGCCGCAGCTCGAAAGGGTAAAATTCTCTCCTCTCCATCTTCTATTGAAATTACCATTTCTGCTCCTGATTCTAAAATCATAGAAAACAAGATCCCTACTCCCACCCAATTCAACCATTTGGTGAATGATCTATCCAATTCGATCCGAGCCGGTGCTTTTCTGAGCTTAGAGGATGCATTGGGCCTCTTCCATCGTATGGTCTGCGCGCAGCCACTGCCTTCGATCCAGACCTTTAATAACCTGTTAGCTACGATTGCCAGAATGAAACACTATTCAACTGTGATTTCTTTGCATCGGGAGATGAATTGGTTAGGGATCCACTTCGATTTCTATACATGGAACATTCTTCTCAATTGTTCCTGCCACTTGAATGGCATCAGTTCTGGTTTTGCTATTCTCTGCGACATCCTGAAACGTGGCCATGAGCCAAATGCCGTGACTCTGGCCACTTTTATTAAGGGGTTTTGTATGGAAGGGCAAATTGGGGAAGCGAGTAGTTTCTTTCTGAAGATGGTAGAAATGGGATATCCTTATAATGTGGTGACCTTTGTGATACTGATCGATAGTCTTTGCAAGTCGGGGAACAATGGAATGGCGCTTGGGTTGCTCCGGAAAATGGAGAAGGGTGTGGGTAAATGTAGGCCTAACCTTACAGTGTATACCACAATCATCAACAGTCTATGCAAAGATGGTCTTGCAAAGGAGGCCCTTAACCTCTTCTCAGAAATGGTCAGTAATGGGATTCGGCCAGATGTTTTCATTTATAATTCTTTAATTCATGGACTATGCAATTTAGGGCAGTGGAAAGAAGCAACGAGTCTGTTAGATGAAATGTTGGAAGGAGGAATCTCGCCTGATGTGATAACCTTCAGCATACTGGTGAATGCTCTTTGCAAAGAAGGAATGGTTAAAGAAGCCCATGGATTACTAGAATTGATGACTCGGAGAGGTGAGGAGCCTAATGTAATCAAGTACAATGCATTGATGGATGGCTACTGTTTTACTGGCCAAATGGATGTTGCCTTAAAGATATTTGATTACATGGTGTCTAAAGGCCATAAGCCTAGTGTTGTAACTTACAGCATGTTAATTGACAGCTATTGCAAGAATCAGATGGTGGACAAGGCTATGTGTCTTTTCCGAGAAATGCCTTGCAAGGGATTGGAGCCCAATGTTGTTACTTATAACACTCTCATATGTGGGTTGTGCCGGGTACAGAGAATTGTGGCTGCACAAGAGCTCTTCAATGAGATGCAAGCTCATGGACAATGTCCGAATGTCTTCACATACACCATTTTGATGGATGGGTTGTGTAAAAACAAGCGTCCTGTTGAGGCAATGAAACTACTTAATGAGATGCAAATTAAAGGAATTAAACTAGATAATAAAGTTGTTGATGTCCTTATCAATGGGATGTGCGAAGCTAGGGAACTCAAATATGTGAAGGAGCTTTTCAGTTGGGCCTCAGCCAACGGTTTGGGGAGTAATGTTAGAACATATAACGTGTTAATCAATGGCCTCTGTAAAGAAGGGCTTATGGAGGAAGCTAATGAATTGTTCTTACAAATGGAAGAGAAGGGTTGCCAGCCAGATAGTGTAACCTTCAATGCTTTAATTAGGGGCCTTCTAAGAAAGAATGAGACCCTCAAGGCAATGCAACTTCTCAGCGAAATGGCTAAAAGACATTTTTCTGTGGATGCATCCACCGCATCTATGTTAGTGGGCTTGCTCACAGAGGGCGAAAAAGGTCAAGAATACCTTGGAATGCTTCATAAATTTGTGCCCTAGGCCGAAGGCGAAGTGATTTTTTGAAAACTGGTTCAACATCAGCCCATTTTACATGCTATAATGAGTGTTGTTGCTTGTAGTCTGCTGTCTTCCTCAAAGCTTTCCTGCATGCTGCACTGTGTAAGAATATCTATATGCATCTTCCAATATCTTCTTGAAAGCTTTCCTGCATGCCACATTGTGTGAGAACATTTATATGGTTAGTGAGAACTGCACAAGTTGCTTCCCTGCAAATTTAGGCAGTATTCCATGAAATTCCATGAAATAACCCAATTACTCGTTACTTTTCTAGTTCTGTTTTGTATATTTTTCAGACAAATTAATCAGGATATTTCCTTTTTTAAAAACATTTTTGTTGGTGGCCTGATCTTACTAGAACTGGCGATGTTCTGTTCCTTGCTTCACCCATAGTTCAAAAACTCGACTCGATATCTAGTTGGGTCGGGCCAACTCGAAGATTCAACGAGTCTTTACTTGACTCGACTCGATATTTAACTTTAGAAGTATCTAGCCTGTGTGGTATGTTTGAAATAACATAGTTTATACATGCCCTCATTCAAGCACAAATACATATCATAGCACACTTGTGGTGTGCCTGCTCTCCTTACGAGCATTGGATGTTCAACTCTTGCCTCCGACCTTTTTGTTTGTTAAACATTAACTTGCTGAGTGACTCGGTTGGGTCACTCCGAGTCACGTCGAGTTGACTGAGTTTTTAAGTCAACTCGTCTTGTCGAGTCCAGACTGAGTCAAGCTCATTAGCAAGTTTACAAGAGACTTGAAATCTTGAGTCAAGTTGATTAGGCGAAGTTTTGAGTCGAGTCACCGAGTTTTAGAACTATGCCTCCGTTAACTGGTTAACTTAGATAGTTCAGGGGGCTGACGTCTATAGTAAGTTGATAACTGATGACTATTTGCTTTATGGTAATGATGACCTAATCTCATACTGGATTTGTGTAGTTGTAAGACTTACTAACATAATGTCATAAGAGGCCAAGTTATGGCTAGATCAGAAGTATAGAGTTGTGATCCTACTAGGATTGAAGATCAATAGCAATTGCTGTAAATCCAAAAAATTAAGTACAGAGTTTTCATGATGCAAACCACAAGATCTGAGAATTGCAACGACAAAAAGAGATATTGATACAAACGATAGATCCCATTCCCTGCAACTAATGTGATGGAAAAGAAGGAGCATGTGCTAGGGTCATCCATAGCTCAAGTGGTAGACTGAGTGAAGATAACCTCGTTTCAACACGGAGGTCTTGGTAGCGATTCCCAAGTAGGGGGTGGCTAATATTGCAGTGTGGCTAACGGTGGGGGTGGATGTAATAACAGTGGGGTGTGTGTACTAACCCAAAAAAAAGGAGACACATGGCAAAGGAGAGAGAGACTTACTAGATGTAATGGTTTTTATTCATGTAACCATCCATAAAATACCATGTGTATGGTTTTTATGGCCAGTGGATACATATTATTACTAATTGTGTTGATCATGGCCTTCTAAGTATGATGATCATGGCCCTATTGGTTACTTATGAAATGAAGCATAAAGGAGAAAGTATCTTCTCATTGGCTACTGTTCCAAAACTCTCCAAATAAAACTAATATAAGGCTCCTGTTTCTGACACCCCATAAACTATGCATGTTTGTCCCTTTCTATAAAGAAACATGCATATTCATCCCTATAAGCGACTGTATACGATTGCTACAGACTACAGAAAAGGAAACTAGATTATTCTAAAGAGTATAATCCCACCGAACCTTCCTGTACACAGAGATATAGTCCTTATATTTATGTATGTATGTATGTAAGTGTGTGCGTGTGTGCACCATATATAACACCCAACATGCCTATCACTCCGTATAATCAGCTGTTTATTTATTTTTAGGGCCTTGTGATTGTATCAAAATTCATTTTTATCCATGTGGTTTGCATATAGCATCCATACGTGTTCAGATATCCTTTTATGTCAACCACTGATAGTCTACCTCAACATAAGGCTATGCAGGGCTGTATGATTTCCTGTCAAGCACTAAACAGGGTAATTTGTTGATATTTTGTAGTTAAAGGCAATGCAGGTGCATACCTAGGCGTTTTGGGCATGTTGCACGTCGCCTAGGCCCTAGATGAGTCTTTTAAGAACTCGGGCATGTGCATAGGTGTGCCTAGCATGGTTTCAGTATTTGTGTTTTTTTTACATGAGATACCCTTATGGGTATCTCGTTTTTGTGGTTTATTTTTGTGCTTTACCACCCAATAAGTGCACAAATAGATAGGAATGGGCTTTTCAGCCTTATTTCAACAACTTTTCTCATTTCTTCCAAGGGTGAAACATTATGCGACAACAATATGAAAAACATTGCTCTCAGGTATCTCTGCTACACTTTCTTCCTGAATTGTACAAGTACACTCAGATGTGGATATTCTGTAAATGTTATCCGACTATGGTTGAGTAGGTCTGCAGGAAATGGACTGACGCCAACCCCGATTCCTGGATAGAACTATCTCCAATCATAAGGGTAGCCCGAATATCCCTTCTGTACTCATAACTATAAGTGCTCTCCTGTGGCTGATCATATCCATAGCTGGATGACTATGAGTAAGTGTCGTACCCATAGTACCCTCCATGTGTATAAGGTGGGACGGAAGTGGAGCTCCCCTCCTTTGAACTACTATCCAGTGACAATATGCTCTGTGTGTAAGGGGCTCCTCCTCGTCGCGTGGGACCTTCTTCTTCTTACCCTTGTGACGCTCGAAATGCTAGTTGGGCTCTCCTGTTCTCTGTGAGGATGATAGGCGAGATCCATAGTTTCGGTCTTGAGTGGCATGGTTAAACTATGCCTCCTCAATGAACTAGCTAACAGATCCCTCACTTTGACCTATCGTGTAAGCCCCGCCATTGCTGCCTCCACCTTTACGCTTCTACCTTTACCCGTCGCTATCACCGCCATTGCTGCCTCACCAGATTGGCCTCCATCCCCTTTGTCACTACCGCCATCATCCCTGTCACTATCATAACTACTGTTAGCACCCTTGCCATCATCTTCACTCAGTCTACCACTGTCCCAAAGGTGTGGGTGTGATGACATGGATTTGTTTGAGTCTCAAAACATAATCACGTGTGTGATGTGTGGGGCCGACCCATGACCGACTCTGGGTGATGGCGCCACATGTCCAACCATGTTAGATCGGGGGGGGGGGGGGGTTGGCAACGTGGTTATGGTCCACAGATCATGAGATCTAGACCATTCAAGATGGTGGCCCATTTTTATCATGATCAAGGGTCCATCAATTGAGTGGGAGTGTCCAATGTCTTGTGGACAACAATCTGATATGGACATGCTAGCTGGACAACGTGTTGATCATAAGAAAACTGGGCGGTTTTGATTAACTGTACATTGAACAGGCCATCTGTTTGAATGTTAATCGAATCATCAAGCATCTCAGGAGACCTGATCTCTGATGTGGAGTTGATTGAGTTGCCAAATATCTTAGGAGATCCGATTTATGATTATTATGACGAGGACGTGGACAATGAGGTAGTATATGGTGTTGACAACGAAATTTAGGTTCTTCACAAGAACCTTCTGATGCTGTAGCAATCCATGTCGGAAGAGCAACCCAAATTGGTGAGTGCCTTCAGTGAGGAGCCATTGAGAGTTAGCATGATCGACAATGGCAATGGACCTTTTAAGTGTAGCATTGTTGCCACTTGATAAAGTTGGGCATTTGGTGACTTCTTTTATCCATGTCGACAAATTAGCGATGTTGACAGACTCTATGACTACGAAGGTATCTTTGTTAGTTCGTGCATTGATTATATGTGGGAAATCTTCATACGCAAATTTTAGGTTTCTATGTGTGTGTTCATTGACTGTGACATGTGGTGTTGGATATGTGTTATTCAACAACATGATATTCATCGTTGGTCAATACTTTGAGGATGAGTCCTTTTCGACCAAGAGAGGCAATCATCAGCTAGAGATTATCTCACCATTTATCTTTCTCACCATTTATCTTTCTCGATCCCCCATTATGCGACGGATTTCGACTGCAGATTGGGTTTCTGGAGACTTGTCAAAGGAATATCGTGTTTGATCCCATTGGATGGTGGGGCCTTTATTGAGATTGGATGGAAGGGCCACACACAGTCGTCTCTATTTTTAGTTTTTTTTTTTTTTTTTTTTCCGACAATAATATTGAGCTTTTATGGTGTTATTTTGGTCATTTCCTTTCTTTGTTAGCTTTTCAATTAGTGGTTTCTATGGTTGTTAGAGTTAGTTTTGATTAGTTGAGGGTTAGTTATGATTTGCAGACTGATAAGCAAGATTAGTAACGGTCGTGTCCTATAAAGTACTGTGTGTGTGTGTGTGTGTGTGTGTGTGTGTGTGTGTGTGTGTGTGTGTGTGTGTGAGAGAGAGAGAGAGAGAGAGAGAGAGAGAGAGAGAGAGAGAGAGAGAGAGAGAGAGATTTTCCATCTTTATTTCAGTGATTCTCTATTTGCTGAGGTAAAATAGAATGTAGCATTGGGATGTGCATGTTGAGAAACAAGGGGATGATGTGGGCCCCCTCTCTCTCTCCTCTCCAAATGTGGTAATGGTGAGTATGATTGACTGTTGGAATTGTATATGTTGGTTGGAAATTATTATTAATTGTTTATTTCTATTGCTATTATTGTTCAGATTCATGATGAAAGTCAGGCCCTTGATTGAGTGGAATGACGGAACAGTATCGATGTAGCCAACCCTATTGGGATAAGGGTTAAACAACGACGACGTCGATGACGATGTCTGCTGTTATTGGATTTTCTGCTTGAGTTCTAAAAAATATGTTAGTCATGAGTGTTGGTGTTCTTGAAGATCGAAATGTGGCTTTTGGTTTAAGGATCCATAAAATGATTTTCACCTTCTAGTTTTGACAATTAAGAGCTCTAATTGCCCTTTTCGGGACTTGCTCTTCTATTCTTCATATGCCCAGTTGGTTTGCTGTTCGCTATGGGCTTCTATCCTTCAGCTCATGGGAGTGAATTTGGTGGTGCTTTGCTTGTCATGAACAGTGGGGTTTTGCTGGGCAGCATCCTATCACATTGCAGGGTTTTTTAAGTTGTGGTGCAGAATTGTGGACCAGGAACAGCCCCAAGGATCTGTTCTGATTTTGATTGATTCATGGAGTTTTGTATTTGTCATGATGTGGGATGGCCCCATGTGCTATTTGTACGGGATGCTCAGATGTCAGACAGTTTATCAAGTGATTCATGTGTGGCAGCATCATTTTGTTTTCAAATTGGTGCAGCTGGTGCTGGTTTCTTTCTTCTTCTTTTTACTATTCTTTCTTTTTCTTTTTTCTTTTTTCTTTTTTCTTTTTTATTTAAATTTTCAGTAAGTGAGTGCAGTTGATGTCCAATGTAATGGTCTATCCATGCATTAGTTGCTAGCTGTTGCCCTCTGCATGGGATGGTTTATTTTGCTGTGGATTCATTGATGAAGATCAGGTGCAGGCCAGTAGCAGCTTAATTTTTGTCTCTTTTTTTTTTGGGTGCATTCATGACCTTCTGATGCTGGTAGTGTGATGTCTAAGATATGGGCAATTTGTCTCGCTTTGAGTAATCAAAACTAGGACACTTGTTTATGCATTGTCAGTTTGCATACTTCATGTGAGAATCTTTTCCATTCTCCTTGGTATAGGTTTATATCCTGGGCTGGTAGCATGTGGAATTGGGTGCAAGCATTGGAAAGAAAAATGCTCATTCCCACTCTGATGATCATTTTGCTATTAAACTCAACTGTTGTGGCTGCCAATGACCAACTCTTATTAGTAACAAGTGATAGCCTCATAGGTAGTGATGGATGATTCAAAACAACTCATTCTCACATCTGTTTGTTCTGCCTGTCTGATTGCTCTAAGAAAATTCTTCTTGGCCCACTTCCATGGTGATTGGAGCAAATTGATCTGTAAGAGATCCTAACTTCTC
Source organism: Liriodendron chinense (assembly GCA_003013855.2). Taxonomy (NCBI): domain Eukaryota; kingdom Viridiplantae; phylum Streptophyta; class Magnoliopsida; order Magnoliales; family Magnoliaceae; genus Liriodendron; species Liriodendron chinense. The sequence continues at coordinate 224,167 of PVNU02003631.1, read as the reverse complement.
AAGGACCCCCTAGAGTCCAATCGTGAACTGTTTGTGACAAATACATAACAGCTTTGTTACTCAATTCTTGCTCGTTGGCTGATTTTGCACCGAGAGAAATTTAAATAAATATCGTAGTACTTTTTTTTTTTTTGAAATGATGATGCAATCTCATTAAAAACAGGGACAGGCCAAAAATGGCCCAAACCCTTAAAAAAAAAAAAAAAAAAAAAAAAAAAACACAGCCATATACAAATATACACCTACAAACCCACTCTCAAGAACAACAAAAGTTATGCTTTTGCCCACTCATTAGCCTCTAACATTGCCCTTTTGAACACTTCAGAAGGTTTTCTTTTCCTATTCCTGAAGCAGCGATTATTTCTTTACCACCATATGGCTCAAAGAACTACTAATAAACATAGCCTCCACAATCTTTTTCTTGATTTCCCCATACCCCCTCCATGCCACAAGAGAAGAAACTCTGAAATCGAACAAGGGGATACCCATAACATCCCACACATCTGAAGAAGAAGGCTCCACACCTCTCAAGCAAACGAGCAATGAACGAAGAGGTGATCCACAGATTCCGCATCCTTATAGCACATCAGACAAATGTTTGGGAGAATCATCTTCCTCTTGCAATGATTATCGATTGTTGACACTTGGTTCCTTCCTATAAGCCACCCGAATGCTGCCACCTTCAACGGAGCACCATAACGCCAAAGAAAAGCCATAGGGTATATACCTTCATTAGTAACATTTGTAGTCAGAAGTCCATAAAGAGACCGAACTGAAAAGGAACCGAACTTTCCTATCAATCATTTTAAGGAGTCTGCCTCCAAAACCTCTGGAGAAATGTTCTAAAGAAGCTATAAAAGAAGAACCATTTCTTCAAACTCCTCCTCCCTCTGGTTCCTTCTACAAAGGAGAGCCCAAATGACCTCATTGCCCCTCATTGAAAAGCAACTGCTCACCCACATCCCCTCCTCCCTCGCTATCCCCACTAAAAGAGGAAATCTAATATTTAGACTAAAATTACCCACCCACTTGTCCTCCCAAAATCTGATCTTCTCTCCATTCCCCACCTTGAAACCTATACCCTCCCACACTTTCTCCTTTAAGGCCACCACCGACTTCTAAAGGTAGGAAGATCGATATAAGGATGCAGACTTAGTCCACCACCCCCCTTCCTCTACCCTGTATTTCCTTTCAATCACCTCCCTCCATTTCGCCCCCCTTTCAGAAGCAAATCTCCAAACCTATTTCCCTAACAAAGCCAAATTCATCTCCTTCAATTTCCTAATACATGCCCCTCCAAAACCCGTAGGCTCACACACTTCATCCCATTTCAGAAGATGAAACTTATGATTCTGATTCAACCTATTCCAAAGAAAATCCCTCTTATGCTGGTCCAGAACATTAAGGATAGACTTAAGACACTTGAACAACGACATGAAGTAGACCAAAAGATTAGACATAGACGCTTTGATCATAACTAATCTGCCTCCCAAAGAAAGAGACTTAGAAGCTCATTTCGAAAGCTTCCTCTCACAACGCTCTACTACTGTATCCCACATGTGCTTAGTCGGCCTCCCTCTGCATAACGGAAGACGAAGATACGAAGTCGGAAATGAACTCTTTCTACATCCGAACATTGACGTAAAGAGACGATCTTTTCACTCGAAGTACCTATCCCGAAACTCTCACTTTTGGAAATATTAATCTTTAATCCTGACACCACATCGAAGGAAATTATGATCGATCGGAGATTCTGCACATAATATTCATCTGCCTTGCATAACAAAAGGGTATCATCCGCATACTGAATATGAGAAATCTGAAAATTTATGTTGTCCACCCTAAAACCTTCCATCAAGCCAATTTGAACTCCTTGATCTATCATTCCATTGAAAGCCTCCATAATAGTGACAAAGAGAAAAGGAGTTAAAGGATCCCCTTGACGAAGACCACGAGAAGCGGAATTCCTTAGGCGACCCATTAACCAGAATTGAAAATTTAGCCGATCTCACACATGTTTGGATCCAAAACCGCCATCTAGAATCACAACCTAACTTGGACAACATATAGTCAAGAAAAGCCCAATCGACATAATCATATGTCTCTTCAATGTCTATCTTGCATACTAGCCCCTTCTCCCCATTCCTATAGTACAAGTCCACACATTCGTTTGCCAATAAACAATAGTCTACAATCTGCCTACCATCTACAAAGTCCCCCTTGGGACTCTGAAATAATATTCCCTAAAACCCGTCGGAATCTAGAAACCAACACCTTTGCCCGAAAACCTTCCACTTCTAACCAAAGCCAACTCAAACCTGAACGGCCACAAAGTTAGTATTTTAAAACCAAGGATGTTTCGGTTTCAAGTACAAGCATCCACTTGCATGCCTCTTACATAATCCATGCAGCCTAACAGAAAAATTAATTCCAAGCAGGTTACATGCATATTACATTTAAGTTTTTCTGACTACCTCAATCAAGAAATAGTGATGAATTCTTAGATGCACTGAAGAACAAGAAAGAATTTATGTGCAATTGCCGAGTACAAAATGGAACTTGACGTCCAACAACTACATTAATTCCCAAATGATCCTTTTGATCACTAAATCATTGATATTTATCGGTCAAAAGAATAATTGATAATTGATATGCCATCATCTTCCATAGATTAAGGTGATCGATTTTGTTTTTTTAAAGGAAACAAGATGATAGCTTTCTTTCAACCTGTTGAGCTCTGTAACGAAGAACTCGGTGTAGAATATCTCCATGTCATTCTGTCTGACTGAATAACTTCCAACCATAGGTCTAAAACCTGCTGACTTGAATCAGAACTCAGCTGGGTCAACTTTACTCTGCCAGATTTCTGCGGTAAACTCGAATCTACCAGTGACTTGTCCGAGTCACATGGAAACCCGTTGAGTTGACCCACTAACTTGAGAAACTCGACTCACTCTGGCTCTGAGTCATTCACCTTGTAAGTAGTCTTTTCAACTGTCGGTGCAGAAGATTTCACACCAGATTCAAACTTGCAACCCCTTTAACATAAGAAGCTTTTAATGGTGGGGGCGTCAATCACCACTATTTCCTACGGTGTGGTCCACCTGAGGTTTGGATGTCTCATTTTTGGGCATGAGCTGGCAAAATGGATGGATGTCATGGATAATATACATCCATTATGGTGGGGTCCACAAAGCACCAACCAGTACCAGCCTCGGTGCGCGGAGTGTTGCCAACACCACCCTCTGAGGTGGTGTGTTGATTTGTTGGGAGTTGTGGGGCCAATGTGATGTCTGTGTTTTATATCTACACCGTCCATATGTTTTTCCAGTTCATTTTAGGACATAAACCCAAAAATGAAGTAGATTTGAAGCTCAAGCTGGCCACTCCCAAAGCTCAAGTGGACCACACCATAGGAAACCGTGAAGATAATGATACCCACCGTTGGAACTTTTTATAGGGCCCGGTTTATTTGTCATCCAACCCATTGATAAGGTCACTCATCAAGGGAAAACACAAGTATCAGCCTGATCCAAAGGTTTTGTAGGCCCAAGACGTTTTTATTAGTGGGTGTTCAGTCACCACCGTTTCCTGTGGAGTGCTCTACTTGACCTTCGGATTTGCTTTGTTTTTTAATTCATGGCCTAAAATGTGGGGACAAAACGGATGGACGGCTTGGATATAAGACGCATGCATCATGTTGGGCCCCAGTCCCCACTGCACCCAAGACCCCAACACCACCTGATCAGGCAGATATAAAACTCAGGTAGGCCACACCACGCAAAAGAGTAAGAAGCGAAACGTCTAGTGTTGAAACCTAGGCGAGCCGGACTCGGATTCGGTGGTGACCCCTTCAGTAACTAGTTGGGTACTAGAAAAACTAGATAGGCCTCACAATAATGTATGTGTTTTATCCACACCCCCCATCATTTTGGCAGCTCACTTAAGGGCATGAATTAAAAAATGAGACAGATCAAAAAGCTCAAATCCAGGCCCATAATGATGTTTATTTGCCATCTAATCTATTCACAGAGTCGCCTAAACCTGAATGAAGGGAAAGTACAAATATCACCCACAATAGGATTTCAACTGTGCATGTTCAATCACCACTGTTTCCTATGACGTGGTCCACTGAGATTTAGATCTGCCTCAGTTTTGGGCTCGTAGGCTAAGATTAGCTGACATAACGGATGGACAAGGTGGATATAACACATACATTATGAGGCGGGCGCGGATTTCCTGCGAAAGCCTTGGACAGGAATTTCCTGCACTGGGAACCAAGGTGGGCCCACAGTGATTTTTTTGATAAATCCGCACCGTCCATCTGTTTTGGGAGCTCGTTTTAGGATATAAAAACAAAAATGAACCGGATCCAAGACTCAAGTGGGCCGAAAATGTGAGATTTAAAGGTCCACAGTTGAAATATTTGTGGAGCCACGGGAGTTTCGAATCAGGATAATATTTGTTTTTCCAGCTCATCCCAGTAGTAGTGATGTTATGAACGGTATGGATGTCATATAAACATCACTGTGGACCCCACGGTATGGATGTCATATAAACATCACTGTGGACCCAGGGAGGTTTCAACGGTAGTAATTTACCTACCCACCTTTTCCTTTAGTGAGGCCCACGAGAGTCTTGGATCTGGTTCATTTTTGTTTTCATGTCCTAAAATAAGCTCCCAAAATGGATGGACGGGGTGGATTTATCAAAAAACATCACTGTAGGCCCACCTTAGCTCCCAGCACAGGAAATTCCTGCCCAAGGCTTTCGCAGGAAATCCGCGCCCTTATGAGGCCAAATCCGGATCCTCTGTTGGCTCTTCTATTGGTCCACGTCGTCACATAGGCCTGCAACCCAGTCACATCCACCGTGTACCGTGGTCACCGTGAGTGCAACCTGATCACACTGACACCATGCAGTGTGATGTGTACCAATGAAAAACTCCTAGCAGTGATTTTCGGGTGGGTGTGAAACAGCTGAGTAGGTGTTACCACTACGGTATGGCCTACACGGATGATATTTTGTATATCCACTCCGTCTATCCATTTCTACAGCCCATTTTAGGACGACATTCCAAAAATTATTAAGATCCAAATCTTAAGTGAACCATACCACTAGAAACAGTTTGATTGAGGATCGCACCATTAAAAATTTCAAAGAGCCCATAGTAAGGTTTTGATTATGTTTATTTGCAATCCAAGCTCTTGATAACGTTAATAACGTCTTGATGAAGGGTAAATATAAATATCAGATTGATTCAAAACCTATTTGGCCCACAAAATGTTTTTAACGGTTATTCATCACTTTTTCTAATGGTATGGCACACCTAAGATATATATATATATATATATTCTTAGGGTTTTGGATCAAATCCTAAAATTATATTAACAAACAGATAAACGGCATAAATATATGAAAAATACATTAAGATGGGCCCGACACGGTTAGAGTAACACCCACTAAGCTGTTCCCGGGTAACACCTAATTCTCGCCCTTTCCTGGTTGGCAGCCAAGAGAGGATCCGTATTCCATGGGCCCACAAAGCCTTCCCAAAACGGGAGTGGATTAGGTGAGACCCCGGATCCACTAAGGTGGGTGGGACCCCTGACTGTGTGGGCACTCTGATGTACGTGACTACATCCATGCCATTCATTCGTATTGAAAGTTCATTTTAGGGTATTATCCAAAAAATGAAGCAGTTCCAAATCCCAGATGGGCCATAGTACAGGAAACAGTGGTGATTGACCATTAAAAACTTCCTATGGGACACAAAAGCTTTGGATCAAGATGATATTTATGTGGTCTATTCATCTAGGTGTTTTTTTACCTTATCAACAGGTTGGATGGAAAATAAACGTTCCGGTGGAGTCCATTGAAAATCCATGAAGTTTTCAATGGTAAAGATTCAATCACGACTGTTTCTGTTGTGTGGTCCACCTAACATTTGAGTCAGCTTCGTTTTTGGTATCACAACCTAAAATGAGCTTTCAAAATAGTTGGAAGGTGTGGATTTAAGACACACATACATCACTGTGAGCCCCATAGACAGGGGTCCCAACCACCTCGGTGGATCCGGGGTCTCATCTAATCCGCTCACTACCAAAACCAACCAGTACGAGCTCGAATACTTGAGGGGTTAACGTTTACCACAACGTTTCTAATGGTAGGCATTCAATTCCGTCTGTTTCACGTAGTGTGGCCCACATGAGTTTTGGATATACCTGATTTTTGCATCACAGTACTTTTGTGGTCTTGCGAAACTGATGGACGGAGTTGATTTGTCAACGGGCATCTCTTTGGGCCCACATAGCTTCCAACTTGAGGAAGTCGTCCCGTTACTACCATGTCCTCTTCTCTCAGGAGTCGTTTGGCTCCACTCTCTTCCCCCAACAAAAATCTTGGATTTCAGAAAATGTCGAGAAGAGCTGCCGCTGCCGCTGCTCAAAAGGGTAAAACTCTTTCCTCTCCATCTTCTATTGGAATTAACATTTTTACCCCTTGTTCTAGAATCATAGATAACACGATTCCTACTCCCACCCAATTCAACCATTTGGTGAATGATCTATCCAATTCGATCCGACCGGGGTGCTTTTGTGAGCTTAGAGGATGCAGTCGGCCTCTTCAACCGTATGGTCCGTGCGCAGCCTCTGCCTTCCATACAGACCTTTGGTCACCTGTTAACTACGATTACCAGAATGAGATACTATTCAACCGTGATTTCTTTCCATCGAGAGATGAATCGGTTATGGATCCCATCCGATATCTATACATGGAGCATTCTTCTCGATTGTTCCTGCCGCTTGAATGGCGTCCGTTCCGGTTTCGCTGTTCTCGGCAACATCCTGAAACATGGCCATGAGCCGGATGCCGTGACCCTGTCCACTTTTATTAAGGGGTTTTGTATGGGAGGGCGGATTGGGGAAGCGAGTAGTTTCTTTCTGAAGACGGTGGAAATGGGATATCCTTATGATGTGGTGACGTTCGGGATACTCATCGAGGGTCTTTGCAAGTCGGGGAACAACGGAATGGCGCTTGGGTTGCTCCGGGAAATGGAGAAGGGTGTGGATAAATGTATGCCTAACCTTATGGTGTATACCACAATCATTGACAGTCTGTGCAAAGATGGGCTCCCAAATGAGGCCCTTAACCTCTTCTCAAAAATGGTCGTTTAAGGGATTCGGCCGAATGTTTTCACTTATAGTTGTTTGATTCATGGACTATGCAATTTGGGGCAGTGGAAATAAGCAATGAGTCTGTTCGACGAAATGTTGGATGTAGGAATCTCTCCCAACGTGACAACCTTTAACATACTGGTGAATGCTCTTTGCAAAGAAGGAATGGTTAAAGAAGCCCATGGATTACTAGAATTGATGAGTCAGAGAGGTGAGGAGCCTGACGTAATCACGTACAATGCATTGATGGATGGATATTGTTTTACTAGCCAAATGGATGCCGCCTTAAAGATATTTGATTACATGGTGTCTAAAAGCCATAAGCCTAGTGTTGTGACTTACAGTGTGTTAATCGACGGCTATTGCAAGAATCAGATGGTAGACAAGGCTATGCGGCTTTTCCGAGAAATGCCTTGCAAGGGATTGAAGCCCGATGTTATTACTTATAACACTCTTATATGTGGGCTGTGCCGGGTACAGAGAGTTGGGGCTGCACAAGAGCTCTTCAATGAGATGCAAGCTCATGGACAATGTCCGAATGTCTTAACATACACCATTTTGATCGATGAGTTGTGTAAAAACAAGCGTCCTATTGAGGCAATTAAACTACTTAATGAGATGCAAATTGGAGGAATCAAACCAGATAATAAAGTTTTCGATGCCCTTATCAATGGGATGTGCGAAGCTAGGGAACTCAAATATGTGAAAGAGCTTTTCAGTTGGGCCTCCGCCAAGGGCTTGGGTAATAATTTTAGAACATATAACACGTTAATCAATGGGCTTTATAAAGAAGGGCTTTTGGAGGAAGCTAATGGATTGTTCTTGCAAATGGAAGAGAAGGGTTGCCAACCAGATAGTGTCACCTTCAATGCTTTAATTAGAGGCTTTCTACATAAGAATGAGACCCTCAAGGCAATGCAACTTCTCAGTGAAATGGCTAAAAGACATTTTTTTGTGGATGCATCCACTGCATCTATGTTAGTGGGCTTGCTTACAGAGGGCCAAAAAGGTCAGGAATACCTTGGAATGCTTCATAAATTTGTGCCCTAGGGTGAAGGAGAGGTGATTTGTTGAACACCGATTCCACATCAGCCCATTTTACTTTCTGAAATGAATGTTGCTGCTTGTCGTCCACTATCTTCTTCAAAGCTTTCTTGCATGCTGCACTGTGTAAGAATATCTAATGCATCTTCCAGTATCTTCTTTAAGACTGGAAAGCTTTCCTGCATGCCACATTGTGTAAGGGCATTTCTATGGTTAGTCAGAACTGCACAAGTTGCTTCCTTGCAAATTTAGGCAGTATTCTGTGAAAAAACCCAATTACTCTTGACTTTTCTTGTTCTGTTTTGTAGATTTTTTAGACAAATTAATCAGGATATTTCCTCTATTAAAAACATTTTTGTTGTTGGCCTTGTCTTACTAGAACTAGCGATGTTCTCTTCCTTGCTTCACCCATAGTTCAAAAACTTGACTCAACTTGATATCTAGTTGGGTTGGGCCAACTCAAAGACTCAACGAGTCTTTACTTGACTCAATTCGATATTTGAGTTTAGAAGTATCTATCCTGTGTGGTATATTTGAAAATAACATAGTTTATAAATGCCCTCATTCAAACACAAATATGTGTCATCGCACACTGATGGTGCGCCTGCTCTCCTTATGAGCGTTGGATGTTCACCTCTTGCCTCCGTCCCTTTTTGTTTGTTTGTTTTTAAACATTAACTTGCTGAGTGACTTGGTTGGGTCGCTCCGAGTCACGTCGAGTTGACTGATTTTTTGAGTCAGCTCAATGCATCTTGTCAAGTCCTGACTGAGTCAAACTTGTTAGCAAGTTTCCAAGAGACTTGAAATCTTGAGTCGAGTTGATTGGGCCAAGTTTTGAGTCGAGTCACTGAGTTTTAGAACTATGCCTCCATTGACTGGTTAACTTAATAGTGCAAGGGGCTGATAGCTATAGTAAGTTGACAACGGATGACTATTTGCTTTATGGTAATGATGACCTAATCTCTTACTGGATGTCTACAATGTAGTTGTAAGACTTACTAACATAATGTCATAACAGGTCAAGTTAAAGCTAGATCAGAAGTATAGAGTTGTGATCCTACTAGGATTGAAGATCAACACTACCAATTGCAATAAATCCAAAAAAAACTAAATATACAGTTTTCGTGATGCAAATCTCAAGATCTGAGAATTGCATCGACTGAGAAAGATAGTGACACAAATGATAGATCCCATTCCCTACAACTAATGCGATGGAAAAGAAGCAACAAGTGCTAGGGTCAAGGTGACACATGGAAAAGGAGAGAGACACTTACTATATGTAATGATTTTTTATTCATGTAGCCATCCAGAAGATACATACTATTACTAATTATAATGCTTATGGCCTTTTTAAGTAACCCTATTGGTTACTTATTAGATAAAGCCTAAAGGAGATTGGCTACTGTTCCAAAACTCTCTGAAGAAAACTAATATAAGGCTCCTATTTATGACACCCTGTAAACTATGCATGTTTGTCCCTTTCTATAAAGGAACATGCATATGCATCCCTATAAGCAACTGTATAGGGTTAGTACAGACTACAAAAAAGAGAACTAGATTATTCTAAAGAGTATAATCCCACCGAACCTTCCCATACACAGAGATACGGTTCTTATATATATATATATATATATATATATATATATATATATATATATATATATATATATATATATATATATATAGAAAAATGATCTCCTACGCGCTGTCACGTAGCACAACAGATATGCGACTTAATCCAGGTCATTCCTTTCCACGGACGGACGAGATGAAAGCGCTCTACGGAAAAAGACTCGCACAGGAGTCTCGCTGCCATTCTCGTCTAACTCTCTGCTACATTCCAAAAAAGAGACTCTCTCTACACTACTCTCCCAGAAAGAGACTCTCTCTGCTAGTATCGTATCTCTCTCTGCTACACACCCAACCCCATCTCTCTCTCTCTCTCTCTCTCTCTCTGCAACTCTCTCAACCCCATCTCATGTTTCTCTCTCTCTGCAACTCTCCCAACCCCATCTCTCTCTCTCTCTCTCTCTCTCTCTCTCTCTCTCTCTCTCTCTCTCTAAGCTTCAGCTCTAAAATACTCTGCTATCTCTCCATCTCGTCGCACCATAATGGATGCCAATGTCGTCCCATCAGAATATTTCACGCCCATCAACATCTCTCAATCACCATCAGGTATCTCTCTTATTCTCTAAAATGCCAAAACTGGAGAGTTAGGTCTTTCGATTTTGGGGGTTTTAGGGCCACAGAATGAGGTATTTTAGGAATTCTATTTTCGTCAATTTTAGCGCAATGTGGGCCCCATATTCTCAATACCAGGGGTGTTGTAGTCCCCACGTATATGGATTTTATGGCTTTTGGTGTTGTGAATTTCAGGGCCATTGAGATTGGTAATTTTAGGGTTTCTGACTGTGGTGTGGCCCATTGCTATATGTAAAATGCTGAAACTGGATAGTTAAGTCTTTCGATTTTAGGGGTTTTAGGGCCACAGAATGAGGGATTTTAGGAATTCTATTTTCGTCAATTTTAGCGCAATGCGGGCCCCATATTCTCAGTACCAGGGGTGTTGTAGTCCCCACGTATATGGATTTTATGGCTTTTGGTGTTGTGAACTTTAGGGCCATGGAGATTTTAGGGTTTCTGATTGTGGTGTGGGTGGCCCATTGCTATTATGTACTATTCCATTTGCAATCGTAAATGATTGTAATAATGTGATTGTTCCATTGCTATTGAAGAGAGTATTTCAGAGCTGTGATTGTGGTGTGGTCCATTGCTATATGTACTATTCATTACATTTCCAACTAAGTGTTGGATTTAAGAAATGAAATGAATTTTATAAATGTGCTATGAAGTTCTATAGCCCAAGATAATTATTTATGTACTTTGAGGGCTGAAATGCAAATATTAAGTGGATGATAGTTTGGGCAAATCTACACTTATGTGGATTGTAATGACCTCTCGGGTTTTTGGTTTTTGTAGTCTAAGCCAATTCTTTTCATTTTTTTTTTTTAGTAGCCCAAGCCAATTCTTTTCATTCTTTTTTTGTTTTAGTACAATTAGACATTTTTTCCTATTTCTTTTTGGATTTATAATTGTTGATTCTGTTATTATTGGTAGGTGATACGAATCATTATAATATGTGTGAGGAAGCAGAAAATTACAGTGGGGATGAAGAAAATACTACAAATCATTATAATATGTGTGCGGAAGAAGAACTTCATAGTGCGAATGAAGAAAATACTATTACTAAAAGTGAATGAATTCCAGAAGTTGAAGAAACCCAAAAGCCTATTGTAGGAAAACAATATTTGTTTCATTGAAGGAAGCCTACAAATTCTACAATGATTATGCAAGATATGCGGGGTTTAGTGTTCGGAGTTGCTCTTGTAAGTATTTGAATGATGGTAAGGTGGATGGCAAAGTCATCCCCAAGAAAAAGCGAATGGTTAGTTGGAAAAAAAATGTATGTGCAGAGCAGGGAAAAACAGACGAGAAGACACAGAAGAAAGGTGGTCAAGTAAAAAGGAGAAGATGTGAAACAAGAGAGGGGTGTCCTGCTATGATGACTATCAAGTTTCAGAAATCTAATTCTAGTTACATAGTTACAAAATTTGTTGAGGAACATAGTCATGACTTAGCGACTCCCCGTAAGAAGCATCTGCTAAAATCACATCATGGGATGACAAAAGCCCAAAAAAACCTACAAGACAACTTCGGGGCCGCTAACATAAAGGTGGCTTAAACAATGGCGGTTCTTGAGGTCTTAATAGGTGGATACCAAAATGTTGGATACATTGAAAAAGATGTTAGAAATTATGAGAGGGACAAAAGGAAGGAATCCAGGGGTCATGATGCGCAAATGTTGTATGAACACTTCGAAGAAATGAAACAACTACATCCAACATTCACATATGAAGTGAAGGTTGATGAAGAGAATAGGTTGGCGCATTGTTTTTGGGTTGATGAAATTGCTCGTCGATCATACCACTATTATGGCGATGTGATTGTATTTGACACTACTTACAACACCAACCGATACGGGTTGATATTTGCTCCATTTACGGGAGTAAATCATCACGATCAATCCATTACACTTGGATGTGGTTTCATACACAATGAAACTACAGTCCTATATTTGGCTATTTGAATCATGGGTTAAAGTGATGCCAGGAGAGCCTCCAAAACCCATTATAACATATCAAGATCCAGCGATGACGAAAGCAATTTCCATTGTGTTCTCAAATACATTTCACCGATTTTATATATGGCACATAATGCAAAAGTTGCCCGAGAAATTAGGAGCTATCGCACATCAGGAAGATTTCTCTCTCCAATTCAGTGAATGCATATAGAATTCGCAGTTGCCTAAAGACTTTGAAGGTTCTTGGAAAAAGTTGATAAAAGATAATGGTTTAGAAGAGAATGTGTGGTTGAACTCCATATACGCGATCCGCCATAAATGGATACCTGCATTTGTACGACACATATTTTTTGCAGGCATGTCTAGTAGTCAGCAAAGTGAAAGCATGAATGCTTTCTTCCGTAACTATGTTTCAAAACGTAATTTGTTTATGGATTTCATTGTTCATTTCGAGAGGGCGGTTGCTCGGCAAAGGCATAATGAGCTTGTTGCTGATCATGGAGAAAGAAATGAGTGAAATATACACAAGGATGTCATTTTATAGATTTCAAGAAGAGATATATGAAGGTTTGGATTATGCTGCAGAAAGGGAAAGAAAAGATGGGGATATTTATGTGTATAAAGTCTTCAAAGCTGGAACCTCAGAAGGAACCGACCACGACCATGTCGTTAGATATGAAGTAGGTACGAAACGTGTATTTTGTAGTTGTCTGAATTTTGAGTTCGAAGGTATACCATGTAGACATATATTGTGTGCCGACTTCTTCGTATACCTTCATTACCAGAGTATTACATTTTGAAGAGATGGACAAGACATGCGAGAAATAGTTCCGTTAATGACAATGAGGGCGTAGAAATTAAGAAAAATTGTGGAGATTCTATAGCATGGAATAGTGAGTTATCTCATATTTTCCATTTACTTCTAAATGATGGGGCTTTTTCGAAACAAGGGTATATCTTGATCAAAAATAAATTGTATGAAGCTTTAAGAGAGGTCAGATGTATTGAATCAAGTGACGAATTTGCAAGAAAACCTACAGGGAAGTTAACTAAAAAGCAAAATTTGAGAATCCAAGAGCCCAAGCCTGCTAAGCCGAAAGGAACTGGAAAGAGATTGATTTCAGAGAGGGAGAAGGGACAAAAAAAGAACCAAAGCAGATGCAACGGTTGTGGAAAGCGAGGTAAAAAGCACGACAAAAGAAATTGTTCCGCATTACATAATGGTCATACTCCTATTTCACAGCATGAACCACAAGGTATAAATATCATTCATTAATTTATTTATGTACACTCATTTCATGTTAAGATCTGCACATACAAACTACTAAAAAAAGTGACACATTTGATGACATCTTTTGTCTCTCCAGGTTGTAACGAACAAGTTGCTTGAAGTTGTTAAAGGTAAATGTGTTTCTTTACATTACTCAAGTGACATCCCTCCATTATGTTTGTTTGTTTGTTTGTTTGTTTTTTACTGCTGCAAGTTTGTTGTTTAAATAAATTTTCTTGCATTTTCTCAGGGCTTGGGTTACCTTGATCACGCATAAAATGTAAGCTTAAAAAAAGAGCAAACAGTTTTGCTCTGTTTGGATGACATTATTACTCATTATGTCTCAATCTACCCACAATTCCGTCTCAACATTCTTATCTTTGCAGTTCTAGTCCTCTGTGCATGTTCCAAATAGCCCAACACTCATATGATGTTATGATGTACAGAAAATGATGAAGGAAAGAGAAAGTGGAGAGGATCCGTCTATTCGTCTCTTGATGAAGGAGCACGCAGAATGAATTGATCAAGGAGCAATGTTCAATGCTACATTTTTTTTTTTTTTTTTTTTTTTTTTTTTTTGTGGATGGTTTAGAGAGAGATTTCTTCAGTTTTGGTTATTTTCTATATAAGCTTAAAATACAGGATTGTCATTTGTAATTGCAGTTGGAGATTGATGTTATTTTCAGGTTAATAGTTTTTAGATTTAGCTTGGATATGTTTTCATTCCTATTTGGGAGAGCTATGGATGCAATTTCTTGAGTTTTGGTTAGTTTTAGCTTTTTACTTTGAGTTGTTAGAGCTCATGCAGATGGAGATGGATGATGGATGATGGATGTGAAGTACGTTCCTTTGGTAAATGGCTGTTTATTCAGGAGCATGATTGGGTACTGCGTGGCTGAGATTCCTGACAGAGGGAAGTCTTGAGGAGTCGAATGGAGTTATGAATTTCGGTCCTCGTCTTTTATCTGAAGGTGCGATGAGGTTTTCCCATTCATGATAAGGCTTGATCTGCAAAGCCATTTTCTTATCCATGGCTCTCCTCAGACGTGATGTTTTTACATCCTTTTTTTTGTTCCACCAGTAAAATAAAAATACCTCAAGCTTGAGTATGCATATCAAGCATGCCTAGCTTAGTGATAGGTTTGGGAGTTGTTGCATGAGAGGCAGACCACTTTTGATGGCTGGTAGGATTAAACCATTTGGTATTTTCAATTATTGCAGAAGGTTTTAATGACACTTTTGATGGATGGGAGGGACTTTAATAGTTGGCTCTTCTGGTGGCTAAGACACTTCCAAATGTGGAGATTTATGTAGGTGAGTGCAGATGATGTCCAATGTAATGGTCTATCTATGCATTAGTGGCTAGCTGTTGCCCTCTGCATGGGATGGTTTATTTTGCAGTGGATTCATCGATGGAGATCAGGTGCAGGCCAATGGCAGCTTGATTTTGGTGCAAGTTATTGTGCATTCATGACTTTCTGATGTTGGTATGGTGATGTCTCAGATATGGGCAATTTATGTAGCTTTGAGTAGTCAAAAGTAGGCCACTTGTTTATGCATTGTCTGTTTGCAAACTTCATGTAAGACGGTTTTCCTATCTCCTTGGTATAGGTTTATATAATGTGGAATTAGGTGCAAGCATGGGGAAGAAAAATGCTCATTCCCACTCCTATGATCATTTTGCTATTAAACCCAAATGTTGTGGCTGCCAGTGACGAACTCCTGTTAATAACAAGTCATAGCCTCATAGGTAGTGATGGATGATTCAAAACAACTCAATTCACATCTGTTTGTTATGCCTGTCTGATTGCTCTAGGAAAACTCTTCATGGCCCACTTCCATGGTGATTGGAGCAGATTGATCTCGAAGAGATCCTGACTTCTCAAGGACCCTTTTGAGTCCAATCATGAACTGTTTGTGACAAATATATACAGCTTTGTGACTCAATTCGGCTCCCATCAAAGCGTGGTCTCTTGTTGCTTTCATCACTACATTCATTGACCGTTGCTCGTTGGCTGATTTTGCATTGAGAGAAATTTAAATCAATATCAAAGTTAGTATTTTGAAACAAAGGATGTTTCGGTTTCAAGTCAAAGCGTCTCCATGCCTCTGACATAATCCATGCAGCCTAACAGAAAAATTCCAAGCAGGCTACATGCATACAACATTTAAGTTTTTCTGACTACCTCAATCAAGAAATAGTGGAGAATTCTTAGATGCACTGAAGAACATGAAAGAATTTATGAGCAATTGTTGAGTACAAAATGGAACTTGACATCCAACAACTTGATTAATTTCCAAATGATCCTTTTGATTATGAAATCATTGATCTTTATCAGTTAAAAGATTAATTGATTACTGATGCGGACATTAGTGGTGCACCCTTTAGAGTGTATTAGAGGAAGCGACGTCGCAGACGAGTTGATGTGGATGGACGCTGAGCCCATTGGGCCCATTTTCTGACGCGTTACGAGTACGTGAGCTGCAGGATCACGCAAGAGCATCATGACTGCTGAACCATGGAGCGGATTTACGTTTAGGTCTTTTCTGTTTATTTTCTTGTTTCTATGCGCTTTAGTATCGTTATTTACTTTAGGCGTTTTTAAGTTATTTCTTTAGTTTTCAAGCACTTTAGTGCACTTTTTATTTTCGTAGCTTATATATACTGTGAGAAATCCTATTTTGAAATCATTGAATGAATAGAAAACTCGTGTGTTTCTTCCTCTTTATTTGAGAAATTAGGGTTTCAGGATTGGCCATCGGGTGTTGAGGATTACACTCCGGAATTTCGGTTTTCTCTTCTCTATTTCTTCAAGGTGTAAGAAAAGGTAAGCTTCTTTTTATTCCTAATTCGTATTTCATGAGAACCCATTGTTTTTTCGACATTATTCGTCATTTTCTGACCCCCCCCCCCTTTGGTACGATCGAAAAGAGGGATGCCTAGCCATGAGAACCGGATCCAAACTTGACTGTGGACTGGTCTATGCTAGATCTGAGATATCCTCATATCCCTAGATCCTCCCTGTTTTATGATTTTACATGGTTTTATGTTGAGGGGTAGGATTCGGACGGACGGATGTCATCTTTGTGTTGAGATTTGTTAGTTTCCTCTGATTGAAAGTAGTTAGTTTCGTAATTTTATTATTCGAATGTCTTCCAACTGAATATACATGCATTTAGGGTCAGGTCATCGCATGCCTCTGCATCAATTATTGATATACCATCATCTTCTGTAGACCAAGGTGATGGAATTTTTTTTTTTTTTCTTTTTTTTTTTTTTAAGGAAACAAGATGGTAATTGTTGAGCTTTGTAATGAAGAACCCAGTGTAGAACATCTCCAATGTATTCTATTTGAATGAATAACTTCTTACCATAGTTCCAAAACTTGCTGACTTGATTTGAAACTCAGCTGAGTCAACTTTACTCTGTGAGTTTCTGCAGGAAAGTTGAATCTACCAGTAGCTCGGCTGAGTCACATGAAAACTCGTTGAGTTGACCCACTAACTTGGGCAAGTTGACTCATTCTGACTCCATTTGAGTCACTCATCTTCTCAAAAGTCTTTCCAACTAAAAAGTAAAGAAGATTACTTATGCCAGATTCAAACTTGCAACCTCTTTAACATGAGAAGCTTTTAATGGTGGGTGTCAATCACCATTATTTCCTGTGGCGCGGTCCATCTAAGATTTGGATGTCTCATTTTTGGGCATGAGCCGGAAAAATGGATGAACATCATTGATAAAATACATGCATCATGGTGGGGTCCTCAAAGCACCAACTAGTACCTGTTTGTGCAATGCAATCAAACACAAGGCTACACGTGTTAGTGAAGACCTGTATTCAGTTAAGAGTGCATGTTTAGGATAGTGTGGGCGTGTTAGAGTCATATTCAAGTCAAGTTTGATTGAATGATGGTGCTCCTGCAATGAGATAGACCGATTACGACTGAATCTGTTGGATCGGCCACCTTCTCAAACATTGACAGTTACAACGATTAGCTGATTTAGAGAAGGTTAGGGTTAGTTTTTTTGAATGGATTCTTTTTACCTTGTATTAAGGATTTTTCTTTCACTAGTAATTGCAAGTTTTGTATTTCTCAACACAACAATGATAGATAGATTTAAAACTAAAGATTAAAATTACTGATTTTATTGATATGTATTGGAAGCTCAGTAAAATCAATAGATAAACAAAATGAGTAGAGAAATAAACTAAAGATAAATGCTTACGATCGTCTGTGTGGACAAACAATCGAGACGGATTGGTCAGTAGGACGTGACCGGTGGTTTGATCTTCTAAGTAAGGACTCGGTTGATTGAGAATCTGACAATGATAGGTCATGGATATTTATACTACTCAATGTATTACAACGATGATGTTGGATAGAAGTGGATGAATCTAAACTAAGATCAACAATATTGCACTGTGTATGAGAGATTGGGTTTGACATGGGCTTGGAGCTTTTTGTCGTGTTCTCCTTATATAGCTTTGGGAGGCAAAAAAACCCTGGTTGGGTTTCCTTATTAGACCAGGACCCTTGGGTGGTCATGGTACTCAATTGTTCTTTGATATCATCTTAGCTTGGGTAAAGAGATCTGCAGAGTTTAGAAACCATTTTTAGATATTTGGCTAGTGTGACCACAGAGATCTATAGATCTTATGTGATCAATTTCATTAGACCCAAATTCATCACAGTGTCTTTGATTCCCATTCGCTTTGAGAAGAATTTGCCTTCTCAAATCTTCATAATTGCCGCGAGAGCACTGATCATCTATAAGAGGATATTCCATTTTAAAAGGACTATGTGAGACGTCCTTATCCAATATATATGAATTTGTGATAAGATTCCTATCTCAGTGGGTCTTTTGTAACCCTGTTAAGCACGCTGCCCTGGTTATACGTGCCACACATATTAGGGTTATTTGTCATTCATTGTGGCCTCTTATCCACAAACATGAGTATGAATCTATACTATTATGTTTTAGGCAAGTCACGTGTCTCCGAATGAAGCAGTGCAAAAGATGTTCTTAAGGGGTGAGTAAGATTTTATCTATCAATAGCATGTAGCGTTGACATGTGGTGGCTTCTCATTAGTCCATGTGGATGTGCCAAAATGAGTGTAAACAGTACCAACCTTGTTAATGTAGAGGTCACTACTGAATCCCAATCGCATTCTGTTTCCATAGCAACATTGCAACGGTAGTAGAGGTGGTGTTGCCAGCACCACCCTTTAGAGGTGGCGTGTTGATTTGCTGGGAGTTGTGGGGCCCAACGTGATGTATGTGTTTTATATCTACACGGTCCATATATTGTTCCGGTTCATTTTAGGGTGTGAACCCAAAAATGAAGTAGCTCAGGTGGACCACACTATAGTAAACAGTGGGGATAATGATACCCCCTGTTGAAACCTTTCTAGGGCTCTGTTTATTTGTCATAGTAAACAGTGGGGATAATGATACCCCCTGTTGAAACCTTTCTAGGGCTCTGTTTATTTGTCATCAAACATGTTGATAAGGTCACTCATACCTGGACTAGGGGAAAATACAAGTATAAGCCTGATCCAGAACTTTTGTGGACCCAATAAATTTTTATTGGTGGGCGTTCAATCACCACTGTCTTGTAGAGTGCTCTACTTGAGCTTCAGGTCTACTTCGTTTTTGAGTTCATGTCCTGAGGTGGCAAAATAAATGTACAGCTTGGATATAAAACACATGCATCATGTTGGTTCTTTCTGCACCCAAGACACTGACACACCACGGCTTGGGGTTGGTGTTGGCAACTCCACCAGATCTGGCGTCTGGACGCCTCTTGCCTGTGCGCCGCCCCCATGAAGTTTCTGTGGTCGGAAGCTTTTTGGGGGCGCACATACAAATCCACTTCGTCCATCAGTTTTGCAAGACTACAGTAGGATTAGATTTGGATTCCAAAAATCAGGCAAATCCAAAACTCAGGTGCGTCACACCACAGGAAAGAGTTAGAAGTAAAATGTACACCTTTAAAACCTTCCGGAACAGATTCAGAATCGTCAATGACCCCTCTAGAACCAGTCGGTACCAGAGTAGTCCCATGGTCCCACAATGATGTATGTGTTTTATCCACTTCGGGGCATGTGTTATAAAACGAGACAAGTGTATTATACCGCAGGAGGAACTATCTCGATTAGGTACCACCTTGCAGACGTGACAAGTTTGCTGAGGTCTCTTCTGACAACTTGCTGTCAACTTGCTGTGATAGACATGGGCGGATCAGCTAGTCGGACTAGCATAATGATGTATGTGTTTTATCCATTCTGACCATTTATTTTTTCATCTTATTTTAAGGCACTTTTCAAAAAATGAGACAGATCCAAATCTCAGGTGGACCACACCACAGGGAAACAGTGGGGATTGATGCTTATCGTTGAAAACTTTTTTGGGGGCCACAATGTTTGGTATCAAGCCGATATTTGTTTTTTCCCTTCATCTAGGTCTATGTGGCCTTGTCAAGAGGTTGGATGGCAAATAAACATTACAGTGGGCCCTAGGAAGATTTTAATGGTGGACGTTCAATCCCCACTGTTTTCCTGTGGTGTGGTCCACCTGAGATTTGGATCTGTCTCATTTTTGGGATTGTGCGTTAAAATAAGATGAAAAAATGGATGGACTGCGTGGATAAAGCACATACATCATTGTGGGACCCACAGAGATTTGAAACCACCCCTTGTGCTAGTCGACTAGCAGATCCGCGCCGGTGACACATATCTAGCCCGTCCCGAGCTCAGCCCAATTAGGGTAGTACCTAATCCGAGATCAATAGGAACGAATTGGTATAATAATGACACCGTTGAAACTTCCTAGGGCTCACAATGATGTTTATTTGCCATCCAACTGTTAACAGAGTCACGTAAACCTGGACGAAAGGAAAATTTCATATCCAAAACTGGTCGCACAAAACAAGTTTTCAAACGTGCAAGTTCAATCACCACTGTTTCCTATTTCGTGGTCGACCTGAGATTTGGATCTGCCTCAGTTTTGAGCTCATGCCCTAAGATGAGCTGACAAAATGGATGGACGGTGTGGATAAAAACACAGACATGATGGGCCCACAAAGCTTTTACAGAACCGACGAGTACCAAGACGATACTGGAGGGTCACTACCGAATCCGAGTCACTAGTATGCCATCCAAACCGTTCCCCACAACGGTTCAATTCCTCTGTTTCGCTAGTGTGGCCCACATGAGTTTTGGCTTGCGAATTGATTGACGGAGTTGATTTCTCACGGCCATCTTTTCGGACCCCACATAGCTTGCGACACAGGAAACGGCGTCCTGGAACTACCATCTCCTCCTCTCTAGGGGCCGTTTGTCACCCACTCTCGCTCCCCACAAAAATCTTGGATTTCAGAAAATGGCGTTGAGAAGAGCTGCCACTGCTCAAAAGGGTAAAACTCTATCCTCTCCATCTTCTATTGAAATTACCATTTCTTGCCCTGATTCTAAAATCATAGAAAACAAGATCTCTACTCCCACCCAATTCAACCATCTGGTGAATGATCTATCCAATTCGATCCGAGCCGGTGCTTTTGGAAAGTTAGAGGATGCATTGGCCCTCTTTGATCGTATGGTCCGCACGCGACCACTGCCTTCGATTCAGACCTTCAGTCACCTGTTAGCTACAATTGCCAGACTGAGACACTATTCAACCGTGATTTATTTGCATCAAGAGATGAATCGGTTAGGGATCCCATCCAATATCTATACATGGAACATTCTTCTCAATTGTTCCTGCCGCTTGAATGGTGTTGGTTTCGGTTTCGCTGCTCTAGGCCACATCCTAAAACGTGGCCATGAGCCGAATGCCGTGACTTTGGGCACTTTTATTAAGGGGTTTTGTATGGAAGGGCGGATTGGGGAAGCAAGTAGTTTCTTTCTGAAGACGGTAGAAATGGGATATCCTTATGATGTGGTGACATTCGGCATACTCATTGATGGTCTTTGCAAGTCAGGGAACAACGGAATGGCACTTGGGTTGCTCCGGGAAATGGAGAAGGGTATGGATGAATGTAGGCCTAACCTTACGGTGTATACCACAATCATTGACAGTCTATGCAAAGATGGGCTCGCAAAGGAGGCCCTTAACCTCTTCTCAGAAATGGTTGGTAAAGGGATTCGGCCGAATGTTTTCACTTACAGTTCTTTAATTCATGGACTATGCAATTTAGGGCAGTGGAAAGAAGCAATGAGTCTTTTCGAGGAAATGTTGGATGGAGGAATCTCGCCTGATGTGCCAACCTTCAATATACTAGTGAATGCTCTTTGTAAAGAAGGAAGGATTGAAGAAGCCCATGGATTACTAGAATTGATGGCTCAAAGAGGTGAGGAGCCTAACGTGATCACATATAGTGCATTGATGGATGGCTATTGTTTTACTGGCCAAATGGATGCCGCTATAAAGATATTTGATTACATGGTGTGTAAAGGCCATAAGCCTAGTGTTGTGACTTATAGCATGCTAATCAATGGCTATTGCAAGAATCAGATGGTAGACAAAGCTATGCGGTTTATGAATCATCTCAACATGTCTTGTCGAGTCCTAATCGAGACCAAGTCAAGCTCATTAGCAAGTTTCCAAGAGACTGTAAATCTCAAGTCGAGTCGATTAGGCCAAGTTTTGAGTCGAGTCACCAAGTTTTATGACTATGGCTCTATTAACTGGTTAACTTAGTGCGGAGAGCTAACAAGTATAGTAAGTTAGATAACTGATGACTGTTTGCTTTATGGTAATGATGACCTAATCTCATACTAGATGTCTATGATGTAGTTGTAAGACTTACTAAAATAATGTCATAATAGGTCAACTTATAGCTAGATCAGAGGTTGTGATTCTACTAGGATTGAAGATCAATACTGTTTGTAGTAAGTCCAAAAAATTGAACTAATAGTTTTCATAATGCAAACCACAAGATCTGAGAAAGAAGAGATGAAGCGGACATGAGTTATGGTTAATCGATGAAGAGATGCATCACTTGAGGGGTTTGGAGAATGATGAAGTATGGTAGATGGTTGGGAAGCGTTTTAAAGAAGCAGTTGAACGGTCAACTCTATTCAAGGAGAATGACATTTGAATCTGGGGATGGATTCAATCAATTAACGAGGCTATTCGTCTGACACGAGTGATAGTATAAACCGGCATTGAAAAGTATCAATTACAGCTTTTCACGAATTGTTGTACTCGCATTAATGATGGTTTTCATTGACATTACAGTGGAATTCTCTAATCGAAAATCACCCTAAGAAAGTATAGGTTCCACTCGTAAGATAGTTTATCACCATTTTAATTTTAAAAATAATGAAGATTCATCCTCCTCATACATGGCACTCATGTATAGCTTTCCTCACCATCCAAATTGCTTGTCAGAAGAAAAGAAACATCCAAATTATGGGGCCCATTGGGGATTTTCATATCTTTAATATCCCATTAGGCAATACTAAACGTAAAGTAATTCATCATCGCCATCATCATCTAAGCCTTATCTTAACTAATGTGGGTTGGCTACATGAATCCTTTTTCGCTATTTCACTCTATCAAGGGCCATAACTTCAATTAGACAATGGGTCATCAAGTACCTCCATCCATGTCCTTTTGAGCCTTCCCTTTGCCCTTTTGGATCCTTCAACTTGTACGAAATGGTGCGCTTATCTTATGGCCCTTGTACTAATTGAAGTCATGGCCCTTGTATTCAGCTGCGCTTATCTTATGAACATGGTGTTCCCTGACTGCCCAAGATTTTGTCTCATAAACCACAAAGAAGGGGTCTAATGCTTGATTGAGCTGCTTCAATGGCTAGAAGGAAAGGGCATCTGGAGGTTAAGATCCTATTCTGGCCGGCCGCATCATCTGTGAGGAAATCTACATCACTAAGGGCTCCTTCGGGTCTATTGTGCCTGCTACCACATATGGCTATCGGAGCTTGCAGAAAACTTCTCATATGTAAATCGGGTAACATTGAAATCCCCTCCTACGCACCACGGCATGTTCCACTTGGAAGAGATTGCTGACAACTCCTCCCAAAACCTGCCTCTGATTGCAGCTTTGCATGGGCCATATACTGCTGAAAATAGCTAGAGAAACCCAAAAGAAGAATTTGAAAGGACCACAAAAATTGAGTATTCTCCGATCCAACTATCAACTGTTTTCCACTTAGAAGAATTCCTGATGTAGGACGCCCTAATTATGATGCATGCTCATGAACTCATATAATCCAGCAGAAATAAAAGACAATAATAATATAAAATTTAGCATCAATCATCATGAACTAAGAAAATCACAAGGAAACATGCAATGGAGCGGGCCATTCATCACAACCACGAAGTATGAGATTCAATTATTGCTATTGTTGGATCCGGCGAGGGACGGAACCTCCCGATCTTGCATGGTCTTAACCCAATCGATCAATGGGGATCACTAGTCCGAGGAATAAAAAAGGTTTCTCGGGTTAGGGATTTGAAAACTTGAGAATTTAAGATTTTGATTCGATTCTCAAATTTAGGATTTCAAGGATTGGGGATAATAGAGAGAGAGAGAGAGAGAGAGAGAGAGAGAGAAGAAGAAGAAGAAGAAGAAGAAGAAGAAGAAGAAGAAGATCTCACCTTAGAAGAATATTGGAGGGGCACAAGAAGAAAAGAGAAGAAGAAGATTGGAGAAGAAGATGAAGTTTCATGAGAGAGAGAGAGGAGGGAGGCAACCAAAGAGGCTTTCATTCAATAATAATCAACTAATTTCGTTTTTAGTGTTGAGCCCTCTTAAATAACCAATAAGAAAACATGAAAATACCAAAATACCCTTTAAAATTAAGCAAAAACGGAACTTAAAATAAATTGTGCAAAAGTTTGGGCGCTCGGGTGCCGAAAACGTCCAAAAACGTCCAAAAACCTCCTACACATGTGTCCTCCCAATGTGGGGTCTTCAATGTGTCAAATCACGTGTGTAGGGTCTTCAATGCTCCTCAATAGTCGTCACGAACGATCCAGGCCCGTCATCATCGAGCCATAAAGATATAGGTGTCACTCGGCTCCTAAGCTGATAAACCATAAAGGACTTGATGTCCGCATCAATTCCAAGCCACTAATATTTCGCCAACTTCTCCTAATGCATCTAAAGTCACGAAATCCTTAGACTTGGATCTCCAAATCTCTTGAAGTAGATTCTTGTCGAAAGAAGATAGTTTGATTTCCTGAAGCGTAATAATTTGAGCTTTAGTCTTTCTGCAGATCTCTTTTAATCCTTTTATCTTTAGAATCCAATCCCTGCACATTCCAACTCAAAATATTCATCTTGAAATAGATCTTGCCCTTTTGCCCCTCACAGTGCCCCTACTACGATTGCTAGAAACGAAGTTTGCCGATGTTTCTAGATGTAGAAGCTCTTGTTGCCCTTTATGCAATCGTCGAAGAGATCTTCTTGTGGCCTCTCAACCCCGTTGTTCGACAAATTAGATTAACGCAACTGCGTCTTCATCCCTAACCTAGAAAGACATCCCTAACTTCCCACTTTGTCGATAACATCCCTGGTCCAGTCTATTTGAGCTTCTGATAGATCCTCACGAGCTTTTGGTTGGGTTGCCTCTCCATTGAAATAATTATCGAATCTTTCAGTTGTGATCTGAAGCGGGGCAACATCTAGAGCTTCTAAGAACACTTCTCCCAAAGCTATAGGACACCCTACCCCTTCCTGGTAGTTTTTAGGAACTTTTGTCTCCATCTTCTTAAGAAGCAGACATCCTAAAAGCATCGCAATTTCTTGTTGTTGGTCCTCAGGCTTACTATTGTGAATATCTTCCATGTGAGCAGAGCGCCAGAGCCATAGATGGAAACACCCTCTTTGAGCCTTGATGTCTCGCCACTAGACCCCCTCTAGGGGCAACTACTGGTGGCTCAAACAAGAATTTCCCTCGGCCCGCCTCTACAATATGGCACAATCGCCTGCGTTCCAGGACCGAGATTTGCTTCACATGAACAGCTCTTCAGGGAGAGGAAGGTCTTTGATCGATTTTGGTTTGGCCGCTGGCGTCGGTGGACATGTGTCAGGGTTAGAATGGGACTTGATGCTTTGAGTGTCACCTGTAGCCTGCTTTTGAGGCCCGACAAAGCTTGTCATCCCCGACGCGTCGATTTAGAGTGACCGACGGAGCAACCACCTCTCTAGCACTCAACTCCTTGCACCGTCTAGGCAGGCCCCATGTTTCTTCTCTTTGAACTCTGATTTGCAGGCAAATCACTCCCACTTGAAACGGAATCTTCTCATGCACCGGCGATGCATTTTTGGTTCTGATGCATAACCTTACCGCGCTAACGTCTTCCCCTCTTTCTGATATTTCGTCTATAGCGAAAACAACTCCAATTCAACTCCCAGCGATCAGAAGCACCTCCCTATTCCACAGTTCCAATGGAATTCCCCAAAGAAGATACCACCCGTCTTCCGAACCAAATACGGAAGCATTTTCCCATCTTTTAATGGAGCAGATTCCATGATCATTTCATCAACCTTGCTTTCTTGCTTCGGAGCTATCCACAACTTGTTCGGTTTAATGGCCCTGATACTGTATTCCCCTTCCTCCAACTTACAATAGGTCGTAAGCCAGACCCTTAGATGGGAAAGACGGGAGCCCTCTTTTGTTACTGCTACAAGCGAGTTCTGCAAGGAAACCCATGTTGTTTCCTCCAGATTCAGGTCTACGTGAACTACTGGACCACAATCAACGACCTCTCTCCACGCCTGCACTATCTGTTGATGTTTCCCTTGTACAGTCTTTGCCTGATCTGCTTCCTCCCATTGCTTCGGATGCTGCTGCCCTACCCCTGTGACAACTTCCTTGAAAGATCGTTTCGCAGCTTCCGATATCAACGTCACTTGATTAGAAGATGATTTAGGAGGTGGGCGACTTCCACCCGATTCTTCTTTTCATCCCCTTGTGAGGCTAATATCCTTATTAGCCTTTTCCTCCCTATTGACGGTTTCAGGACCAAATCTAGCCCTCTGAACTGTTAATTCCTTTCCCCCAAATCGTTCCCCATCTAGTAGATCCACCGCCTTCTGCAACTCCGTTTCCGTTCTCATCTGCACAAATGCGAACCCCCAAATCTTCTTGGTTCCTTGCTGCCGAGGTATTTCTACTTCCATAACATCTCCAGCTCAAGCAAACACTCTAGAGAAATTTACAGGTAGCCAGCCTCCATGAAAGCTATGGACGAAGAGGGCGGGGAGTTCTGGCAGAGATCCACTCTCTGTCTTACGCTGTTGATTACTGGTAATACTTCGATTTGAAACGGTAACCCATTCTCCCTCTTCTCTATCTTCCCCTACAATCTCTTTTCTTTTGTCTATCCCATGGGCAAAGTCTGATGTCCCTGCTTCGTCTTTAGATGCTCCTTCTGACCCTGTGCTAACCCCATGCTCCTTCACTTTCTTTACCGCCCAACTTCGCCTTCCTCTACTGTCTTTTTATCTCTGTTTCTGATAGTCGACAAATTGACGCTTCTGCTTCCCTACGCTCATCGCCCACTCTTCTGGCAAGGCACTCTCTCTTTTCTTTCTTTCACCCAATTTCATATTGCACACCTAGGAAACCAATATATTGGCTGATATCCTCAATACTTAGAACACTAAAAGTGGTTGTGGACTAGAGACTAAAAGTGGTTGTGGACTGGAGAAGGGAACATATGTATGTACAAGCATGTATTAGGTGACATTGTATGTATGCACATGCATGTATTAGGTAACATTCGAATCCATGTTCTCCACATTATACGCTCGAGGTCATCGTCACTGCAGAACCTTTCTTGTTATAATTGTCTATTTAATCACATGAAAATAATGCACTACTATATAGAGGGGAGGGATTGACTATATGAAGCAACATTTTGTTTCTTGTATATAGCATAGTTCAAAGGCCCGAAAACTCGACTTGATTGTTGTTCAGCTGGGTCGGGTGAAGACTCGACCCGACCTGACTCGACTCGATATTTCGTTATTGTAGAAATATTAGGAAATGTAAATAGACATTTAAAATAGTTAAATAACTCAAATCAACAACTAGATTTATACCTCACTGGTTTAAGTGCATTGCTTCCTTCAGTTGTGGTGGGGGGGGGGGGGTTCAAATTGCATTGCACTCTCCACCTTCCATTAGGAGGTGACTTGGTTTGAGTAATGCTGTCGAGGTGACCAAGCCATTGAGTCAGCTCAATGAGTTTCTCCAAGTCCAGGCCTAGTCAGGTCCAGTACCGAGTTTCCCAATGACTTGGCTCGAAATCTTGCCGAGTCCGAGTAGAGTCAGAAAGGTTTGGAACGATGGTATATAGACCTAGACGTAGATGCAAATAGTCTACATTTAAGGTAATGAATGTTGAAACCCTGTCTGTTTGTTTGTAGTATTAGCCATTGGGTGTTATAAATGCAATGAGTTTTTACTGTGAAGTGGTAGTCTAGTTCCAAGTCAAGGTCGTTATTGCTAATCATGCATGTAAGCTACAATGATCTCGTAAATTAGTTAATGACTCATGTTTCAATAGCATGATTTGTTATCAGTTTCAAAATCTGTAGACGTCTTAGTTGTGCCTAATGCACTGGTTTTATTTTGAAGGTAAAGATCTTATTTGGATTCTAAAGAGTATCAAAATTGTATTTCTACCGTGTGGAACAATAAAATAGCTACATAATTTGACAGCCCAATCGTATATATATATATATATATATATATATATATATATATATATATATATATATATATATATATATATATATATATTTTTTTTTTTTTTTTTTTTTTCATTCAGGAGGTTTTTAACAATATAATGGAGTTTTAGTACCCATCACCATCATACGGATTTTTTTTTTTTTTTGGGTCACACACCCAACTGTTAGTACACCCACCCACCCTGTTAGTCACATCACAATGTTAGCCACCCCCACTATGGGAATCGATGCCATGGCCTCAGTGTTGAAACGAGGCTATCTTCACTCAGTCTACCACTTGAACTATGGATCCAGGTGTCCATCATACAGATATATTAGTTAAGGTTACAGCTGCGTTGTACCATGTTAGCAAATTTTAGTTACTTGTATGATCACATTTGGGGTGGTTTGGTCTTCTTGACCACAATTAACTGGCTACAAAGATCATGTCAAAACAAACATTGCTGTGCATTTAGTTTCAACGTATTTCTCTTCTATATTTCCTTGCATATTCTTAGTTTCAATGTCTTGTGGTTTTGAGGACTCTAGTTGTTGGGCTGATTTTGACTGTATGAGATTAGCTAGTGTCCCTTTGCATTTCTATTAATTATAGGCTTTGCAGTTTTGGTCAAACGTAGCTTCATCAAGCTGAATGGATTTAAGTGGAGTTCACCAAGACATTTTGCATTGGCCATCTTGTTTTGGACCTGTCACTTGTGTCTTCTGAGGAAAATAAATAAATAAGATGAAGTCACTTAATGTGGCACAACTAGAGCAGCGGACTTCGTCATCTACAACACAAACATAGCACTTTTGGGTTTTATACACCAATGGAAAATTCTCTCATTGGTTTTCACAAAAAGCAAAAGTTGGAAATTTACATCTTCTGCATGAGATGTACACAACAACAACAACAATAATTTAGGGTTTTAGTTTTGATGGCTGCCAGCTTCTTAAAGCTTTTTGTGGGGGCTGTGTATTGAGACCAAAGCCATTTCTAATAGAAGAGAAGTAACGGAGGAGTAACACTTTGGAATAAACTTGGATCTTCTTGGGGCTGAAACTGAAAAATAAAGAAGAAATAGCAGATACCACTTGTATCTTGGTGCTTTAGTGGCTCTAATCAAAGAGATCTAATCAACTGGTCCTATTTACAGCCCATTTTCCACGCCTTCTGAATTGTTTGTTTCCACTTTTTCCCTTGAAAATATCTAGCTTCTTAAAATGGGTTGTAGGTTAAGTTAGCATATGACCGGCTGTAGGTCATCAGTTGATTTCAGAAGTCATGACTGGTGATTGTAAAATGAAAATTATAAAAGATACATAATCTCTGTCATTTCTTTATATACTTCTTGATCCTTGGAAGGGGGTTTCAATTGCGATCTAAATCGAAATTAATCTTTTCTGTACATTGTTTACCACCGGAACTGATTTAACTGAATGGGAACTCAAGTGGATTGTGCTGCATGGTTTCACCGGATTACACATTCTATTTGCATTTTTGTTTAAAGGTCTGGTGTAATTAGGGGAACTGGACCTCCCTCAAGTGTGGCAACTGATCCAGTTTTCGGCTTTCCAAATTGTAGGTCTCACTGTGGATAGAGGACGTCATGAAAGTCAAACTGTTTGATGATATTAATTGACAATCTCTGTGAATTTGGAGTGCTGATCATTTTCTTTCCAACTTCCATGTGATAGTCGCCAATGTGAGTGAGCTTGCGATCACCGAGTTAGTGTATCTTTAGTGCCAAGCTCCATCCCAATTGGGGTCCATTAGTTGGATGATCCGGATTGGCAGGAATTTATTCCATGTGCATGGTGGATGAGTGCAGCTTGAATTATTTTTCCTTTCTTATTTTGGAGAGCTCTTGAATTAGTCCTGTTTTTGGAGCAATGCCAAACATGCAATCAGAACCTCCAAATGCTATGTCAGTTGGAAGGCATGTAATCAGCATCATTTCTTGATGCACACCAACAAATGTATAGTTGTCTTCACATGGATTGCAGGTGATTCAGAAAGGCATTACAAGCAAATGAAAGAACTTCAACACTCCAAAAGTGAATGCTGTGGTAGTCAGCTTTAAACACCTGAATGCAAGAAGAGGTAAAATCCAGTTTGTTTAGTCTCTTTGGAAGCTCTTTAGTAAATTATTGAAGCTCGCCTTTCATCTATCCACCATTCATATTTATTGGAGATATTTTTGTGTGCACCTGACATTTTTATGCCATTGATGGTCACTCTAGTTTCAAGAAAATAATTAGGGGCATATTTGGATGCTCAATTGAACTGAATGCAATTCAAGTCCTTTGAACTCGAATTCGTTAAGCAGGGTTTGGCACCATTTTAATTCATAGTGACAACCAAACCCGCAATTGCAATTCCACATGTTTCTAGTTTGGACATGAAGCAGAAGTACTTGCATCTTTGGCTTAGCCTGTTAAGATGTATGGACTAGCGCAAGCCCGATTGTTGTTTCTTTATCGAATTGCAATGCAAGCCTGACTTTGGTTGTTGTTTCTTTATCGAATTACATTGTTGCAATTGGATTTAGTTGAACATTTCAACACATCCTAAAGCTACTTTCAAGTCACTTATCGTTGTTAATTCTGCAAGAAAGGTTTTCATCGGAAAGTCACTTTCTTTTGCCTCTTCTCTAGGGTCTGTCACAAGGTTAACTATATCTCAGGTTGCTCTGGTATGTGATACTGGAACAGGTATGTGGTACACTACTTCCTCCAATTTGTTGTACACTAGGGTAAGATCATTTGGGTCACCCAAGTTCATCCACTAGGTATGTGTATAGTTTAATATATGAATTGATATTCTAATTTCTGTATAAAATGATGGTATTATTATTTGTGGTCTCACTTGCATAACATAAGTGTAAATCTCTACGTTCTCGATTTGGGCAACATTGGTTTGTTTTGTCTTCTTGAAGGCAATTTCAATCCAAGTATGTTTTCCTTAAGGAGGCTTCTCAATGTCTCCAAGAAAGAGAAATAGCCATTTGTAGCATTGTAGATTATGGTTTATTGAACAACTGTAGATTGAGGTAGACTCTCAGCTGATAATTGGTGCAATGCAACTCCAAGAGAAAGCTTCCACAGTCAGTCGCATTCAATGATCCACACATAATATAATCTGCGGTTAAGAGTGGAAATCTAGTCACATCTTCCAAATAACTAACGGAGCTGCCGACAGGTTGGAAGACCGTGCCATTAACACGACTGGTGAGACAATCTCTTATGCTCCTCTGGACTCCCACTGCTTAGTTTGTTGCTGAAGTGATTGGTATGTCCATGATGCTTATTCAGATATTATCTTCTCTTCTAGATTTTGGGTATATTAAAACAATGATTTAAGTTTTCAGCTTTTTGGTTTAGAGTCTCATGTTTATTATTCAGTTTTCTTGAAGGAACGATAGTGATTAGATTAGTTGGATATGCCAAAGAATTGGAATATGTAAATAATAAGAAAAGGCAACATCTAGCTGCTTCTGGATTTCTATGAACTGAATTGCAATAATTCAATTCAATTCATAAAGAGTAACAAAACCAGAGTGGCGAGCTAGTCCTATCATAATTAATGGAATATGGGAAGTAGTACACAATGGAAGAAATGAAGAAATTTAAAATGAAAAATATCAGATTTGTAGGTTCAAGTGTTGACTTTTCCTTTTTTTTTTTTTAAGACACACTCACACGTCCACACACTCACAGTGGGATTTCACCACAATGGGTACTCGAACACATGACCTCTTGTTGAAACTCTTGTGAGTTTACCACCGAGGCATCATGAGTAAGGACCTTGGTTCAAGTGTTGACTTGAATAGTCAATATCTCAAGACAAATTTGCTTCCCTTTTCTGGATATTCCATCAAGTGCAAAAGAAGGGAGATGACAAATTGTCTTTAGGATACGATGAACTCACGGATTTGAAGTTCAACATGAAGATTTGCACCTCTAAGCGTTGAACATATCTCCAAGAGTTGAGCATTGTTATGGCTCACGTAAACGTTCTCAAAAAGACAATTGTAGGAGGGAATAAATAAGGGCATAGGGTTGTGGATAGCTAGATCTAGGAATGGTGTTTCTTTGGACTATGATCTCTAGGATATATAGAGCTTAAAGGGACATTGTGTCCTTCTCTCTCCAGGATATCCATATACCCATTCACACACAATAGTCATGTTGTTTTGAATGGACATGACCTTGGCTTGTGACAACTATTTCTATCACTTTTGGACAGAGACTATTAAACAATAGCAAAAAACTGTTTCCCAAATCACTATTTGGTTCAGGGGATTAGATGGTATGGAATTGCATTAGATGGAATTAACACCATTATTGCACAATGATTGCATGTTTGGAAATACCATGGTATTTTGACAATCCAATCCCACCTTTGGGATCAAATTCTTCCTCTTGAAAACATTGTATTAAGTGAAACCTGCATTTGGTGGACCATGGAATTGTAATCAATGGACCAGATTCACAACTGATGTCGGTCATCTATATACATATAACTCTAATGTCACATGTAAAGGGCACATTTGGATGGATAGGGTGGATAAAACACATGCATCAATGTGGGGCCCACAAATGTAGTGGATTTCGAAATCCACCAGAAATCCCATGGTATCTACTTTTGAGACTTGATGATATGATACGCGCCTTAATCGAATCCTTCCCGTCGTTTCCAAATGCCGGATGGAAATTGCCTAGGACCAAATGCAATTCCATCCCACCTAATCCCACCTAATCCCATGTACCAAAAGGTCGTCGATATGTGTAACTGTCAGCCATATCTTAATTAAAACAATTGCTGCCACGTTAAGAAATGCGACACTGATGCCAGGTGTATGCCCATGTGTCAGGCACATTGATGAGGACACAAGACCATTTAAAGTCTATCAGCGACGCATGCCACAAGCGTCTTCCTTGTGGCTAGGAGACTATTGAGGAGCATTGAAGACCCTACACACGTGATTTGATACATTGAAGGACCCACATTGGGAGGATGTGTGTAGGAGGAAGAAGACCTATTGGACAGTTTTCACTATCTTTGGGCATCCGACCACTGTCTTAGGGCACCCGAACATAGCCTGCCAAGCGCCTGAAACTCTTTGGTTGTTTTTGGACGTCTTCGGGCACCCGACCACTCGCGCGAACTTATTTTTTTGTTTTAATTTTTGTGAACTTTTCAAGGATATTTTAGTCTTTAGTTAATTTCTATTGCTTATTTAAGTGGGCTAAGCATGAAAAAGAGCAAACCTTTGATTGCCTCCTTCCCCTCTCTCTCTCTCTCTCTCTCTCTCTCATGGTGCTTCGTCTTCTTCCTTGATATCCTTCTTCTCTTTTCTTCTTGTGCCCTTCCAATTTCTTCCAGGTACTTTATCTTCTTTTCTCTACTTTCTAAACCTCCATTTTGCCTATTTCCCATGATAAAAATATGAGAATTGATCCAAACCTTAATTGTCCAGATTTTCAAATCCCTAATCTGAGAAACCTTTTGATTCCTCAGATCAGTGATTCCCCTTGATCGATTGGATTAAGATCATGCAAGATCGGGAGGTCCCATCCCTTGCCGGATCCAACCTAAGCTATAATTGAATTCCATACTTTATGGTTGTGATGATGGCCCGCTCCATTGCATATTTCCTTGTGGTTTGCTTAGTCTATGATGATTGATGCTAGATTTTTAGATTATTGTTGTCCTTTATTTCCGCTGATTTAAATGTGTTTGTGAGCATGCATCATAATTAGGGCATCCTGCGTCACACACTCAACCAACGCTATGGCTAGAACCTTAAGCACCAGATTATTATTTTTTAGAAAGTTTCCATATATAGTATATCTATTTACTTTCTAAAAATAAAATATTTCATTTTTGAAATTGAATTTTCTATAGAAACACAATAATAACAATAGACTAGCCCATAAATTGTGATAACTATCACATGGAATAGCAATTAGGGGTTTGGCCTTATTATGAATAAAAATGGTGGCATGCCTATTTGATGTTTCCTCTAAATAGGTTGAATGAATTGCAATTTAGTTCACTTGAGCATCCAAATGCACAAACTCCATATTGAAATCTCTACATATGGGACTATAACAGCTTGGGCCTGATTCAGAGGTGATCCTAGATTGGCTGATCCATTTTGGCCTTCATCATCATCATCATCATCATCAATCTTAAGTTTTACTCAACAGGAAAAAAAATCATCATCATCTTAGCTTTTCTCTTAGGAACTGAAGTTAGCTTTTACACGCACATACACACCTTGCATGCCAATGTATATAAAGTATTCCTCACCTGCAAGTTGTACCAAATTGAGCCATCATGTGGTCCATCTCAAGTAGACCCCACTATGATGTGTTAATGACATCCAATCCAACCATCAGGTTTGTTACTTCAATTTATCTCTAGGGCCCAAAAATTAGCTTGATTCAAAACTCAAGCTGGCCACAACTCAAGGAACAAGTTGGGAGTAGATGCCCACACTTGATATTAACCGGGGTCTCTCCGATCGAGATCAGATGAAGATTGCAGAAAACTGGAGCTCGCCAAGACCCACCTATCAAAAGTGCAACTTCGAGAGGAAATCTTTTGGAAACAAAAAGCTAGGAATATTAAGGTTAGAAGAGGGAGACCACAACACTATATTCTTCCATGATTCTGTTGTTGAAAGAAGGCGTAGATACATGGTGCAAAGAATTAAGACAGAGGTAGGCATCGTCCTTGAGTCTATTGATGATATTATATCGGAAGCTGAAACACTTCAAGGGCATCTTTTCTTTGGAAGGCATTGAAGCGGGGAACATCCTTGATTGTGTTCCGAGGTTGGTGGCAGAATGAGGCCCTTCTATGGCCTCGCCTTGTCTGGAAGAAGTTAGAGAAGTGGTTTCATCTATTGCGGTGGACAGTACTCTATGCTAAATGGTTTCTCCAAAAGCTTCTTTTCCTCATGCTTGGGATATTATTAGAGAGGATATCTACAATGGTGCTTCCAAATTTTCTCAGGAGGCCCTATCCGCAAGTCCTTTTCGTGCACATTGATTTGCTTGGTCCTGGAAACAGCTAGCCCAAAGTATCTAAGAGACTTCAGTCCCATAAGTCCTGTGTAGATAAGATTCTCCAAAATTATTGCTATGAGATTAGCAAGTATCCTTCCCCATATCATCTCGGAAGAACAAGGAACTTTTGTTCGAGGAAAAGATCGATTGCCAAGAACATCAATGTAACTAATGAAATGTTGAATGAGATAGGCCAGAAGGTTTGTGGGGATAATCTCATCTTGAAGCTGGATATGGAAAAGGCGTATGATCAACTCGAATGGAGCTTCATTTCCTTGTTCCTCCAAAAGTTTGGCTTCTCTCAGGGCTAGATAGATATGATGGAAAGGTGTTGGGATGACTGCTGGTTTTGTAATATGATTAATGATCGAGCTATAGGTTTCTTCAAGTCCCTCTGAGGGCTGAGATAGGGCGATCCAATCTCTTGTAGCAGATTTATCCTAGCAGCGGAAGTTCCAAGTAGGGGAGTAAAAAACCTCATGATATCTGGTGCATGCTAACCATTCCACTTGGCCCGAGTATGTCCTTTGATGTCCCACCTTCTCTTTGCTGATGACACGATTCCCTTTCTCAATGACAGGCAATCCTCGGTTCAGGAAATGTAGAAATTTCTAGTGAATTGTGAGAAGGCATCGGGACAAAGGATCAGTGTAAAGAAAGGTTGCTTTTTATTATCTGACAAGGCGATAGGCTCTTGTGCTTAGAACATAACTGACAGGTTTTATGCAGGCTGTCTTGCCCATGTCCTATCTGGGGATTCCTCTTTTGAAGGGGAGGCTTCGGATTGGCCACGTGCTCTTCCTTGTTCAGAAGATGACCAAGAAAATTGAAGGATGGTTGGCAAAGCTGCTGATGCGATGAGGAGAATTACGCTAATCAAGTATGTGCTATCTAGCTATCCTATGCATGTCTTGGTTGCTTTTAACATCCCGGCATCTATCTGTAAAAAAATAGAGGTAGTGTTCTTGAATTTCTTTTGGAGCGAATTGGAGGGCAAGAAAAAGTGGCATTGGGTTATGTGCTAGAATCTGCTTTCCAACATTGGAAGGAGGTTTAGTGGTAAGAAGGGTGGAGAATGTGATGCAAAGCTTCCGCGTTAAGATGTGTTGGAACTTATTGTTGGATGAATCTCTTTGCCCTTTGGGCAAAGTTTTCTTGGGATCAAGTATCATAACAAATTTATCAGAACTCATTGTATCTCTTAGGCTGTGGGATCGAAGATGTGGAAGGACCTAGCCCGGAAGCCTCCGACTACCATTCAACATTCTAGATCGATGGTTGGCCGGCATGAGATGGATTTTTGGTCTCAAAATTTGACAGGAATTGGGCTTTTGGCTGGTGCGAATGAAGTTAGAATCCCAGAGAATCTCTAGTACACCAAAGCAGCTATTTGTTTTTTCTTCAGGATGGAGCTTGGAACTTCCCGGATCTTGAGGATGCAGTGCTGGCTGCGGAAGTTGTGCTCTTACTGAAGTGATTGGTTTATAGACCCCTGGCATCCAAAATAGCAGCAATAGGGGCCTGTCTGCAATTGAGATCGTTCAATAGACTTGGCTGGACCTGGGTTGGATCAAATTGAATGCTGATGGATCCTCTCGAGGCAACCTTGGCGAGGGCGGCTGGGCTGGTGTGTGTAGGGATCATTCGGGCAAAGTCATCTTTGCATTCCATCATGTGTATGGCCGGGTCTCGAACATGTTCATAGAAGTGGAAGTGATGTTGGATGATATAAGAATTTGTATCAAGTTGGGACTAAACAATGTTGTGGTAGAGTCCATCTCATGCATTATCACTGATACAAATTCTAGTCCCCTCGGTCCAATCCTGTGGATCATTTGGTGTAGAGTGGGGGGGGGGGGGGATTGCTCATTTAGGATCTTCACTAAATCTAAGGATTACCCACACCTTGCAAGAAGGAAATTCGGTTTCGGACGGACTAGCTCGGCTAGGTAGCAGTGGGGGATCTGAATTCTGTCTTCAGAAGGAGAGAGGAGCTCCTACGAGCAATCCATGGCCCAGTAGCTCTAGATAATGCATGGTGGGAATGATAAGGAAGAAGGGCACCTTGAAAAAAGGTTCTTTGGGGGGTGGTTAATTCTGGTGGAAGTGTGGACCGGTTATTTTCGCTTTTGCAAGCGCTGTCTTCGTCTAATCAAGCATGAAAAGCATTGTCTTCTTTTGCTTTGTCTGAAGTTCCCTCTCTGTAGCTAGTCCTAGCAGCCTCTTGTTTTCAGGTGAGATTTTGGTGACAGGTCCCAAGCGTTGAGGTGGTATTAGTCCTTTCGACATGCAATTCGTTGTTGTGTTTATGTTTGATCTTGTGCAATGGTGTATGAATGCTCTTTGGATGGGGGACCTGTATGTTTTTTAGGCTAGATCGGTGGGTAGTTGCTATGGATCTGGCCCCCTTGCATGAGGTGATGTTAGCTCTTGCTGATGGGTGTATGTTTGATGTCTGGTTGAGGGGGTTGTATATATTTTTTGATGATTAGATTTGTGGGTGGCTTGCTTTGGGGCTTTTGGCAGAGGAGCTGGAAGGATGTAGTTCTTGCTGTGGATATGGCAGCTGTGGAGTCATGTGGAGGGAGCGATATGTGCTATTTAAGGGCAGAATTGATGGATGGCCTCGGTACTGATCATCAAGAGATGGCATGTGGTGTTGCCCATTTTTCAAATGCCGCCTGGGTTGTGCTTGGACCTATGAATGGCCAGAGCTTGTGGTTGTTCTGCAGATTTTCTTGGTGGTGAATTGGAAGTGTCTAGGATGGTGGTGCCGCCTGTCTGTCAAGTGTGGCTCATTTGCGGGTTGTGGCCCGAAAGGCGGCTGAATTGGTAGTAGGTTATTGCTGGTTCTAAAGGTTTCTGCTGTGGTTGATGTTGGGGCCTGTTTGCTGCTGCCTTACATTCCCCCTTGCTATGGCTCTCTGTTGTTTGTATTTATTCTGGGCTCTGCCTGGATTTTTTCTTCTTGTATTTCTTTTCTTTGTGCTGTTTTGTGGAGTTCTACGTAGGTGAGGCCCGTTCTTTTTGTGGTGCCCACACGACTTCTCTACAGCAGCCACTTTGCCATATCAACAAAGTTGCAAGTAGTGAGCTCCACCTTTTTGTCAAAGAAAAATAAAAAACAGAGATATTTAAGGGGTCCGCCTAAGTTGCAAAAACTCCTAATTTTTGTCCTGAGCCTTTATTCCAGATGGATGAAGGGTCTGAACGGTCTGCATTGCATGCAGAACACGTTGGACCCCGTACGCAAATCAACAGTGGGCGTTTCCTTGCACCGAATGTTGGCTTGGCCTGATTTCTGTACCTAGCCCTAACACGGGATGATGCATCTGATGGTTAGAGTGGATGTATCAATATATCATAGTGGGGCCCGCCGGTCATTAAGAAATAAGAATGGTTTTGCAATTGGAATGGAAACCAATGTTATTGGTTTTTGGAAAATGATATATATAGCACTAATAGTTTTAGAAGTATATTTAATTTACTATAAGATATTATTTAAAGAGAAATGCTTATACACAACTGGTTGGACCGTCCAACTAGTTGCCTCATTTAAGAAGAAATTAATGTGAGTAAATGCTTTCGGATTATATATATATATATATATATATATATATATATATATATATATATATATATATAGAGAGAGAGAGAGAGAGAGAGAGAGAGAGAGAGAGAGAGAGAGAGAGAGAGAGAGAGAGAAACTCTCAAGTCCAACCGGTTGGACGTCCAACCACTTTGATAAAAGTGGTAGTAATTAGTATTACTAAAGGCCATAAGTAAGGCAATTAATAAAGAAGGAAAAGAGAAGGGTCCGGCTCAGGTGGCCCTACAATGGTGTATTAGTGTGTGTTAAATCTATGGCGTCCACCATGTGTGTCACTTTATGTTAGGCTCAAGGCTAAAACTTCAGTCACATTTGTGATTCAAGTAGACCACATGATTGGAAAAAGTATATATGTCAACTCTCATGATCCTCCAAGCTATAACTTTCGTGTGGCCAACTTAAATCAATGGTCAACCAAAATTTTCAGCCTTGGTCCTAAGGTGGTATTACATATCTAATGGCTTGAGTGGATCTCAGATACACATCATGGTGGGCCACGTCGGATATGAGGATGCGGGTGTGCATCCCCTTAAATTCTTAATTTTAGGAGTGGGATTGCGGACGTAACACACAACAAAGGTAACGTATGCCGCTGGTAAAGCTCTGTGGGCCCCACCATGATGTGTGCATTTTAGCCACACTATCCATCCATTTTTCCAGCTCATTTTACCAAGGGAGCCTAAAAATGAGGCAGATCCAAATCTCAGGTGGACTCCATCGTAAAAACACTAGTGATTAAACGGCCACCATTAAAAACTTCTTGGGGCCATGAAAGTTTTGGGATCAAGCTTATATTTGTGTTTTCCATTCATCTAGGTCTGTGCGTCCTAATCAACAAATTGGATGGAAAATAGACATTACGGTGGGCCCTAGTGGACATCCAACACCACTCTTTACCATAGGGTGGTCCACATGAGATCTGGATCTGCTTCAGTTTTGGGAATGTGCCCTAAAATGAGCTGTCAAAATGAATGGACGGTGTGGATATAAGGCACTTCTATCACACTGACCTCATAGTCAAGTATACTCTTCCCGCTTCCATACATGTCTAAGGGCTCTGGAGAGATTGAATCTTTTCTTTTCTTTTCTTTTTTTCTTTTCCCTCCTTTTCAAAGAAACACCTAAGAAAGCCAATGCCAGCCAAAGTGATCCCTGGGAAGTTAGGTGGGGCCCACCGTAATGTTTGTGAGAAATCCACCCTATCCATTCAATTTTACATATCATGTTAGGGCATGAGCCCAAAAAATGAGGCAGATTCATTACTTAAGTGATTGCATGATAGGAAATAGTGAGGATAGAACATCCACCCTTAAAATACTCATGGGGTCATAGAAATTTTGGATCAGGCCAATATTTTTGTGTTTTCAGTTCATCTCAGTAGAAATGACCTTATCAATGGTATGGATGGCATATAACCATCACGGTGGACCCCAAGGGTTTTAACCATAGGTAGTTCTCTACTTAGTTTTTCCTGTTGTGAAGCCTACTTAAGTTTTTGATCCGCCTGATTTTTTGCCCATGCCGTGACATGATCTAACAGAATAGAAGGATGGGGTGGATTTCTCACAAACACCACGATGGGCCCAGCATAAGTAATGAGATTTACCTTTGCTTTAAAAGTAATTACAATAAATGCATCGGAGTGTAAGTGGGGAATCGGATTGCTCCGCACGCTCTTAGTGTGGGGAGTAAACTTAGTTGGGCCCACCTAGAGTGTATGTGCTTTATCTATTCCGTCCATATGTTTTTTCAACTCATTTTAGTGGTTGAGCCCAAAATTTAAGCATATCCAAATCTCAAGTGGACCATGCCACGAGAAACAGTGGGAATAATGATTTCCACCGTTGAAAGCTTCCCAGGCCCTATAGTGATGTTTATTTGTCATCCAACCTGTTCATAAGATCACATGGATATGGATAAAGGCAAAACACAAATATCAGCTTGATCCAAAACTTCCGTGTCCTCTAAGAATTTTTCAATGGTAGACATTCAGTTCACACTTTTCTTGTGGTGTGGTCCACTTTAGATTTTTATATGCTTCATTTTTTGCCACCATACCTAAAATTTTCTGTTAAGATGGATGGACAGAGTGGATAAAATACGTAAATCACTGTGGGCCCCATAGAGTTTACTCTAGCGTGCGGAGTTACTCAGTACGCAGTCCACTTCCGAAATTGGGAGCTCTCTCTCTCCTATTTATTAAGAAATTAAATGCCCGATAACCTAGCCTCAAATATTCGGCATCGAAGCTGGTTGGACGTGAGGTGCAGTCCAACCGGTTGGACTTGAGAGTGCCTCATATATATATATATATATATATATATATATATATATATATATATATATATATATATATATATATATATATATATATATATATATATATAAACAGAGATAGAGGAATAAGATCATCAAACTCAGAAAGTGACTGTTCTATAAATAAGAAACGGAGAAAGTCACTGTTCGGTAAGTCCGTAGCTCTAACTAACTAGACTACAAGCAAGCCATCAACCCGCTGCGCTTTAAAGCGCCTTAAGTCTTAAGCGCCCTTAAGCTCTTAAGCGCTTCCTTGCCTTATCAGTTGCTAACGCTTTCTTGCGTTACTGCCTCAAGCACCGCTTAAGAAGATAAGAACGTTACCCCAGGGCTCCCCCGAGGGGGGAGAGTGGGAATGAACAATCCTACTAAGGCCTAGTTCTTAGAAGCGATGTTCTGTCATTCCCAATTGATCGATATCTGCCATTGTTCGTTTGTGATGCCCCGTTGGATTTGTTCCAAGAAATGGAGTGAAGGCATTAGCTTACTCTAGGCAGTGTGGATAAGCAAATGTAGATTTTGTGTGCACAAGCGTCTGTCCCTTCTTTTGTTCCACACTCTCTCTCTCTCTCTCTCTCTCTCTCTCTCTATATATATATATATATATATATATATATATATATATATATATATATATATTTTTTTTTTTTTGTGGAGGAAATGGTTTGTCAACTTGGGTGGGCCCAACATAGCATTAATGTGAAATCCATCCAACTATCAAGTGAGTCACCCCATGATAGACCCAAGATAAAAAAATCAGGCCCATCTGTGGTTCAAATGGACCACACAATTGGAAATAGTATACATAGAAAGGTTACCCTTCAAACTATTTCCCGTGGTGTGTCCCACTTAAATCACTCATGGGCCTGAATTTTCGGTCTTAGGTTAATATTTTGGTGTGGAATCTAATGGTTGGAGTGGATTTAACATTTTCATCATGATGGGCCCTGAAAAAAATCAAGGGTGGACGTGTCTCCCAACTGTTAAACAGTATGGACCACTTGAAACACAGATGAGCTCGATTCTTTTTCTCTGGACCCATCATCGGATAACACATCAAAGGATCGGAATGGATCTTGCGTATACATCAGAGTTTGCCTGTCAAAAAGATGAAGGGTGAGCGTCCGTCTTTCCCTGTTGCTTCCAAGAAATGTGTTACCTTACGAGAACGGACGCGGATTGCGTCTGATCCTGGTTGGACCTTTAAGCGTCCGACCAGATCTGTGTGGGGGGCCTACCTTCATGTATCCTTTTATCCATTCCGTTCATTCCTTCTCTTAGATCATGCTAGGGTAGGGGCCCAAAAATGAGGCAAATCCAACGCTACAGTGGACCACACTGGAGATGACTCTTGCATTTAATGCAACTTGCATTGCTTTGTGCATTTAACGCAACCAATCTTACTATTTTGTTCGGTCCACTGGAGCTTTGGATCTTACTCATTTTTGGGATCATACCTTATTATGATCTTAGAAAAGGAATGCATGGCGTGGATAAACAGATGCATCAAGGTGGGCCTCTGAACAGATCTGGTCGGACGCTTAAAGGTCCGACCAGGGGTCGAACGCAATCCGCGGAGGAGAACGGTGGAGAGTGGCTTAGGTGTTACCCAGGTACAGGGCAGGGGTGCTTCCCTGGCCGTGGGGCCCACCTTAATGCATGATAGTTGTTTTCCAGGGATACTTGGCATAGAAATTGAAAATGTGTGGTATATTAATTCAACTTATGTCAGGCTAACCTGAATACCTGAATCCAATCTGATTTTAAACTGGGTTGGTGTTTTTCAACCCAAACCCAACCCACGGACTTGAATAACCCGTAGTGGGCTTAAGGTTGACCGGAACCGAAGTTGCAGCCCTAGAGAGAAGTAGAGGGATGGTTTTAGCAATTGGAACTCATCTGACTTTTTTATAATTATATGATCAACCTTTTCCAATAAGGGCAATAGATGCATGGAATGGATATGATATAGTCGTCACGACATTAGCAACAATGTACCAAAAGCTACTTATTCACACAACTCCTTGATTGAATTAACCATGCATACCTGTTAGGGGTGTCAGTGGGCCGGGCTCAGACCTGAAAAATCAGATTTTTGAATAGGCCTGGCCCGATAGTCCGGACCCAAATAGTTCAAAAGCCCAGCCGATCTACCCCAGGCCCAGCCCATTTACAGCCCTATCCCCTCTAGGTTATGGGATGTGCAAAAAAAATCAGCTGTATCTAGAACTCAGATGGACCTCACCATCTAAAACCATCCCTAAAATATGTAAAAGCACTTGGTGGAGTGCGCCTAAGTTTTGAAATGGCCTAAAATTTGGTGTGACCCCTTATCCAATATACACAATATACGCAATATATTGTACCACCCACAATATACAAAAACAATAATAATCTTCTTGCCATTACACACCCACAACCTTGATGATTTTTATCCACTCAATTATACCTTGA
The DNA here is from genome assembly GCA_003013855.2 of Liriodendron chinense. Lineage (NCBI taxonomy): Eukaryota > Viridiplantae > Streptophyta > Magnoliopsida > Magnoliales > Magnoliaceae > Liriodendron > Liriodendron chinense. The sequence continues at coordinate 180,367 of PVNU02003631.1, read as the reverse complement.
GATGCATCAGTTGACGTAATGTAAGTGTATGGAATGGCTGTAAAGAGAATGAAGGCCCGCCAATAGATAGCTCCTGAGCCATGTGATGCATGGTTGGCCGAGAGTTTGGATTTGACTGAATACATGCAAGCGCCATGGACACCGTAGATATGGATTCCTGTGCAACATTAGCCATTGGATCCGAGAGGCGTTGGTCCAACGTATCCTTTAGCAGTTTATCTTGTCTATTTGGTGATGACAAAGAGGAGATCAGCTCCCCAGGATCACCAAAGCTATATACATCGAATTTTTCAGTCACCCTCATTGTATACGCAAGCTCTACAAGAAAGAAGACAGTTGAATTATATAGATTCTTTTGTCTCTGTTAATCATCAATGCTAAAATCTTAATCATATTTCAAATTCACATGGGTTTCTTAAACTAGGTTTCATATCTTTTAGGTTTTTTGTGTTTGCTAACCATAAGGCATGTCTACAAACTGCGGATTATGCCAATTGAGATGTGTGTGGCACATCTGGGAGGTGCATAAAATGGGCCAAACTTGCAGATGATTTTGCTAGAAAGTCAGGATGGTCCACTCATCAGACACGCCACATGTATACATAGAGCGTGTAGTACTGTTGGCATTTCTTTTTTCAAAACTGTCCATTGTTTTCACATGGTGGTGGCTTGCCAGATAAGGGGACTAGCTTAATCATTCAATTTAGTCATCTGCATGTTCGGGCCTACCTTTATGTTTGCCCCAGATGTCCCACATGCATGAGAAGCTGCACTGACGAACCAAATCTCTCTCTCTCTCTCTCTCTCTCTCTCTCTCTCTCTCTCTCTCAACGTATGGGAAGTAAAGGAAACAACCAACAAACATGCTCCACCTGATTGTTTCTATGATATTCTGGTGGGGTCCATAATACCAAGATCCAAAGTACCATTCATACAGTGGGCCCCAATTTGGATCGCTAATGCATTGGTAATTCTCCTAATTGGAAATCCTAACCATTTTGTTGGCTAGCTAGCAGATAGATGATCAAAGGGAAAAAAGCAATTGTGCACGTTAAGCAGAAAAAAGACCATAGATTCAATGGCTAGGATATTCCAATCTTGGAACTTCTTTTGTTGTGTGGGGCACTCACTGTGTGGGACACCACATTCTTGACTTGGTTTGCATAGAGCTGTGGAGTCCTTGTACAACAGAAAAAACCCAACCATCCTCTAGGGTCTCTTGGTGAGCATTGTAGGATATCGCATTTCCTGATGCAATATTTTCACGTTACTTCTATGGGTTAGGACATCAAACATTTCTTGAATAGTGGTAATGTTGGAGAGCCTTCAAACGAATGTGCACGTTTTTTGGGTGCTCAGACCGGTCGGGTGACCTGTCTGACGACTTGGCCCATATGCACAATTTTGGGCTATACAGTTTCAGTGTGTGCCCAGACCGGTCGGCCGACCGGTCGAGCGACCGGTCGGCAGTGAGGCAGCAAGGTCGAATTTCTCCCTGGACTGTTTTTCGTGTTGGGAGACCGGTTGGACGATCGGTCGAGCGCCAACGCGGCTTTCTTTCGCAGCACGTAGTAGTGCATAAGATGCTGCTAATTTCGGACTTTTGCCTATTTAAAGGGTTGTAATCCATCGTATTAGGAAGTGGGGAGAGGTGTGTGTGAGAGAGAACTTGGGATTTTCTCTGTTTTAATTTCCTTGTTTGTGGGCTGTCAATCTCTGTAATCTTTTGATATTCATAGTAGATCATTTTGTGCTGTGGTTTTTTACCTGTTGAGGGGTTTTTCCACATAAATTCAGAGTATCTTGTGGTGAATGCTTGTGTGTGGTTTGATTGCATCTTGTTTACTTGTTTGATTTCGCATTCCTCTACGCATTTTGGCTTCCGCTTCCGCTGCCAATTTTCCCAACAAGTAGTATTAGAGCTAAAGTTGGGGTGGAGTAGATTCGAATATGAGACGAGAAGATGAGATCGAGCGCAAGGTTTGAGTTAGAGAAGTTCTCCGGAAAAAATAACTTTAAGCTATGGAAGGTGAATATTGAATCCTTCCTAGTTCATCAAGGGCTTTATGAAGCTCTTGGAAAGCGACTCGAAGCTATGAAAGACGATGAGTGGACGAGGCTCGACAAGAAGGCTAGAACCTCAATCTTGTTAAACCTTACGGATGATGTTCTCTATTATGTCATGAAGGAGAAGACTGCAGTTGAAACGATGGCGAAGCTAGAGAAGGTTTATGCTAAGAAGTCTATAGAGAATCGCATGTATATGTTGATACAGTTGTTCACCTTGAGGATGGCTGAGGGAACTGAGGTGGAGGACCACTTGAGCACGTTCAATAGGCTGGTTTGTAAGTTGGTGGAGATCGATGAATCGATGAAGGATGAGTATCAAGTATGCATCTTGTTGAATTCTCTTCCAGATTCATATGAGTCGTTCAGGGACTCTGTGTGTGCAGGGAGGGAAACCATAAACGTCGAGACCGTTATGATCTTAGCCCTCCAATCGAAGGCGATGAAAAAGAAAAGCGTTGACGTGGCTTCCCGTTATTCCTCAGAGGCACTGATTATGAGGGGAAAAAGTTTTGAGCATGGAGGATATTCGAAATCGGGATCTAGGGCCAAGGGCAAAGGGAAGGTTAAGGTGAAGTGCTGGAATTATGGTCAAGAGGGCCACATAAGAGGAGATTGTCAGAATCCCAGGATGAAGCAAGAGAGTATGGAAATTCTTCTGGAGAGGGAGCCAATACCGTAAAGGATGGTGGTGATTTGTGTGAAGTTCTGATTGTATCTGGCAAAAGATCTCACGGTAGTGAGTGGATCCTTAATTCAGGAGCTTCATGTCACGTATGTCTTGACCGGAGTTCATTCACGACATACAGGGAGTATGGTGGTGAATCGGTGTGTGTGGGTGATGAATTCGTCATAAGGTTATGGGTATTGGTACGGTATGCATCAGGATGTTTGATGGGATCGAACGAGTCCTGGAAGATGTGAAGCACGTTCCCAAGATGAAGATGAATGTGATTTCTCTTGGTGCACTCGAGGCGAAAGGGTGCGTGTTTATCGACCGCGATCGTTGTTGTGAAGTGATGAAAGGGGCACTTGTATGTATGAAGGCATGGAGGTGTGACCATCTTTACATGTTGATCGGTAGCACAATTCACAGTGGAGTTGCGGAAAAGGCAGCGAGATCCACGGCTGTTCGTATATGGTAATTGCCCAAGGGCCACATGAGAAGAGCAGAAAAGGGCGTGAATTTGCAAGGTTAGGGTTGATGGTGGCACGAGAAGCGGTGGAGCAATGATTGAAGATGAGATGACGTTGCGGGGATGGTGTTTGATTTGACATTTGAAGTCTCGGTGGAGATTGTTGGAGGGCCTTCAAACGAACGTGCACGTTTTTTTTGGGTGCTCAGACCGGTTGGGCGACCGGTCTGACGACCTGGCCCATATGCACAGTTTTGGGCTGTACAGTTTCAGCGTGTGCCCAGACCGGTCGACCGACCGGCTTGCAGGGGGTTCCGACTGGTCGGCAGTGAGGCAGCAAGGTCGAATTTCTCCCTGGACTGTTTTTCGTGTTGGGCGACCAGCCGACCGATCGGTCGAGCGCCAACGCGGCTTTTTTACGCAACACACAGTAGTGCGTAAGATGTTGCTAATTTCAGACTTTTGCCTATTTAAAGGGTTGTAATTCGTGTTTAGCTGGAATCTTAAGGTGTCCAAGGTTTCCTAATCGTATTAGGAAGTGGGGAGAGGTGTGTGTGAGAGAGAACTTAGGGTTTTCTCTATTTTTCCTTATTTGTAGGCTGTCAATCTCTGTAATCTTTTGATATTCATAGTGGATCATTTTGTGCCGTGATTTTTTACCCATTGAGGGGTTTTTCCACGTAAATTCGGAGTCTCTTGTGGTGAATGCTTGTGTGTGGTTTGATTGCATCTTGTTTACTTGTTTGATTTCGCATTCCTCTACGCGTTTCGGCTTCCACTTCCGTTGTCGGTTTTCCCAACCGATAACTCATCCATGCATTTACACTTGGTGTACATGTAAATCAATCCAGACCATCTAAAAATATGGCCCATATTGTAGATGAAGCAAATTTAAAAAATTACACTTATCGGAGGATTCTATTCATTTAATTGGTGGCCAATAAATGGATAGTTAGAAAAAAAAACAAAGGTCAGGGCCACAAATTTAATAGCTGATAACATATGGTTAGGTAAATGTGAATCACGGATCAATCATACCATACAGGCACATTATCTCCACCATGCATGGTTGTATTAGCTTTAATATTCACGGATGCTTCATTTTTTAGAAAAAATAAAGTTGGGGACTAGAACAATAGAGCGACTTGCATGTTTCTTTCCAAGTCCTCTTACAACTGTTGAATCAAGGAATCATAGAGGGAAAGGGAAATTTTTTTCAAATACAAGTTTTCTCCTATTGTAGTTGCCCTAGATTGCCACATATGACAACAATATGGTAACTAATGCACAAAATTTAAAGTATATAATTGCAGACAAAAAAATATAAAAACTTGAGAAAAATAAAGAGCAATGCTAATAAAACTATTAAAGCTTGGGGAATGTGCTAGCAATTAACTTGGAGCAATGTATCTGTAAGTGCCTGCAAGTATAGTCCGATTGGACGAATAGGCAAGTATAGTCCGATTGGACAAATAGGGTATCAGCTTTCGTGCAGTGCTGAAGTCAGAGACACTAGCCTCAAGTTTCAAATCAACATAATGTTGTTGCTTGATAGGCCTCGATGGACAATCAGCAGGGTGGAATCATGGTGCATGTAAGATAAAGCATGGGCCACACCTTTAATAACCTTCAACCTTGTATTCCAGTCCAACAGTCCAGCTCCTTCGTCGTTGCTTAGGATGCTAGCCAAGCTTCCCGCTTCCATGTACTCATAGACTAGAAACGAGCATCGAGCATGGGAAATGATGCGAACATCTAGCCTTCAAAGTCTATCAGCGAAGAAAGCGCCCACCACAAGTATCTTCCTTGTGGTTAGGCGATGATTGAGGAGCATTGAAGATCACAAGCATCTTCTATGTGGTGTAGGATGGAAGAAGACCCGACTGAAGGAATGGAAGAATGCCTGACTGAAGGTGGCCGGGCACTCAGCTAAATTTATCGCTGGGCGCCCGAAATTCTGAGGTTTTTAAGATTTTATTGCTGGACGTTTTTGGTCTTGGACGGGCGCCCAGCCCCCGCACGAACAATTTTTTTATTGGTTTTTACTTGATTTTTAGGGGTATTTTGGTACTTTTATGTTTTCTTATTACTTATTTAAGTGGGCTAAACCCTAAAAACGAATTAGTGGTTGATTATTGAAAAACAAGCCTCTTGGTTGCCTCATTCCTCTCTCTCTCTCTCTCTCTCTCTCTCTCTCTCTCTCTCTCTCTCTCTCAGAACTTCATCTTCTTCTCCGATCTTCTTCTTCTCTTTTCTTCTTGTGCCCCTCCAACTTCTTCTAAGGTACACTTGTTATTTCTTCTTTCTCTATTTCTATTCTCTCATAACTTCTAGATCCTAGATTTGAGATTTTATCCAAAATCCCTATTTCTCAAATTTCAAGATTCCTAATCCGAGAAATCCTGATCCCTCAGACTAGTGATTCACATTGGGTATTAAGATTAAGACCATGCAAGATCGGGAGGTTCCATCCCTCGCCGGATCCAACCTATGCATTATTTGAATTTCTTACTTCGTGGTTGTGATGATGGCCCGCTCCATTGCATGCCTCTTTTACGATGTTCTTAATTTCTGATGATAGGTGATGAATTTTAGATTATTAGTGCTATTTATTTTCGCTGGATTACATATGTTCATGAGCATGCATCACAATTAGGGCATCCTGCATCAAATTTGGTATCAGAGAATAGGCTTGCATGGTTTTGTCTAGATCGAGTTATCAAATTAGGGTTTTGATTTTTTGGTCTAATTTAGGAAAGTTCCAGATTTAGAAAGTTTCCGATTTTAGAAACTTTGCAATTTTTGAAAGTTTCTTAATTTGGAAAAATTTTCATATTTGAGTTGCATCATCTAAAATTAATTAGTGTCAGTTCATTGTAGTTTAAACTCATCGCATTCATATTGTGAGTCATCCAGTCCATAGAGTCGAGTTTAGGAAGAACCTAGGATAAGTCCTCCGTTATGTGCCCATTCGTTTTGGTCATGGTTTTGAATTACGCATCACTACCATGAATCAGGATCAAATTCTGGAGGCTTTGGCCGCCATATCTCGATGTCTGGACAACATTGAAAACCATTCTAGAAAATCCTTCAGAATCTCAACGACAAATTAGAAGCATTCAACCAGACATGCCCTAACTATGGAAAAGATGATCAACATTATGCTTTGGTGAATGGCAAGTTGGATTTGTTCAAACATGATGTTTATGAAGTGGAAGAGTACGTGCCTAACGTCACTAGTGATGAAATGGAAGAAATTGAGGCATCGCTCATTATCGTTGAGAATGATGAAGTGTGTGCTAGTGATGAAAAAGGTCGAAGTAGTTGAAACTGCACTACTTCCAGATGTCATGTGTGACTTAAGTGATGTAGAGTCCCAATCTAAGTCTCTTACCATAATGCACACGAATAAATTTAAAAAGGAGACTAGTGAGGATATGATGATAGACACCTACATGACTTGTGATATCCCACCAGATGATTTATGGGATAAATTTTCACCCAAATGGGACATTCAACACACAATCGATCTTGTCTCTGGGTCGGTCCTGTCAAGCTTTCCTCCATACCAGGTGAACCCCGCAGAAAATACAGAAATGCAGTGTCAATTTGATAAACTTCTTGGGGAAGAATTCAATAAGGAAAGTTTGAGTTGGAGTTTTGTTCTGTGTGTCATGCCTGCCCTTTCACTTCCAAGAACAATGGCATATGGCGCACATGTGGGCATATCCTAGCCGTCAACAAAGCCTCAGTCAAGTGTTATGCCACCTTGCAATGTATTCACTTCATGGTGGATATGATGGCTAGAGTCCCTATCCCGCATCTTGATGACATTTTGGACATAATGGCTGATGCCAAGATCTGCTTAAGACTTGGTATTAATAGTGTGTGTTCTCAAGTGTTGGGATACTTGAAAATCATCCTTGTTTATTATACTTATAATGAGAAATTATGTGTCACCCATAAGAAGTGTCCTTTTGTTTCAGTTTTTCAAGTTCTAGGTCATAAGATTGTTTATTTCGAGTCTGTTGCTTTTTCAAAGAGTCCTTTAGTTTCACCCATGTCTGTCACCCAAAGGTCTTCAGAGTCAGCCGATGCATTTACACGACACATCCATGATTTACATACACATATTAAACAGCGAAATAATCAAAGCAATGATAATTATAAGTTTTTAGCTGATAATCATCGTAGATCACAAGATTTTCAAGAAGGAGACTATCTAATGGTGAGGATAAGGCCAGAACAGTTCTCACAGGGTTCCGTTCAGAAATTACAAGCATGTAGTGCTGGACCATTCAAGATATTGCAGAAAATTGGGTCCAACGTGTATCAGATCGACCTTCCACCTGAAATGGGCATTAATCCAACGTTTAATGTGGAGGATCTAGTCCGTTCCCCTAATCCTACCATTGATCCCTCGTCCCTTTCATGGCATTTCTCTGAGTTTTCTTCGCAACCTACCCCACCCCTTCCTCCACCCATTATTCGTAAAGAGGAAATTGAGGAAATCGTGCATGAAGAGATCGTTTTTACAAGAGACGGAGGTTTCCAAAGATACCTTGTCAAATGGAAGAACAAGCCGCCGTTAGAATCTACATGGTTGATAGAAGTGGAGTTACAGAGCGTTAACCCAGATTTACAAGAGCGCCACAAGAGTTTTAACTCGTTAGAGTCGAATTCTTCTCAGACAAGGAGAATGATGCGGACATCTAGCCTTCAAAGTTTATCGGCGAAGAAAGCGCCCACCACAAGCATCTTCCTTGTGGTTAGGCGATGATTGAGGAGCATTGAAGACCCTTCGCATGTGATTTGGCATATAGAAGACACGTGTGTAGGATGGAAGAAGACACGACTGAAGGAATGGAAGAATGCCTGACTAAAGGTGGCCGGGCGCCTAGCCAAATTTGTCGCCCGGCGCTCGAAATTCTGAGGTTTTTAAGATTTTATTACTGGACGTTTTTGGTCCTGGTCGGGCGCCCGGCCAAATTGGTCATCGGGCGCCTAGCCCCCGCACGAACTGTTTTTTATTATTATTGGTTTTTACTTGATTTTAAAGGGTATTTTGGTACTTTTAAGTTTTCTTATTGCTTATTTAAGTGGGCTAAGCCCTAAAAATAAATTAGTGGTTGATTATTGAAAAGCAAGCCTCTTGGTTGCCTCCTTCCTCTCTCTCTCTCTCTCTCTCTCTCTCTCTTGGAAGTTCATCTTCTTCTCTGATCTTCTTCTTCTCTTTTCTTCTTGTGCCCCTCCAACTTCTTCTAAGGTAAACTTGTTATTTCCTCTTTCTCTATTTCTATTCTCTTATAACTTCTAGATCCTAGATTTGAGATTTTATCCAAAATCTCTATTTCTCAAATTCCAAGATCCCTAATCCGAGAAATTCCTCGATCCCTCAGACTAGTGATTCACATTGGGTATTTGGATTAAGACCATGCAAGATTGGGAGGTTCTATCCCTCGCTGGATCCAACCTATGCATTATTTGAATTTCTTACTTCGTGGTTGTGATGATGGCCCGCTCCATTGCATGCCTCTTTTATGATTTTCTTAATTTATGATGATAGGTGATGAATTTTAGATTATTATTGCTATTTATTTTCACTGGATTACATATGTTCATGAGCATGCATCAAGATTAGGGCGTACTGCATCAGGAACAAAAACTATAAAGCTTCACATTAATGTTGCGATGACGGATTTATGTTAATGCTTGTATTTCATTTCTAAAACTTCTTTGATTAGATTGATCTCTACCTTCGAGTGGGTGAAGTTTCTTCACAGCTACTACCTGGCCCGTTGGTATATTTGCTTTGTAAACTCTCCCATACCCTCCAGTTCTGATGCAATATTTGTCATCAAAACCCTTTTTTGCTTCCACGATGTCTTCAAACATGGCAATCCCATCATAATTTCGTATTGAATATGGATTTCCACTACTCCTTTCAAGAACCCCTTTCTCTATCTTTCTTCTCCTTTGGTAATAAATAAAAAAATCAAAGAAATGCCGAGAATTACAAATAAAAGAAACAAGGCCTGTGAGAGAGGAAGAACAATGAAGATGATAACTTGGCGGCCTTTCCTTGCATCACCATGCCTTGTTGAAGGGGCATTGCAGGGTGTCAAACCTTGCACTTCTCCACATAAGTCTTTGTTTTTTATGAATGCCTCCACGGGAGCCTTTTGAAAGGTTTTGCTATTAAGAATAGGGCTTTCCAAATTATTGTATGCAAAATCTAGGGATTGCAAGCTGATCATCCCTTCAAAAGATGTCGGAATTGAGCCAGATAACATGTTGTGGGAGAGGTTTAACTTTTCCAGCATTTGCAAGTTCCCAAGTTGTTGTGATATCTCTCCATAGAGTAAGTTATGGCTAAGGTTTAATGCACCCTGTAGGTGTATCAGGTTGCCAATCTGGAATGGAATGCTTCCATTCAAATCATTTTCGCTTAATTTTAGATACCAGAGTTTGGAGCAATCACCCAATTGAGATAGTATAGGACCACTTAGGTGGTTCATTAACAAGTCAAGAACCTCTAAATTGGACAGTTTTCCAATTTCTTGTGGTACCTGACCAGAAAGCTGGTTATCATTTAAACTCAAGGTGAATAAAGAAGTTAGCCTCCCCAATTCCTTTGGAATCTCTTTGACAAGATGGTTTGAAGAAAGACCAAGCACTCCTAGCTGCGTCAATTGCCCAATCTGAGGAGGAATTCTACCGGTGATCATGTTCCCAGATAATTGTAGCATTGTCAAGTTTCGGAATTGTCCCCAGTTGGGTGAGAGTTCACCAAACAATATGTTGTTGCTAACATCCATGAATGTGAGATGTGGGTATACATCAAAGACTTCTGACACATTTGCAATGAGCTGGTTTCCTTTTGAGTTGCACTCTAGTTAATCTAGTGCAATTTCTGAGGATTTTCGGGATCTCACCAGAAAAATGGTTATAAAATGCTGTGAATACTTTAAGAGATCCACCATGGCATAACTGAGGTAAATAGCCAAAGAAGTTGTTGCCACCCAAGTAGAGTTTGGAAAGATTTGTCAGTTTTGTCATTTCTCGAGGCAAGGAACCAGATAATTGATGGTAACCGAGCGACAAAGTTACAAGACTACTCAAATTCCCTAAAGTTAAAGGGATAGAACTTGTTAGAAGGTTCTAGCTACCATTGATATTTTGAATATCCCTTTAACCCAAAGCATTATTGCCCTTGGAAGTCGACCTCATTGTGACATTTCCATATAATGCCCTCGGAAGTCGACCTCATTGTGACATTTCCATATATATATATATATATATATATATATATATATATATATATATATATATATATATATATATATATATATTCTTGATGAAGACATTTTTTTTTTAAATAAAAAAAAATGAGAAAAGTAACATTTAGTGGAACCTCCATACAATGAGCCCATTCTACATTTCGCTTTTCTAATAACTCACATTATTGCCCTCCGTGACATTTCCACACACACACATATATATAGAGGAACAAATTTCTTGATGGAGACATTTTTTTTTAAATAAAAAAAGAAAAAGAAAAGTAACTATCTTTCCCAAAGAGTAAAGATAGTTACTTTTCCCTCTGTGACATTTCCACACACATATATATATCCCTCTAACCGAGAGAGAGAGAGAGAGAGAGAGAGAGAGAGAGAGAGCTCATTTCCCATGAGAGAGAGAGAGAGAGAGCTCACTTCCCATGAGGTCGAGCTGTGTTGTGGGCCCCATTGTGATGTATGATGTGCATACACACCATGCATTTGGTGGGTCCCCTATTGGTTATGGGATATCCCAAAAATAAGCTAGCTGTATCGGGGCCATACAAAACAGGGTAAACTCATGCCTACAACATCTAAACGCACTTGAAGAGGCCTACATGAGTTTTGGATACGGTTGAAACTTGGTGTGACCTCTTGTTTAAGTGGGACGCGCACCATGGATGGGCTGGATTTCTCAACCACATCTCGGTAGATCCGATAAACAATCATAAAAATTTCAATGGGTGGATATCCACTCTTAACTTTTGTCTATGGTGTGGCCCACCCAAGGCATGGATTGTCCTGAGGTTTAGGCCCATGGCCCACCACGGAATGGTGTATCTGACTGATGGTGTGGATGTCTATCACACATCACAGTGGGGCCCGCATAGCTCGACAGAACTTCCCATTAGGTGGAGCGGATAGTAACTTTTCCCATATATATATATATATATATATATATATATATATATATATATATATATATATTTAGAGGAACGATTTTCTTGATGAAGACTTTTTTAGGTAAATAAAAAAAGAAAAAGAATAGTAACCATCTTTCCCAAAGAGTAAAGAAATAAAGAAAAATATCAAATCCCTTCCAACTGTTGAGGCATCTGGAACCGGCAAATCGGGCACACATGGTTCATCTCCAACCATTGAAATATGCATTCACCATCAAATACATGCGAGCATGGCATACGTACGACCTCCATCCCTGTAGAGAAGTCATTCAGACAAATTGCACACCTGACCTCGTCTGATTCTCCTTTGTCCAACGTCATCCTCTCCAACGCTTCAACTGAAGATGTTGATGCTGGGACTGCACCAGCCCTCCTCTGATCAGCCAAGTCCATTGATTCTCTTAGGGCCTCAGCCAGTGTCCCTTCTTCGTCTTCTTCATTATCATCCTCAACCAATGTCAAAATGTCAAACTCAGTAACAATACGTAACATCTTCTTTCCCACTTCCTGGGCTTTCTTGGCCATGTCAGTAAGCTTCAAGGCAATTGATTCAACGCAGTCTGGAGGAATGAACATATGTGAAACCAACTCGTCAACGCGGCTTTTAGATGTCTCGGTTTGCAAGAAATAGTGGATCTCATCCGATATCGTCTCCTCCACACTACGAACTTCCATCTCTTCAATGGTGGGCTCGGATTGATGTCTCTCTATGCCTAAATGTCTATAGCATTCTTTTAACTTAATTTCCATCGACAACTTAGGCACTAGGGCTTCAGAGGGTATTTCATCCAAATTTTCATGGATACTTAGCCAATAGAAACTTGTGACATTTCCATGGCAGAACATGTAGGATTCAGTGAAGTCGAATTCATCGTCAGAGGACATGTCCGAGACAGACGACATGTCCGAGTCATCTTCAGTGTTGAAGATGTCGAATTCATCATGGGAGTCCGAGTCTGCTGTGTACTCATCTGAATTCATGAGTCGTGGTGAAAACAAATAATAGAAATTCGGAAAAAGGAGTAAATACGGTTGAGAAGAAAGACCCTTCTTGTTTATTTATATACATACTATTGCTTTTTCCACACGCGTTTTCTTAACGGACGACATTTCCTTGGGAAATCGGATTGCGTGCTGAGAAAGTTTTTATCCTACTAAGTAAACTTTAATAGGCCCACCATGAATGTATGTGTTCTATCCACGCTGTTCATCCATTTTTAAAGATCATTTTAGTGGTTGAGCAAAAAATCGAAGCATATCCAAAGCTCAAGTGGACCACACCACACGAAACCGTGGGAATAATGATTTCAACCGTTGAAACCTTTATAGGTCCCACAGTAATGTCTATTTGTCATCCAACCTGTTCATAAGATCACACAGATAGGGATGGAGAGAAAAAACAAATATCAGCCTGATCGAAAACTTTTAAGGTCCCCAAGAAATTTTCAACGGTAGACGTTCAATTCACACTGTTTCGTGTTGTATGGTCCACTTGAGCTTCGGATATGCTTCATGTTTTGGATCAAGCTCTAACATTTTCGTGTGATGTTTGTCAGAAATCCACTCAGTTCATCCGTTTTTTCAAGTCATTTAAGGACACGATACAAAAAATTCTGGTGGAACTAGACCTCAAGAAGGCCACATGAGAGGTATAATGTTAAAGAAATGCCTATAGATGAAACTTTCTTAGTTCCACCTTGATGTTTATATGTCATCCAAACCGTTCATAAGGTCATTCCCACTGGGATGAACCGAAAACACAGAAAACTTAATTAGCTTGATATAAAACTTTTGGGGCCATACGAATGTTTCAATGCTATTCGTTCAATCCCACTGTTTCCTATCGTTTCCTGTCACGCCTCTTAAAATAAGCTCTCAAAATAGATGGACAGATTGAATCTCTCACAAACATCATGGTGGCCCCATCTAGCTTCTCTCACAAACTTCCAGCCGCGTATTATGTACTTCCCCGCCCGTCCTAGGGCTCTGAGGGCCATCGTGACGTATGGATCTTATCCACACCGTGCATTCATTTTTCCATGTCATTTTAGGTAATGAGACCAAAAATAGGGCAGATCCAATCTCAAGTGGACCATGAAATGTGGAATAAACTCTGACCGTTGAAAACCTCTGGGATGCCATATGGATCAAGTTGATATTTGCATTTTCCCTTCATCCATATCTCTATTATCTTATGAACAGGTTGGATGGAAAATAAACATCACGGTAGGCCCTAGGAAGTTTCAATGGTAGGCATCATTAGCACCTCTTCTTCCTGTGGTGTGGCTCACTTGAACCTTGGATCTGCCCCATTTTTTGCTCATTGCCCAAAATGACATGGAAAAAATGAATGGATGGTGTGGATAGATCCATACATCACGGTGGCCCTCAGAGCCCTAATCCGCGCCCGCTAGCAACTGTCTGCGACGCTATCACATGTGGTGATGTGTATATTAACTTACGGGCTTATGCGCGCTTAGCGGCTTCGAATCCGTGACATCTTTTCCTTGTCATGCTATGATCAGGACTTTTATTTCCTTATTATAGGCAACTTGGTTGCAACTTGGAACCAGCTATGTGAGTGAGTCCTACCGTATGGATGTCGACAACTCATTTTGGTCATGATTGAATCTTGCTCACTGACTTCGGATGAGCACCAATCAAGGTGCCCATACCACATGTGGTAGGCTCTCAAGACAGCCATCCGAATGGATTGACCATTGCTAGAATGCAGGAGTGGCAAAACCAAAGAGGGATTTGATCCTTTAAAACGCCTACGGGACACCAACGTTAGTCAGAAAGGTAGACCCCACTACCAACAGACCCGAGTAAAAAGGGACTCCCTAATACCATTTTCGAACAAAATTAAAACAGTCCCCAACAAGCGTTTTCTAGGTATTATCCTCACATACTCAATTAGAGAATGTGGATAATGCTTCTGTACATAATGCTTCCTTGATGTGGCCTCGGTTCGGCATGATACGATCCATGCTGTAACTTTTATACGTCGCTGCTAGCTGCTTATTTAAGGAAATTCGTTGCAAACAACGAGGAGAATTGAAGGAAGTGTTGGGATGCAAGCGATCGGGCCTACAGCGGAAGCGACGGCAACAATCAAACGATGACAAACCATAATAGTGACAATCAAGCAAATCAAAACACACAAGAGGCAATTTGAATTTTACGTAGAAAAATCCCTCACGGATAAAAAAAAAACTATAGCACAAAGCGAACAATCCACTATGAATAAGAAGTTACAAGAGTATGGAGAAACCTTACCCTGAATCCTAAAACCCACAAGAGAAAACAAAAGCTCTCAAAGAGGAAAACCAACGTAGCCCTTCCTCTCAAGCTCTTTCTCTCACCCTAGAACTCTCTCAAACCACACGAACACGTCTAAGACTCCTTGTGTTACCCTAATTCCGCATTATATCATTTTAAATAAGGAAAAAATGATATTAGAAACAAATCCAGTGCAAAACTTGCACAATCGACTTTACAGTTCGCGCATCGTCGGGCGCCCTACCCAACTTGGTCAGATGCCTGACAAAACTAAATTATGTTCAGTAAATTTCAACAATAAATCCAAGCAATTTCGGGTGCTTGCCTAGACCTCGTCAGGCACCCGACCATTTATCAGGTGCCCTAAAAACAATGGTCAGGTCCTCTATAACCCAAATAACATATAAGTAATTTCAAATTCCAGATACTTTCCAGGGTGACCTCGAGCGCCCGGCTCGAAACCATTGGGCTCCTAACACCCCCTGGTGTCTAAGATTAAAGAGAAAACCCTAACAATCACTTCACTGCTCCAAAGCTCTATTCTTCATCTCCACTTCGTATCCTTCATAGTTCCATTGCTTCTTGTGCCTCCATCGACTTCTTACCTGCACCTTCACCACCTGTTGGTTCATGTGGCCCTTGTGCGCACGCCACACACGGGTAACCATGAATTCCGCTGCCGATCTCGCAGCTCCACCGTGAATAATGCTTATAATCACCTTGTAAAGATTGCCACACCTCCATGCCTTCATTAACATGAGTGCCCCCTTTGCCACTTTACAATATCGATCACAGTCGATGACTTACACCCTTTAGCCTCGAGTGCACCAAGAGAGATCACATTCTTCATTATCTTGGGAATATGCTTCACATCTTTCAGGATTTGTTCAATCCCATCGAACATCCTGATGCACACCGTACCAATATTTAACACCTTGTGGGCGTAGCCATCGCCCAAAAACATCGATCCACCATCATACACTCTGTATGTAATGAATGAACTTCAGTTAGGACATACATGATATGATGTAGCCGAATCCAAGGGCCACTTTCCACCGAGAGACCCTTTGTCGGATATAATCAATACATCACAAATATCACACTCGTCCTCCGTGTATTTCATGGTATTAGCTCCCTTAGAAGAATCTCTTAATTTCTCTTGCCTTGCCTTGGAATTTGGACAATTCCTCTTTACGTGTCATTCTTCCCTACAATTCCAGCATCTCACCTTGCCTTTTCCCTTGCCCTTGGATTTAGATCTCCATAACCAAGTTCCCCCACCCTGCTCAGAATTCCTCCCTCTCAAAACCAGTGCCTCGTTTGTAGAAGGACCCACGCCGCTGCTTTTCTTTCTCATCGCCTTTGATTGAAGGGGCTGAAATAACAGTTTCCACGCCGATGGTCTCTTTACCCGCGCATAACGAGTCCTTAAACGACTCATATGAGTCTGAAAGAGAATTTAACAGGATAAATGCTTGATCCTCGTCCTTTATCAGTTCATCTACATCCATCAACTTGCAAATATATAAGCCTATTAAAATTTCTGATGTGACTCTTAACATCAGTCCCCTCCGTCATCCTCAGATTATACAACTGAAGCTTTAAATATATGCGATTTTTCAAATATTTCTTCGCATAGATATTCTCCAACTTCGTCCATGTTTCAGCTATAATTTTCTCTCCTATGACTTATACAAGACCTCATCCGTTAGGCACAACTGGATTAAGACACTGGCCTTTTCATCGATTCTCTTCCACTCTTTTTCTTTTTTAGCCTCCGATCGCTTTTCACGGAGCACATCTTGCAGCCCTTGCTGAACTAGAAGGCTTTTCATTTTCACATTCCAAAGTTTAAAATTATTTTCCCATCGAATACTTCTCTATGTCGAATCTCATGCTTGAAGACACCATTGATACCTTATCTCAGATTCCAATCTACCTCCTAACGTTCGCTCTGATACCACTTTGTTGGTATCAGTGTAACGCCTACCAACCTTAGCTCTGATACCACTTTGTTAGGATACAAGCGATCGGCCCCGCAGTAGAAGCGAGAGCAACAATCAAACGATGGCAAACCACAATAACGATAATCAAGCAAATCAACACACAAAAGAGGTAATCCGAATTTTATGTGGAAAACCCCTCACGGGTAAAAAATCATGGCATAAGGCGAACAATCTACTATGAATTAGAAGTTATAAGAGTATGAAGAAACCTTACCTTGGATCTCAAAGCCCACAAGAGAAAATCCAAGCTCTCTAAAAAGAAAACCAACATAACCCTTCCTCTCAAGTTCTTTCTCTTACCTTAGCTAGAACTGTCTCAAACCACACGAACACGTCTAGGACTCTTTGTGTTACCTTAAGCTCGCATTACACTCATTTAAATAAGGAAAAAACAAGATTAGAAACAAATCCCGTGCAAAACTTGCGCAACCAACTTTATAGTTCGCGTTCCATCAGACACCCTACCTGACTTGGTCGGGCGCCCGACAGAACCAAATTCTGTCCAAAGACTTCCAACAATAAATCCAGGCAATTTTGGGCACCCACCCAGACCTCGTTGGACACCCGACCATTCATCGGGCACCTTACCAACAGTGTTCAGTCCCCCTACAACCCAAATAACAGATAAGCAATTTCAAATTCTAAAAGCCTACCCGGGTGACTTCGGGCGCCCGACCCGAACCCATCGAGTGCCCGACACCCCCTGGTGTCCAAGATTGAAGACAGAACCCCAACAAGAATAAAATCCAAAGTGGTAGAAAGGTCTAAATAGCAGAAGCACCGCGGAAGATCTAACTTTTGCTTAAAGCTAACTCACTTGCAACACGTTATTCCTTTTTCAAAATTGTGCAAGGTCAAATTCACTTCGAACATCAACCATCTCTGAAAATTCTTCATACCCCCTGCTCTGTTAATTCAAAAGTATAACGCTAACGAAATACTAAAGTCAACGAGTAGGGTCGTAATTTAAAACGTCTGACCATCACTTTTAACAAAAAAGGGTGTTTAATATCTTATTTTTCCTCTCAGATCTCAAATCAAGGCATATTCTATTCCTCACATACCAGAAAACTAGCAGTACACATACTTACGTTTTTATTTTTCTGCAATCTTCTAACAACCTGCTTTTCATTTTCCTTGCCTACCTGGGGTCTTAAAATCTATGAAGTAAGGCTAATTTTCATTTATAATTTTCTTACTCGGGGTCTTAACCCCTACACAATAAGGCTAGGCGTCATTTAATTTCTCTTTCGACATGCCTAGACTATAAAACTCTGCAAAGCACAGCTAGACACAGTGACGATAGAATTTCTTTAAATCCTCTTAAAAATCATATAGTCCCATAAAGGAGAGACTATGCATTGCACAGGTGGAAAATGGGTACGTAATACTTTCATTTTCTATAATTGAGGCCCTTAAACATAATCTATGGTCCCAGAACAACTGCGGGAGTCGCTTAAGTTGGAGAATCTTACGATTCCCCAACCCTTAAGAAATTTTATGGTTTCTAACTGGTCGTAGATTTTAAAGCTCATTTGGCTGATGACGACTTCAAGTCAAAATACACTTTTACGTCAGAGTTAATCTCGCATTTAAATTAAATCAAAACCAAAACCGATAGATGGAGAAAGTCGAGAATGTGAGGGCATCATTCTACATCTTCGCGTGTAGGAGAGAGTTCATAGAATGATGATTCCACTAGGACCACTAGATACTAGCTAAGGCCCTACCCGAAACACAAAACTTTACAATTTTTTTGAGGATTCTTCAACTTACACCAATCCAGTCTTTACTGGTCCCATCCTAACCGGCCAACTTTTCAGTTTACATTGGTCAATTTTACTTCTCTGCTTGCATCCTGCATTCCAGTGCAAATTGGTCCCTTTACTTTCTCGCGAGCATCCTACATTCCAGTTATAATGAGTTCATTTACTTTTTTGCAATCCAATTCGTACTAGTCATTTTACATTTTTGTCTGTATATCCTGATATTCCAATATGCACTAGTCTCCTTTATGCTTCTACCATTTATATGTCATGTCTCCTTTCTATAGATAAAAGGACAAAAGAAAAAAATACAAAAAGAAAAGAGCACAGTGAGCTAATCATTAGAATGTAGTCGGCCATTCCGCAACCACTGCGCCAAAAAAATCAGTCGTGGGTCTGCCGCCTTGCCAGGTTAACAAATGCATGCCAAAGCATTATCTGAACTTGTGCATGGGCAACAATATCAATAAAAGTAGATAACCCTCCAACGCCCCCCGACTCGCCTAGCTAGGCTACAAGCCTAACAACCAGTGGTTACTTCGTGAGTAGCTAATTTGGCGTTCAATATGAGTAGGTTAGAAGATCTAGTGACCTTCTTTCTCAAGGAAATTAAAGGGCCGCACATTCCACCCACAATGCATAACAACCTAACACCCATACATGTCTTTTCGACCCATCTATCAATGAATTTTAGCTCATTCTCCCATACGGGAATCAGGTTCACTTTCAATACCCTCCAATCATGACAGTTAAACTCTAACACAAACTCCCCTTAACGAGAGTCAACAACAGGTCCTGGCAGGGAGCCAGTTACATGTCTATTTTCCTCCCCCTAATGGGAGTCAGTCATAGCCTTAATAGGCACACTCCAGTTAATCTCAGTCGAGTCAATTCCAGCAACCTTCGCTTAACAAGAAAGCTTCTTAAATCTAATCAGAATAACCATAACATTAAATGTTTGGTCAACCACAACATTTACATTACAATCAAGTTCATCCTCTACTTTCTACCGATGTACATCTCGATATTCAATCTCGCCCCACAATGGGGATTCCCCTCCAACACTCATCCGACAATTTTCCTCCAACAAAATCTCCCGACCAAGGATCACATGAATATTGAGGAAATCGATCACTACGAGGAAGAGGCAAGTCGAGCTCTGCAAGGGGCACGATCGCCTTAGCAAACATCTGAAATCGATAGACTCCGAGAGCATTTTGAGGATCAACTCAAGACTACAAGGAATGAGCTCCATAAGCAAATGGGATAGAACTCTCTTCCACTAAGTTCAAGGACCTTTGTCCCTTCTTGGATGCTAGGGTACAAGTAAATTTAAAAGTGCCCAAGTTTCAAAGATACAATTGCAAGGAATGTCCCACGGCTCACTTGAAAGCTTTCTGCGTTGATCTCGATGCCATGGTAGAGTCACAAGAGTTTCAACACTAAGGTCCTTACTCATGGTTTAGTGGTAGACACACAAGAGTTTCAACACTAGGGTTCAAGTACCTATTGTGGGGTGTGTGTGTGTGTGGGTGTGAAGGGTGTTTTACTCTAGAAAAAAAAATCCTGGACAAGGAAGGTTTCCATGGTAGTCATTTTCCTCCTTGTTGTGGTGTGCTACACTTGAGTCTTGGGTCTGCCTCATTATCTAGCTCTCATCCTAGCATGAACTGGATAAATTGATGGACGGAGTGGATTTCACGTGGACATCACAGTGGGTTCCATGGGGCTCCGTTGCAGAAACTCCCTGCGATAGGAAACTCTAATCGTGGTTGCATTGTGGTGTGTTGACGTCATCGAGTTTTGTGAGCCCCACTATAATATATTTGATATATCCACACCGTCCATTCATTTTTTAAAATTATTTAAGATCTGGTGACCCGCTTACCATTGAAAAATTCTTGGGGCCACAGAAGTTTTGGATGAAGCTGATATTTTTGTTTTCCCTTCACTGGGTCTGTGTGACTTTACGAAAAGGTTGGATGGAAGACCACATCATGGTGGGCCCTAGGAAGGTTTCAACGGGGGTATCGTTGTCCCCACTGCTTTTTTGTGGTGTGGTCTTGAGCTTTGGATTTGCCTCATGTTTAGGCCCATACACTTAACTGATCTTGCAAAATGGATGGATGGTATGGATATAACATATACATCATGGTGGGGACCACAGAACTTAGTCACATACATCACAGTGGGCCCCACAGTCGGGGTCCCACCCACCTCGGTGGATCCGGTGAGACCTGTGACACTCTTATGGACTGCGAGACTGTGACATCTTTTCCTTATCATACTATGATTAGGACTTTGAAGAAGATTGTTTCTGCTGAGTTATATCATAGTTTGGATCTTTTCGTTTCTTTGAAGAATTGATTACCCTTTATCCGTAACTGTGCATACTCCGTGATGGATGGAGACGCGAACGGATGCAGATTGGTTACTACCCCACCTGCCAACAGATCAGCACATACTAGGGCTCTGAGGATCACCCATGACGTATGAGTTTTATCCACACTGTACATCCATTTTTCCTGTTAAGTCCAAAAACGAGGCAGATCCAAGGTTCAAGTGGACCGCACCACAGGAAACAGCTGTGATAATGAGGCCCACTCTCATGTTTATTTGCCATCCAACATATTGGTAAAATCATATGGACCTGGATGAATGGGTCACACAAATATCGGCTTGATAAAAAAGTTCTGTGACCCCATGAAGTTTTTAATGTTAGGTGTTTAATCCCTTTGTGTGGTCCACCTGAACCTTGGTTCCCCTCATTTTTGGATTATATCCTAAATTTATATGGTAAAATGGATGGATGGTGTGGATAAAACTCGTACATAATGGTAATGGTGGGCCCTTGGAACCCCAGCGTGGGTGATGCTGATCAGCTAGGGCTCCAAATGGTCGGGGTGGCTTTAGCAAAAACCAGACTCACGTCTAGGGTCAAATTTTAGACCCATACCCTTTGACTAAATGAGCAGGTGTGGGTCGGGCATGAGTCAACCTCATCAGACCCATTTATAAATGGGTGTGGGTCTGGTAGAGGGAGATCCATCCAAATCCATTTATAAATGGGTAGGGTTTAATGGGTCTGGGCCTGGATCTGATATGTAAGCATTTTCACGAGGTTTGAAACTGAGTCTGAATGGGTCTAGGTCTAGATGGGTCACTTGCAACACAGACCAAACCTGCGCATTTTCAAAATGGGTTCAGGTTGGGTCGGGCCTAATATAAAGGAAACCAAATCCAGACCCATGTAGCAACTGAGTCAGTTCTTAGATCCTAACAGGTACCAAATTTAAAGTTTCAGGCAGAGCCTAAGTGGGTCGGTTCTGGTAGCCCATTTGGTATGCTAACCCATTTACAATGCTAAGATTAGCTACTGAGATCGCTAATTACAACTGAAGACACAGATTAGCTACTGACAATGCCATCCGCAAATCACTATTGAAATGGCGTCACCTGGTTATGTAAGCCACACCATGATGTATGTGTTGTATCCACACCAATCATTCATTTGGAGAGATCAGTTTAAGAAATGATCCAAAAACTGAGGCAGATCCAAAGCTCAAGTGGACCCCACCACAGCAAATAGTAGGGGTTGAATGCCTACCATTAAAAACTTCTTGGGGGCCACAGAAGTTTTCGATCAAGCTAATATTTGTGTTTTCCCTCTGTCCATGTCTGTATTAACTTATAAACAGGCATGGTGTGCCTCACGACAGTTTTAATGGTAGGTGTTAGTCCCCACTGTTTTCTGTTATGGGTCACTTGAGCTTTGGATCTGTCTCATTTTTTAGGTTTTTTTTTTTTCTTTTTTTTTTTGTGTTAGTACACACACCCGCACTATTAGTCACCTTCCAATGTTGGGCGCGAATTAGGTGTTACCCCGGGAGCAGCTTAGTGGGTGTTACCCCTACAGTATGGCCTGCATGGATGATATTTTGTATATCCACTTCGTCTTACCCCTTCAGTATGGCCTACATGGATGATATTTTGTATATCCACTTCGTCTTACCCCTTCAGTATGGCCTACATGGATGATATTTTGTATATCCACTTCGTCTTACCCCTGCAGTATGGCCTACATGGATGATATTTTGTATATCCACTCTGTCCATCCGTTTCTAAAGATCATTTTAGATTGTGGTTCCAAAAATTATACAGATCCAAATCTCAAGTGGACCATACCACTAGAAACAGTGTGATTGAGTGCCTCACCATTAAAAATTCCAAAGAGCCCATCGTAAGATTTTAATAATGTGTATTTACAATCCAAGCTCTTTATAATGTCAATAAGGTCTTGATGAAGGGAATATATAAATATCAGATTGATCCAAAACTTTTCTGGCCCACAAAACGTTTTTAATGGTTATTCATCACTGTTTCTAGTGTTATGGTCCACCTGAGACTTGACTCTTCTTAGGGTTTTGGATCACATCATAAAATGATATGAAAAATCAGATAAACGGCATAGATATATAAAAAATATATTAATTTAGGCCCCACACAGTAGGGGTAACACCCACTAAGCTGCTCCCAGGGTAACACCTAATTCCCGCCCTCCAATGCTACCCACACCACGTTCGGATCAGAGCGGATTACCTGTGACCCCGGGCACAGAGATATCTCTGTGCCCGTGCCTGTGTGGGGTTCACAGAGATGTTATTGAAGAATCCAATTCGTCCATCTGTTTTTAAAGATCACAATAGGTCAGTATTATAAAAATCAAGCAGATCCAAAACTCATGTGGGCCATACTAACAAAACAGTGGGAACATCAATGTCCACCATTGAAACCTTTCTGAAGCTTACCATGATGTTTATATTCCATCCAAACCGTTCATAGAATTATTACCAATCAGATAAACTCTAGGAACAAATATCATCCGGATACAAAACTTCTGTGACCGTCAGGCGTTCAATCCCTACTGTTTCGTGCGGTATGGCCCACATGAGTTTTGGATCTGCCTGATATTTTCATTCCTGTCCTATTGTGATCTTTAAAAACAGATAGACGGAGTGGATTTTTCAAGAACATTTCTGTGGACCCCACACAGGCACGGGCACAGAGCTATCTCTGTGCCCGGGGTCACAGGCAATCCGCTCTCCGTTCGGATTCCAGGGCGCGGATTTCCTGCGAAGGCCTTGCGCAGTAAGTTCCGCAGTGGGAACCAAGGTGGGGCCCACAGTGATGGTTTTTGATAAATCCACCCCGTCCATCCATTTCGGGAGATTATTTTAGGACACGAAAACAAAATTGAACCGGATACGAGACTCAAGTGGGCCGAAAACGTGAGGATTGAACGTCCACAGTTGAAATATTTGTGGAGCCGCAAGAGTTTAGAATTAGGATAATATTTGTGTTTCCAGTTCATCCCAGTAGTAGTGACGTTATGAACGGTATGGATGTCATATAAACATCACTGTGGACCCAGGGAGGTTTCAACGGTAGTAATTTCCCTACCCATCTTTTCCTTTAGTGAGGCCCACTTGAGTCTTGGATTCGGTTCATTTTGTTCCAATTTCCTAAAATGAGCTCCCAAAACGGATGGACGATGTGGATTAATCAAAAACCATCCCTGTGGCCCCACCTTGGTTCCATACCTGGATTCCATACCTTGATTTTCCTGTTTGCCGACAGGGCACGCTGGGAAAGCCTTTTGTAGGCATCTCCTGCACAAGGAATCTAGGTGGGGCGCACCGTGATGTTTGTGAGACACCTATGCCGTCCAAACGTTTTGTGAGATCAATTTAGGCGTTGCGACCAAAATTGAATGGGATTTAAGACTTAAGTGGGCCAAAAACATGACGATTGAACTTCCACAGTCGAAATATTCGTGGGGCCACAGAAGTTAGAATCTAGATAATATTTGTGTTTTCAGTTTATCTCATTAGGAATGAAATTATGAACGGTATGGATGGCATATAAACATCACCGTGGACCCCATAGAGGTTTCAACAGTAGGGATTCCTACACACCTTTTGCTTTCGTGCGGCCCACTTGAGTCTTGGATCGCATTCAATTTTGGTCACAAGGCCTAAAATGATCTCACAAAATGTTTGGATGGCATAGATGTCTCACAAACATCACGGTGGGCCCCACCCAGATTCATTCGCCCGGAAAATCACGTTGAAGCCGAGCAGCCGATCCTGGAGGATGCGGATTTCCTGGGAATGCCTTTCCTGTGCTCGGAACCTAGGTGGGCCCACTGTGATGTTTGTGAGAAATCCATGCCGTCCATATGTTTTATAAGCTCAATTTAGGACGTTCGACAGAAAATGAACCGGATCCAAGACTCAAGTGGGCCAACAAAGTGAGGATTAAACATCCACAATTGAAATATTCGTGGGCCACAGAAGTCTTGAATCATGTTAATATTTTTGTTTCCAGATCATCCCAGTAGAAATGACATTATGAAAGGTATTGATGGCATATAAACATCACTGTAGACCACAGGGAGGTTTCAACAGTAGGAATTTCCCTACCCTCCATTTCCTTTAGTGCCGTCCACTTGAGTCTTGGATCTGGTTCATTTTTTGTAGTGTTTATTAAAATGAGATCATAAAATAGATGGGCGGCATGGATTTCTCACAAACATTAGGGTGGCCCCACCTAAAATCCCAGTGCAGAAACTTCCTGGGAAAGCCTTTAGCCGGAAATCCCCGTCTAGGGCTCTCAATGGATTGGGTCAGATCCGAGATCCGATTCATGCTTAATCCATATAATGCGGATTTGGATCTTAAAATAGGTCCCGTTAGTTAAATGGACTGGATTTGGATCTTAAAATAGGTCCGATTGCTTAAATGGACGGGATATGGATTCCCAGGAACATATCTGAGTTCGATCCGAATCCAATTAAGATATATTATATTCATATGGGCCATCCGTTTTACACATTATTTTAGGCCAGGTCGACCATACCATAGTAAATATTAGGATTTGCATCATTTTTCTACTAAATTAAATATATTATATTATATATTTTATATCATATATTTTTTTAGATTTGTAATGGGTTGGATTGGGACCTAGATCCGACCCGAATGGCTATATGGATTTTGGATCGAAAATGGATCTAACAATTTATAAATGGATCGGATATGGATATCACCTTTTGGATTTGAGTTGGATCCGAATCTGATCCGAATCCGTCTACAAATATACGGACTTGACTGGATCCGATCCAGATCCGACCCATTGAGAGCCCTATCCGCGTCCTGCATGGGAGCCTTACGGTATGCTAGGGACTGGATTCGGTAGTGTGCTCTCGAGTAGGGAGGTCGGTACTGGTGGGTGCTGTGTGCTCCATGATGTATGTGTTTTATCCATGCCGTCCATCCATTTTCTATCTCATTTTATGGCATTGTTTTAAAAACGAGGTGGATCAAAATCTCAAGTGGACCACACCACAGGAAACAGTGGTGATTGAACGTTCACCATCAAAAACTTCTTTGGATCCACTAAAGTTTTGTATCCATTTGATATTTGTGTTTTCCCTTTATCAAGTGTGTGAACTAATCACTAGTTTGGATGGCAAATAAAATTACAGTAGGCCCAGGAACTTTTTAATAGTGGGTGTTCCACTGTTTCCTGTAGTATAGTCCAACTGAGATTTGGATCAGTGTGGACGCTTTTGTCCATACTGATCTGAAGTGGGCCCACCGTGATGTATCTGTTTATTCATGCTGTCCATCCCTTTTCCAAGATCATTTTAAGACATGATACCGAGAATGAGGCAGATCCAATGATCAGGTGGACCACATAAAATAGTGAGCCTGGGTTGCATTAAATGATATGTTCATTTAATGCAAGAGTCATTTTGATGTGGTCCACTTGATCGTTGAATCTGCCTCATTATTGGTGTTATGCCTTAAAATGATCTTAGAAAAGGAATGGATGGCATGGATGAATGGATACATCATGGTGGGCCCCTCCACAGATCAGTATGTACGCTTTGTGTCCATACCGAGGAAGAACGCAAATCGCGTCCAATAAAGTACATGCATATGAGTAGTACCCGCGGATCTGGTGGTCCCAGCGGGACTAGCATAAGGGATGGTTTCAAACCTATGTGGGCCCCACCATGATGTATGTATTTTATCCACGCCGTCGAAGTATTTTTTCCATCTAATTTTAATACATGATCACAAAATTAAGACAAATCCAAATCTCAGGTGGACCACACCACAGGAAATCAGTGGGGATTGACGCTTATTGTTGAAAACTTATTGGGCCACAAAAGTTTGGTATCAAGCTGCTATTTACTTTTTTCCCTTCATCTAGGTCTATGTGACCTTATCAACAGGTTGGATGGCAAATAAACATTATAGTGGTACCTAGGAAGATTTTAACAGTGGACATTCAATCCCTACTTTTTTCCTGTGGTGTGGTCCACCTGAGATCTAGATCTGTCTCACTCTTGGGATCGTTCCATAAAATCAGATGGAATAATGGATGGACGGCATGGATAAAACACATACATCAAAGCCTACAGAGCTTTGAAATCACCCCTCGCAGGCATATGCAGTTGGATCGCTAGTTTCCTACAAGAAGGATGTATTTCATATACGTAACAAAGCTCTATCGCCCCACCTGGATGCCTATGTAAAATCCACACCGTCCATCAATTTCGCCAGGACATTTTAGGATGAGATTCAAAAACTAGATCAATCAAATATCCAAGTTGACCAGACAGCAAGAAACAGTGGTGATTGACGACCACTGTTGAAACTCACTGAGGCCCACAAAATTTTCTGATCAGGCTGATACTTGTGCTTTCCCTTCATCATGGTGAGAACTATCTTATGGACAGTTTAGATGGCATCTAAACATCACTGTGAACTCAGGAAGGTTTCAATGGTAGGGGTTTCTCTCCCTGCTATTTCCTTTGGTGTGGTATACTTAGTTCTTTTTTCATTCTCAGTTTTGAGCTCTCACCGTAGAATGAACTGGATAAACCGATGGACGGAGGGGATTTCACGTGGACATCATGGTGGGCTCCACGGAGCTTCTGTTGCAGGAACTCCCAGCGCGTTAATGTAGTTGCAGGTGCACGTTCGGAATTAGAAACAACGTGTATAAATAAAGAAGAAGAGTCTTCTTTCCAAATCTTACTCTCTTGTATATCCAATTTCTCTGTATTGTCTTTCTGCCTCTTCATGAATTCAGGTGAATTCACGACATCAACCATGTCCGCCATTGAAGAAGACTCCTACACGTCGTCGGATGATGAATTCAACTTGGAAATTGATGAATCCTACATGTTAACCTATGGAAATATTACATGTTTATATTGTTCAAGTATCCATGAAAAATTGGATGAAATATCATATGAAGCTCAAGTACCCATGCTTTCGGTAGAAATTCAGTTGAAAGAACGCTGCAGGTGGGTAGACACATGGACAAATCAATTAGAGATAGAAGTTCGTGGAGTAGTGGAGACGTCCTCAGACAAGCTCAGCTATTTCTTGCAAGTTGAGATGTGTAAAAACCGTGTTACTGAGATGGTTTCACACATGAACATTCATCCAGTCTGTCTTGAATCGATGGCCTTGAAAATTAGTGACATTGCAAAGAAGGCCCATGAAGTAGGAAAGAAGATGGTACGTGTTGTTGCTAAGTTTAAGGTTTTGACAGTGGTTCAAGCAGAAGATGAAGATGATGAAGAAGAAACGCTAATGGATGCCTTGAGAAAATCGATTGATTTGGCTCCCCAGAGGAGGGCTGGTGCAGTCCCAGCATCGAGATCTTCAGTAGAAGCATTGATGAGGATGATGTTCAACAAAGGAGACACCGACGAGTTTAGGTGTACAATTTGTCTGCATGACTTCCTTATAGGGGAGAGGTCGTACGTATGCCGTGCTCACATATATTTGATGGTGAATGCATAATTCAATGGTTGGAGATGAACCACGTGTGCCCCACTTTGCCGGTTCGAGATGCCTGAACAAGTGGAAGAAATTTGAGGACTCATCACACGTGATGTGAGCCCAAAATCTGAGCCGTCCATGTGATGCAGCACCTCAAAAACCCTCTACGGCCCAAATTTAAACCTGATTCAAATCTTTGGTGGGCCGTATCAGAGAGAGGGGCAAATCAAGGGAGGAAACTGTTTTCTTTTGCCATGGCCCACCAAAGTTTTAGATCAGGTTGAAAGATGGGCCCTAGAGGGTTTTTGAGGTGCTGCATCACATGGACAACTCATATTTTGAGCTTACATCATGTGTGATGATTTCTCAAACCGGTGCGCCGGAGAGCATTTTTTTTTTTCACTCGTTGTCACGCCTCAATAATAAACTTTCTCGAGTTTCAACACGAAGTTGTACCCATTGTGGTGTGAGTGGGTGATGAGTGTGTGGGGGTGGGTGTGCATGT
Source organism: Liriodendron chinense (assembly GCA_003013855.2). Classification (NCBI taxonomy): domain Eukaryota; kingdom Viridiplantae; phylum Streptophyta; class Magnoliopsida; order Magnoliales; family Magnoliaceae; genus Liriodendron; species Liriodendron chinense. Next base: position 151,497 of record PVNU02003631.1, on the reverse strand, counting down.
GTGGGGGGTGTGAGTGCGTGAGTGTGTGGGGGAGGCCGGAGGGGTGAGTGTGTGTTAAAAAAAGGTTTTTTTTTTTTTTTTTTCTTGGATGTCAAAACATCCACCTAAAGAAAAGCCTAAAAACAACAAAACACGGGATGCAATACACTAAGGAGGCTCATTTACAGCCAATCCTATTTGGCTTTAAGCTGCAAATGATCCTGTAAATGGAAAGCTAATCTTTCCATTTATAGCCATTAGGCTGTAAATAGATAGAGCCTGTAAATGAAATCTGAACTTTTTGCCATTAAATGAGATGTGGGTAAACGCTGTTAAATGGCAAAAAATGTCATCCAAATAGAGTAAATCATTTACAACTTAGTCCATTTACAGGCATTCAAATGTTCTCTAAGGGGGTTCTTGGCTGCTCCCATAGCTAAACTATCACACACTAGCCTCCGAGCTGCAACATAGCTATCCAATTACACAAAACTTGTACCTCTAATCATCATACACATTGCATCATGGCCAGGACTCCATTCACCTTCATCACCAACCCTGCACCCCCAGTCCTCATACACATTGCATAGAGCAGAAAACATACCATTAACATTAAACTCTACAGGAAGCTGGAGCACCTCAGCAACTAACAAGTACTCCACAACTTCAGAACACAAACACCAGCAGCAGATCATCTACATCAGCACTCGGCTATTCAGAACAGGAAACAGAAACAGAGGCAACCCACAAATCAGAGAAAACAGAGACAGACAAATGCAGGCAACTCCAAACCACCATAGCCATCCTTACAAAGAAATAGGGGAAAGAAAAACAAAGCCTACTACACCACCAACCTGAGAATAAGAAATGCGACAATGGAGTAATGTAGCGAGACGACCCCCTGATCAAGGAAGAAAAAGAGTTAGAAGGACCCAAAAGTGGGCCCAAAAGAGCCAAAGAAAGGAGATGAAGATCAAGAAACTTCGCAAGTCAACAGTACCTTCCGACCGGTCGTCTGTCCTGACCGACTGGTCACATGCAACAACGTTCGGTCGTCCGACCGATCGAATTAAAGCTGGGACACAACCCAGCTTGCTAGACCATTCTGGGTGCTAGATGACTAGTCGCCCTAGGCCAATGACCGGTCATCGACCCCCTGCGACATGTCATTAAGATGCACTGTTTTGCGCATAATTTCATTGGTTTCTTTTCATTTCTGGATGATTGTTTCTATTTATGACTCAAACTCTTCTTTATTACATTTCTAGGATTTCTAAGGTTTTCTAGAGCTTACTTTTGTTATAAATAGTTGCTTTAAATTCATTTTGGGGAACTATCTTTTAATTAATATAAATTGATTTGAGTTTATACTTTATTTACTCGTGGAGTCGAGTTGTTCTTCATGGATTTGAAGAAAATGTCTAGTGGATTCGAGATATCCCCTCGTAGATTTGAGGAAGATCAATTGAGGAGTCTCGATAGTTTTGTGGATTCGGAATAGGTATCTTGTGAGAGAGATGGTAATCGATCCCACCCCATCTACACTGCTCCAAGTTGGTATCAAAGCGAGGATTTCCCTCGAAAGATGGCTTTTAGTGCAAACAACGACAACAACCACATAGATGGTGATCTAGGAGATCAACCTTTGAAGATGACAGAGTTCAGAGAGTTTAGACGAGAGCATTTGCAAGCTATGTAAGGATTACAAGCTTCATTCGACCGTCTCACCGCAGCGCTCGCCCCACCACAAGTTCTTAACGACATCTGCCCCCCTTGCGATAGCTTTGCCGAGCAACGACATTGTTCGCAGAGCATCATCGATCTGTCGGGCTGTTGTAGAAGAAGTCAGATCTAGCAATGATGAACTCAAAAATTTGGTGTTCCACTAGCCTACAACTAGAGCTGCCCATGTTGGTCGGGCCGATAGAGGATTTCGAGGTAAGGGTGATCTACCTAGCTTTAACGGGATACTCAATATCGAGGATTTTCTCGATTGGATAGTTGAAATTGAAAGGTACTTCGATTACATGGGCGTTCCAAAGAATTTACAAGTGAAACTTGTCGCGTACAAATTGAAATCGGGTGCTTCTGCATGGTGGGAGCAATTGCAGACCATGTGCCCCCGACAGAACAAGCATCCCTTCTGTTCATAGATGCGAATGAAGCTTTTGCTGCAATTTCAATTTTTGCCCAGCAATTATGAGTAAGTATTATTTCATCAATATCAAAATTGTAAGTAGGGCAACTTATCCATCACAGATTACTTGTCCGAATTTGATCGTCTGACGACTCACAATGAGTTATCAGAGACGGAAGCCCAGAAAACTACGAGGTTCATCGGCGAATTAAAGTCCATAATCCAGAACCAAGTTCAGTTATGTTTGGTTTGAACTGTGGTGGAAGCATCCCAACTCGTTACTCGCGTAGAGTCACAATTAGCGAAGGTCCCTGCACATTCCTACCCTTCGACCCTTGTCCCTACGATGAGTCTCACCCAAGATCCATCCATGTCCAAGGGAAAAGAGCCTATTGATGACCACTCTCAGCCCCCGGTGGTAGCAACCTGTGCATCAGGAAGTGGTTTTGCGAGACCCCAACATGTAACAATTGTGCCGGGCCCGAGTAAAATTCCAAATCCCTACGGTCAACCTAGGCCTGATCATTACTTCAGGCATGGACAGTCGAGCCACCTATTAAACACGTCCCTAGCGACTGGTAGCTAATCTGGCCATCACAGAGGAAGAATCATGGGATGACCCATAGGATTATGATGTTGAACATGTTGAACATGATGAAGAAGGAACTGAATATATTTTTGGGGATCGGGGCGTGTCCCTGCTTGTGTAGATGAAGGTATACACACCTGAGATGAAAACTAACCCCAACAACACATTCTCTTTCGCACAAGTTACAAAGTGAGAGGAAGGATCTGTGACGTCATCATTGATGGTGGTAGTTGTGAGAACATCGTGTCACAGACGATGGTGGATAAACTAAAACTTGAAGTTACTCTACATCCATCTCTAGACATGATTGACTGCATTCAAATGAACAGTGTGATAATGGTTAAGGACCAATGCCTCATCTCCTTTTCAATCGGTAAGTCATATAAGACCAAGTACTGTGTGACGTCGTAGACATGGATGCCTATCACATGATACTTGAGCGACCGTGACGGTTCAATCAAGATGTCACTCATCGAGGACAAGACAACACCATCGCATTTGTCAAGGAATGAAGGAGGATTATTCTCACTCCCACGATCCCAGAAGAGAGCCCCAAAACTTCTAAAGTAGAAGGGCAATCTCGCCTTGCAGTGCGCGGAGTTGGACTGAAATTCAAGCGCAAGAAAGAAGCACACCCCGTATGACACAAGCGACAGTTGCTACAATACGCCTGGTACTGACATTGAGTGTAGTTCAAGATCCAAGGTTGAAGCCAAACTCGAGGTTGAGTTTCTTTCAAGTGCGGGAGACTAATGTTGCAAGACAACCCCCTGATTGAGGAAGGAAAAGAGCTAGAAGAAGGACCCAAGAGTGGGCACAAAAGAGCCAAAGAAAGGAGCCGAAGATCAAGAAACTTCGCAAGTCGACATCACCTGCTGACCAGTCGTCCACCTTGACCAACTGATTGCACACAACAACAACCGGTTAAATTAAAGTTGGGATATAGCCCAACTTGCTAGATTGTTCTAGGCGCCAAACGACCGGTTGCCCTAGGCCAATGACCGGTCATTGACCCCTTGCGACAGATTGCTAGGATGCACGATTTCATTGATTTCTTTCTATTTTTGGATTATTGTTTTTGTTTATGACTCAAATTCTTCTCTATTACGTTTCTAGGATTTCTAGAGTTTTCTAAGGCTTAGTTTTATTATAAATAGTTGCTTCAAATTCGTTTTGGAGGACTATCCTTTGATTAATACAAATTTATTTGAGTTTATATTCTGTTTGCTCGTGGACTCGAGTTCTTCTTCGTAGATTCGAAGGAAAGGTCTCGTGTTTGCTCGTGGACTCGAGTTGTTCTCCGTAGATTCAAAGAAAATGCCTCATGAATTCGAGATATCCCGCCGTAAATTTGAGGAAAATCAGTTGAGGAGTTCCAATAGTTTTGTGGATTCAGAATATGTATCCTATGAGAGACACGGTGATCAATCTCACCCTGTCTACATTGCACCATGGAGCAAGCACAATCTTCCCTTCCCGTAATTTTGATTGAAACATTCACAACCCTCCATCAAAGATATGTGGTCATGGAATATGTGCGATCCTCAATCCTTCTAGAAAATTCATCATGGCAGAGGGCACACCTGATAGATTTTGAAGTGGATTGATACTCTCAATGCCCAACCCAGATATGTGGTCATGGAATATGTGCGATCCTCAATCCCTCTAGAAAATTCATCATGGCAGAGGGCACACTTGATAGATTTTGAAGTGGATTGAAACTCTCAATGCCCAAGCCAGCATTTTATCCTCTTCTTCCTCTTCTTATTCTTCTTACAGTCAATGTCAACACCTCAACCTCCCGTACAACATGTAACATCTTCATTCCTCTTTCATGAGCCTTTTCTGCCATATTGGTAATATTCAATGTGATGATTTCAATGAGCCTTGGATCAACACCCAAATAAGACCATGTCTGCAACGCATGCCTAAGCCATTGATGTTTGCAAGAAACAGTGGACCTTATCTAAGAATGTTTTCATCACCACAGGATCTTCTCTCTTTATGAAGGAAAAATATCCATTTATTGAGAAATCAACCTCTAAGATCTTCTCTTTTAGGCAGACTTTGACGGATGCGATTAGTTCATCGTTTCTGGATAATTCCTCCAATTCAGCATGGATCCCCAATAAATAATAGTGGTTGGAAGAGGATAGACGTAATGGAGTTATGTAAGTTCTTGTTATTATTTATTGAATGATGAAAGAGAAGAATTTCTAAATTGAATGGGATTGCAGTTGGTTAGACCGAATTGCCTACAAATGTTTTACATGTAAAACACCCAAGATTCATTATTTGAACCGCACATACTTAAAAAGATCAGCAATATAGAAAAGCTTACACCAACGAGAACAATGTGAAAGTGATCCTAAAACCTCTAAGTTCAGACGTTGTGGCCCGCCTAATATTTGGATGAAGGTCAGGTACGTATCTTGCTGATTGTATCCTGTAATTGAGGATAGAACCTGATGGACGGGCCGGGGCGGATCCCTCACATGTTGTAGTGGACCATGGTAATGGTTTGGACCTACAGTAACCAGCAACATTCTGTAACAAGCTTATTCTACAATGTAGTGTGTGAGGCCCACCATGTTGTAGTGATCACATCCAATCCATCTATAAGGTGCCCCTTTAGTTCACCCGCTACATACTGACGTTGTTCACACAAGAGGGGGAGGTACCCATGCCATTAAAACCTCCCAGCTTGAGTCTGGGGATCACTATGTTTCTTATAAGCCACTTAATCCATTCAGAAGATTGGTCCCACCAGCATGACTAGGTACCTAAAAATCAGGGCACTCTAAAACTCAGGTTGGCCACATGTGATTTTAAAGGTTTCAAGCAACATGATGGATGTATTGGATATGTGACCAACCTGTTCAGAGGAACCTACGGCGTCTGTCAATAGGCTGGGCCACCCTACGGCTTTTGGGCTGAGCAAGTATTTGTTTTAGGCTAATATATTTCTCTTTATATTATATATGTATATATTATATTCAACAGAGTAACATGTGGTGTATAGAGGCATAGAGTCAGTTTGGAGGAACTCCCCAATTCTTTCCAAATGAGATTTGGAATTTTGGGTCATTTATGAACTAATAGTTGATTTGTGATTTATTTTTTCATAGGTTTTGAATTTTGATATAACCCAATGTCTTTATCACCACCACAGAAATCGTGCTTTAGACATGGTATATGCCATATACCAGAAGTTTGTTCACAGAGTGTGCAACAAGCTGTCATTTGGGGACATTTAAGCGCATAAATTTAAAATGAGCGGTGTATCAATTCAACCTACGTCAGGACCAACCTGAATCTGCTCAACATGGATCCAAGTTGAATTTAAACCGGTTGGCATTTTTCAACCCAAACCCAACCAAGTATTTTGATAAGCTGTGGTGGGCTTAAGGTTGACCCGATCCCAAGTTGGGGCCAACAAAATAAGGCAGAGATAGTTGTGACCTGTTCATCATGAATTAGCAACAATATACTAAAAAGCTACTTATTCATGCACCTCCACATGATTAACCGAACACAGAAGAAATGCTATATATCATGTAAGTCTAAAAAATGACTTTTATTTTCCCAGGAAAAAAAAAAAAAAAAAAAAAACAATCTTTCAAAACATCTATACAATGAGACCATTCCATAATATAAAGAATCACTTTTCTAATGACTTGGAATTGGGCGTTTGTCTCGCCCCATTAAGCTAAAAAATTGCTCGTTTCTCGCATCCCCTTAAGCCCAAATCTCTACTAGAGAGCATAAACTTCAAACTTGTGAAGACTCGTCATAAAAATTCCTGCAATTGAATTCGTGATTGTCTAGTCGTTTTTAAAAACTCTCTAAGTTTTCATAGAAGGTACAAACAAATTAAGAAAAATATCAATTCTTTTCTAACTATTGAATAGATTCTTCCAAAAATGTAAAAAAAACAATAAAGAAAAATATCAAATGGATTTCAACTATTGAGTAGGCATCTCGAACCGGCAAATTGGGCACACATGGTCCATCTCCAACCATTTGATTATGCATTCACCATCAAAAATATGTGAGCATGGCAGTTTTAGAACCTTCCTTCCTTCAGAGAAGTGATTCAGACAAATCACGCACTTAATGTCGTCAGACTTTCCTTTCTCGAAGGTGATCCTTTCCAAGGCTTCAACTGAAGATTTTGATGCTGGAACTGTGATTAATTCTCTAGGAATCAGGAGATGAACCCTTAGATCTCTTTCTTCTTGGTCAACCCGTACCAAGCCTATAAATTCACCTTCTTCATCTTCTTCATCTTCGAAGACTTCTTCTTCGACAGAGGACATGGTTGCTTCATCTTCCAAGACTTCTTCGAAAGAAGACATGGTTGCTGTTGTGGAGTCACCTGGATTCACCTAAATTCAAATACGGTCTGGAATGAAGGCTATTGTTGGGGTGACGTGTATATTAGCGGATTTATACACGCTTATGGAAGCTGATTGCGTGGTGTGAGACGCACACTATGATGCATGTGTTATATCCAAACCGTCGTATTATTTTATCTGATTGTTATAGGGCTTGGGCCCAAAAATAAGATAAATTCAAATCTCAAGTGGACCATACCACGTAAAGAAGCGGGGATTGAATATCTACCATTGAAAACTACTTGGTGGCCATATAAGGTATGGATCAATCTGATATTTTATTTTATTTTTCCTTCATCCAGGTCTATTTTACATCATGATCAGATTGGATGACAAATAAACATCTCGAAAGGTTTCAATGGTGTGAATTATTGTCCGCATGGTCTGGTCCCCTTGAGATTTTGATCCACCTTATTTTTGGGTTTATGGCATGAAATGATCTTGTAAAATTAACAGATGGTTTGGATATAACACATACATCATGGTGGGCCCACTTGGTGATGTCAAACCACCACAAGGTCGGTGGCGTGTGAAACAACCCACAATCCGCTTCCCGTATGGGCTATGAAGCTGTGACATGTTTTGCTTGTCACGCTATGATTAGGACTTCTATTTCCTTGGGAGCGGATTAGGTGAGACCTGGATCCACCAGGGTGGTAGACCCCTATGGGGCTCACAGTGATGCATGTGCTATAAATTCACACCGTCTAACAATTTTGAAAGCTAATTTTAGGGCATGACCCAAGGTGATTCAAATCTTAGATGGACCACAACACAGGAAACAATCGTGATTGAATCCCCACCATTAAAAACTTCATCGATTTCACCGGAGTGTTTATTTGCCATCCAAACCGTTGATAAGGTCACAAAGGGGCGGTGTTACCCGGGAACAGTTTAGTGGGTGTTACCCCTACCATATGGCCCACATGGATGATATTTTGTATATCCACTCCGTCCATCCGTTTCTACCGAACATTTTAGGATGAGGTTCCAAAAATCATGCAGATCCAAATCTGAAGTGGACCATACCACTATAAACAGTGTGATCGAGTGCCCCACCATTAAAAATTCCAAAGAGCTCATGGTAAGGTTTTGGTAATGTTTATTTGCAATTCAACCTCTTGATAATGTCAATAAGGTCTTTGTGAAGGGAAAAATATAAAGATAAGATTGATCCAAAACTTTTGTGGCCTACAAAATGTTTTTAATGGTTATTCATCACTATTTCTGGTGGTATGGTCCACCTGAGATTTGGATCACATCCTAAAATGATATGAAAAAAGAGATAGACAGCGTAGATATATAAAAAAAAACATCAATATTGGGCCCACGTGGCTAGGGTAACACCCACTAAGCTGTTCCCGTGGTAACATCTAATTCGCACCCGCCTTTGAAGAAGAGACAACAGAAATATCATCTTGATCCAAAGCTTTTATAGCCTACAAGAAGGTTTTAATGTTCAGTTACTGGTCTTTCTTGTACTATGGTCCATCTACAATTTGGATCTGCTTCATTTTTTGGATCATGCCTAAAATAATCTTCCAATACGGATGAACAGTGTGGATGTAGTCAGATACATCACGTTGGCCCCACATTCAGGGATCTCGGACACGGATAGCCTCCTGTGCTTGGAATCCAGATGGAGCCCACCGTGATGTTTGTGAGAAATCTACGCCATCCAACCATTTTGTGAGATCATTTTAGGCATTGCGCCTGAATAATAAACGGGATCCAAGACTCAAATGGGCCAAAACGTGACGATTGAACTTCCACAGTTGAAATATTCGTGGGGCCACTGAAGTTTCGAATGAGGATAATATTTGTGTTTTCAGTTCATCTCAGTAGGAATGACATTATGAGCGGTATGGATGACATATAAGCATCACTGTGGACCTCATAGAGGTTTCAATGGTAGGAATTTCCCTACCCACCTTTTGCTTTATTTCGGCCCACTTGAGTCTAAGATCCTATTCAGTTTTGATCGAACATCGTAGATTTTTCACAAGCATCACGGTAGGCCCACCTAGATTCATAACGCAGGAGATGGCTGCGAAAGGCTTTGGCAGGCAATCCGCGTCCAGGGATCCCACCCACCTGAGAAATGGATTAGCTGTTACCGTGCTAACAGGTTAGTGGGTGTTACCATTACCGTCTGGTGGCCACGTTAGATGAATTTGTTTCATATCCATGCCATGTTTTCAGGGAAGCTGAGACGTTATACCAAAACTTAAGTATGTCCAAATCCCTGGTACACTACACCATTGGAAAGTGGTGAATGACCATTAAAAACTTTTTATAGGCTAGAAAAGTTTTGGATCAAGCTAATTTGTATTTCTTCTTCATCTACTTCTATTTAACCTTATCAATGGGTTGGATGGAAAATAAACATTATGGATCTACTTATAGTGGGCCTTGGAAAGTTTTTAATGGTGAGAGCTCAATCATCACTATTTTTTGTGGTGTGGTCCACCTGAGATTTGAATATACTTAATATTTTGGATTGTTTATTACAATGGACTGTAAAAACAAATGAACGGAGTGGATATAAAATCTATGATCAAGGTGGTAACACCTAGTAAGCTATTACCAGAGCAACACCTAATCCGCGACCCACCCACCTCGGTGGATCCCTCGTCTCACCTAATCCGCTCCCTATTTCCTGGGATTTACCTGATAGTCGGACTCTTCTCATTTAGCACGTTAGCTGGGGACGTGGATGGATGCAGATGCCTCGCCTTTCAGGAGTTCGGCACAAGCTGGGGCTCATGAGGGATCTACTGTGATGTATGGTTTTTATCCACACCGTCCATCCATTTACCCATGTCATTTTAGATTACAAGCCCAAAAATGAAAAGGATTCAAGGCTTAATTAGACCACGCTACAGGAAACAGTGTTTATCCACTGTTGAAACCTTGCTGGGGCCAACCGAAGTTCACATGGAAGTGAAGCACAAATGTCAGCTCATACAAAACTTTTGTGCCCCTACAAAGCTTTTAACGGTAGGTGATTAATCCCCATTGTGTTGTCCACTTGAGCATTGGATGGCAAAATGGATGGACGGTGTGGATAAAACCCATACGGCGACTCCTCTCTTGCAGGCCTATACAGTTGTAACGCGATTTTCCTGCAACACCAATTTACATGGCTTCCTGCAAAGCTCTGTGCTGGATGCCTGTGTATAATCCATTCTGTACGTCAGTTTCGCCAGGATATGTTAGGATGAACTCAAAAAAACTAGATCCATCAAATGCCCAGGTGGGCAATACCACATGAAACAGTGGTAATTGACGACCACCGTTGAAACTTACTAAGGACCACAAAATTTGCTGATCGGGATGATACTTTTGTTTTCCCTTCATCAAGGTGGACCCCAAAGTCGGATATCCGCCGAAGCTGTGTACTCAGCTTCGAAGCCGTGACATCTTTTCCTTGTCATACCATGATTAGGACTTCTATTTGGAATTTATTTGATGCTCGAAATCAAATTCGCGTGCTGAATTACTCATTAGGCTTTTATGGTATCAAGTAAACTCTGTCGGGCCCACCTTTAATGTATGTGATTTATCCAGCTCATTTTAGGGGTTGAGCCCAAAATTGAAGCATATCCAAAGCTCAAGTGGACCAGATCATAAGGAAACCGTAGGAATAATGATTTCCACTATTGAAAACTTGTTAGGGCTAGTGTGATGTTTATTTGTCATCCAACTTGCTCATAAGATTACACAGACATGGATGAAGGGAAAACAAAAATATCAGCTTGATCAAAAGCTTATGAATCCCTTAAGAAATTTCCAGCCCTAGACATTCAATTTACATTGTTTCTGTGGTGTGGTCCACTTGAGCTTTGATTCAGTTTTGTGCTAAAGTGCTAAAATTATCTGATAGACAAGCGGGTCAAGCCTGTGCTAAAGGCCTACGATTTTTATGATTTGAGATATCCGGTTCCTTTGAAAAAAAATCACCGAAAAGGAAAATTTTGGATAAACCGACCTACGCTAGAAACCTTGTTCTCTGATACCAAAATTGATGCAGGAGCATGCGATAACCTAACCCTAGATGCATGTATATTCAATTGGAAGATATTCAAATAATAAAATTACAAAACTAACTACTTTCAATAAGAGGAAACTAACAAATCTCAACACGAAGATGAGATCCGTCATCCGGATCATGCCCCTTCACATAAAACCATGCAAAATCGTAAAATATGGAGAATCTAGGGATATGAGGATATCCCAGATCTAGTATAGACCAGTCCACAGTCAAGTTTGGATCCGGTTCTTATGGCTAGGCATCCCTCTTTTCGATCATACCCAAAAGGGGGGGTTTTAGAAAAGGACGAGGGATGTCGGAAAGTAATGGGTTCTCATGAAGTACGAATTAGGAATAAAAAGAAGCTTACCTTTCCTCGCACCTTGAAGAAATAGAGAAGAAAAAAGATAAACTCCAAGGTGAAATCCTCAACACCCGATGGCCAATCCTGAAACCCTAATCTCTCAAACAAAGAGGAAGAAACTCACGAATTTTCTATTCATTCAATAATTTTGAAATAGGGTTTCTCACACTATATATAAGCTACGAAAATAAAAAAAGTGCACTAAAGTGCCTGAAAACCAAAGAAATAACATAAAATGCCTAAAGTAAATAATGACACTAACGTGCCGAGAAACAAGGAAATAAACAGAAAAGCACCTAAACGTAAATTCGCTCCATGCTCTAGCAGTCATGATGCTCCTGCGCGATCCTACATTTCGCGTACTCGTAACACGTCAGAAAATGGGCCAAATGAGTCAGGCGTCCATCCACATCAACTCTTTTGCTCCAACACTCGATCTGCGACGTCGCCTCCTCTGGTATACTCTAAAGGGTGCACCACTGATATCCGCATCAATTCTCCCCGGGTAGGAAGAATTCGCCACTGGTGAAAGTGAACTCTTGTATCGCTCAAGCATGTCTGGATCGATATGCTGTAGCTCTGTCTCGGTAATCTAGGAGTTATCTACAATAGGCCTGTTCCTCCACTTAACTAGGAATTTCTGGTATCCCTTGAGCGTGTAGAAACCAACTCGGAGTCCAAAATTTTCTCTATCTCGTCTCTTCTCGGTGCAGAAAAAAGAGAAGGTAAGATGGGTATAGGGAAGTCAGGCTGTGACCAAGGTCCATATATAGGAGAGGTATGGGAAGAAACAGGGAAATCAATGAATAGAGGTAATGGCTCGTGATAGGGAACTAGATCTTCCACATTAAATGTGGAACTGATGCCCATGGTAGGAGAGATATCGACAACATAAGCGTTAGACCCCAACCTTTTCACAATTTTATGTGGGCCTATGCTACGGGCATGAAGCTTCTTCACGGATCCAGGTGGAAACCGATCATACCTAATACGAACCATGACGTTATCTCCAGGTTGAAATTCCCTAAATCTCTTGTGAGTGTCAGCAGAAAGTTTATAATGTTCATTACTTGAATTAATCTTCCTTCTGATCTCACTATGCAATGCATGTATATGATGGGCAAATGACTCTCCTAACTCTGAAGGACGCTGTGGGTAGCCATGGGGATCAAATCTATGGGGGCTCGGGGTCTAAGACCTGAAACAATTTCAAATGGGCTCATTCTTGTGGACCTGTTCACTGAAGAGTTATAAGCGAACTCTGTTGTGGGAATAACAGTGTCCCAGGTCCTATGGTGGTCTCCAACTAGACGTCTTAACAAATTCCCTAGGCTACGATTTACTACCTCTGTTTGACCATCTGACTAAGGATGATATGCTGAATAAAATTGAAGCCTCGTACCCAAAAGATGCCAGAGAGTCTTCCAAAAATAACTAGTGAACCTAGTATCAAGTGGATAAAACACATAAATCATAGTGAACTCTACCAAGTTTACTTAGCAATCCACCCCTAAGTACTCACATCTTCTTAATTCTTTTTAGATGTTTTTCCATATAACCCGACTTTAGGGCCATCGACTTATAGTTGTGTGATTTTAATGTTTAATAGTTTGTATATTACAAAAATGATAAAATTGCCTTTTAAGTAAAGTCAACCAGCTCTTTTGCACGCCTACTCCCTTAAGGGTATAACCCTAAATACTAAAGGGCCTGAGGGCAGTGAAATTCAAGAAGACGGCTATTTTTTCATATTCATTAAGCATAAGCTTGTTAAATTAAATATTTTAATGACATGACTAGTGTCCATATCCAAGCCATCCATCAGGTGGGCCTACTTGTGTAGACGTTCCTGCTAAAGATAAAGATGGTGCACTCGTTAGCAGTGCCGTGATATTAGAATACTTTGCAACACTTAATCGTGGCCCACCTAATAAGTGGACCGACCAGATTTTTTCTTCAAAGCAGTTAAGTGTGGCCCACCTGGAAAGTGGACTGACTTGATTACTGAGACAGGGAATCTAGATAGCCGTATCCTACTTAAGCCATGAAGCTGTGACATCTTTTTCATGTCCCAGTATGATTAGGATGGCGGCAGGTTAGGTGCGGCCACGTGTCTCACCCAAGAGGGTGCAGCCAGCCCTAACCGCATGGCCTACCTTGATGCATGTATTCTATATTTTCCCACATGAGCTTATAAATGAAGCAGATCTAAATCTCAGGTGTACCATAGTAATGGTGATGAACGCCCGATCATTATAATCTTCCTGTGACAAAAAAAAGCGCTTTAATCAAAACTTTTGTAGTATGGGTTGATGTCGACGTCAGATTTTTTTTATTATTATTATTTTAACAATCCTAATCGATGAAGTAAGAAAGACAATGATACATGTTCTCGTGAAGTTTAAGGTTTTGAAAGAAGAAGACGAAGAAGAAGATAAAATGGTTGATGAAGAAGACGAAGAAGATGCAATGGTTGATGAATTAGATGAAGAAGATGAAGCAGATGAAGAAGATCATACAATGGTTGAGAAACAAGGTGAAGGAGACGAAGAAGAAGATACACTGGCTGATGAAGAAGACGAAGAAGAAGATACAATGGTTGATGAAGAAGATGATGAAGACGAAGAAGGTGCAATGGTTGATGAAGAAGATGAAGAAGATCATACAATAGTTGATAACCAAGATGAAGAAGAAGAAGACGATGAAGAAGATCATACAATGGTTGATAACCAAGATGAAGAAGAAGAAGAAGATACAATGGCTGATGAAGAAGAAGATACAATGGCTGATGAAGAAGAAGAAGAAGAAGATACAATTGTTGATGATGAAGAAGAAGAAGATACAATGGTTGATGAAGAAAAAGAAGAAGATACAATTGTTGATGAAGAAGATGAAGAAGACGAAGAAGAAACAATTGTTGATAAAGAAGATGAAGAAGATGAAGAAGAGAATACAATGATGGATGAAGAAGATGAAGAAGAAGATATAATAGAAGATGAAGAAGAAGATACAATGGTTGATGAAGAAGATGGAGAAGAAAATACCATTGTTGATGAAGAAGACAAAGAAGAAGAAGATAATAAAATGGTTGATGAAGAAGATGAAGAAAACAAAGAATTGTTGAGGAAGAAGATGAATAAGACAAAGAAGAGAATACAATGGTGGATGAAGAAGATGAAGAAAATGGAGAAGACGAAGCAGAAGATATAATAGTTGATGAACAAGATGAACAAGAAGAAGATATAATAGTTGATGAAGAAGATGAACAAGAAGAAGATATAATAGAAGATGAAGAAGAGGAATATGAAGAAGAAGTTGAAGAAGAAGATGAAGAGCAAATACTAGTTGATGTGTTGAGTGAATCGATCGACTTGGCTTATGAAAGGATGGCTGGTTCAGTCCCATCATCGGTATCTTCAGTCAAAGCGTTGGAGAGGATGACATTCAACAAAGGAGACTCCGATGAAATCAAGTGTGTAATTTGTCTGAATGACTTCTCTGCAGGGATGGAGGTTGTACGCATGCCATGCTCACATATATTTGATGGTGAATGCATAATTTAGTGGTTGGAGATGAACCATGTGTGCCCAATTTGCCGGTTCCAGATGCCTCAATAGGCCCAACGGATTTGATATTTTTCTTTATTCCTTTATACCTCTCTTGAGAATCTAGATGGAGAAAGTCTTTATCATCAACAAAACTAGTCTTCTAAATTTTAGATTTATATGATTATATACCATGTATAGATTTCCTTAGTGTTTGTCCAATTTCAAATGTGAATGAGTAGCCTTTGGTATAATGCTGTTAATACAGCATCCATTAATTCTATAGCATGCCTCATATATAGCAGTGATTGTAAGCCTGATTTTAGAGTAATTCCATGGGGCCCACTTTATTTGCAAGTTGGACTGAGTAAATACAATTGTGGGCCCCACAGTGGTAGAAGTTGTACAATAAGCAAGTTGAATATTAGCCACTGAAGTCATGGTATCGATTCCCACAGTGGGGCGGTGGCTAACATTGTGATGTGACTAACAGTCGATGCCCACAGTGGGGGTGGCTAACATTGTGATGTGACTAACAGGGTGGCTGGGTGCGCTAACAATGGGGTGTGTGCACTAACCCAAAAAAGGATATTATGCACCCTTAGTCGTCATAATAAGGGTACGGTACGTGCAACTCATGTGGAGCCAACAGGGCAAAGAGAAACTGAGAGAGATTAAGGTAAAGGTATGCTTTAGTCACATAGGGTTACATGCAGGGTGAGAAAGGGAGAATAATTTCATTAGGAGTGCAAATTGTCTATCTCCTGAAATCTCATTAAGCCACGCCATCTGTGCTAACATCTTTACACTGATTAAAAATAATAAATTTACGAAAGAAAATAACAATTTAACATGGAATTTTACATTCTCAAAACAAGATTTTTTGAGCAGTTCTATTACCAAAACAAGATTTTTTGAAATCCTAGCCTCTGCTTCATGGCAATATACTTTTTTTTTTATTGGGTTAGTTCACGCACCCCATTGTTAGTATACCCACCCACCCCTGTTAGTCACATCACAATGTTAGCCACCCCCACTATGGGAATCGGTACCATGACTTCAGTGTTGAAACGATAGAGGCTATATTCACTCAGTCTGCCACTTGAGCTATGGACCTGGGTGTCTTCATGGATATATACTTGTTGTTGTGAGAAATTACCATTGATATTTTTCATTTTTACCTGTCCAATAAATGCCCAGAAATCTGGTAATCAGATGAAATAAGCTCGATTTCTTGGTTCATCATATATCTAATTAATGGGTCACAACAACATAAAAATGTAAAATTACTCTTAAAACTTTTAAGTTCACACTGCATGGCCAGCTTAATATTTTCATCTTATTGATTTTTCTAACTTTCACTTGGTCCTAGTGATTGGGCTAAATTAATAGGTTTGCCAAAAGATAAACACCACAGTCTGTTACACCCTGAAATTCGAGACTCGAGTACAACAACCCAAAGCCCGAGTTCCAGGGTGCGAACTTAGTTTAAGCATGACTTTAGAGAAATTTCATTCCATATACCACAATATTAACTAAATTAAGGTACTTTATTTATCATAGTTTAAATCTCAAGCTGTAAATTAAATTAAACAACTACATCTACTTTACGAATTAATTAAGTTTATTAAAGCCTGTTTACATCAACTTTAAAGGAAAATAAGTTAAACGACCTAATCTAAAATAAAGCTTCTAATAGAAGTAGCCGTCTAGATATTCCGCTTTAGTCGCGTCTTCTTCCTCCTGAAATCCTGTAGGAACTGTGGTGATTTTGGTGAGCTAAAGCCCAGTGAGGTCATTTCCATCACAGGTAATATTCCAGTTAATAAAAGATAGGATTTGAATCATCAACGAATAGAATTGTATGAAATATACGAAGGTGATGTTATGATTGATACACTTTATAATTTATTATAAATGGAACATGATTATCATGATGTCATATATGTTATGATACGTGTGAGAGCAATAAACGTCTAGGAACTGGTTGCCACTGAACATTAGGAGCATGTCGGAAATCAACCATGCTCACCTAATCGGTACAGCGAGGCGGCAAATCAATCATGCACGCTAGTAGGCAAATCAACCATGCACCACTGATCCAACCGAGCAAATCAACCATGCTCAATAAATGAAACGACTACTCGCTGCCAATGAACATTAGGAACCTGTCGCAAATCAACCATACTCACTTAACCGGTACAGCAAGGCGACAAATCAACCATGTACGGCAGGAGTCAAATCAACCATGCTCCTGTTCTGTCGCAGTATATAAATGTATGCATATGTCATGAGTTTATTAAAGCATTCATCAAGCACATAATGCAATCCATCATTCAATCAAATCACACCATGCATGCATTAACTTTGTTAGGGATCTCTTTATTCAAACTCTAGGTGAGTGTCTATTAGGAAGTCTAATGTCAATACTATATATAATTTGGATAATACTTCAACCATCTAGGGTTGTATATCATTATAGTCGTAAGTATATAGCCTAAGTCAATCGTATTCTTAAAATTTCGACTTGCGCAACGAGAAAGAGAATGTTGAGAGAAGAAACCAAATAGGAAACAAATATTGTAAGAAGATTCTTAAGAATGAAAACTAAAATCTAAATCCCTTACCTAATATCAAATATACGATTCTAAGTTTAATTTAGAAAGAGATCGAGGGATGGATCGTTACCTACAAAGCATGTTGAAGGATGACATGGAAATTGAAAATCATACATAGAGACAAACAAAATTAAGGGAAGAAGTATTAACTAGAAATTTCTATGATGAGTCACTCATCAATTTGTTGATCCCTAAGTTTCAAATAGTCTCGGCTCGAATTTCGGGTTGACTCAATGAGTCAACTCGACTCAGAGAAGAAAACCCTTCTTCTTTCTCTCTCCTTCCTTCTTCTTTCTTCTTTCTTCTTTTCTTCTTCTTCTTCTTCTTCTTCTTCTTCTTCTTTGTTAGAAGAACTCCCCAGCAGCAGCAGCAACAGCAACAACAACAACAGGGTAGTGGGCCCTCTCTCTTTCTCCCAAACGGCTCTTCTTCTTACTCCTAAATAACTTCCTCTCTCCCTCACAAACAACTCTGTGTGTGTGTGTGTGCGCGCGCGCGCGCGCAAGTGTGTGTGTGTGTGTGTGTGTGTGTGTGAATGTTTTCTGAAGCAAGGGACGAGCGGGTGGGTTTATAGTCGATGGCTAGAGTGTGGAGGAAGCTTCTAGGTTTCAGTTTCATAATACAACAAGGAGAGGTGGGAAAATCGGATCTCTCTACACATCAACTCCTTACACACGAGGACCGTCTAAAGAGTAGGTAGGGTCCACAAAAAGATCTTAGAAGTGGTCTTGTATGCCCATGCAAAGTAGTGGATTGAATCTTGATCCTTCTTTCCTTAGACGGTAGATTGGAATGGGCCGTACAGGTGACGGTCAACGGAGACTTTCAAACGGACTACGTTTGGCTGGCCCATGATTTGAATGGACGGAGTGGATTTGGCAGTGGAGTCCCCGATGGGGGCGACATGCAATGCACGGACGGATAGCGTTCGTCTGCTATTGCTAGTGAAACGAAGAAGACGGAGGAGAGAGAGTGCGTCGTGCGTACGCGGTACGGAGACAGCGTGTAACGACTTGTCTCCGCAGGTGGTGTCCACTGAGGTGGGTCGGAATTGCTCCGACCAGTAGGTCGGCAGCGTAATTTTATCCGTTGAAAAGAAAAATGAGGTAGATCCGAGTTAAGGTGGGCCACTTATATCCTGATTTCTGATTGAGCCGTTTGTAGGATAATTGGAGGGCTGAAATTCGACATGAATGGTTATATTGGGCCAGATAGACGATATAGAAGGTTTAGAGCTTAACCGATCGTCAAAAACTGGTTTACTAAAAGTGAGGTATTAACTTGTGGTGTTTTCGTAATTATTATAAATTTGCCTGTTTTGTGAAATCTAATATTTATACGCTGTTTTAGGGTTTATTCTAAACAACTTTAATAAAGGGACTCTACTTTAATTCTTTATGGATTATTTATTATTAATTTATCAATATTAAAAGTTATTTAATTTATTAAATAATTAATTGAATTACGATTTAAATTATTCCAGAGACCTGGGGTGTTATAAGCACATCTGAGAAGGTCCATAGGGCCGGGAAATCAATTATCTAAGCATATGCTTGGTGATGGACAAGATGTACGAATCAGATTTATGGACAGACATGTGTACAAGATGATGTGAAGATCGTATAGCGGGTTTACGTTGGTCACGTAATTCGAAATCGAAGTGGACGGTTAGATATTGCAATCTAGCAACGATAACTTATTCTAACAGTCAGTTTACTGAGTTAACTAAGTATGCTAAGTTTTTTAGAAGCCTTAAAAGTTGTCGCAATACCTACAAAAGTGTATGTGTGTGTGTATGCGTGTGAACAACGTAACTTAGAATTTAAATTCTCACGTGTGGACATGCACTCGTGTACTTACTTGTGCGCCTAAATTTTCGGGGTATTACACAGTCCCTCATATATTAACTTATGATTGGCATCCCATCTCCACCATTTCCTATAACGTTGCCCACTTGAGTCGTAATCGTTGGATCTGGTTGGTTCTTTTGCCCTATGTGTCCTAGAATTGAGGATAGAACCTAATAGATAGTGTTGTTGGAAACAGACGCCTAAAATCAATGCACAGACACCACCGACCGGCCGGTCGACCGGTCGGTCATAGAGGAAATCAAGACAGCAACCTGGACCTTTTTTTTTTTTTTTTGGGTTCTGTTGGCCGGTTGGCTGATCAGTCGGCAGGGGTGTCAGCCGATCGACATTGAGCTCCGGGCGGTCGACAGTCTCCTTGTTGGAGTTGGATTCTTTCGCGGGTTTACGAAAGGAGTTTCTATTTTCATTTTTTTCTCTTATATAAGGGGATGTATTGCAGGAATAGGTGATTTTAGATTGTTTCCTAGACAAGAAAGGTGATTGAGAGAGCTTCTAGGTAAGAAAAAGAGCTTGAAGAAGAGGGTTTTTTTCCTGGATAAGCTTGGGATTTCTCTTGTGGGCTTGAGTTTTGGGTCTTAGGTTCCATCTCTTATAACTTCTGATATTATAGTGGATAGGTGTCGCTTCGTGCCGTGGTTTTTTACCCGTGAGGGGGTTTTTCCACGTTAAATTTGGATTGTCTATGTGTGGGTGATTGCATGCATTGTGATTGCATTGTGTGGCTTGTTTGATTTAATTTGTTGTTTGTGTTCGGCTTTGCTTCCGCTGCAAGCCCTCCTATCCTAACAACTGGTATCAGAGCGATCGTTGGGGTGTAGTTGAAATTCGAATCTGAGACAAGAGTATGACATCAGGCATGAGGTTCGACATAGAGAAGTATTTGGAGAAAAATAATTTTAAATTTTGGAATATGAAGATGAAAGGTATTCTGGTTCAGCAAGGATTGTAAGATGCACTCCTTGGAGAGCGACCAGAAGCTATGAAAGAAGGAGAGTGGAATAAGATCAATGAAAAGGCCAATGTCTCAATCCAGTTGTGCCTGACAGATGAGGTCATATATAACTTCATGAAAGAGAAAACTGCGGTTAAAAAATGGGCGAAGTTGGAGAATATCTACGCGAAGAATTCTCTGGAAAATCGCATATATTTGAAGCTTCAGTTGTACAATTTGAGGATGATAGAGGGGGCCGATGTTGAGAATCTCATCAGCAATTTTAATAGGCTTATTTGTAAGTTGATGGATGTAGATGAGCCGATGAAGGACGAGGATCAAGCCTTTATCCTGTTGAATTCTCTTCCAGAATCATATGAGTCGCTTAAGGACTCTTTGTGCGTAGGTAGGGAGAGTATTAGCGTAAAAACTGCTATCTCAACCCTTCAGGCAAAGGCGATGAGAAGGAAAAGTGGCGGTGTGGGTCCTTCTACTGATGAGGCACTGGTTATGAGGGAGAGGAATTCTGAGCAGGGTGGAGGATTTTCTTCATCGAGATCTAGATCAAAGGGCAAGTGGAAGCACAAGGTGAGATGCTGAAATTGTGTGGAAGAAGGGCATATGAAGAGGGATTGTTCAAATCCCAGAAAAAAGGTAGGAGAAATCTGAGGATTCTTCTAGGGAAGGAATCAATATCATAGAGGACGGTGGTAACGGTTGTGATATATTAACTGTATCCGGCATAGAGCCTCTTGGTGGAGAGTGGCTCTTGGATTCAGAGGCATCATGTCATGTATGTCTTGATCGAAGTTCATTCATGTCATACAAGAAGTATGATGGTGGATCGGTATTTGTGGGTGATGGCTACGCTAGCAATGTGGTAGGAATTGGTTCGGTGCGTATTAAGATGTTCGATGGAGTCGAACGGATCTTTGAAAGTGTGAAGCATGTCCCTGAGATGAAGATGAATATGATATCTCTTGGTGCACTCGAGGCGAAAGGGTGCAGGTTCATCGACTGTGATCGGTATTGTAAAATGGTTAAGAAAGCAAGCGTGATAATCAAGGCACGGAGGTGCGATAATCTTTACAAGGTGATTGGGAGCACAATTCATGGTGGAGCTGCGGGATCGGCAGTGGGATCCATGGTTGCTCATGTATGACAAGAGAAAAAGGGCCATATGGGAAGAGTAACATGGCGTGTGAAGATGCAAGGATAAAATCGATAGGGCAAGAGAAACGACGGGACTATAATGATGACGAAGTAGAGGTGGAGGTTGTGCGTGGCGAGGTGGTGCATGGTGATTTGAGTCGTGGTGAAGTTTGTTGGAAACGGACGCCTAAAATCAATGCACAGACGCCATCGACCGACCGGCCGACTGGTTGGTCACAGAGGAAATCAAGACAGCAACCTAGACCTTTTTTTTTGGGTTTTGTCTGCCGGTCGGCTGACAGGTCGGCAGGGGTGTCGGCCGGTCGACGTTAAGCTCCGGCCGGTCGACAGTCTCCCTGTTGGAATTGGATGATTGCGTGGGTTTGCATAAGGAGTTTCTATTTTCATTTTTCTCTTGTATAAGGGGATGTATTGCAGGAATAGGTGATTCTAGATTGTTTCCTAGACGGAAAAGGTGATTGAGAGAGCTTCTAGGTGAGAGAAAGAGCTTGACGAAGAGGGTTTTCTTTTTGGATAAGCTCGGGATTTCTCTTGTGGGCTTGGGTTTTGGGTCTTAGGTTCCATCTCTTGTAACTTCTGATATTATAGTCGATTGGTGTCGCTTTGTGCCGTGGTTTTTTACCCGTGAGGGGTTTTTTCACGTTAAATTCGGATTGTCTATGTGTGGGTGATTGCATGCATTGTGATTGCATTGTGTGGCTTGTTTGATTCAATTTGCTATTTGTGTTTGGCTTTGCTTTCACCACCGGCCCTCCTATCCAAACAAGTGTATTATTTATATAAAACATGGTGGACTCCACAAGCTTGGATGTTTTATGCAGGAAATAGTAGGATGGAAATCGGTAGTGTTGAAACCTTATGTAGGTACTGTTATGTTTGTATGCAATGCATGCAAGGTGGTTCATAAGGTGATTCCCATGCACCTTGATGGACATGGGGAAAACACAAATACAAGCCTCGTTCCAAATTTCTGACGGCTGGTCAATCTCTAGTGCTTATTGTGGTGTGGCCTAGCTACTTTCGTTTTGGATCTCCCTCACAGCTGTTTTTTATTATTTATTTATTTATT
Source organism: Liriodendron chinense (assembly GCA_003013855.2). Classification (NCBI taxonomy): domain Eukaryota; kingdom Viridiplantae; phylum Streptophyta; class Magnoliopsida; order Magnoliales; family Magnoliaceae; genus Liriodendron; species Liriodendron chinense. Next base: position 128,791 of record PVNU02003631.1, on the reverse strand, counting down.
ATTTTTTTAAAGGGATATTATATATTAGATGGAAAGTAAAATTATAGAGTTGACTTACATTCGGGAATAGACCCTTGCCACACAAAACCCAGCAACGACTGCCTATCGAGACTTTGGCCTATGATTTGGTCCCGACAAGAAGATGCCTATTTCAGTGGTTAAGTGGTTCAAGCTGGCTAAGGGGTGGGTTAAGCTGAACACTGATGGGTCTGCCTGGGGAACCCCGACATGTCTGGGGGAGGGGCGTTTGCAGGGATAGTGATGGGCAGTTTCTGTTCGCATTCTCCCATGGTTTTGGGTGGGGTTCTAGTATCTGGGCTGAAATTTAGGGGGGATTGTCAAAGGGGTTTCATTATGTATTAGCCATCAATTTTCTCATATCATGGTTGAGAATGACTCTATGCAAGCAGCTGACTTTCTTAACAAAGGACAACCGAACTTATGGTCGATGTGGTATTGGTGGACCAGTGTGGCCGCTCTCAAGCAAGGGGCGGTGGTCAACATTTCCTTCATCCCAAGAGAAGCTAATGGGGTTAGGTGTCTCAATCTTCTTTTTGTTTTTCTGATTGGCTGGGCCTCCCGCTTGAGGCTAGAGGGTCCCTTCTTCTAGATAGGGTGGGTTTAGGATGCATTAGAGGGGAGTGGGGAGTCGGGCGTGGGCCTGATGGAGGAGCTGGTGTTTTCTTTTTCAAGTTTTGTTGAAAAAAGAAGCTTTGTTTGGGGGTGGGGGTTTCCGGTAGGCGGCCTGCTTTCTTTTTGCTGTGGGGCCGTCCAAAGCTCTGTATAGCTATAGCTATTTTCAATGAATGGAAATTCTCTTCCTTAAAAAAAATAAAAATAAACAACAACAAAAGGAAAACACTAGTGGGATCTTTGTCAACACACACCCCCATTAGTACACTCATCGCCACTGCTAGGCATACCGCAATGTTAGCCACCCCACTTGGAAATCAATACCAAGACCTCAGTGTTGAAATGAGGTTAGCCATGATCTCCCTCATGGTTACTCATGTTCTAAAGTGAGCTTGCAAAACTTATGATGAACAGAATAGATATAATACAAACATTTGGTTGGGTAGGGAATTCATGTACCTTGAGTATTCCAAGGAATTGCATGATGGAATTATTTGGAATTTTGATTTTGCATGTAAGTCTGGCCCATTGACAGCCCTAGTGCCGGCTTGTTTTATTTTTATTTTTATTTTTATTTTATTTTTATCTTTTGCCTCTTTTGTATAATTATCGGCTAGGTTTGTTGTGGTTCATACGATAGGTGTGGCCCGTCTATTTTTGTGGCGCCACCCAAATAGGCAATTTTTTTTGGGTAACATATCGAAGTGGTGTGTTCCCAATTTTATGGAAAATTAAAAACTTTAATAAAAAAAAGTCGATGGATGTGGGGCCTAGTATGATGTATATGCCTTACTTCCACACCGTCTACACAAATATCAATTTTATCAAAACTTTGGTCGCCAATGAGAAGTTTTTAATGGTTGATTACTACTGTTTCTTGTATTATGATTCACCTGAGATTTGGATCACCCATGTCATTTTCATTTTCAATATCTCCAGCTCACAAAATGCCCCCGAATTTCTCTCTTCCCAGTACGTTGGGTGCTAGATTAACGTGTGAAGCTTCACCGCCTCTCACCGTAACTTTTGTGTTACATCCATCAATTTTTCCAAACAGGTTGAGATCATGATTCGAAAAATGAGGAACATCCAAAAGCTCAATACACAAACTGTGGTTGAAACCTTCCGAGGGCTGAGCGTGAGGCTTATCTGACATCTAACCTGCTCGTAAGGCTACCCATACCTGGATGAAGGTACAACACAAATATCTGCTCGATCAGAGCCGTTTGTCGACCTAAGACGTTTTCAACGGTAGCATCAATTCCACGATTTCCTATGATGTGTTCCCCTTAACCTTTGTATCTGCCTTGGTTTTAGGCTTATAACCCATAAAATACGGTGAGGATCTGGGGAATAAATCATCATGTCAAGAAATTCCGCTGCTCGCTTAGAGAGTAGAAAATCGGAACCGTTGAAATGTGGAACTTCCGTGGAGCCCATCATGATGTACTTATTAGATCTACATCATTAGATCCACACTGTCCATCCATTTTATTTCATACCTTTTAGTCAACCATCCAAAACTTCTTCGAGCCACGGACTACTCTGATCAAGATTATGTTTGTGTCTTCCCTATATGACCAAGGTTTGAGTGACCTTATGAAAAGGTTAGATGGCAAATAAACCTCAGAGTGCTGGACGGTAGGAAGGTTTCAATGTTACTAGTTCAATCTCATGCTTTTTGTTGTGTGGTCCGCTTTGGATGTGCCTCTTTTTTTGTCTTATGATTTAGAATAATGTGAAAAAATTGATGGACAGTGGATCTAGCAATCCATACTCACAGGTTGAGTAGCTAGACTCTTACTGAAGTTACGTCACCATGTTTTGTGGGGGCCATCCTGATGTATGTGGTGTATCGAAACCGTCCATCCATTTGTAGAGATCATTTGAGGGCATGAGGCAGATCCAAAGCTTGAGTGGACCCACCACAGAAAACAGTCCAAAGAGTGATGCCCACCTTTGAAACCTTCGTAGGATCTACCATGATGTTTATTTGAGATCCAACCTGTTCATAAGTTAACACAGATATGAAAGAAGGGAAAACACAAATATCAGCTTGATCGAAAAACTTCTGAAGCCCCTAGAAGTTTTTAATGGTAGGCATTCAATCTCCATTGTTTTCTGTGGTGGGGTCCACTCCAGATTTGGATCCGACTTATTCTTTGTCTCATACCTTAAATGATCTCTCCAAATAGATGGACGGTGTGGATACAAAACATACATTATGGTGGGCCCACAAAACATGGTGACCTCATAGCGAATCTGGCTCTCGGCAAGCACGGTAAGGAGTAAACTCTGTTGGGCCCACCTAGAGTGTATGTGCTTTATCTATTCCGTCCATATGTTTTTCGGGCTCATTTTAGTGGTTGAGCCCAAAATTTATGCATATCCAAATTTCAAGTGGACCATGGCACAGGAAACAGTGGGAATAATGATTTCCACCGTTGAAACCTTCCCAGGCCCCACAGTGATGTTTATTTGTCATCCAACCTATTCATGAGATCACGTGGACATGGATGAAGGGAAAACACAAATATCAGCTTGATCCAAAACTTTTGTGTCTCCGGAGAATTTTTCTATGGGAGGCATTCAGTTCACACTTTGCCTGTGGTGTGGTCCACTTGAGATTCTGATATGCTTCATTTTTTGGAATCATTCCTAAAATTATCTGTTAAGATGATGGATGGACGGAGTGAATAAAATACGTAAATCAGGACGGGCCCACAGAGTTTGCTCCGCACAATTAACCGTTCACTACGGAATCCGCTTCCTTCAACCTGTCAGTAGCTAATCCGCGTCCGGCTTGTTTTGTGAGCTGACATCATTAGTAATGACGTGGACCAATGAGAATAGATGACACTGAATTTTTATGTGCCTTCATCAACCCAGATGTTCCGCATTCAAGATATAATAAAAAATTGCCCAATTCCCTTGAGTCTATTTTTTTTTTTTTTTTTTTTTAATAAAAACTGCCCAATTAAATATATTCTTCAAAATTTTACAACCTACCAGTTTGGGTGGGTGCTACAGAAAGATCGGCAACCTCACTATTGTATACTAAAAAAATGGTGCTCAAGAGAATTAAAGCCCATGCTACTTAAAAAAAAAAAAAAAAAAAAAGAAGAAAACTCCCTAATGAGGCATCTCGAACCTGCAAAGTGGACACACATGGTTAATCTCCAACCATTGAAATATGCATTCACCGTCAAATACATGCGAACATGGCATTCGTACGACCTCCATTCCGGTAGAAAAGTCATTCAGACAAATTGCACACCTCATCTCGTCTGACTATCCTTTGTCGAACTTCATCCTCTCCAACGCTTCCACTGAAGATTTCGATGCTGGTACTGCACCAGCCCTTATTTGGTAAGCTGCACCAGCCCAAATCAAGTATATCAAAGCTTCCTCTAAAGCTTCCTCTGGTGTTTCTTCTTCTACACCCAATATCTCCACCCCGAAATATCTGAGCTCATCCGGCCCACGATCTTCCATCTCTTGCGATAGATGTTCGAGGAAAAGAAATTGAATGCTCAGGAGAAAAGAGTTAATACAGTTAAGAAGAAACGTCCCTCTTCTTTATTTATATACATGTAAGTCCCACACGGGACGCGGACCAGTGTGTGCCCACCGTAACGTATCTCTTTATCCACACCGTCTATCCTTTTCTAAGATTATGTTAAGGTGTAGGCCCAAAAAATGTGGGGCCCACCGTAACATATCTTTTTAACCACACCGTACATCCCTTTTCTAAGATTATGTTAAGGTGTAGGCACAAAGAAATAGGCAAATCCAAATCACTAGTGGAACACACCATATGACTCTTGCAATTAATGCAACCTTAATGCTCCGCACATTTAATGCAACCTAAGTTAAGTATTTGGTGTGGCCTACTAAAGGGTTGGATCTAAGGCATTTTTGGGCCCAAACCTTAACATAATCTTAGAAAATATATGGGCGGCTTGGATAAACGGATAGATCACGGTGGACCCACACATATCTGTCGGACGGTTAAAGGTCCGACCACGCAATCCGCGTTCGTCCGCACGGCACCCACAACTACACTAACGCGAGTTTCCTGTTCGGGCCCTTCGGGGAGCTTCAGGAACACAAGCTCCATGGAGCCCACAGTGATGTCTGCGGGAAATCCACTCCGTCCGTCAGTTTATCCGTTTCAACCTATATTAAGAGTTTAAAAATAAGTACAGTGAAGACTCAAGTGGACCACACCAATAGAAACAGTGGGGACAGATACGTTTACCATTGAAACCCTCCTGGGTTCACGTTGATTTTTATTTGCCATCTAAACCGTTCATAAGGTAATTCGCACAATGATGAATGGAAAACAACAAGTATCGGTCTGATACAAAACTTCTTTGGACCTCAGTTTTCAACTGTCGGCGTCAATCTTCATGTGGTGTGGTCCACTTGAGATTTGGATGTGTCGTTTTTGGGCTCATGCTCTAAAATGGTATGGAAAAATGAATGGAGAGCTGGAACACATACATAATGGTGGGCCCACGTAGCTTTTCAAATATATACGAACATGCGTGGGACTTTAAGAGATGTTCATGACAAATCCACTCGGTTCAACTGTTTTTAAAGACGAGATGCAAAACCCATGGGGCTCCACCAACGAAACAATACATAAACATTCACCATTGAAACCTTCTTGGAGCTGACCATAATGTTTATATCCCATCCAAGCCGTTCATAGGGTTATTACTACTCAGATAAACGGTAGGTACAAATCTCATCCTAATACAAAACTTCTATCACCCTAGACATTCAATCCCCACTGTTTCGTGTGGTATGACCCACATGAGTACTGGATCTGACTGAATTTTAGAATCCTGCCCTATCGTGGTCTTGCAAAACACATGAGTGAATTTGTAACGCACATATCCGTGGACCCCACACAATCCGGGCACAGGTATATCTTGATTTGTCCGTGTGAAATCCACTCCATGATCAAAGACTCACGTGGGCAATACCGCGAGAAAAAGTGAGGAATCCACATTTATCATGGAAACCTTACTGCGTTCACAGAAGTTTTGGATCAGGATGAAATTCGCTTTTATCCCTTAATCCTTGTGGCAATCACCTTATGAACGGGTGGGATGGCATATAAACATCACGGTGTGCCCCAGAAATTTCTCATGGTTTGCTTTTCCACCCTGCTGTTTCCTGTGGTGTGGCCCACTTGTGTCTTCGATCTGTATCATCTTTGGGCTCTCTTCCTAACTGGAGCTGTTGGAACTGATGGACGGAGTGGATTTTACACAGACATCACAGCAGTCCCACCAAGCTTTGTGTTATAGCGACTCACCATAAAAGATGTTACCGGAAACCGACTTGACTATTTACACAGGTAATCTAGACAAACATTGCGGTGGGCCCACCGAGCTTCCCGTAGCAATCCGCCTCCCTGAAGGATGGCTCGGAAGTTATGACATCTTTTCCGTTTCCTAATAAGATTATAACTAGAGGTGGGCACAACTCCGATTGGTTTGAAAAAGTTTGGTTCGAATGGAAGTTCAAACCAATTAAACCAAGCAACGGTGTCAAGCTCGTTTGAAAAAACAAACCAAGCTCAAACTAGGGCAGACCGGTTCGACTCGGCTCGAAGCTCGATTTGATTCAGCTCGGTTTGATTTGGCTTGATTCGGCTCATAGATTGTAAGCATGATGTTTCCTGTGGTGTGATCCACTTGAGCTTTGGATATGATTCCATTTTGAGATCATATCCTAAACTGAATGGTAAAACAGATGGACTTCTTATGGTGTGATCCACTTGAGCTTTGGATATGATTCCATTTTGGGATCATGTCCTAAAATGATATGTAAAATAGATGGACATCATGGATAATGCATATACATGATGACATGGATAATACATAATACATATACATAAATGCACATTGTTTCCTTGCACTTGTAAAATTATGCTAGTGTACTTTTGTTTGGAAAATACTCTTACATGTCTATTTTGAAGCTGCACTCCTTTAGAAGATGTTAAACATCATATAATAAGATATGTTTGTACTTTTTTCTAACTTTTTAATTTCTTTTTTATTTAAATAAACAAGCAGAAAAAGAGTTGTCATCTGTTTAAGCTTGGCCTGGCCTGATTCGAAATTTTCGATCAAACCGATTCTAGCTTGAACTAAATTTTTCTGGGGCAAACCAAACTCGAGCCGCATGGGTTGGTTCGAAACCCAAACCAAGCCCATCCACAAACTAAGGTGACACAAAAACAAACCAAACCAAACTAGGGCTAACTCAGCTCGCAGGAACCGTTGCCCACCTCTAATTAGAAAACTGTTTTTGTTAGAAGAGTGTATGATACTCCGTGGGGGAAGCGGATTGGCTGGTCCACCTTACACCAGCAAGCTTGCTGGTGTATTTACCTCACCAAGTTCTGTGGGCCCCACCATGAGGTTCGTGTTATATCTAAACCGTCCGTCCATTTGGAGACATCGTTATATAATTTGAACCCAAAATTAAGACAGATCCAAAGATCAAGTGGACCACACTGCAGAATGCAGTGGGAGATTGAACATCTACCCATTGAAACCTTCTTGGGGGTCACAGAAGTTTTGGATCAATCTGATATTTGTTTTCATCCTTCATCTAGGTCAGTATGACCTTATGAACAGTTTGGATAGAAAATAAACATCATGTTGGGCCCTAGTAATATTTTAACGGTGAGAATCATTGTACCACTTCCCTTTGTGGTGTGGTCCACTGGAGATTTGGCTATGACTCGTTTTTTGGATCATGCACTAAAATGATCTCGTAAAATGTATGAACGCTGTAGATATTTTAAATAAATCATTGTGAGGCCCACAGAACTTCAACTGTCTTTGAACCGTTCATATAATAGAGCTCAAGGACTGACACACTCCTCTGCGGGTGACACGTACCCATACCAGCAAAGTAGCTGGTGTAGGGTACAACATCCAATCCGCTTCCCACGCGAGAACTCTGTGTCTTTATAATGGTATGGTACTCACGCTACGTACGACGATTTACACGGGAGCTGATTAGCTGTTACCCATGTAGCACCTTAGTAGTTGTTACCCTAAACGTTTGAGGCCACCTTGGTGTATTTGTTGTGTATCCATGCCGTCCATCTGTTTTTCCATCTCATTAATGTGGTACCAAACTTTAGGGAGATACAAATCTCAGGTAGACGGTAGACCACACCAATAGAAAAAGTGATGAATGACAGTTAAAAACTTTTTCAGGCCACCCAAACTTTGGATAAGCTGAACTTTTTATTTTCACTTCATCCGGTTCTTCTTTACATTATCAACAGGTTGGATGGAAAATAAACATTACTAAATCATTATGATGGGCCCTGTTTCTTGTATTATGATTCACCTGATATTTGGATCAACTACATTTTTAGGGATCAGGCAAGACTTTAATTCCATCTATGTGTTCGCAAGGAGATATATTTTTATCATTTTCTTGATAATGCAGATGATTATTGGATCGTCTGTGTTGAAAGCACACAGTGATGTTTATTTGTCATCCTACCTGTTCATAAGATCACATGGACATGGATGAAGGGAAAACACAAATATCAGCTTGATCCAAAACTTTTGTGTCCCTCGAGAATTTTTCAATGGTAGACATTTAGTTCACACTTTTCCTGTAGTGTGGTCCACTTTTAGATTTTAAAAGCTTCGTTTTTTTGCACCATTCCTAAAATTATGTGTTAATATGGATGGACGTAGTGGATAAAATACTTAAATCACGGTGGGCCCCATAGAGCGTGCGGAGTTACTCAATACGCAATCCGCTTCCATTCAGAAGACTTCAATAGTGCAACTTTGTACGCGGCTGGGAAGGATAAGATCCACCGACTTGACTGTGGGGCTACCGTTATATATGAGTCTTATATCCACACCGTCCATCCGTTTAGTAAGAACATTTTAGGGTTGGTCCCGAAATTCAGAAGATCACACATCTCAGGTGGACCATAACACAAGAAACAATAGTGATTAAACGCCACCATTAAAAAATTTATGGGGGCCCACCATAATGTTTATTTTCCATCCAACCTGTATCTCAGGTGGACCACAACACAAGAAACAATAGTGATTAAACGCCACCATTAAAAAATTTATGGGGGCCCACCATAATGTTTATTTTCCATCCAACCTGTTGATAAGGTTAGACAGACTTGGATGAAGGGAGAAATCAAATACCATCTTGAATCAAAACGTGTGTGGCCCATAAAAAGTTCTTAATGGTATATCACCATAATTTCTTGTGGTGTGGTCCACCTGAGATTTGGGTCTGTAGTATTTTTGGGATCATGACTTAAAATGAGATTTCTAAAAGAATGGACGGCATGATATAAGACACATATATAAAGGTGGCCCCACAGTACTTACGACAAACGGAGATTGCACACGTTTAATTCAAATAAAACCGGCTACATTGTGAAGCTTACCAAAGCAAATCCTAACCTCTGATTCGAGGACACTTATTAACGGAAACAGGACCGTTTGATGTTTTTCATTTTCAGCCGTACATAAAGGTCCAACAATCAGATAAGTTTGGGTATGGGGTACTGCCCCGCCAGGACCTAGCTATAGATGGACGGTTATGTCAAGGGTTCGGTGAGGCCCACCATGATCTGTATGTTTTATCCACACCGTCCATCTATTTGATGGATCATTTTAAAGCATAAACCTAAAAAAGGAGTTAGATGAAAGGCTTAAGCGGACCACATCACATGAAGCAGCAAGGATTTAAAACCTACCGTTTAACAAGGCCCCCCTGTTCCAGCCCGTACCAATGCACTGCAACACTATTGTGCAAGATACTAATAAAAATACCCTATCAGTCATGTTATTCACAAAAATGCCCATCAAACCTTAAACAGGCCAGACCAGGCCAGGTTCGGTCTGGCTTGACCGGCACTTAAGGCCAGTTTGGATCTTAAGTTGCTTAAGATAAGTTACTTATACCACAAGTACCTTATTTTAGTTTCTACTTATTAAGAAAATAAATATGTTTAGTAAACAACATACTTATCAGTTTTTACTCTCATTGATCTCTCCATAAAAGTTAAAAAGTTAAAATAATTAGCAGAAGTGATTATGTACTTTTAAGTAAAAAAATTACTTATTACTAATCATAAACCAAACTTACTTATCTGAAATAATTTACTTATCTACTTCTGTAAGTAGAAAAAGTAACTTATTTGGTGGTATTCAAATTAACGGGCCCTTATATTCAGCAAAAGTCAGGCCCATTTACAGTGTCATACTGTCAGGCCAAGGATTTCAGCCCAACCTCAATGGACCATCTCGGCACATTGAAAGCCCGAGCAAACAGTCGGCAAAACAGGAAGCTAAAATCAAATAGATCAGTATCAAATATATCAGTAAAAATTTAATAATACTGATTACATAAAAATCATCTCCCCTGGGGCCGCATCTCAAATCTACAGATTGGGCACACGTGGCTTTCCTTCGACCATCGGATTATAGATGGGCCATGAAAGATATGGGTGCAAGGCATACGTAGTATACCAATTCCTCCCAAGAATTCATCTTGACACATTACATACTTACTACCATCACCCTCCAGTGCTTCAATAGAAGATCTTGATACAGGGACCACTCCAGACTCCGCCAAAATCCTAGCCATTGCATCTGCTTCTCTATCATCATCTTGCACCAACAACCATGTCATGACATCAACCTCCATGTACATCTGTAACTCCATAGAAGCTTTCATGGCCCGCTGCGCCATATAGCTGGCACTAATGGCCAAGCTCTCTATCAAGAATTCCTGGGCCAGTGTATGAAGAATGAAGTGTGACATCATATCTTGAGCACCTTTGGTGGATTTCTGAAGTTGTTAGTATAGGCGAAGCTTGTCTGTGAACATCTTAACATTCCTAGAAGCTTCTGCATCCTCGATTTTGTATACGTATCCATTGAAGGTGGTCTGGAGCTGCTGGGACCGCTCGTTCAAGATGATTCTGATGAGGAGCGAAGGTTCTTGGTTCTCAAGCAATGGTTCGAGCACGGCATGCATGCGAACTGAGCAGCGGATCTGGGTATTGGCGTGTTATTGTAAAATATGAGCGGACCTCAGGTCAAGCCCAAGCTGACCTCAAGTCAAGCCCGACCTGACCTGACCAACTGTGAACCGACCTGAAGACAAGTCAGTATCATCCGATCTGATGTGGAGACTTACCTCTAGATGCCCATAAAAGATTAACCTTAGCCATACAATGAGCTGGGTCTTTTGATGACAATTCCGTTATCTTAGGCTTCTACCGAGATAATGGGAGAAGGGTTCAGATAATCATCAACTGATGCTCAAATGTCTCCAGCGACTACGGAATGGCCCGAAGATCTCGGAGATCCAAGATTTTCTCGACGGGAATCACATTTCTTTATAAGACTATAACTCTAAAACTTAAGTCTATAAAATGATATTTCCTCTTCATTATTAAGGTACGAAATTTCTAACTCAAAAAAGGGATTATTTCTTTTTCCAGAAGCTTGGACTGATTTAAGCATCGGAGGACTAACGGCCGGTCCCCGGCCCCTCCTTTAGCCGTTGTTTGTCCTTGCAGGTTTTCAGAGGGAGATTTTCAACCTCACCTCGTTAGTTGTTGAAATCTCAGCAACAAAAGTTAGCGCCGTCTGTGGGAATTCTTCTTTTTCAATTAAAAAGCCGTGTTCTCACCCAAAAGCTCAAAACACTCTCACCATCTTAAACAAAATTATAATGGCTAGGAAAAAAAAATATAAGGGGAAGGCTCCCGCAATTGCTGGACCTTCTGAAGCCCCAAGCTCCAACGACGAAGGATTTATTCCTGAAACGCCTGCTATCCAAATCGGTAGAACATCCTCTCACTTTGTTCAGTAAGGCGGACAACAGAGATCTCGCAATCGTAGGATTATATTGTCTGCTCTCGAAGAACAAGTGGGAGGTGTCGCCGAAAGATTGGGGGGCGTTGACGAACGATTCAAGTATGTCGATCAAAGGCTGGATGAAATCAAAGCCCTCTTTACCGGTTTGGTTCATCCAACTTCGGATTACAGAAACCATGACGAACCTCAACGATCTCGTCCCCAACCTCAACAATCTCAACGATCTCATCAAATTTCACAACTAGAACATTCTCAGCGACTCGTTCCAAATCAGGGGCGTGTCGAAGAAGATGAAGTTGTTAGTCGAGCAATAAAGGCAAAATCTCAATCAGCAGTGGATTTGCCTACGAGCGATCTGCGCCATAAGCTCAAAGAAAAAAGATTAGCCCGCTTAGATCATGCTCGAGCTAGCTTTGGGGTAGTTGACCGAGCGGATGACAATATAAACCCACTGGAGGCCGAGCTGAAAGAACTCCGTGAACGAGGAGTCGATATACAGAAAGCACAACGTGTCAAAGCACCTATTGCAGTGGATGCATTGGTTGATTCCTCAGAGTCACTGTTCAATGAAGAAATCCATGAGGAACCGCTTCCTGGAGAATTTAAAATCCTTCAGCCCAAACAATACTCCGAAATAAGACATTCGGCGGAATATTTGGAAAATTTCAAGGCCCGAATAGAACTTCTCGGAGCCAGTGGACACATTATGTTCAAGGCCTTCCCATTGTCATTAACAAGCTCAGCATGAACTTGGTTTCGTAACCTAAAGCCAAGGTCAATCAGCTCGTTTTTTTTCCAATTAAGTAGAGCATTCACTACTCAGTTCATTGGGAGTATTGACTCGAGGAAGCACTTAACCCATCTCACTGTGGTTAAACAAAAATAAGATGAGTCCTTAAAAGAGTACCTTGCGTGTTTCAATGCCGAAGTAGTACAAGTCAAAAAATCTACCTCAGGACGTATTGCTCCACACTATGATCGGAGGATTATGTGATAAAAAATTCCTCTGGTCCGTCGGAGAAGAGCCACCTTAGTATGTAGCGAAATTCTTAGATCGAGCTGCCAAACACATTAATGCGGAGGAATTGGTCAATGCACATAGAGCATCCTCCAAAAACAAAGATCGTCAGGAAGGGAGCAGCTCGAAAAAGCACAAACTGGATCAGAGATTCACCAGGTCGGAATAATTCTACCTGATGAGTCAAAGCCTCAATGCCACGATTTGAGAAGTAAACATCGTTTGTTTACCCTGTTGGAGTTGAGTGTAGAGTTTGTTTGACAAACTCGAACTAGAGTCGTTTGTCGATCATTGGGCTATTAGTCGGCCTAAAATCTAGGGACGTTTACCGTTCCTTGGCCTGTTTGTCGGCCTAAAGACTAGGGGTTGTTCGGCACTCCTTGGCTCGTTTGTCGGGCCCAAATTCAGGGATGTTAGCCTTCCTTGGCTCGTTAGTCGGCCTAAACAAAGTCTCCAAGGGGGAGCCACCAACATGGGTGTAAACGTGTAGGTTGGGAGGAACCTGTAAACTCCCCGGTTGGGTGTATCCGAGTTAAAATACCTTGGTTGGGAGGAACCAGATTTAAACTTCCCAGTGAATGCCGGTGTGCTCAAAGGGGTTAAGTACTTGAACTGGGAATGGAGTAGACAAGTAGTTGAACCACTATACATTCTTGTGTTTGTGATTGTTCTTGAACACATTTCTCTTTCTGCATTGCGTTTAACTTGTTAATTATGAATGCTTAGTTAGGAATGTATATTAGGCACTTGATAGGCACACCCACACACACATGATGTACTTTCACTTCTCATGTAGACTTGAGCTTTTGTTGATCCATCCTCTATAGTTCACATGTGTTGATTAGACTAAGTTGCTGATTGCATTTATCATTTGCTGGCCTTTTGATTGGACCCACTTAGGCTTGGAAGCCGAAGTGTTAATCGCTTACTTAGTTTAATTTGCAAAAACTGTCAAGCATGCGAAAAGATTTTAAAAGGTCCTAATCACCCCTCCTCTAGGACTTAGACATAATTCTAGTTGCTCCTTAAGCTTCCGCACGTGTATGCGTAGGGTGTCGTGTTAGGCTACCCGACGCAATTTCATGACCAAAATCCTTTAGACACATATCATTTAATCATATTCATTTTCATTTATCCTTGTTTGTCATCTCTTCCTTCATTAGTTTAGTTCATTTTCTAGTTTCTAAAGTTATATATCAACCTTGTTGATCAAGGAGGAAAATGTATAATTAAAATTGATAGAATTCATGGTTGCTCAGTTGACCCAACTCTGTGTTTGGTCAAATGAAAACCTCCTTGGTCAAGATTGCAGATTGCTTTCGATTTCAGAATCAGGCGTCCTTTGGTTGACCCAACCCTTCCTTGGGTCGACCAAAGGCTTCCTGGGTTGACCTAAGCTTTCCTGGGTCATCATTACAGATTACTATATTTTTCAAAAAACAGGTCTCTCAGTCGATCAAACCCCGCCTTCGGTCAACTGAAGAGCATACGATTTTCACCAATCAACCGATTAACATTCTTTCATGATTTTTCCTACATTGCTTTGATGATTTCATGATCATAATAAGTTAGATATGGACCACCCCTTCAATAGATTATCAAAATACGAGGGAGGTCTATGCCCCTATGATTTGAACAATGATGATCATTCATTATATATATATATATATATATATATATAACACAACCTTCAAGAATCTCTATAGCCTGCTGTATCATCAAATCTCTGAAACAACCTCCATCATCTAGATTCCAAGAGATGGATCTGATGTACCAACAACCCATAGAGAACCAATGCCGCTCATAGAATCGAATTGGCGTGGCCCATCTAAGGATTGGATCATCTTGAGATTTTAGGGGGTGTTTGGCGTGGGGTATTAGATGGAATTAGGTGGGATGGACTTGTATTGGAAACCGTGCAAATTCCACTTAGTGTTTAAGAGGGATGGGATTAGGTGGGAATGAATTGCATTTGATCCCTCGTGAATCCCAGCTGGATAGCATTGCTTCCCGCCATTCTGTTTGAAAAGTTTTGAAAAGTTTTTCTTAATGTCAGTGGGTTTTGTGGGTCCCACCATGATGTATGGGCTATATCCACACCGTCCATCTATTTTTCTAGATCATTTTAAAGCATGGGCCAAAAAATCAGGCAGATCCAAATCTTAAGTGGACCCCACCACAGAAAGCAGCGAAGATTGAATGCCTACCATTGAAAGCTTCTTGAGGGCCACAAAAGTTTTGGGTCAAGCTAACATTTGCGTTTTCCCTTCATCTAGGTCTGTTTGACCTTATGACCAGGTTGGATGGAAAATAAACATCACGGTAAACCCGATGAAGATTTCAATGGTGGACGTCATTGTCCCCACTGCTTTCTATTCTTTGGTCCACGTAAGCTTTGGATTTGCCTCATTTTCGGGCCCATGCCATAAAATGATATTGCAAAACAGATGGACAATGCAGATATAACACATACGTGGTATATTTGATGGTTCCAAATTACATGTTGCCAGCAAACTAGGGTCTGAATGCCACCATGACCTAAACACGATGTTGAATTACAATTATTCCATGGGACAGGGGACAATCCCCTGCCATAGGCAATAATTACATTTTTTTATCCCATCCCACCTAATCCCCTCTAATACCATGTGCTAAACACCCCCTTAAATCCTGGCATGGTTTAACCTTAGAATTCTTGTGATTGGTGCTGATCGGATCCAACACCCTTGGATGGTCCCCACATCAATCCAGCCTCTTTGATCTATTCATAATAGCGCTTTAGATTTGAAATTTGTCTACCACTCCATCCAATGAAGGGATGACCGATCAGTCCCATTCATTGGCTAAATCAGGAGAAACTACATGGAATGCGCAAAAAAAAAAAGAAAAAAGAAAAAAGAAAAAAAAAAGGATCAAAGCTTACCTACTTTAAGAAAAAAAAAAGGATCAAAGAAAAAAAATTTAAGTCGAAGCTGCACAAATATAATATTGCTTATGACAGGATTTGATCACTGGTCTCTCATCTCAACTAAGAGGACTCTACCCAACCCTCTTAATGACTTATTTTTGTTAATTAACTCAAATTAAATCTTTTAACCTTTTTTAGTAGCGTAGTTTATATGTCCAAAATAACTTGTTTTTGTTAATTAATTCAAATTGAACATTTTAACCCTTTTTAGTAGCGTAGCTTATATGTCCAAAATTCAAGGTCATTACATTCTACCCCCATTAAAAATATTCCATCCTCGAAATTTACCTAAGCTATTCCTCGAATAAGAGAGGATATTTCTCTCGTATCTCTGACTCTTGCTCCCATGACGCTTCGTCCATTCCATAATCCTTCCATGACACCAACCAATGGTACAGTCTTATTCCGCAACACGTGCTCTTTTCAATCCAAGATACGAATATGCTTCTTTATGTAAGATATGTCTTCTTAAAGTTGCAACTCTTGGCAATCAATCTTATGCGAAGCATCCCTCTCGTACTTCTGTAACATGGATACATGGAATACATTATGAACACTCGTAAGCAGAGGTGACAATGCAATTCTATGCTACAACTGATCCCACTTGATCTATTATCTGGAAACGTCCGATGAATTTAGGAGAAAGTTTTCTTTTCTTCCCGAACCGTATCAATCCTTTCATCGGTGAGACCTTAAGGAATACATGATCTCCTTCTTTAAAACTCAAGTCTTTCCTTCTGTTATCTGCATAGCTCTTCTGATGGCTTTGTGCTGCTAAAAGCTACTTCTAATGAGTTCTATTTTCTCTGAGGCTTCTTGAACAATATCTAGACCAATCAAACCTTTTCTCCAACTTTTGTCCAGCAATTAAGCATCCGACACGGTCGTCCATATAACGCCTCATATAGAATCATACTAATGCTTTCTTGATAATTATTATTGTAAGCAAACTCCGCATAATGAAAATTGTCGTCCCAATTACCTTTGAAGTCCAAAGCACAGACACACAATAAATCTTTCAAGATTTGGTTAACTCATTTTGTCTGACCATTGGATTGAGGGTGATATGCTGTATTAAAATTCAAGGTAGTACCCATAGCTTCTTACGAACTCGACCAGAATCGTGATGTAAATTGAGGGTCACGGTTTGAAACAATGGAGCTCTGTACGCCATGCAACTTTATCACCTCCTCGATATACAACTTAGCCAATACATCCATCGAATAATTGATCTGAATAAGTATAAAATAAGCTAATTCCGTCAATCAAATAATGAGCAGGCTCTCCATTCGGGATCCAAATCTTTCATCTAAGAAGGGATAGAGTTACAAATTCTACCACGGTGGGACCAGTCCACCTCATCCGTTCCCCAAACATCAATGACAACACATCGCATGTTATAATAAATGAATGGATAATTAATATGAAAACCAAACATTGAATTTATTCATCAAAATACTGCATTATTACAATATACTAATAGCTTGGCCATCAGGCTATTCCTGAGAGGGCTTAGCCTGCCCTACATCCGGCTATTCCTAAAGTCCTCCAACAAATGAAACTAAAAGGTCCTTATGCACATAAACAAAAGAAAAAGTAACCGTTAGGGCCTTCTTTTGCGCTATCTGGACGCGTGTCTTCAGCAGGTGGTTTGCTCTTCCTAGCCTTTAATAATGTTGGGTGTGGCTGCCTTTAGTCATTGTCAGGGTGACTCATGTACGGAAAATAAAGAAAGGTAATCTTTTCCTTTGAAGTCTGACGCTACACTTTCATCTTAATTTTTACGTGGCTGGTTGAGATAGCATCTTTCTCTCTCGTCTGGCGGGACTGGTTTCCATCATCACGAAAGGATTTGTTGTCACTTTCCTGTTGGACCACTGGTTCGTCTTCTTCGTTGTGCTGGAAGAGATCTGGAACATTCATGGCAACTTTCTTTGAAGTTACTGGATCACTGATTCCGATAGTAGTGATTTCTACTATAGAACTTGGAATGTTGAGGACGATAGGCTTTGCGTCTCTCTTCTGCTTTTCCACTGTGACCTTGGTTCCATATACCTCCTCGGTCTGTATGATACAACTTGCACTGAGATATACAGTGTACCATTTTGATTTTCCTGTAAGGCACTGGACCATGCGGCTGAGTATGCATGCACGGTTCCTTGATAAGTCATATGCGTCAATGGCTTCAACGGACTGGACTTTCTCTGGAGAAATAAACTTAGTTTCTCTTTCTTCAGGGATCCTGATTAAGGTGTAACCAGGACATGAGCGATCCGGACAAGTTATCCAGCATAGGGCAGTGTAAGGATAAGCATCCTTCATGAGCTTGTTAAGCCTCCACTGAACTTCCTTTGGTAGAAAGTTTATAACGTTGGAGGAGTTGACGATGATTTCACTGATGAGACCATACTTGAATAATAGTCTCCTTAGGTCAAGTTGCTGCACAGACTCTGCTGGTTCTGTAACAACAAGACTAGGCAGGTAGTTTAGAACTCCTGCTGTGAGTTGTAAACCATTAGGGACTTGGCCATGGTTTATTGCTGTAGCAACTTGGCAGACCACCATTTTCTCATTAATAGTTTCCAAGTCGAGGTCGGTTTGAATTGCAGCACTGGCAGTATAGTTGACATCAAAAGTCAGCTTCCTGAATTTAATTTCTTCATACTCATTGGCAATCTCTGTGGAGGTGATGATTCCTGTAGAATCTACAAGAGACTTGTCGTAGTTCTTGAGATGCTGCTCAAGCTTAGAGACCTTCAATCGGAGGGCTCTGCATTGTCGTGCTGCTGCAATGATTCCTTGGTTTAGTTCGACAGGCTTGTTGTTTTTCACTGCTTGCCATATGGTATTCATACAAGCAAGTTCACCGGGGGTGAATTCTTTACTGAGTTTCCCGATGGGAAACTGGTCGTGATGTTTGTATGTCCGGAGATGGACACCACCAAATATTTGTTTCTTTTGCTTTTCCGCTTCAGTCATTCCTGAAGGGAACAAGATTTCGTCAATGTGGTCGATGACACATTTTTTCACTGGTTGTTGTTTAACAACTTTGGTCACTGTCACTGATTGAGTTTCCTTAATATTTTTCACTGTGGGCATTTCACTCTTCTGGGTGGAAGATGGACCTTCGCCACGAACAGCTTTGCCTTTGTCTTTCGTCTTAGCTTCAACATCTGGTATGCTGGTTTGCATATCAGCACTGGCAAAACACTGATGACTTTCGTCATGTGATTGTGACACTAAAGGCAACTGGCTACCTTGGAATTGTTCCATACATGCGGCCTCCTCCGCCGTGCCGAACTTTCCGAGCCATGTCTGCCTCTTCTTCGACGGATCGTGAATCTCGGCCGCGAATCCGCCCCACTGGCGCTTCCGGACGCCTTTAAAATGTTCCTCCATAACCGACAACGCGGAAGGCACGGGCTCTTTCTCGCCTGTAGGGAAGCCTTCTTTCCGGAGCTGGAGCGTCTCCTCCGCCATTAGCCCGGTGAGTGAAATGTTAGAGAGTGTAATGTATCAGTAGGAGGGAGAGAGAGAGAAAGAGAGAGAAGCTAGATTGGGAAGGGAGGGTTGGGGACGTATTTATAGCGGAAAAGCCGGTCTCCGTTTGGCCGGAAGGGTTTTTTTTTATTATTTTATTTTATTTTTACTGCTAAGTAATTGTATGGTACACGTCCTACATTCTTCCAACAGTATACATGTATTTTCTGTTCAAAAAAAATAGCCTACTTCTCGTTAATCCAGACCGTTGGTTAGATAAATCCCTCCTTACATGGAACATGGATAAAAAAAATACAGATTTGAAATGTTAAATACGAATAATATGTATAGACTGTTTTGATCCGTCCATAATCAAAACGGGACATAGAGAAGGATGGTTTGGATTACTTAGGTGGGCCTTATGAAAAATGATAACACATGTATACCCTGTGGAGTTGGTCTGCCACGCATGAAATGATTGGGTGGGTGGGAGCATCGTGGGACTGATTGGGTGGGTGTATTGCGCATCTAACAGGGTCTGTGCGTTGCATGACTAACGCAAAAAAATAAATAAATAAATAAAATAAAAAAATAAAAGCACCCGATTCAACAAAGACTGACAAATCAAGGGTTAGGATTATTCACTCCATATGATTTTGGGGAAGTGGAGGATCTACAAGGGCTGACGTATTCCAATCAAAGAAGGCTTTGGGTTCGCCGAATCCATACAGGGGCACACCAGCCCAATGGTCTGGATCGCCCCAACATATAGACCCCACAGACTAAAAGGAGGCAGATTGTGTAGTGAGGAACTCCATGTGGCCCACCGTGATGTATGTATTTTTATCTACGTCCATCCGTTGGCATGAGCCCAAACATATATGCAAAACTTCAGTGGACCACACCACAAGAAACAGTGAACCATATCCAAAGCTCATCCATCTTATTTTCCAGCTCTTGATGTTTATTTGTCATACAACCTGTTCATAAGGTAAGTAACATACGGATGAAAGGAAAATATAAATATCAGCTTAATCTAAAACTTCTATAGCTCTGGATAAGTTTTCAATAGTAGGCATTCAATTCCCACTGTTTCTCTTAGTGTGGTCTACTTGAGCGTCGGATATACTTTAATTTTGGGCTCATAACCTAAAATGAGCTAGATAAACGGATGAATGGTGTGGATAATGACACATACATTTATGGTGGGCCCCACAAAGTTTATTCACCCATCATTCCCAAGAAGGTAACAGGGAAGTGCGCGGATTCGGTGGATCCGGAACAAGTGAGGTTGGTGGATCCGTGACTGGTGGCCACACCGTGAGACGCGGATCAGGTGGTGTTGCCAACACCATCCATCAAGATAAAAATTTTGCTACACCCACGCGCTAGCTACACCGGGTGTAGCAGTGACCCCACCATGATGTATTTGTTGTATCCACGCCGTCCATCCATTTGGCAAGATCATTTTAGTTCACGATACCAAAACTGAGGCAGATCTTAAACTCAGGTGGCCCCAAGAAGTTTTTAAATATGGTTCGTGTTCAATTCCAACTATTTTCTATGCTAGGTCCACTTAAGCTTTGGATCTGTCTTAGTTTTGGTATCATGCCCTAAAATGATCTCGCCAAATGGATGGACTGTGTGGATACAAGAAATACATTATGGTGGGGTCATTGCTACACCAGCGTAGCTAACGCGCGGGTGTAGCTTGAGCTTCAATACTTGGGCTGATGGGCATGATTGGGCATTTTGGCCAATATGTCTTGCACAATCGAGAGCACGCCAAGCTTTAATTCGGGCTGGATGTGAGGCCATGCATAACGATCAACGGCCAGGCGTGGGCCTGTTTGTCTTGGCCGATCATGGGGCTAGAGTTTACTTTGCAGGCCGGGCTTAGTACAGACCTCAGCCCCACACAAACCGGCTGCGTGAAAGCTCTAATTATTGCTAAATGTGCTAATGGGTTGCACATGTATCAGACCTTTTTCTTTTTTTTTTGAACACTGGCTGTATTCTTTTCTAAATAATGAGAAAATGGGTCATCCATCTGATAGTTATATGCTTTCAAGGGCATTTTTTAGGCATTAGGTGATCAAATTGGTGGCTCACTACTTGCAACAATCCAGATCTATCTTTACAAAGGCAGTGAAGTTGATAAAAGCTCACACATGCGTTTACACACCACACATGTGCCAGCATGGCACGATAGGTTCAAGCTATTCCATCCATCAAAACTCACAACTATATTGATGCCCTGGCCCATGAATCAGATTCCAAGTTAATCCATCCATCAGAACGACACCACTATATATTGATGCCCTGGCCCATGAATTAGATTGATCCATGGGTGAAGTGGGTTGTAGTTACACTTAATTAATGGGTTTGATAAAAGGAGACACCATGGTCTTACCCCACTCAAATGTATGGTTGTCATCACATTCCTTGTTTCCTCTTATGCGGGGTGTGAAGCAGGTGTTGCAGATGATTACGGTAGTAGGACATCAGTATCATGCACATAGTGCACCCTACTACTATGAGTACTCATCTAAAAACTTTATGCCCGTCCACTCATTACAATGGCAGCAACTATGTGTTGACTCAGTTGATATTAATGTTGAGCGGGGTCCCTGGAAGGTGGAAACCACTGTTGTGACCATGCTGAAGCTGTCCTGTTCCTATGGACAACATATGGGTGGCCTGGCCATTTGGACAGGCCCGTGTTTTTGTATTAGCTCGAAATTAATGGAACAGACCCGGATGTGCATCAGAGCTATCTGGGTGTTGAGCGGGGGTCCCTGGAAGGTGGGAACCGCTGTTATGACCATGTTGAAGCTGTCTATTTCCTATGGACAGCAATATGGGTGGTCTGGCCATTTGGACAGGCCCATGTTTATGTATTAGCTCGAAATTGATGGAGCAGACACGGATGTGCGTTGGAGCTATCCGGATGTTGAGCGGGGGTCCCTGGAAGGTGGGAACCGCTATTATGACCATGATGAAGCTGTCCATTTCCTATGGAAAGCAATATGGGTCGCCTGGCCATTTGGACAGGCCCGCTTTGTGTGGAGAAGACCCGGATGTGCGTCAAAGCTATCCGTGAGTTGGTTGAGTCTCCAAGACCTACACCCTAAACCCAAAACCTATGCCTAAACCTAATCCTAAACTTAAATCACCTAAACTAAACCTACACCTATTCCTAAATCCATTCACCTAACCTAAACTTATACCCAAACTCGAAAAACATAACCTTAAACCCGATCCCGAAACCAAAAATCTAAACCTATACCTAAACCTAATCCTAATCTCAAATCACCTAAACTAAACCTACACCTATTCTTAAATCCATTCACCTAACCAAAACCTAGACCCAAACTCGAAAACCTAACCCAAAACCCGATCCCAAACCCGAAATTCTAAACCTATGCCTAAACCTAATCCTAAACTCAAATCGCCTAAACTAAACCTACACCTATTCCTAAATCCATTTACCTAACCTAAACCTTGACCCAAACACGAAAACCTAACCCAAAACACGATACCAAACCCAAAACTCTAAACCTATGCCTAAACCTAAAGCTAATCTCAAATCAGCTAAACTAAACCTACACCTATTCCTAAATCCATTCACCTAACCTAAACCTAGACCCAAACTCGAAAACCTAACCCAAAACCCGATCCCGAACCCGAAACTCTAAATGTATGCCTAAACCTAATCCTAAACTCAAATCACCTAAACTAAACCTACACTTATTCCTAAATCCATTCACCTAACCTAAACCTTGACCCAAACACGAAAACCTAACCCAAAACCCGATTGCGAACACGAAATTCTAAACCTATGCCTGAACCTAATCCTAAACTTAAATCACCTAAACTAAACCTACACCTATTCCTAAATCTATTCACCTAACCTAAACCTTGACCCAAACACGAAAACCTAACCCAAAACCCGAAGTCGAACCCAAAATTCTAAACCTATGCCTAAACCTAATCCTAAACTCAAATCACCTAAACTAAACCTACACCTATTTATAAATCTATTCACCTAACTAAACTTAGACCCAAACACGAAAACCTAACCCAAAACCCGATCCCAAACCCGAAATTCTCAACCTATGCCTAAACCTAATCCTAAACTCTAATCACCTAAACTAAACCTACACCTATTCCTAAATCCATTCACCTAACCTAAACCTTGACCCAAACATGAAAACCTAACCCAAAACTCGATACCGAACCCGAAATTCTAAACCTATGCCTAAACCGAATCCTAAACTCAAATCACCTAAACTAAACCTACACCTATTCGTAAATCTATTCACCTAACCTAAACTTAGACCCAAACACAAAAACCTAACCCAAAACCCGATCCCGAACCCGAAATTCTAAACCTATGCCTAAACCTAATCCTAAACTCAAATCACCTAAACTAAACCTACACCTATTCTTAAATCCCTTCACAGAACTTAAACCTAGACCCAAACTCGAAAACCTAACCCTATACCCGATCCCGAACCCGAAATTCTAAACCTATGCCTAAACCGAATCCTAAACTCAAATAACCTAAACTAAACCTACACCTATTCGTAAATCTATTCACCTAACCTAAACTTAGACCCAAACATGAAAACCTAACCCAAAACTCGATCCCGAACCCGAAATTCTAAACCTATGCCTAAACCTAATCCTAAAGTCAAATCGCCTAAACTAAACCTACACCTATTCCTAAATCCATTCAAAGAACCTAAACCTAGACCCAAACCCGAAAACCTAACCCTATACCCGATCCCGAACCCGAAATTCTAAACCTATGCCTAAACCTAATCCTAAATTCAAATCACCTAAACTAAACCTACACCTATTACTAAATCTATTCACCTAACCTAAACTTAGACCCAAACACGAAAACCTAACCCAAAACTTGATCCCGAACCCGAAATTCTAAACCTATGCCTAAACCTAATCCTAAACTCAAATCACCTAAACTAAACCTACACCTATTCCTAAATCCATTAACCTAACCTAAACCTAGACCCAAACCAGAAAACCTAACCCTATACTCGATCACGAACCCGAAATTCTCAACCTATGCCTTAACCTAATCCTAAACTCAAATCACCAAACTAAAGCTACGCCTATTCCTAAATCTACAACTCTAAACTAAACCTGACTCTAATCTTTGCATTGTAAATATGGATAAGAGTTAGATGCGAGCTAAGAATCGGTTTGGCTCAGAGTATAAACAAGGTGTTAAGGAGTTTATGGAATTTGCGAGATATCGGGCAGATTCAAGTAATAGAATTAGGTGTCCATGCCGAAAATGCAAGAACATGGTTCACAAGACTTTAGACAAAGTGGAAAGTGATTTGTTCATAGTTCAGATTGACCAGGGTTACACTTGGTGGATTCATCATGGTGAAAACTTCTACCAAAGAGTTGAGGCCACTGAAGTCCTTGCTGACCCAATTGTGCCTAATGAGGAGGATGAAGATGTTGACAATATGCAAGATATAATAGGGGATGTGTTAAGGGGAACAATTGCGGATACTGATTTTGTAGCAACAAGTAGTAGCCAGGATATTCCTCCTATGGGTGATGCAGAATCAGAAAAGTTTAGTAGGTTGTTGAGGGATGCGCAACGTCCACTCTATCCGGAGTGTCGGAACTTCTCCAAGTTGAATTTCCTTACAAGGTTATTTCATTTAAAGATAATAAATCGTTAGAGTAACAAATCGTTCGACATGTTACTTGGCTTGTTGAAGGAAGTATTACCTGAAGGTGAGACATTGCCTAAGTCTCATTACGAGGCAAAATCCTTAATGCGAGACTTGGGCCTTGGTTACATCCTCATACATGCATGTATAAATGATTGTGTATTGTATTGGAAAGAACATGAAAATGTTGAAGAGTGTCCACAATGTGGAGAGTCTAGGTGGAAATATGACAAAGCTAAGCATAAGAAAATTTCACAAAAGGTGTTAAGGTACTTTTCATTGAAACTCAGATTACAAAGATTGTTTATGTCGAGCAAGACGGCTGAAGATATGAGGTGGCATAAGGAGAAACGCGTTCATGATGATAATACATTGAGGCATCTCGCTGACTCTGAAGCCTGGCAACATTTTGATAAGCAATATGACTGGTTTGCAGAGGATTCTCGCAATGTTCAGCTAGGTCTTGCAAGTGATGGTTTTAATCCATTTGGTAATATGAGTAGCTCGTACAGTATGTAGCCAGTGATACTTATGCCCTACAATTTACCTCCTTGGTTGTGTATGAAGGAATCATTTTTTATGATGTCATTGCTTATTCCTGGACCCAAGTTACTGGAGAATGACATTGATGTGTATTTGCGACCGTTAGTAGATGAGTTAAACGAGTTGTGGAGTCAAGGTGTCCAGACTTATAACGCTTTTGCAGAACAGACGTTTCGATTGCATGCAGCGGTCTTGTGGACAATAAATGACTTCCCTGCACATAAAAAATTGTCTGGGTGGAGCACGAAGGGAAAGTTGGCTTGTCCTACATGTAGTACTGAGACTTGTTCATTGTCATTAAAGCATGGTAAAAAAACGTGTTATATGGGCCATCGTCGCTTCCTTCCGAGGGATCATAGTTAGTGCAGGAAGACGATAATCTTTGATGGCAAACAAGATCATAGGCCACCACCGAAAGAACTATCTGGAGAAGATGTGTTACAACAACTGAGTAACATTGAGGAAGTTAAATTTGGTAAGGCAACGCACTTGAAGAAGAGAAAACGTACAGTATTGGAGTATAACTGGAGGAAGAAGAACATTTTTTTTAGTTGCCGTATTGGAGTCATATGAAATTACGACACAACTTGGATGTCATGCATATTGAGAAGAATATATATGATAATGTCTTTGGAACATTGATGAACATAGAGAAGAAAACAAAAGACAGTTTTAAGGCTCGATTGGATCTACAAGCAATGGGTTTAAGGAAAAAGTTGCACTTGCAACCACATAAAAATTCATATACTATACCAGCAGCCTGCTACACATTGACAAAACTAGAGAAAAAATGTTTATGTGAATGGTTGAGATCGGTGAAGTTTTTCGATAGGTATGCATCTAATATCTCTCGGTGCGTAAACATTACGGACTGTAAGGTAACAGGAATGAAAAGTCATGACTGTCACGTCCTTCGGCAATGTCTACTACCAGTTGCGATTCGTGGATTCCTTAGCAAGGATGTCAGTGCTGCGCTGATTGAGTTGGGGATATTCTTTAAGGATTTGTGTTCGAAATCTTTGAATGTAGAGGTTATTAAACAACTGGAGAAGGATATTGTCGTAATCCTTTGCAAACTTAAAAGAATATTTTCACCTGCGTTTTTCGATGTCATGGTATACTTAGCGATTCACTTACCGCACGAAGCGAAGCTTGCAGTCCCAGTACAATATCGTTGGATGTATCCGATCGAAAGGTGATAGAACAATGATCATAAATTTTTATTCATTTCATAAACTACGTATATCCATGTTTTCATGTCCTAAACGTAGTGATTTTGTGTACAGATACCTTCACACATTAAAACGATATGTGAGGAATAAGGCACGTCCAGAGGGATCCATTGCTGAGGCGTACATTGATAATGAGTGCCTGACATTTTGTTCCATGTATCTTCGTGGCATAGAGACTAGATTCAACCGAGAAGATCAGAATGCCGATGAAGGGCAGGAGCATGAACAAGGACTCATATCTATATTCGCATATAACGTCCGTCCTTTAGGATCGCCGACGTTTCAGGATATGGATCTTCGGGATCAAGCGAAGGCGCGGTGGTATGTGTTGCATAACTGTGAAGAAATAGAGTCGTACTTGGAGTAAGTCTTCAATCATAATTGTATATCTACATACACGTAATCTCAAAATTTCTTGCTGACAACGTGCCAATTGTGTATAGCGAACACATCGAGGAGATGAAGTCCCAATACCCTACAAATTATGATCTAATGCATCAGGATCAGTTTTCAGAATGGTTCGCAAAACGTGTAAGATTAATTTACCTTCTATCTCACCACACTTACAATATTGTTGTATTGCACCATATTTACACGTAATCTCAAATCCATAAACATTTATATTCTGTAAGTGATGATGGATGAAGATGTTAGCGCTAGCAACTCTACGGATGCGTCTGATGCGCTCTACTCACTGGCGTGTGGCCCTGATAGACGTGTATCTAGATATACAGGTTATATTATAAACGGGATTCAGTTCCACACTGAACAGCGTGAGAAATATAGGACCACACAAAATAGTGGGGTGGTTGTGAAGGGAACACATGAGAAGGTAGAAATTGATTTTTATGGTGTTTTGATGGATATTATTGAGCTGAGTTATTGTATGAGAAAGCGGGTGTACTTATTTAAATGCGATTGGTGGGACATTGGAAATAAGAAGTTGAGAATACAGACTGATGACTACTTCACGAGTGTAAATTTATCTCAGAAGTGGTTTAAAGATAACTCATTTATCATAGCCGGCCATTCTACCTCGCTGACACTAAGTTGGGCGGCTCTTGGCACGTGGTGCAAAAAATAAATCCCAGGAACATATTTAACATTCCCGAACTAGACGTTGAAGATAGCGATGAAGGGAGAAATGGAACGTCGTTAGTTGAACAAGCATATTAAGAAGACATACCATCTTGAAATAGAGGGAATGATCAAAATGTTGATATTGATGTTGTGCAATTGAATAGAGATGATGTGCCACCTGATCATGTTGATGCCTCAATCATAAATGACATTGTTAGAGATGATAGCACTTTCATCGATGACAACGTTGCAGACGATGAAGAGGAAATACTGATCAGCGATAGTGATGGTGAAGAAGAAAGAGTCTTAAGCGATAATGATTCAGATGACGATTATTAAATGTATACAAGATTTACATGTTATTTTCAATTCGATTAATTTGATTATTACATGTATATATGTTTTACAAGTCATGATTTATTTCCTGAATTGACTTGTTTATAATCCACATCTACAGTTAAGTCACTTTCTGATCATGTCTTCCACAAACTGGAACGTAGCGGAAACATACAGCATACTTCATCAGCTGTTGCGGATGGACTTTCTTGCCTATATTCTTCTGGTGGGGCCAGAGAGATACCCGGTTTGGTCGATAAATGTAGGGAGGAAGACGATGACTCAGATGAAAGATTATACAATCTCAAAGAAATTCTGGACCTGATGGAGGAATATAACCGCGGGAAACTTCATATTGAAGATGCGACATTGTCACTTGCACATATGAACGGAGTCCCGAGAGATCAAATTTCTCTTATTGTGACTGGCATGTTGGCTGTAACAATTTCGAGTGCTTCATACAGCTTGACATATACATCTACAGCGTATGATAACTTACGCACGGAATATTTTCGATAGTTGATCCGAAGTTGATTTGTATTACAATGAAATATATGTATTTAATATAGAATGACAATGTGTAATAAATTTTCAACTTTTATATTCTGTTTACGATTTTATTATATTCTACTTGCATTATGGTGTAATGGTCTAATCATATTTTTATCATCTCTCCAAGCATAAGCACAAATTCATTCTACCATGATGTTTATAAACTTGCATTGACATTGTTTAAATTTATAAGTTTGTATTTCAGACATATTCAGTCATGGCACCGGGTGGGAGATCAGGTCGTTCGCACACTGGATCTACCCCTTCCTCCTGTGATGCGACGCAAACAGCATCAACATCGCACGGTGCATCACAGGCATCTGATCCTTCAGTTCAGCATACACTGGGCACTGCATGTAAGTCTAGACATTTATTTTTTATATTGTTACTTACATACATCTTTTCACAACAGCATCTTATACCAGCCGACAAGGACGTGGACCCAAGCATGGGTTAGTTTTAGAGCGACTTACGCGTGAGGGTAGGGTGGCGGTAGAGTTCCCACAGGACTGCCTTAGACCTGTTGGGGACAGTGCCAGACTGTTTACGTCTGAGGTCGGTGTCCTATGCCGATCTCTGATCCCCGCCACCACCCCCGTTGGACTGACGTGACAGATGATGTGTGACAGCTCATCCGTCAGCACCTTTAGGTAAATTTTAGTAACTTGAAAATTTCTTTTGTGAAAGTTCATTTACGGTTAAGTCATATTCTTAATAAGTTTATTGCCTTAATTTATTATTTACGAAACTGCAGGATAAATTTGACTTCGATTTGAATGTTCCTTACATTTCTCATGCCGTCGACGACATGATCAGAGAACGGTTCAAGGAGTACCGCGGAGAGTTACACCAGCGGTACAAGCGGTGCAGGACGCACGATGAGGCCGTACTGTCCGCACCGCTGCACGTTACTACAGACGACTGGCGGATACTCTGCGAGAGATATTCGTCGGAAGCTTTTCAGGTAATATTTACAAATTTACGATATCTTAAGGTAACAATTAAATTCGCAATTAAATTCGTAATTAAATTCGCAATTAATAGCAATGTATTTTGTATAATGTGTTCAGAAGAGGAGTAGAATAAATTCTGCGAACAGGGAAAAGTTACAATTGAACCACGTAGCTAGTTCAAAGTCATTTGTACGACATCGTTACGACATGGTAAGAAATTATTGATGATTATTAAGTTAATATATTATTTTGATTGGCATTTATTATAGGTCTTTCCTTTCGATTGCGCAGCGAGATTCCGTCACCGGCCAGGAGCTTAGACCAGTAGACCTCTACAGAGGGACTCATTGTCGGCAGGCGACGGGATCTTGGGTTCATCCTAGAGCCAGTGAGCATTGGGTAAAAATCTTTACTTTGTAAAATTTAATTGCGCGTTGATTGATAATAATGTCATTTATGTCATTTTTTATGAAATTTCATATGTTTTCATTACAGGCGGCGATGGACACCATACGCAGTCAGCCCACTCCCGATGGTAGTCAGCGGAGTGAGCCAGAAATCCTTAGCGAGGTGCTTGACACCCGTTTTGGATATGTGTGTGGGCTTGGCCATGGTGCCAAGCTCATGGCACCCACTAGAGGTGGCTCCAGCCGATCCGTAGCTGGTGAGAGCGCTCTACGCCGAGCTGATATCGCAGAGAGAGAGGTTCAGCAGCTATGAGTCGTCGTTGATGAGATTAGAGAGTAGCTGGAGAAGCAGAGAGAGGAGGAGCAGAGGTGTAGGGAGGAGGAGGAGCAGAGGTGACGAGAGGAGGAGAGGCGATGGGAGGAAGAGGAGAGACGACGGGAGGAGCAGGAGAGGAGGATCGAGGAATTGCGGCAGGAGCATGAGCGACGGATGCAGGAGATGTTTCAGGCTCTCGCTGCACGCTTTAGCACCGATGCCCCGCCACTCCCACCTTCATCTTCGTGAAAGGTTTTTTTAATATACGAATGTTAACTTATATGCATTTGTGCGTTGATGAAT
Organism: Liriodendron chinense; assembly: GCA_003013855.2. Classification (NCBI taxonomy): domain Eukaryota; kingdom Viridiplantae; phylum Streptophyta; class Magnoliopsida; order Magnoliales; family Magnoliaceae; genus Liriodendron; species Liriodendron chinense. The sequence goes on along the minus strand of PVNU02003631.1, from coordinate 98,340 downwards.
ATTGGTTGTTTGTGGATGTGGAATGGATTATTTGTTTCTGGATGGTGTAGTTTCTGTTTATTCGTATGTATGTGGATGTGAATAGGATAAAAATGTATAGGTTTATTTACAGGTGTATATCAGGAATTGTTTCCTGAATTTTGAAAACAAATGGAACCGAGAAAGGGAATACTATTACCGATGAAATTGTTCGTAGGTAAAAAACATGGAAAAGTTTTTTACCGACGAAATTTTTCGTTGGTAATAAACCTGTAAAACTTTTACCGACGGATTATTTCGTAGGTAAAAACCTTTTACCGACGAATTTTTTCGTAGATAAAAACTTTTACAGATGAAAACTTTTATAGGTAAAGACTTTTCCCGACGGATTTTTTCGTAGGTGAAAACTTTTACCGACGAACACTTTCATAGGGAAAAACCTTTACCGACGAAACTTTTCATAAGTAAAAACCTTTATCGATGAAAATTTTCGTAGGTAAAAGTCTTCACCTACGAAAATTTTCGTCGGGAAAATTTCTTTTGCCGACGAATCACATTTTTTTCCGACAAAAAATTATATGTTTTGCCGACAATTTTTTTCGTCGGTAATGATTTTATTATTGCCTACGAAACTTTTTTTCGTCGGGAAAAACCTTTACCGATGGCCTTTTTGTGACGATGTTAGACGCGAAAAATTTCGTCGGGAAAAACATTTCCCAACGAAATTTTACTAAACGCCGACGAATTATTTCGTCGGTAAAAATGAAATTTCTTGTAGTGAATGTCAAGACCAATCAAACCTTTTCTCCAACTTCTGTCCAGCAATTAAGCGTCTGACACGGTCGTCCATATAACACCTCATATAGAGTCGTACCAATGCTTGTTAGATAACTATTATTGCAAGCAAACTTCGCATAATGTAAATTGTCGTCCTACCTACCTTTGAAGTCCAAAGCACAGGTACATAATAGATCTTCTAAGATTTGGTTAGGTCATTTTGTCTGACCATTGAATTGAGGGTGATATGCTGTATTGAAATTCAAGGTAGTACCCATAGCTTCCTACGAACTCGACCAGAATCGTGATGTAAATTGAGGGTCACGGTTTGAAACAACATAACTCTGTACGCCATCGCATGTTATAATAAATGACAGATAAACAATATGGAAACCAAACATTGAATTTATTCATAAAAATACTGCATGATTACAAAATACTAATAGCTTCGCCATCTGGCGATTCCTAAGTTCCTCTAAACAGATGAAGCTAAAAGGTCCTTACACATGGAAGCAAAAGAAAAAGTAACCACTACGGCCTTCTTTTGCGCTAGCTGGACGCGTGCCTTCAGCAAGTGGTTTGCTCTTCCTCTAAGTAAAGCGTTCGCCTTTATCAACGTTGGGTGTGGTTGCCTTTAGTCATTGTCTTGGTGACTCATGTACGGAAAGTAAAGAAAGGCAATCTTGTCATTTGAAGTCTGACGCTACACTTTCATCTTAATTTTGACGTGGCTGATTGAGATAGCTTCTTTCTCTCTCGTTTGCTGGGACTGGTTTCCATCGTCATGAAAGGATTTGTTGTCACTTTTCCATGGGACCACTAGTTCGTCTTCTTCATTGTGCTGGAAGAGATCTGGAACATTCATGGCAACTTTCTTTGAAGTTATTGGATCACTGATTTCGATAGTAGTGATTTCTACCCTGGAACTTGGAATGTTGAGGACGATAGGCTTTGCGTCTCTCTTCTGTTTTTCCACTGTGACCTTGGTTCCATATACTTCCTCGGTCTGTATGATACAACTTGCACTGAGATATACAGTGTACCATTTTGATTTTCCTGTAAGGCACAAGACCATGCTGCTGAGTATGCATGCACGGTTCCTTGATAAGTCATATGCGTCAATGGTTTCAACGGACTGGACTTTCTCTGGAGAAATAAACTTAGTTTCTCCTTCTTTAGGGGTCCTGATTAAGGTGTAACCAGGACATGAGCTATCTGGACAAGTTATCCAGCATAGGGCAGTGTAAGGATAAGCATCCTTCATGAGCTTGTTAAGCCTCCACTGAACTTCTTTTGGCAGAAAGTTTATAACGTTGGGGGACTTGACGATGATTTCACCGATGAGACCATACTTGAATAATAGTCTCCTTAGGTCAAGTTCCTGCTCAGACTCTGCTAGTTCTGTAACAACAAGACTAGGCAGGCAGTTTAGTACTCCTGCTGTGAGTTGTAAACCATTAGGGACTTTGCCATGGTTTACTGCTATAGCAACTTGGCAGACCACCATTTTCTCATTAATAGTTTCCAAGTCGAGGTTGGTTTGAATTGCAGCACCGACAGTATAGTTGACATCAAAAGTCAACTTCCACTGGATGAAAAAACGATAAAAGTCAAGCTTTGATTGAAAATAATAATGAAGTTAACCCTAACAAAAAAATGTAGAAGTGTTTAAATACTCTAAGTAACTTTATAATGTAATTAAGAAGTTTTCTAAACAAATAAGGAAACAAACAGAAAAATGCACAAGTTTGTGCAAGTCTGTCGATCATGGTTGGGCGACCGACCCTAGCCTTCGAACGCTCCGTCTGACAACCGATGTAGTTTGGTTGGGTGACCAAATACCCCAAAAGTGTTCAAAGACCAAACTGAGATTTCTGGGGTGGTTTCGGATGACCAACAAGATCAGTCGAGCGATCGAACTGAATGTCAGGCGATCGACTGGACCTAGTCAGGTGACCAAACTAGACCAAAAGTGTCCAGCAAGCTTCTAGACTTCATGGAAAGGGGGGAGGACTTGGGATTTCTTCTTGTGAGCTAGGGATTTCTTCTTGGAGAGCTTAGGATTTCTCTTGTGAGACTGAATTCGGTGTAAGTTTCTTCATGATTCTTGTAACTTCTGATTCTTAGTGGATTATTGTCACTTTGTGCTGTGGTTTTTAACCCGTGAAGGGTTTTTCCACGTTAAATTTGGATTGCCTCTTGTGTGTGTCGATTTGCTTGGTTGATTGCATTAATGTGGTTTGTTTCTCGTTTGATTGCTTTGCTCTTACCTCCACCGTGGGGCCAATCGTTTTTACCCCAACAACAGTGGTATCATATCCAAGGTTATTTGCTCGAGCCATGCCCTAGGCACATGTAGGCGGGAAGGGGGAGGCCCCCGTGCATGCGCGTTGCACGCCCCAGGTTCTGCTGTGGGGAGGGGGATTATTGGTTTATCCCACATCGTTGGGAGTGGGGCAAGGTTTGTCTTTGTACATACTAGGGTCACTCCACCTAATAGGTTAGCCTTTTGGTTGTGACACAATATGAGATGCCTCATTAGGGAAAATCTTTCTCAACAAGACAATGTCTTTTTTCCTTGGCATTGATTTTACTTCTCTTGAGCACTATTTTTTAGTACACGATAGGTGAGGTCGATCTTTTTATAGCGCCCACCCAAAGTGTTAGCTTGTAAAATTTTAAAGAATATGTATATATTTAATTGGGCGGCCGATTTTAATAAAAAAAATTAGACTCATTTGACTATATCTTGTATAGCTTTATGAACTTTGATAATACCCAATAAATTGGCTACACACATTCGGGCAAGTGCAAAAAAAAAAAAAAAAATAAAAGAATAAAGGAATAAAAAAAGAAGAAGAAAGAATAAAACAGAAGAAAACAAAGTAAGAATTGCCGATGCAAGAAAGCCTAACCGAAGCTAAGCATGAGTTGGGTTGAGGCCAAGCAAAATTTGAAGAATCGAGCTAACACGTCAGGCCTGGCCTGAACAGTTCAAAATCTGGGCCTGGGCCATTCACAACTCTAGCAGGAGCATGAATCACCGGCGCTAATCACCATTCAGAGAGTCACGACTAAAGATGCCTCTCTTTCTCAACATCTCATGCCCACATTATCCCATGGCACCAAGCCCAGAATATCTTGGGGAAGTTACTCTATGCATCTGGGCCTTGACCACCATGTTTCAAACCCTCATAAGCATAATGGAAGGATTGAAGGTAAAGAGGACTTTGCCATCCATAGCTTAAGTGGTAGACTGAGAGAAGATAGCCTCATTTCAACATTGAGGTCATGGTATTGATCCCCAAATGATGTTGAGGATGTAGCTGAGCTCTATATGATGAAGATGGACCAGAGCAAGGATTGAAAGAGGGCCTCAAGGCAGGAGCCACAACCCAGTAAACTAGAGGAAAAACAGTTACTGACGACCATTCGTCCAACCGGTCACCCGCTCTCACCAACCAATCCGCAGACCGGCCGTAAATTCCCCCTGAAGACGCATAACTCTTTGGACTGTCCAGAGCCGATCGCGACTAGTCGCCCGACCGGTCGGCCAAGCTGACGACTGATCTTCCGACTAATCTGAAATTCCCTAAAGAGTGGTTGAACTCTCTGGACAGTCTGGGAACTTTGCCGACCAATCGTGGCCCACGGTCAACTGATCATGCAATGTGTAGAATTTCGCGCAAACTTTCTGTTTTGAAATAATTTCTTCCGTTTTGCTTTGATTTTTTTCATTTTATAATTAGGAATCCCTGGTTGCGTAGATTAGGGTTTAAGAACATATTTATACTTGTTTTTTGATTCACTGTGAGACATTATTCATTACTCCAAATATAATTTCCTAGAGATCTTCTCTATTTGCTCATGTTCTTTAAGTGTCCCTTGAGAAAACAAGGAAGATCGGTTGAGGATTCTTGATAGGTCCATGGATTCAGATCAGTTATTCTATGAGAGAAACGGTGATCGATCTCATTTCGCTGACGTCTGTGCCAAGTTGGTATCAGAGAGAGGAATAACCTTGGGAGATAGCTTCTAGCGAAGGACAAGACAATAATCCCGCTGACGGTGATAAAGGGATTCTCTTTCTAGCAAAGAGGTTGGATGCTCTCCAGTGTTCATTTGAGACGTCTATGCAAGGGCTGCAACCATCTCTCGAACAGATCGTGGCGTCATTGGCTCCACTACAGGCCCAAGTCAAAGCACGACTGCCGACACTTGCTATGCGAAAAAACAAGGTCTTCCGTCAGGCCCTTCCATTAGGCAATTAGAGGGCCAACGCTGAAGACTCGAATGATAGCGAGGAGGAAGATGGGGGATTCCTCGCGCGATGACCAGTGGGATGGAATGATCGCGGAGATCACATTGAGCACGACTATAGAGGTAAGGTTGAATTTTCAGCTTTCAATGGGCTTTTATGTATTGAGGAATTTCTAGATTGACTAGCCGAGGTAGAGAACTTCTTTAATTATATGGATGTTCCAAAGGAGAAGAAGGTGAAACTTATCGTGTAGAACTAAAAATCAGGTGCCTCTACATGGTGGGAGAAATTGCAGGTTTTTTGAGCCCATCAGAACAAATTACCCATTCGATCATGGCCACGGATGAGGCGACTCCTTCGTGTACAATTCTTACCCGTGACTATGAACAAGTTTTGTTCTAGCAGTACCAAAATTTCTTTCGGGGCAATTGGATCGTTGATGAGTATGCGGCTGAATTCAATCGCTTAGCAATACATAATAACTTGTCGGAAATGGACGCCCAGAAAGTTGCAAGGTTTATCGGTGGGCTGAGGACCAATGTTTAGGATTGTATTTAAACGTTTCCAATATGGAACGTGGAGGATGCGAAACAATATGCCAACAGCGCAAAGACGAGTCTCACTCAAGTTCCCGTGCACCCATTGCCAACTACTCGAGCTCCTACATCGGCTCCTACACCCGATGCGCTGTCAACCAAGGGTAAGGAGCCTGTTAAAGGGGGTATCCAGCCCCCAACGACCACAAACCAAGAGATGGGGAGTGTTGAGCTCTAAATTGTGCATATTGTAACCCCAATTCATTACATATTATGCATGAGTTACATGATTAAAAGACTATTTCAATGCATGATTTGTGATTGTAGCTAGGAATGAGATGGAGATTTCACTAATTCAAGGCTTAAGAGAGCACTTTACATACATTGAAGACCAAGCTTTGATGAGCCAAAGAAGAGAAGAAAAACCTTAAAGAAATCATGTTAAAAGTCTTGAATTGTCCTGAAAAAGCAAAGTGCAAAGCTGCAGCGCCATAAAAGTAACATGCAGAAAGTTGCAGTTTCTAAAGATTGATCCAGAGATTGATCCATCGATTGATCGCCCAGCCTGAGCGATTGATCGACAGCCCTGAGCGATTGATCGTTCATAGCAGAATTGACAGATTTGTTGCTGGACTAAAGTGCAGATTTGTGATTAATCTCCCAGCCTGAGCAATTGATCGCCCAACCTGTAGATCAATCGACAAAATGCAGATTTTTGAAGAATTGCTGCTGGAACTCTCTGGACACTTTTTGGACCAAATGATCAATCGCCCGACCACTTACGATTGATCGCCCGAGTACAGAATACAGTTTTTACAGTTGAATCGCAGGTGCGATTGATTGCCCAGCCCAATCGATCAATTGACCATATGTCCAATTTAGAAATTTTCAAGTCTGGCTCCGATTTTCTCTGCTGCAATGCGTAACTTATACGCAAATTCTCAAAGATTCTTCATTTTTGGAGTGTAAAAGTTATAAAACAAGACTTCCACTCCCTTCCTAAGGTATCTAGCAACGTGGGGAGCAAAGAGATCAAGACCTATGAGGCTTCCTGGCCTCCTACAGCTAGTTTTCTTTTTCTTCTAGTTCTAGTTTCTAGTTTTAATGCTTTCTTCTAGTTAACCTCTTAGCTAAGGCTAAGAGGTGAAGCTTGTAATTAATTTCATGTTTAATTCAGTTTGATTCAAGTACCTTTATTTCAAGTTGGATTTTTTAATGTTCTAGTTTGAATAAAGTTGATATTTTTAGAAGTTTTATGAGAGTTCATGTGCTTTGGACATGAATTCCTTGCAATTCTCTGAGATTATCATGTTTAGCTTGATTAGATTTGAATTATGGTAACCCTTAAGCATGCCATAATCCATAGGCATGGTTGTTACTTCGAAGGCCATGATTTTGAATGCTATGCACTTGAATAGAACTAAAACTTGAATTCCTAAGTTAAGTGGGATTGAATGTGCTTCATTGCTTTATCTTCCAACTAGATGAGAGATAGAACTTCGAATCTAGTTGTGTTTTATGCTTGCATTGAATGGATTGACATGAGATTGCTATGAGTGGATCCTTAAAGCCTTAGTTCTCTCTCTCTCTCTCCCTCTCTCTCCCTCTCTCTCCCTCTCTTATTATCAAATTTCCCTTTTTAAATTACTGTTTAGTTTTAGTTTTTTTAATTGAAATTCTAAATTGTTCCAATTCAAGTTGCTGGAATAGTTTAGAACTATTTACCTCTTTCCCTGTGGATTGACCTCAGTCTTACTGAGACTTATTGCTACATCGCAGCCTTGCACTTGAGGCGAAGGAATAAGTTTTTGGCGTCGTTGCCGGGGAAAAGGGTTAAACGGTTCTAATTGTTCTAGTAACTATAAGGTAGTTTTAGTTAGGTAGGATTTTCAGTTTTATTGAAGTAGATTTTTTGATTTTTTCTAGATTACTAACAATTTTTTTTTGTTTTTGTAGGACATTGTTGCTGACATAGTTCTTACCTTCATGGGTAACATCTCCCCATCTCCCTTCTTTTTGTTCTTTTTTCTATATTATGGTAGTTTTCAATTCCTTAAAATTTCATCATGTATGATTGGACGAATGGTGTGTATAAGTACATTTTGGAGGATGAGACGTTGGATTGGGGGACCCAAACTCATTGTGATCGGGATCCCTCCAAGCATGAGTATTTTTCTGAGATTCAAAGAACCTCCACTACCCCTCACGTAAGACGATGCATGATTACATTAATGAAAACAATACACATATTGAGATATGACGTAAGACGATGGGGGAGTACCGGAACGAAGCAAAATTGATGATCATCCGAGGAAAACGTTACGTGATTACCGAATTGAAAATAACATGAGTGTTCCATTGGTTATGGTAGGAGATGTGCAACAACAAAAGGAACGGGTGAATAGTGGCCAACTGGTTAAGACAATGGGTGATCACTTATATGGATATGCCTATCAACAATCATATAACTTTTCATCCTACAATGTATACAGTCTTAATTGGAGAAACCTCCATTCTCCTTATTCAAGGGAAGAACCAACCGTGGTTATTAACAATCACCCTAAAAAGTCTTCCTCTTATGATGACATGTATACACAAATACTTGAGGAAATATGGAAAGAGTATATAGATGAACAATCAAATCAAGCTTACTCACCATCTTGTGAAGACGTTGTGCCAAAATTGGGAGCATCGAATCAATCCCCTCTAATGAGGTGGATGGGGCTACCCAAGTCCCACCTTCTTCGAATTTAATGAATAGACTTTTAGAGGAGATTAATCTCGATGATCCCAATGTCATTATCAATTATGGTGAGTCCACTATCTCTTTTGGATACTTTGAACTTAATGATGAAGAGATTTCAATGACAGTTGACGAACTCGAGGAATCCATAAAATTTGAAAGCAATAGTGGGGTTACTTACAATGAGGGTTCGGTGGATGGTTATAAACCTATGTTTTCTTTGTCCCAAGGGCATAATGATTACGAGTCTCTAGAGGATATGCATGCTAGAGAGATGGCTGAAGTCGATCTTTTTGAGTCCTTCCACCAACAACACATGACAAATTCTATTGTGGAAGACTTCCCTCTGACCGAAAATTCTGTTTCTTTAGATGATAGGGTGGCACAATGTGTAATTTTAAAAGATCAACCAATGCTATATGATGTGCTTACCACTAAATCTGAAAAAAAATTCTTGAAAGACCTTCTCTCTATAGAGGAGGAATTCCTTACCATTGAAACAGAATTTCTTCAATCATTAAGGGAGGATGAGGACCCTTCATCCAACTATCTCGATTTCCTAAAGGAATGCTTGGCTCACTCCAATAATCTTGAGGATGAGATGATTAACGAGTTGGACATTTTGTTAGACATGTTGTCGGTGCCTGAAAAACACCATTCCTCTAATTTACACTCTTTACCATTGTTTGTGAAAGCACCGTATACTTCTGAAATTATGGAGGAGATAAATTTAACCAACGAAAACTTGATGAATGTCTCTCCACAATCATGGGTCCTTCAGCCCATTGATAATTCTGATTGGGAGGACCCATTTTTAATAAATCATAACCTAGATCAGAATTTAAGGAGATATCTTTTTGCTGCTCGTATCTCTTCCTTTCATGAATTTAGCGTACAATACGATTGGACTTCAATGATGACAAGTACACATGTCTACTGTCGAGCAGGACTTTGGATGGTCCTCATGAGAAATTTATCGAAATTCATGAAGATCCTGCTCAAATTTGATCATGTAGTCGGTCGGACTAATCAAAAGTAGGTAGGTAGGTTAGGATTTATTTTTCTGCAATTAGGATTGAATAAGTCTCATCGAGACAATGGAAGATGCTAGAATTGATCAACTTATTACCCCAAGTACTCTCGTTCTCACTCTCCTTTATTTTATCTCATTACTCTTATGTCATGCGTATTGCATATCTTATTACATTAAGGACAATGTAGGATTTTGGTTGGAGGTAAGATTCCTTAGATAAATTTATTAGCTTTTGAAACATTTCGAGCAATTATGTAGAAATTTTTTGATTTTTTTGAAAATTCAAATACTCTTTTGGAAAACTTTGTTTCTATGCACTTGGGATATCATAAGTATGAAAGGATGAGAAACGAATTGATATGATTTTGAAACTCTTAAAGGACTTATAATATGGTAGTTTTCTATTTGAATTCCCTTATTGATGTGATCGATAGAATGTTCGAACACTTGTGCACCTAGTTCATGTTTAGGGTTGTGCATCGAGTTGAGTCGAGTCGAGGTGGGCCAAGCTTGGCTTGACTCATCTGTGCTCTCCTCGAGTTCGAGCTCGAGCTCGAGCTCACCCTCGAGCTTACCATTGGAGCTTGCCTTGTTTGCTAAAAGTTTCAAGGCGAGCTAGTGGATCGAGTCGAGGCGAGCTTACCTCAAGTCGAGTCGAGCTTGCTCCCACCTCAATTTATTATATTTTTTACTACAAAATACAAATTAAAAGTCAACAACATTAAGTTCAAAAAGTCATACATATATTAGAAGAGAATAGTATTTCTACAGGTTAGACCCCACCATTAAAATGACCTAGCTCTGATCAGTTTTTTCTTTGGCTAGGTCACACATGTATTGAATGCAGGCCACTAGTAATATTTTTTAAACCATAATTAGCACAGTACATGCATAGCTCACCACATGAATGGATTGCCCTGATTATTGTGTGGACCATCTTCATGATGAGGCTTAGCTAATTCATGGATCAGATGCACCACCTCCCTCGTAAAATTACAATCAATAGCCTCATATGGTGTTTGGTCTTACCATAGCCCCTATTTTGTAGATATATATAGTGTGTGGTCTCACCGTAGCACCTATGTTTGTGTAACGTGTAAAACACACAACCACTGTGTGCTCACCATGTTTTGTACTTGAAATTACTTAATCCATCAGATATGCTCAACAAGGACTCACTACAAGAAAAAGGTGTTTTACCGACGAAAGTATTACCGACGAAATTGTTTTCGTCGGTAAAAAGCCATTTCCCCGACGAAATGAGGTATTCGTCGGTAAAATACATACCAGCACACCCTTTTATCGACGAAATCATGATTTCGTCGGTAAAAAGTTTATTACCGACGAAATTACCCGTCGCTAAAGAAAAAAGTAAGAAATTTAGCTTTTACCGATGAACATTTTCGTCGGTATAAGTCTTTTTTTGGTGACGATTATTGCCTGTCGGTAATAATGTGTGGTATCTGCATAAGGTAAGGAAGATGACTTTTGCCTGTCGGTAATTAAATGTATACAAGATTTACATGTAATTTTTCAATTCGATTAATTTGATTATTACATGTATATATGTTTTACAAGTCATGATTTTTTTCCTGAATTGACTTGTTGATAATCTACATTTACAGTTAAGTCACTTTCTGATCATGTCCTCCACAAATTGGAGCGTAGCGGAAGCACGCAGCATACTTCATCAGCTGTTGCAGATGGACTTTCCGGCCCTATATTCTTCTAGTATGGCCAGAGAGATACCCGGTCTGGTCGAGATATGTAGGAAGGAAGACGATGACTCAGATGAAAGATTATACAATCTCAAAGAAATTCCGGACCTGATTGAGGAATATAATCGCGGAAAACTTCGTATGGAAGATGCGACATTATCACTTGCACATCTGAATGGAGTCCCGAGAGATCAGATTTCTCCTATTGTGACTGGCATGTTGGCTGTAACAATGTCAAGTGCTTCATACAGCATCGAATATACATCTGCAGCGTACGATAACTTACGCAGGGAGTATTTCGGATAGTTGATCCGAAGTTGATTTGTATTACAATGAGATATATGTATTTAATATAGAATGACAATGTGTAATGGATTTTTCAATTTTTATATTCTGTTTACGGTTTTATTATATTCTGTTTACGGTTTTATTATATCCTGCTTGCATTATAGTGTAATGGTCTAATCATATTTTTATCATTTCTCTAAGCATAAGCACAAATTCACTCTGCAATGATGTTCATAAACTTGCATTGACATTGTTTAAATTTATAAGTTTGTATTTCAGATATATTCAGTCATGGCACCAGGTGGGAGATCAGGTCGTTCGCGCACTGGATCTACCCCTTCCACCCGTGATGCGACGCAGACAGCATCGACGTCGCACGGTGCATCACAGTCATCTGATCCTTCGGTTCAGCATACACCGGGCACTGCATGTAAGTCTAGACATTTATTTAGTGATTTCTGTTTATATTGTTACTTACATATATTTTTTCGCAGCAGCATCTTCTACCAGCCGACGAGGACGTGGACCCACGCGTGGGTTAGTTTTAGAGCGACTTACGCGTGAGGGTAGGGTGGCAGTAGAGTTCCCACAGGACTGCCTTAGACCTGTTGGGGACAGTGCCAGATTGTTTACGTCTGAGGTCGGTGTCCTATGCCGATCTCTGATCCCCGCCACCACCCCCCGTTGGACTGACGTGACAGATGATGTGCGACAGCTCATCCGTCAGCGCCTTCAGGTAAAGTTTAGTAAATTGAAATTTTCTTTTGTGAAAGTTCATTTACGGTTAAGTCCTATTGTTAATAAGTTTATTCCCTTAATTTATTATTTACGAAACTGCAGGATAAATTTGAATTCGATTTGAATGTTCCCTACATTTCTCATGCCGTCGACGACATGATTAGGGAGCGGTTCAAGGAGTACCGCGGAGAGTTGCACCAGCGGTACAAGCGGTGCAGGACACACGATGAGGCCGTACAGTCCGCACCGCCACACGTTAGTACAGACGACTGGCGGATACTCTGCGAGAGATTTTCGTCGGAGGCTTTTCAGGTAATATTTACATGTACGATATCTTACGGTAACAATTAAATTCGCAATTAATTTCACAATTAATAGAAATGTATTTTGTATAATGTGTTCAGAAGAGGAGCAGAATAAATTCTGCGAACAGGGAAAAGTTACAAGTGAACCACGTAGCTGGTTCAAAGTCATTTGTACGACATCGTTACGACATGGTAAGAAATTATTGATGATTATTAAGTTAATATATTATTTTGATTGGCATTTATTATAAGTCTTTTTTCCTTTCGATTGCGCAGCGGGATTCCGTCACCGGCCAGGAGCTTGGACCAGTAGACCTCTACAGAGGGACTCACTGTCGGCAGGCGACGGGATCTTGGGTTCATCCTAGAGCCAGTGAGCATTGGGTAAAAATCTTTACTTTGTTAAATTTAATTGCGCATTGATTGATAATAATGTCATTCATGTCATTTTTTATGAAATTTCATATCTTTTCATTACAGGCGGCGATGGACACCATACGCAGTCAGCCCACTCCTGATGGTAGTCAGCGGAGTGAGCCAGAAATCCTGAGCGAGGTGCTTGGCACCCGTTCTGGATATGTGCGTGGGCTTGGCCATGGTGCTAAGCTCATGGCACAAACTAGAGCTGACTCCAGCCGATCCGTAGCTGGTGAGAGCGCTCAACGCCGAGCTGACATCGCAGAGAGAGAGGTTCAGCAGCTACGGATCGTCGTCGATGGGATTCGGGAGCAGCTAGAGAGGCAGAGGGAGGAGGAGGAGAGGCGACGGGAGGAGCAGGAGAGGAGGATCGAGGAGTTGCGGCAGGAGCATGAGCGACGGATACAGGAGATGTTTCAGGCTCTCGCTGCACGCCTTGGCGTCGATGCCCCGCCACCTCCCCCACCTCCGCCTTCATCTTCCTGATTATTTTTTTTTAATATACGACTTTTAACTTGTATATATTTGTGTGTGGATGAATATTGTTTGTTTGTGGATGTGGAATGGATTATTTGTGTATGGATGATGTACTTTTTGTTTGTTTGTATGTTTGTGCATGTGAGTAGGATTCAAAATGTATAGGTTTTTTTACAGGTGTATATCAGGAATTTTCCTGAATTTTTGAAAACAAATGGAACCGAGAAAGGAAAAACTTTTACCGACGAAATATTTCGTCGGTAAAAGAAAGCAAAAACTTTTACCGACGGAATATTTCGTCGGTAAAAAGCTCTGAGATGCTTTTACCGACGAATTATTCCGTCGGTAAAAGTTTTATCATGTTTTTACCTACGCATTATTTCGTCGGTAAAAAGTTTTTCCTTTCTTTTACCGACGAAATATTTCGTCGGTAAAAGTTTTAACGTGTTTTTACCTACGCATTATTTCGTCGGTAAAAGTTTTTTCACCGACGTATCATTTTCAATCCCGACAAAATTCATATCTTTGGCCGACGAATAATTTCGTCGGTAATGGTTCAATTATTACCTACGAAAAAATTATTTCGTCGGTAAAAACCTTTACCGACGGCTTTTCTGCGACGATGTTAGCCGCGAAAAATTTCGTCGGGAAAAACATTTCCCGACGAAATTTTACTGATTACCGACGAAATCATTCGTCGGTAAAAATGGAATTTTTTGTAGTGACTGTTCTTACTTGAATAAAATAGCAAGATTAAGAAACCCCCCCCCCCCCCCCCCCCCCCCCCCCCCCCCCCCCCCCAACGTGTGAAGGTTTTATATGTCTTAAGCTTGGACCCCAATGTGTGTGCGGGGAGGGGTGAGAAAGAACCAAGAAATAAGAAGATTAGGTTTTTTAACAAATATCTATACGAAACGAGTCGAGTCGAGCTCGAGTGACCCAATGGTCGAACTTGACTTGATTTCTGGCTTGAGCTCCTAAATGAAGCTTGGCTTGACTTGTTCTACTGAGTCAAGCCAAGGCGAGCTTTTTCGAGTCGAGTCGATCGAGTTTCTCGAGCTAACTCGGCTCATGACCAGCCCTATTCATGTTACACGATTCTTATGGCTTAAAAGGATTATGTAGATTTGTGGATTGGCTAGGCTTAGATTTAAGGTGTTGAGGAACCAAGCCAGGGTACTTTGTCCATCCTTGTCCATGGAAAAATAACGAAAGATATGGATTTCTAAAAATCCTATCTAATATATGTAAAAAGGAAAAGAATAATGAAAATATGGGAATGATGGAAAATATGGTGGAAAATTTCGAAAAGGGCTACCTATTTCCAATCGGGGGATGGTCTACCCGTAACCAAAGCCAGAAATGGGACATAGTGTGAAAGCCGTCGGAAGGATGGTAAGGCAAATTCCTTTCATAAGCTTGTTGTTGATCTGTACACGTTTAGATCCATAGTTTAGTTGATCTATGAAGAAGATAATCCCGGAAACTCATGAGATAAACATTCACTATACACACTAGGTTGAATTTGTTCAAGTTTCTCTATTTATCAATCAATCAGCGGGGATTCTATATGAACACCTATTATGTTCGTGAGTTTAAGGTTTCAGCTTCTATCTCTTAGTTTCTTTGATCTTTGCACTTATATGTTTTAGAAAGAATAGAAGCATAGTTTCTGAAGGAGGTTGGATTTTGGAGGATTAAATCTTGTTTCACGTATGTTTTGTTTGGGACTAGCAAAATGCTGGTTGGGGGGTGCTCTGAATTATGCATATTCTAACCCCAATTCATCACATATTATGCATGAGTTACATGATTAAAAGACTACCTCAATGCATGATTTGTGACTGTAGGAATGAGATGGAGATTTCACTAATTCAAGGCTTAAGAGAGCACTTTACATACGTTGAAAACCAAGCTTTGATGAGCCAAAGAAAAGAAGAAAAATCTTGAAGAAATCATATTAAAAGTCCTGAATTGTCCTGAGAAAACAAAGTGCAGAGCTACAAGGCCATAAAAGTAAAATGCAAAGTTGCAGTTTCTGAAGATTGATCCATCGATTGATCGCCCAGCCTGAGCGATTGATCGACACTCCTGAGCGATTGATCGTTCACAGCAGAATTGGCAGATTTGTTGCTGGACTAAAGTGCAGATTTGTGATTGATCTCCCAGTCTATAGATCAATCAACAGAATGCAGATTTTTGAAGAATTGCTGCTGGAACTCTTTGGACACTTTTTGGATCCAACGATCAATCGCCCAACCACTTGCGATTGATCGCCCGATCACAAAATACAGTTTTTACAGTTGAATCGCAGGTGCGATTGATCACCCAGCCCAATCGATCAATCAGCCATACGCCCGGTTTAGAAATTTCCAAGTCTGGCTCTGATTTTCTCTACGCAGTGCGTAACTTGTACATAAATTCTCAAAGATAACTCATTTTTGAAGTGTGAAAGCTATAAAAGGAGACCTCCACTCCCTTCCTAAGGCATCTAGCAATGTGGGGAGCAAAGAGATCAAGACCTAGGAGGCTTCCTAGCCTCCTACAACTAGTTTTTTTTTTCTAGTTCTAGTTTCTAGTTTTAATGCTTTCTTCTAGTTAACCTCTTAACTAAGGCTAAGAGGTGAAGCTTGTAGTTAATTTCATGTTTAATTCAATTTTATTCAAGTACCTTTACTTCAAGTTGGATTTTTCAATGTTTTAGTTTGAATAAAGTTGATATTTTTAGAAGTTTTATGAGAGTTCATGTGCTTCGGACATGGATTCCTTGCAATTCTCTGATATTATCATGTTTGGCTTGATTAGATTCGAATTATGGTAACCCTCGAGCATGCCATAGTCCATAGGCATGACTGTTACTCCGAAGGCCATGATTTTGAATGCTATGTACTTGAATAGGACTAGTTTTTGAATTCCTAACTTAAGTGGGATTGAATGCGCTTCATTGCTTTATCTTCCAACTAGATGAGAGATAAAACTTTAAATCTAATTATGTTTTATGCTTGGATTGAATCGATTGACATGAGATTGCTATGAGTGGATCCTTAAAGCCTTAGTTTTCTCTCTCTCACTTATTCTCAAATTTTCCTTTTTAAATTACTGTTTAGTTTTAGTTTTCTTAATTGGAATTCCAAATTGTTCCAATCCAAGTTGCTGGAATAGTTTAGAACTATTTACCTCTTTCCCTGTTGATTGACCTCGGTCTTATCGAGAATTATTATTACATCACAGCCTTGCAGTTGAGGCGAGCGAACAGGGAGTGGTCCCTTCAGGCCTCAACGCACTGCATCTACAACAGTCGGTTCAAGTCGAGCACCCAACCCATACGCTTGACCCCGGCCGAATCATTGTTGGCATTATGGGTAACTCGTCGCTTGTTTAATGCATACCCTCAGCACCCGGCCGTAAATTTAAATACAAATGAGGGTGAAGTCGAAGAAGAACCCATTGAGGGCAAGCCCAAATAGGGGGATTACGAGCAAGCCGGTGGAGAAGGTGGAGAAGGCACTGAATGACTGGAACAAGACCATGGGGAGTCCTCGATTGTTCGACGCTTGTGTTACACTCTAAGAGTTGAAGCCCATCCTCAGCGTTATAATATTTTCTGCACCCAATGCACTGTGAACAGGAAGGTTTGTGATATTATCATCGATAGTCGGAGTAATGAGAATATATTGTCCAAGGTGATGGTGGACAAGCTTCAGTTACCAACCACAAAGCACCCAGCACCATATTCCATTGGTTGGATCAAGTGTTTGGTTTCATTTTCTATTGGTAGGAGCTATAAGGACGAAATATTATATGATGTCATTGATATGGAAGCATGCCACCAACTTCTCGAATGACCATGGTAGTCTGATCGAGACATAATCCATCGAGGGCGTGACAACACCTATGTGTTTGTGAAGGATAAAAGGAAACAAATCCTCACTCCTATGGTACCGTAAAGCAGCCCCAAAACTTCCATAGTGAAGGGAAACTCTCTCCTTGCCATAAGAGAGTTTGTAGAAGAAGCCAAGGAGGTGGGCGAAATGTATGTCATGGTTGTGGAGGGAGAAGACTCCGGGAATTATGTTATACCCCCAAGCCTTCGTCCTTTACTCAATGAATTTCATGAGACTTGAGCTGAAGAACTTCCCCAAGGATTGCCCCCAATGAGGGATATACAACATCATAATGATTTCATCCCTGAGGCGAGCCTACCCAACCGACCGCACTATCGGTTGAGCCCCAAGGAAAGTGAAATCCTCCAAGTTGAGGAATTATTAAAGAAGGGGTTGTCGAGGGAGAGGATAAGTCCTTGTGTCATCCCGACTCTTTTGAATCCCAAGAACGATGGGAGTTGGCGAATGTGTGTGGACAACAAGACAATAAATAAAATATCCATAAAGTACCAATTTTCAATACCCCAGCTGGACGATATGCTAGACATGCTTGAGGGTTCGAAGGTGTTTTCCAAGTTGGATTTCATATTCATATCCGACCTGAGGACGATTGGAAGACAGCTTTCAAGACAAAGGACTATATGAGTGGCTGGTTATGCCATTTGGATTGTCGAATGCACCAAGTACCTTCATGCGCGCGGCTCATAAACCAAGTGTTGAAACCATTTATAGGTCATTTTGTTATAGTGTATTTCGATGACATTCTGATCTACAATCAAGATGAATTAGATCATATAGAACATCTCAGGGAAGTACTTCAAGTGCTCCACGACAACAAATTAATTATACCTTAATATGAAGAAGTGTGATTTTCTGACAGATCGCTTACAATTTCTGGGGTCTATTGTATCATCCGCGGGCATTCGAGTGGATGAAGACAAGGTGACAGCCATACGTGAGTGGCCTACCCCAACCAACATCCATGAAGTGCATAGTTTTTATGGGTTGGCCACCTTCTATCGTCGCTTTGTTAGAAATTTTAGCATGATAGTTACACCTATCACGAACTGCATGAAGAAAGGCCCATTCCATTAGACCTAGGAAGTCGACTAAAGTTTTGCCGAAATCAAGCACAAATTGTTATCCACTCTAGTCCTTGTGATGCCCAATTTTAAAAAGGTATTTGAAGTGGATTGTGATGCGTCATATGTGGGCATTGGCGTCGTATTGTCCCAAGAAGGCAAGCCCGTTGCTTTCTACAGTGAGAAGCTCAACGATGTAAGACAAAAATGGTCTACTTATGAGATTGAGTTATATGTCGTGGTGCAAGCTTTACAACACTACCTCATTCCGAGGGAGTTTGTTTTATTTACAGACCATCAGGCCCTCAAGTTTATTAACAACCAAACTAATGTCAGTCGTGTGCATGCTAGGTGGATATCTCTTTTGTAGAAATTCATATTTATGTTGAATCATAAGTCAGGTCAGCAAAATAAAGTCATCGACGCCCTTAGTTGTTGAGCCGATCTCCTTATCACGTTGAGTACCGAGGTTGTTGGTTTTGAGCACCTCAACGACCTATATGCTGAAGATGAAGATTTTAAAGAAACATGGCTAAGTAATACGGAAGACCATCGGAGTGACTTTCACATGCAAGAAGGGTTCTTTTTTATGGGAATCAGTTATGCATCCCACAGTGCTCCTTATAGGAGAAATTGATACTTGAGCTTCATGGTTGTTGGGGTCCCAAAATGTAGGGGCCCTCAAAACAAACAAAATGGCCACGCACCTCTGAAAGAATCCCACAAAATGCCTCACAATGCACGCAAAATGGAAATTTACAAAAATCCCTTTACTAAGCCAATTTTGGCTGAAATCTCCGGTGGGTTAATCTGCGAATCGCCATGATCAAAATCGTTAAAAATCGAACCAGTAACTTCATTATGATTTATGATGAACAATGTATGTGATTTCACTATCAAACGGGGCCCAGAAACCCATTAAAATTCAAAATCCAATTTGGAGCATTTAAAAGTCCATCAACGCACCCATAAATTCGGGAACCCACACACCCAAAAATTTATCAAAATCACAAACTCATATATGGATGGATTAGAGTCCCATGCATTCATAAAATCGGGTCCACGCATCCATAAAATCAGCAAAATCAGAAATTCATTGATGGATGCATCGAACTCCCACGCACCCATAAATTCGACTCCCACGCACCTAAAAAAGGCCCCACGCATCCATAAATTTATCAAAAATTAGATTATTAATTTAAAGGTGCGTTGGAGCCCACGCACTCATAAATTAAGTTCCACGCACCCAAAAAATCAGCAAATTACAGAAAATGTTTACGGGTGCACCGGACTCAATTTTAAGTACTTTCAAGATCCGCTTGAGACTATTTTGGGTATTTCGAGTGTTCCGAACACAATGGAATGGTCAAATGGCCATTCTGAGATCTCCAAACAAGTAAAATTACGTACCTTTGAGGTTTGACCCGATTCAATGCGATGAATGAAATAAATTCTCGGAAAGAAGCTGCCAGCATCCAGAATTATATGAACGTATCATCATTCACATGTATTGTAAGACATGACCCAATTAGGGATCTAAAGCTAGACAAATGAGATTACGGTTATCACAATAAACCATATTAAAGAGTTTCAATTCTCTACAAAGCAATTGCTATGGACTGCCATAATACAACAGTTGATGCCTTACCCATTCAAACGGCATCCGTCGGTTGGGCTATTCAGGTACACACAACTGTAGATCGAACTTCCCAAGGTCACCTGTCCAAACATGACAAGCGCGGGCCCAAAGTTGTCCCTCTCAATCATAAACCCTGATAGTCTCAGCCCGAATCTTCGATCAAAACATGGGACATAGACATCTGACTAATACAAAGATGGTTCAGTCCATAACAAAACAAATACAGGTCTCTATGACCACAAAATCTAAGACCATAGTCTCTGCTGACTAGTCTTATGCTTTTTAATCAAGGGTCATCGATCATTCGATGTAATTAATGGCTCGTGTCAGATCATAGCCTGGAATGTACAAGATCTCGGAATCTCTGGAATAAAATTCGCCTTGCGATAGCTCTTCTTGTATATCTTTTATGAATGCTTATAATTGTCTATGAATGTTTCCATTACTCAGAACCCCAGATCAACAATACACAGAAAATGTCCTTGCAGCATTTTCAGTTCTAACAATGGTGGAGCTTTATGAGGGCATTTGGGGAGGGATAACACCAAGGCCATTGTGGAAGAACGATATTATTGGCCTCATCTAGGCCAAGATGTCAGAAGGATAGTGCAGCAGTGTCATACATGCCAAACTTCGAAAGGTCATTATCAAAACACCGGGCTCTACACCCCTCTACCTGTGTCAGATGGTCCTTGGGAAGACATTTCAATGGATTTTGTCTTGGGTCTCCCACGAATGTAGTGAGGAATGGATTCCATGTTCGTGGTGGTAAATAGGTTTTCTAAGATGGCGTATTTCATACCATGCAGGAAAACGTACTATATATGCAACAAGTGTGTCCAACTTATTTTTCAGGGAGGTTGTGTAACTCCATGGCATTCTGAAGACCATAACATTCGACCATGATACAAAGTTTGTTAGTCACTTTTGTCGAACTTTGTGGAGTCGATTTGGCACACAACTTCAGTTTAGTAGTGCATATCACCCATAGACAGACGACTAAACTGAAGTGGTGAATAGAATTATCGAAAACTTAATACGCTGCATTTCCGAGGACAAGCCAAAGCAATGGGATGTGTCTTTATCTAGACCGAATTCACTTATAATAACATGGTGAATCGATCGATAGGCAAATCACCATTTTAAATCATCTACGGGTGAATTCCACGTCACACGCTCAACTTGGTTCCCTTACCCAAAGTTCTGGGGAAAAGCATAGCCACTAAGAACATGGCCGAAAGTTTTGAAGTACGGAACAAGCTTATGGAAACAAATAAGAAGTATAAACAGGACACAGACAAGCACCGTCGAGCAAAACTGTTCGAAGTAGGAGATTAAGTGATGGTCCACTTACACAAATAACATTTCCCTATCGACACGTACAACAAGCTGAAGCAGAAGAAGATTGGACCTGTACCAATCCTCCGAAAGATCAGTGACAATGCTTATGTTGTTGATCTTCCAGAGGAATTCAAAATCTCTCGAACATTCAATGTTGCCGACTTATATGAGTACCACAAGCTGGAGACCAATGAGAACTTTCTATTTTGAAACGATTTCTTCCGTTTTGCTTTGGTTTTCTTTCCTTTTTGTAATTAGGACTCCTTGGTTGAGTAGATTAGCGTTTGAGAACATATTTATACTTGCTTTTGATTCGTTGTGAGACAATATTCATTACTCCTAATACAATGTCTTAGAGAAATTCTCTATTTACTTGTGTTCTTCAAGTAACCATTGAGAAATCAAGGAAGATCAGTTGAGGATTCCCGATAGGTCCATGTATTCAAATCAGTTATCCTACAAGAGAGATGATGATTGATCTCATTTTGCTGATGTTTGCACCACCAAATGGGGGTGACTAACATTGTAGTATGACTAACAGGTTGGGTGGGTGTACTAACAGTGGGGTGTGTGTACTAACCCCCAAAAAAATCTCTATACGCTCCAACCCCACCACCCACCAAGTTTGCCATAGGATGACCAATTCACATCCAATTTGAATTGTCACAGGTCCTGTCCAACGAATTTCACTACACCATCTTATGCAAATTCCTACTTTTACCTTTAAGAATGCCTCTAGACTAAAGGCCAATCTCTTCATTAAAAGAACAACCCCCATATTCCACTATTCGTTGACCCACCGCCTTGTGCCATTAATACAACTTAGTAACAATCTCCGTCATCGGCACCATCTTATCATCATCTTGTCATCAAATCTTCAGGCATTTCATCATAGCTAAAATTCCCAAATAATTTTGATAGCTGAGAAATGGAATGAAATGACTGTAAATTACGAGGAATTTACACCATCTTGTTGGGATAGTCTTCAAACTGCATGAATTGGGTGCTCCGACCGGCCGAACGGCGTGACCCAGATGCTTAAGAAGAAACCCCCCATGGACAGTTTCCCTTTGCCCCAGACCGGTCGGCCGACCGGCATATGGTGAGGCAGCAATGAAGAATTTTTCCCCTGGACTGTTTTTGCATTGGCCAGCCGGTTGGCTGTGCGTGCGAATTTCCTGTGCAATCCGCAGTACTACGCAAGGTGTTTCTATTTTTGGAATATTGCTTATTTAAGGAGTTGTAATCTGACTTAGATGTTAATCCTAAGGTGTCCAAGGTTTCCTATTCGTTCTAGGAAGAGGGGAGAGGTGTGTGTGAGAGAGAACTTGGGGTTTTCTCTATTTTTCCTTGCTAGTGGGCTGTCAATCTCTGTAATCTTCTGATATTCATAGTGGATCATTTTGTGTCGTGGTTTTTTACCCATTGAGGGGTTTTTCCACGTAAATTCGGAGTCTCTTGTGGTGAATGCTTGTGTGTGATTGATTGCATTTTGTTTACTTGTTTGATTTCGCATTACTTCACGTGTTCACCGTTCCGCTTCGGCTGCTGGCTTTCCCAACAAGTGGTATCAGAGCTTAAAGTTGGGGTGGAATAGATTCGAATCTGAGACGAGAAGATGGGATCGAGCGCAAGGTTCAATATAGAGAAGTTCTCCGGAAAAAATAACTTTGAGCTATGGAAGGTGAAGATTGAATCCTTCCTGGTTCAACAAGGGCTTGATGGAGCTCTTGGAAAGCAACTAGAGGCTATGAAAGACGATGAGTGGACGAGGCTCGACAAGAAGGCAAGAACCTCAATCATGTTAAACCTTACGGATGATGTTCTCTATCATGTCATGAAGGAGAAGACTGCGGCTGAAACGATGGCAAAGCTAGAGAAGGTTTATGCCAAGAAATCTCTAGAGAATCGCATGTACGTGTTGATGTAGTTGTTCACCTTGAGGATAACTAAGGGAACTGAGGTGAAGGACCACCTGAGCACGTTCAATAGGCTGGTTTGTAAGTTGGTGGAGATCGATGAACCGATGAAGGATGAATATCAAGCATACATGCTATTGAATTCTCTTCCAGATTCATATGAGTCATTCAGGGACCTGTGTGCGCAGGGAGGGAAACCATAAGCGTTGAGACCATTATCTCAGCCCTCCAGTCGAAGGCGATGAGAAAGAAAAGCGGTGACATAGCTTCCGATTATTCCTCAGAGGCACTGGTTATGAGGGGAAGAAGTTCTGAGCATGAAGGATATTCGAAATCTAGTTCTAAGGCCAATGGTAAAGGTAAAGCTAAGGCGAAGTGCTGGAATTATGGCCAGGAGGGCCACATGAGAGGGGATTGTCAGAATCCCAGGTTGAGGCAAGAGAAGTATGAAAATTCTTCTGGAGATGGAGCTAATACCGTAGAGGACGGTGTCGATTTTTGTGAAGTTCTGACTATATCTGGCAAGGGATCTCACGATAGTGAGTGGATCCTTGATTCAAGAGCTTCATGTCACGTTTGTCCTAACCGGAGTTCAATCACGACATATAGGGAGTATGGTGGAGAATCGGTGTTTGTGGGCAACGGAGTCGCTCATAAGGTCGTGGGCATTGGTACTGTGCGCATTAGGATGTTCGATGGGGTCGAACGAGTCCTGGAAGATGTGAAGCACGTTCCCAAGATGAAGATGAATGTGATTTCTCCTGGTGCACTCGAGGTAAAAGGGTGTGTGTTTATCGGCCGCGATCATTGTTGTGAAGTGATGAAGGGGGCACTCGTGTGTATGAAGGCACGGAGATGTGGCCATCTTTTCATGTTGATCGGGAGCACAATTCATGGTGGAGCTATGGGAGAGGCAGCGAGATCCAAGGTTGCTCGTATGTGGCAAGTGCCTAAGGCCAGGCAACATGAGAAGAGCGGTAAATGGAGTGAATTTGCAAGGTTAGGGTCGATGATGGCACGAGAAGCAGTGAAGCTATGATTGAAGATGAGATGACGTTGCAAGGATGTGTTGATTCGATGTTTGAAGCCTTGGTGGAGATTGTTGGAATAGTCTTCAAACTGCACGAATTGGGTGCTCCGACTGGCCGGACGGCGTGACCCAGATGCTTAAGAAGAAACCCCCCATGGACAGTTTCCCTTTACCCCAGACCGGTCGGCCGACCTGTCTGCAAGGGGCTCCAGTCGGTCGGCCGACTGGCCGGTGGTGAGGCAGCAATGAAGAATTTTTCCCCTGGACTGTTTTTGCATTGGCCGGCAGATCGGCCGACCGGTCGGCTGTGCGTGCGAATTTCCTGCGCAGTCCATAATACTGCGCAAGGTGTTTCTATTTTCGGAATATTGCTTATTTAAGGAGTTATAATCCAACTTAGATGTTAATCCTAAGGTGTCCAAGGTTTTCAATTCGTTCTAGGAAGAGGGGAGAGGTGTGTGTGAGAGATAACTTGGGGTTTTCTCTATTTTTCCTTGCTAGTGAGCTATCAATCTCTGTAATCTTTTGATATTCATAGTGGATCATTTTGTGCCGTAGTTTTTTACCCATTGAGGGGTTTTTCCACGTAAATTCGGAGTCTGTTGTGGTGAATGCTTATGTGTAATTGATTGCATTTTGTTTACTTGTTTGATTTCGCATTACTTCACGTATTCGGCACTCCACTTCCGCTGCCGGCTTTCCCAACACATCTTACTTAGAAATGCACGTTGTCCAAGCCCTAATCTTACTTAGAAATATTGGGAATTGTCTGCAAGCCCTAAAATACATATGAATGGTGGGTTCGAGGCCCTTAACAAGATATATATTCATCTACATTCTCAAGAAAATGGCAAAAACATACCACAAATATCGGTCAGAAATGCTTCCTTACTCACTTTTAGCTTACCAAACGTACGCACTGCAATGGGCGTCACTCCTTATGAACTCACATATGGAATTAATGTCTTTCTACCAGTCGAGGTTGAAATTCATTCACTGCACATAATGATGAAACGTGAAGTCGAAGAAGCAAAATAGTTAGATGGCCACTATGATCAACTGCATTTAACCGACTGAAAGCATACGCAAGCGTTATTCTATTCCTAGAGTTGCCGAAAGAGAATCACACAAGTATATAATGACTGGGTTCGGATGAGAACATTCAAAGGAGGGGACATGGTTAATAAAAGAATCCTATCTCTTCATCTACCCTACTCTAGGAACAAATTCAAACCAATATGGGATGGTGATGGAGTTTCCTCCTCAAAACTGTCAGAGGAGAGGAGACTGTTTCAGGGTGAGGCTGGGCGCCCGGGCCCTTCAGTGGCCGGGCGACCGGAATTCCTCAAGACAGGCAGTTTTACTGCTGGACCCTTTTGGCTTTAGCAGAGCGCCCGACGGTCAAAGTGACTGGGCGCCCGACCATGTTTGGTCCGGGCGCCCGAAATTTAATTTTCTCTAGATGTACTCGTTGGACTGTTTTTTGGTTGGCCGGGCGCCCGACGGACTAGTGACTGGGCGCCCGACCTGGCGCGGACTGCTTGTACGCAGTTTCCATATTTGGCTCTAATTCCTCCGTTTTTGGTACTTAAGCGCTCCAAAACGGGATTAGGGCATCCCATTAGGTTGCTAACACGTCCAAGGTGAGAAAGAGAGAAAAAGAGGAAGAGAGAAAGAGAAGAGAGAGAAAGAGGAAGCTTGTAGAAGGGAGAAGTTGCTTGAAGAAGGATTCTTCTACACAACGGTTGTCTCAGCGCTTCTACGTCCTCGAAATTGGTGAGATTGTTTCTCCTTTACTATTCTCTTGTTGTTTATCCATCCCTGCGTGGGTGAAGAAGTTTAATCCAAGCGGTGTGTGCTTGTGATCGGTTGTAATAGTTCCCTGAGATAGTGGATTGTTGATCTGGACTAGGTCCCGTGGTTTTTACCTCTTTTGAGGGTTTTCCATGTAAAAACTCTTTGTGTTCGTGTGGTTGATGTTTATTCTTGATTATTGCATTAGCATAGTCCATAATTCTAGTGTATTGGGGGGCGAGATCCGAAGATTTGTGTGAAACACACCCAACAAAATGGTATCAGAGAGTTCAGGTTGTTTGAATGGTGTGGGATCGGTTCTGAATTATGGAAGGTGGCTCATCAAGGATGATCAGCCTCAATGGTTCTAATTGGACCATATGGAAGGCTAAGATGGAGGACTTGCTCTATTGCAAGGACTTGTATGCTCCAATTCTAGGCATATCGGCGAAGACAAAGGATATGTCAGATGATGATTGGAAGAAAGTGGACCGGAAGGCGGTGGGGTTCATTAGACAATGGTTGGATGATTCGGTTTTCCACCATGTGTCAACAGAGACCTCAGCTGCTAGCCTATGGCTGAAATTGCAAGGGCTATATGAGAGGAAGACAGCCGGCAATAAGATTTTCCTAATAAGACGACTTGTGAATCTCAAGTTCAAAGATGGTGGTTCTGTGGCTGAACACATGAATGACGTCAGCAACATTGTGAACCAGCTCTCCGCCATGAAGATGGTCCCGGATGATGAACTTCAGGCTTTGCTACTGCTTAGCTCATTGCCTGACAGTTGGGAGACATTGGTGGTGTCTCTAAGTAACTCCGCGCTAGACGGAAAGGTATCCATGGATCAGGTAACAAGTTGTCTCTTCAATGAGGAGACAAGGAGGAAGTCTCTAGGGCCTGCTCAACAAGAGGCCCTTGTGACACAAGATAGGGGGAGAGGAAAGAACAGAAAGGGTGGAAAGGCCCGAGATAAATCAAGAGGTAAGTCAGTTGCCAGGAAAGATGTTGAATGCTGGAATTATGGCAAGAAGGGTCACTATAAGCATGAATGTCACAAAAAGAAGAGTGACAAGAAGGGTAAAGGAAAGGAAAAGGAAGATGAATCAGATTCTACTGCGGTCGCCTCAGATGGTGACGTTGTTGTTATTCTTTCGGCAGATCACGATACTTGTCTCACGGCTTCGAGTCAGGACACCGACTGGGTGATAGACTCGGGAGCCTCGTTTCATGCGACTCCACGCAGAGATTTCTTCATAAGCTAGAAGTCAGGTGATTATGGGACAGTGAAGATGGGAAATTCTGGTGTTTTGAAGATCGTAGGGGTCGGTGATATTTGCTTGAAGACTGATGTGGGCTGCAATTAGTTCTCAGGGATGTGAGACACATTCCAGACCTTCGCCTCAACTTGATGTCGACTGGAAGGCTGGATGATGATGGTTATGAAAGCCGGTTTGCTGGTGGGCGCTGGAAGCTCATCAAGGGTTCATTGATCGCTGTCAGAGGAAAGAAGTGTTGCACCCTTTACAAGGCAAGTGTCAGTGTGTGCAAGGGTGGATTAAACGCAGTGGAAGATTCATCTACTGACATGTGGCACAGGCGTCTAGGCCACATGAGTGAAAAAGGGCTTCAGCTACTAGCGAAGAAGCAGCTCCTTCCAGACGTGACAGGTATACCTCTAAAAACCTGTATTGACGGTTTATCTGGGAAACAGCGTAGAGTTCCTTTTGTTAAAACTGCTTCTCATACTAATAAAGTATATGCATTAGATTTGGTTTATTCTGATGTTTGTGGTCCTATGAGGACAAAAACCTTGGGTGGGGCATTGTATTTTGTCACTTTTATAGATGATGGATCTAGGAAGGTTTGGGTGTATGCTTTGAAATCCAAGGACAAGGTCTTTGGTGTGTTTAAACTGTTTCATGCTATGGTCGAGAGAGAGACAGGCAGATCATTGAAGTGCATCCGCACTGACAACGGTGGTGAATACATAGGTGACTTCCACGAGTATTGCAAGTCACTAGGTATACGGCATGAACAGTCGGTTCCCAAGACCCCCCAGCACAATGGTGTGGCTGAGTGAATAAATCGCACCATAGTAGAGAGAATCAGATGCATGTTATCCCATGCAAAGTTGCCCAAGATGTTCTGCGGAGAAGCAATGCACACGGCGGTGTATTTGATAAACAGGTCTCCATCAGCCCCGTTGAATGGAGAAGTACCTGAGAAGGTGTGGACTGGACGTGATCCATCATACAGTCATCTTAGGGTGTTTGGATGTAGGGCATTCATTCACGTACCAAAGGACGAGAGGTCCAAGCTCGATATGAAGATCAGGCAGTGTGTGTTCTTAGGGTACGGTGATGAGAAGTTCGGTTACAGGTTCTGGGATCCGACCGAGAAGAAGCTCGTCAGGAGCAGAGATGTGGTTTTCATTGAAGATCAGTGTATAGAAGACATTGAAAAGCCAGTGAAGACCCAACCCAGTTCAGGTGAACTGGAGGACATGGATCCGGTTACTCCTCCCATGGTGCCTGATGACGGGGGAGTACAGCAAGGTGTAAAGGATGAGGGAGTCCCTACAGAAGATGGACAGGGGGAGCAGCCCCAACTTGATCCACCTGTTGAGCCACAGGTGAGGAGGACATCAAGGGACAGACATCCATCCAAGAAGTACTCACCGCATGAGTACATTATGCTCACTGATGGGGGAGAGCCAGAAGACTATTCTGAGGCCCTAGCCGATGAGCATAAGGGGGAGTGGTTGAAAGCTATGCAAGAGGAGATGGAATCCTTGCATAAGAACCACACTTATGATATGGTGAAATTGCCTAAGGGCAAGAAAGCTCTGAGCAACAAGTGGGTGTTCAGAAAAAAGAATGAGCAGAAGAATTCACAGACAAGGTTCAAGGCCAGACTTGTGGTGAAAGGGCTTTGTCAGAGAAAAGGAATAGACTTTGAGGAGATATTCTCACCAGTGGTGAAGATGATATCCATTCGGGTGTTGCTTGGGTTGGCGGCTAGCATGGATCTAGAGATAGAGCAGTTAGATGTCAAAACTGCCTTTCTCCATAGTGACCTGGAAGAAGAGATCTACATGCATCAACCAGAAGGGTTCGAAGTCAAGGGTAAAGAGCATATGGTGTGCAGGCTTAGAAGAGCTTGTATGGGCTGAAGCAAGCTCCTAGGCAATGGTATAAGAAGTTCGACTCGTTCATGTTAAAGCATGGATATGACAGAACGGAGTCGGACCACTATGTGTTCACTCGTAGGTTCTCAGATGCTGATTTCTTAGTTCTGCTATTGTATGTTGATGACATGCTCATTATGGGAAAAGACATCAAGAAGATTGACAGGCTGAAACAGGAGTTGGGCAAGTCTTTTGCGATGAAAGACTTAGGCCCGACAAAACAGATCCTAGGAATGGAGATAACCCGTGACAGAAGCAGCAGGAAGCTTTGGCTGTCACAAGAGCGGTATATTTAGAAAGTCCTAGAGCGGTTCAACATGAATGCAGCGAAGCCAGTCAGTACTCCACTGGATGGTCACTTCAAATTGAGCGACAAGCAGTGTCCCAAGACGAAGACGGAAGTGGAAGAGATGCAGAAGATACCCTACGCGTCAACGGTAGGAAGTTTGATGTATGCTATGGTGTGTACGCGCTCAGACATAGCATATGCAGTTGGTGTTGTCAGCCGGTATCTTGCCAATCCTGGCAAGGAACATTGGGCAGCAGTGAAGTGGATACTGCGGTATCTGAGAGGCTCATCCAGGTTGAGCTTATGTTATGGTGACGGAAAGCCTGTGTTAGAAGGCTACACAGATGCAGATATGGCAGGTGACATAGACTTCAGGAAGTCTACATCGGGGTTCATGTTCACGTTTGCAGGGGGAGCGGTCTCTTGGCAGAGCAAGCTACAGAAGGTCGTAGCATTGTCAACGACAGAGGCCGAGTACATTGCAGTCACAGAAGCATGCAAAGAGATGCTTTGGATGAAGAGGTTCCTACAGGAACTCAGCCTGAAGCAAGAGGAGCACGTGGTCTATTGCGATAGCAAAAGTACTATACACTTGAGCAAGAATCCAAGTCAGCATTCCAAGTCGAAGCACATAGAGATTCGGTATCACTGGATCAGGGATACTTTGGAACAGAAGGTGTTACAGCTTGAGAAGGTCCATACGGACGATAATGGGTCAGACATGATGACCAAGGCTTTGCTCAAGGGCAAGTTTGAGGTTTGCAGAAACCTGGCTAGCTTGAAGAAGGCGAATTTCTCCTGAGTCGGAAAGGGGGAGATTTGATGGAGTTTCCTCCTCAAAACTGTCAGAGGAGAGCAGACTGTTTCAGGGTGAGGCCGGGCGCCTAGGCCCTTCAATGGCCGAGCGACCGGAATTCCTCCAGACAGGCAATTTTGCTGCTGGACCCTTTTGGCTTTAGCCAAGCGCCCGATGGTCAAAGTGACCGGGCGCCCGATGACCGGCCGGGCGCCCGACCATGTTTGGTCCGGGCGCCCGAAATTCAATTTTCTCTAGGTGTACTGGCTGGACTGTTTTTTGGTTGGCCGGGCGCCCGACGGTCTGGTGACCGGGCGCCCGACCCGACGCGGACTGCTTGTACGCAGTTTCCATATTTGGCTCTAATTCCTCCGTTTTTTGTACTTAAGCGCTCCAAAACGGGACTAGGGCATCCCATTAGGTTGCTAACACGTCCAAGGTGAGAAAGAGAGAAAAAGAGGAAGAGAGAAAGAGAAGAGAGAGAAAGAGGAAGCTTGTAGAAGGGAGAAGTTGCTTGAAGAAGGATTCTTGTACGCAACGGTCGTCTCAGCGCTTCTACGTCCTCGGGATCGGTGAGATCGTTTCTCCTTTACTATTCTCTTGTTGTTTATCCATCCCTGCGTGGGTGAAGAAGTTTGATCCAATCGGTGTGTGCTTGTGATTGGTTGTAACAGTTCCCTGAGATAGTGGATTGCTGATCTGGACTAGGTCCTGTGGTTTTTACCTCTTTTGAGGGTTTTCCACGTAAAAACTCTTTATGTTCGTGTGGTTGATGTTTATTCTTGATTATTGCATTAGCATAGTCCATAATTCTAGTGTATTGGCGGGCGAGATTCGAAGATTTGTGTGAAACGCACCCAACAGATGGGCCAGTTTTTGTTCGAGAAGTACTTCCTAAAGTTGAAGAATAGATTGCCTACTTTAAGCTGGGAGTGGATTTCCTTAGGAAGGAGGTAATTATTGGATAGTGCCCTGTGGGCCCACCATGATATACTTTTTTTATCTACACCGTTTGTATATATTTCCATATCCTTTTAGGGCGTGAGCCCAAAAATGAGATAGATCCAAATCTCAAGTGGACCACACCACAAGAAAATAGTGGTGATTGGACACCCACCATAGAAAAACTTCCTTTAGCCCATTTTACTGTTTACATGCCATATATTTGAACGGTTGATTATGTCACAAAGACCTAGATGAAGGGAAAACACAAATATCAGCTTTATCCAAAACTTTTGTGGGCCACAAGAAGTTTTTAATGATGGTCATTCAATTACCATTTTTCCTATGGTGTGGTCTGCATGAGATTTAGATCTACCTCATTTTTTGGCTCATGCCCTAAAATGATATGGAAAAAAAATTGAAAGGACAATATGGATAAAACACATATATCATAATGAGGCCCACAGAGCACCGTCTAGTAGTTATTGGTCACTGAAAGCACGGGTAGGCAATCTGCATCAATAGAAGTGACTTAAACTATGGACGCCAATTATTGCTTGCAAAAGCCTTTAGAACGAACTTCCCAGGAAGCTAGGTGAGGCCCACCATGATACTTGTGAGAAATTCACATGCCCATCTGTTTTTCCAGATAATGTTAAGACATGGGCCCAAAAATGAGGCAAATTCAAAACTCAAAGAGGGCCGCACAACAGGAAACAATGAGGATTGAATGTCCATTGTTGAAATATTCATGGGGCCATAAAAGCCTTGGATCAGGCTTCTTCTTTTTTTTTTTCTTTTTTTTTCATGTTTTTTGTTCATCCCAGTAGGAATGACCTTAAGAACATCATAAATGACGTATAAACATCGTTGTGGACTCAACTATAGCAATTTCCCTTCCCATATTTTTGTGTTGTGCAATCCACTCGAGTTATGGGTCTACCTCATTTTTAGGCTCACGTACTAATGGGATAAGAAAAACTGATCGGACAAGGTGAATTTCTCACAAACATCGAAGTCAGCCCACACATGGTGGGTTAGGTGGGGAGCAGATTAGGTGCGACCCAGGCCTCACTTTACCCAACGCGACTGCAACTATGGGGCCCACCTTGATGTACTTATTGTATATCCACACCGACCATCCATTTTTCCAGTTCATTTTAGAGCCTGATCCCAAACACGAAGCAAATCCAAATCTTAGGTGGACCACACTATAAGAAATAGTGGTGATTGAACGCCCACCATTAAAAATTTCATAGGGCGTGCCATAACGTTTATTATCCATCTACCTTAGTGATAAGGTCACAAATGCCTGGATGATGGGAAAAAAACAAATATCGTCAGGATCCTAAAATTTTGTGGCCTAAAAAAAGTTTATAATGGTTAATCACAATTGTTTTCAATCATGGGGTACATCCACCTGAGATTTGGACCTACTTCATCTTTTGTCTCATATGTTAAAATGATCTCAAAATGTGGATGTAAGTTGAAGGAAGGGTCAGATCTCTTTAAACACGATAACGTCTTCAACAAACTGGTTTGAAAGTTGACAAGTGTGGAGGTGAAGATTGAGAAAGAAGACAAAACCCTAATTTTGTTGATGTCTCTTCCGAAATCCTAGATACGAATATCTGATTGATTCTCTTTGCTATGATAGGGATACCTTGGATGTCAAGACCATTGTACGTCTCATCCCTTTAGTTGAAGTAGTTGAGAAAGAAGAATGAATGGGAAGGTATTTTTACGGATGCATTGTTTGCTCGAAGAAGACAGTTCAAGTAAAAGAAGGGAAAGTCGCGATTTAAGTCCAACTCGAAGGGCAAAGGCTAGTTGAAGTTTTGAAATTATGGAAAGATGTGACATGTGAGGTCTATCAAAATCTTAAAACCCTGAAGGAAGAGATATCAGATGATTCACCAAAGGAAACCAATTCAGCAAAATGAAGTGAAGGATCGGGTGATTGTGACGTCTTGTCGGTGTCCAAGATGGGTCACTTCTATTAGGAGTGGATTTTAGATATGGGGTCCAGAGACGCATGTAAGCCCATAACCTAAAAAGCGGTCATTTATCACATGACACATGACCAACCGACACAAGGCATAGATGATTAAGCATCGTATATATAGGAAGTTTCACCAAAGACCTACCATGATTGGACTTTCATTTGACTAGTTATTATACAACAAGGCCTTTTGTGAGAAGATTTGTCATTGGAGGACTTTAAGGGCATGTTTGATTTTTTATTTACAATGTAAATAGGATGTAAATGAGTATTTATTACTTAACTTTTTATTTCTACGGCTATATCTTGCTTTGACATGATATTGATAATAAGCTTGTTTCGAGTGCTATGGCGTGAAATCAAGGAAAGAAGAGTTTCATTTGCTAATTATCCGTCCAACCTATTCATAAGGTCGCATAGACCTGTATGTATGAAGCTAAAATATAAATATTAGCTTTTTTATGGGTAGATTCGGGCTAAGCTCAAAACGCGGAAAGCTTCCCACTGGGGTTCATCTTCCACACGGCAATTTAGCATACCAAGCCGAAGAAGCAGTTGGCCACGAGTACGGTTATGGACCAAGTATTTAGGAGAGGAAGCTAAGTCGCCTCGGCCTTGGGCACTCGCCGCTCAGCTCGGCCTCAGAATTCAGCCTTGCCTCGGCAAGAGGCCTCGGCCCATCCTCCTTGGCCTTGGGCACTCGCCACTCAGCTCGACCTCAGAATTCAACCTTGGCTCAGCAAGAGGCCTCGGCCCATCCTCCTCGGCCTCATCCGCCACTCGGCTCGGCCTCGATTCACTCAACTTTTATCCGCCACTCGTCTCGGCCTTGGTTCACTCAACTTTCATTTGGCGCTTAGCCTCGGCCTAAGCATTCGGCCTATGCACTCGACCTCATCCACAATCACTAGAAGCCCCCAAACCAAGCACGTCCGGCATTACCATAAATGCACACGGGAATCAAGGAGCAAATCCAAAGGAAAATAATAAGCATTATCCAATCTTATCACATATCTATCATAATCCTAACGTGATTAGCATAATCCCTCAAAATAAGGAAACGTATCATAGTAGAGATCTATAGATTCACCACCATAATGGCAATAATTATCTATAAAAAGGCCCTTCGCATACACTCTATGTATGCAACATCATATGCAATCCACTGCTATTAAAACTCTTTTTCAGTATCCGTACTGACTTTGGCATCAGAGGGCCGTAAGCCGGGCCAACTGGCGACAGTCCTAACCTTTCTTGGTGATTGCAGGTCCCTCTATCTACACCGGTCTTCTTCGAGTGGAGATCAGATGAAGAAGATCCAAAGTTAGTCCCCGATCAACTTCTGTTGACGATTTTTAGCATTAAAAAGCTTGATTCAAAACCTTTGTATCTCCCAAGAAGTTTTCATCGGTTGGATTTCAATTCCCATTGCTTCTTGTGATGTGGCCCACTTGAGCCTTCAATCTACCTCCCTTCTAGGTTCATGCCCTAAAATAATCTTTCAAAATAAATAAATGGTTTAAATAAAATATACACATATTTATGAACCCCACGGAGCCCCTGGCAGGACCGTCCGTCTCTAGCTAGGTCCTGGTGGGGATAGTACTCAATCCGCACGCCACAACGCTAGGGCTCTCAATGGGTCGGATCTGGATCGGATCCAGTTGGATCCGGCTCCAAGTCCGTATAACTGTAGACGGATTCGGATCGGATTCGGATCCAACTCAGATCCAAACGTTAATATCCATATCCGATCCATTTATAAATTGTTAGATCCATTTTCGATCCAAAATCCATATAACCATCGGATTCGGGTCGGATCTAGGTCCGAATCCACCTCATTACAAATCTAAAAGAATATATGATATAAAATATATAATATAATATATTTAATTCAGTAGAAAAATGATGCAAATCCCACTATTTACTATGGTATGGTCGACGTGGCCTAAAATAATTTGTAAAACGGATGGTCTGCATGAATATAACATATATAGTAAGGTGACAATGAGCCGGATCTTAATCGGATTCGGATCAAACTCGGATATGTTCCTGTGAATCCATATCTGGTCCATTTAAGTAATCGGACATATTTTAAGATCCAAATCCGGTCCATTTAAGTAATCGGACCTATTTTAAGATCCAAATCCGCATTATACGGATTCGGAGCGAATCGGATCTCGTATCTGACCCGCTCCATTGAGAGCCCTACACAGCGCCCAACACATCTCCACACCACTGCTTGATGGATGAGAAAAAATTTGCTACACCCACAAGTAGAGGTGGGCACAAACCAAGCCAGCTCGAAAGCTCGGCTCGGATTGGTTCGAAAAAGCTTGGCTTAGATTGGTTCGAAAAGGAAGTTCAAACCAAACCAAGCCTCCAAGTCAAGCTTGTTTGAAAAAACAAACCAAACTCAAACTAGGGGAGTTCCGGCTCGGTTCGGCTCGAAGCTCGATTTGATTCAGCTCGGTTTGATTCGGCTCGTAGATTATAAGCACATTGTTTCTAATTCCATTTTGGGATCATGTCCTAAAATGATATGTAAAACAGATGGATAACATGGATAATACATATACATGATGACATGGATAATACGTAATACTTTTACATGAATGTACACTGTTTCCTTGCACTGTAAAATTATGCTTGTATACTTTTGTTTGGAAAACACTCTTACATGTTTATTTTGAAGTTGCACTCTTTTGGAGGATGTTAAACATCATATATCATATAGTAAGATATGTTTGTACTTTTTTTTTTCTAACTTTTTAAATTAT
Organism: Liriodendron chinense; assembly: GCA_003013855.2. NCBI lineage: Eukaryota > Viridiplantae > Streptophyta > Magnoliopsida > Magnoliales > Magnoliaceae > Liriodendron > Liriodendron chinense. The sequence continues at coordinate 62,379 of PVNU02003631.1, read as the reverse complement.
TTTCTATTTAAATGAATAAGGAAAAAAAGAGCCACTGTCCATTTGAACTCGGCCCAGCCTGGTTTGAAATTTTCAACCAAGCCAATACCGGCTCGAACTAGATTTTTCTGGAGCAAACCAAACTCGGGCCGCATGGGTTGGCCCGAAACCCAAACCAAACCGATCGATAAACTGCGGTGGTACGAAAACAAATCAAACCAAACTAGGGCTAACTCGGCTCGGATCGTTGCCCACCTCTACCCACAAGTTAGCTACACTACCTACCCTAGGTGTAGCAATGACCCCACCATGATGTATGTTTTGTATTCACGCAGTCTATTCATTTTTGGCGAGATGATTTTAGGGCATGACACAAAAAATGAGGCGGATCTGAAGCACAAGTGCCCCCCAATAAGTTTTTAATGGTTGGCGTTCAATTCCCACTATTTTCTGTGCTGGGACCACTTGAGCTTTGGATCTGCCTCATTTTTTGTGTCATGTCCTACAATGATCTCACCAAATGGATGGACGACGTGGATATAATAAAATAAATGATGGTAGGTCATTGCTACACCCAGTGTACCTAGCGTGGCTAAGGCGTGGGTGTAGCAAAATTTTTCTCTAATCAAATAATTAATTTCTATCTGCCTGCGTATCGCCAGGAAGGGTTCTGTGAGGCCCACCGTGATTTATACGTTTTATACATGCCGTCACTTGTAGTACATCGAATTAATGGCCTTAGATGAGACGATTTCTGTTATTCATCACAAGCATATAAACCCTCACCTGTAATACATCAATTGGGGGCGTCCAATTTGATTATTGGTCGTTTATTTTCTATGATGAAAATAACTCTACCGTAACATATCCATACCATGCAAACATTATGCCCCACCACAAAGCTCCCCTGGTGCAAAAAATGGGACAATTCCGCTCATCAATCGGGCTATAACATCAAAATCAATGGACAACCAAAGACTGAGTCAACATTGCTGCCATTCTAATGAGTGGATGGGCTTGGATTTTTTTAATGAGTAATCATCGTAGTATATCTGCAATACCTACTTCACACCCTTCCTCTGATTGATAAGATGAAAAAATGGGAATGTGCTGACAACCTTACATTTGGGTGGGGGAGGATGACCATCGTGTGTCCTTTATCAAACCCATTAATTAAGTGTAACTAGGACCCACCTGACTCATGGATCAATCTGATTCATGGGCCAGGGCATCAATATAGTGTTGTCGTTCTGATGGATGGATTAGCTTGGAATCTGATTCATGGGCCAGGGCATTAATATAAAATGGTGACGTTCTGATGGATGGATTAGCTTGGACCTATCATGTCATGCTGGCACATGTGTGGTGAATAAACGTGTGTGAGTGTGTGAGCTTTATCAACTTCACTACCCTTGTGTAGATAGATCTGGACTGTTGCAATTAGTGGGCCACCAATTTGAGAACCTAATGCCAAAAAAAGTGCCCTTCAAAGCTGACAACTACCAGATAGATGACCCATTTTCTCATGATTTAGAAAAGAATACAACTAGTGTCCCACCAAATGAAAAAGCCCAATGAGCCAGCCCCACCCATTGACACTCCCAGCAAGAATCACTAGAAGAAGAAGCAGCAGCAGCTAAAATCCAATAGAATATCATACACATATCAGTAAAAATTTGACAATAATGATTATAGAAAAATCATCTCTCTTTCATGAGTTGCACCGGCATCTCAAATCGACAGATTGGGCAAACGTGCTTTTCCTCCAACCATCGTATTATACATTTGCCATGAAAGATATGGGAGCAAGGCATACGTAGTATCCCAACCCCTCCCAAGAATTCATCTTGGCACATTACACAGCTACTACCATCAGATTCCAAGCTCATCCCCTCCAATGCTTCAATAGAAGATTTTGATACAGGGACGGCTGCCATTGCATCTGCATCTCCATCATCTTTCACCAAGAACGATGTCACCATATCAACCTCCATGTCCATATGTAACTCCTTACAAGCTTCCATAGCCCACTCCGCCATATCGCTACCACCAATGGCCAAGCTCTGTGTAGAGAATTTACGGGCCACTGTATCAACATTGAAGTGGGACATGATATATTGGGAATCCATGGTGGAAATCTTACGTTGGGAGTGTCGGTGAAGCTTGTCTGCGAACATCTGGACGTTCTCAGGAGCCTCTGAATTCTCAATTTTGTATATGTATCCATTGGAGGTGGCGGTGAGCCGCTGGGACCGCTCGTTCAAGGTGATTCTGATGATGAGTGAAGGTTCTTTGTTTTCAGGCACTGGTTCGAGCGAGGCAACCATGCGAACTGAGCAGCAGCTTTGAGTATTGGTGTATAGGAGATTAGGAGTAGATGGTTTTGGTGTCTTCATGGAACCATATGCCAGTTTGCTCGTCGAATAACATGGCTGCTGCTGCTGCTGTAGTAAGAGTAAGAAAAGAAGAAGGAAGGAAGGAAGAAAGATGGGGGAGGTGTTTGGAAATTAGCTGATAGATGAGTTTTGACGTTGAATTATTTATAGAAACAAAGAAGCAGAAGTTTATAATTCGTAACTTGATACTTCACTATATTCAGAAGACTTCCATAGTGCAACTTTGTACGCGGCTTGGAAGGATAATATCCACCGACTTGACTGTGGGGCCACCGTGATATATGAGTCTTACATCCATACCGTCCATCCGTTTAGTAAGATCATTTTAGGGCTGGTGCCGAAACTTCCGAAGATAACACATCTCACGTGATTGGACGCCCACAATTAAAAAAATTCTGGGGCCCACCGTAATGTTTATTTTCCATCCAATCTTTTGATAAGGTCAAAAAAGACATGGATGAAGGGAAAAACAAATATCAGCTTGAATCAAAACTTGTGTGGCCCATAAAAGATTTTAATGGTTTATCACTATTATTTCTCATCGTGTGGTCCAACTGAGATTTGGGTCTGTGGTATTTTTTGGGATCATGACCTAAAATGAGATTTATAAAAGAATGGACGGCGTGGATATAAGATACATACATAAAGGTGGCCCATAGTCGGATATCCACGGAGGCCACTGTCACGCCGTCGTACGTGGTGACGTGTATATTAGCGCACTTACGACACACGGACATTGCACACGTGGCATACAACAATTCGCCAGATGATTTCCTGCGAAAGCCTTGCGCAGGAAGTTCCTGCGCTGGGAACAAGGTGGGGCCCACATTGATGTCTTCTGATGAATCCACCCCGTCCATCCGTTTTGGGAGCTCATTTTAAGACGTGAGAAAAAAAATGAACCGGATCCAAGACTCAAGTGGGCCGAACTAAAGGAAAAGGTGGGTAGGTAAATTACTACCGTTGAAACCTCCCTGGGATCCACAGTGATGTTTATATGACATCCATACCGTTCATAACGTCACTACTACTGGGATGAACTGGAAACATAAATATTATCCTGATTCGAAACTCCTGTGGCTCCACAAATATTTCAACTGTGGACGTTTAATCCTCACGTTTTAGGCCCGCTTGAGTCTTGGATCCGGTTCATTTTTGTTCTCACGTCCTAAAATGAGCTCCCAAAACGGATGACGGGGTGGATTCATCATAAGACATTACTGTGGGCCCCACCTTGGTCCCAGGAACTTCCTGCGAAAGGCTTTCGCAGGAAATACGCGATACATAAAAATTCAGTGCCTTCTATTCTCATTGGTACACGTCATAGCCAATGACGTCAGCTAAAAAACCAGCCGATTTTCTCTCTTTTCCTCTCTCATGTATGGATTGCGTGCTGCACAACCCACTTTTACAGTGTGGAATTTCCCTGGGCCTCATCCTAATTTATCTGTTAGATCAGAACCGTCCATCAATGTTTTCAGATTATTCTAAAGTATAAGATAAAAAATGAAGCACATACAAAGCTCAAGTGGGCCACACAACACAAAGCATAGGATTGAACGAAACGTTGAAACCTTCCTACGGTCCACTTTGAGGTTTATTTGCCATCTAACCCCTTCATAAGGTCACTTAGACCTTGATTCAGGGAAAACAAAAACATCAGCTTGATCAGAGCTGTCTATTTTAACAAGAAGTTTTCAATGGTAGGTGTTCATTTCCCACTCTTTCCCGTCGTGTGGCCCACTTGAACCTTTGATCTGATTTATTTTCAGTTTGGTGACTAAAAGGTATGAAAAAAAATGATTGGACTGTGTGGATCTAATACATACATCATGATGGATCCCACAGAAGTTCCACCTTTCAACTGTTCGGGTGAGCCGAATTTCTTTAGGTGGGAAATTTACGCGGCCCATGATGACTTACTTCTTAGATCCACACCGTCCGTATAATTTTTCAGATCTTTCCAGGATATAAACCTAAAAACAAGTTAGATTCAAAGCTCAACTGGAACACACCATAGGAAAACAGTGGAATTGATGCTACCGTTGAAAACTTCTCAGGGCCCAGACGTCTCTGATCAAGCAGATATTTGCATTGTACCTTCATCCAGGTATGGGTGGACTTATGAACTGGTTAGATGTTAGATGAAGCCTCACGCTTGGCCCGAGGAAGGTTTCAACCAAAGTTTGTGTAATCCTGGCTACTTTCTTTTGGTGTGGTCCACTTGAGATTTAGATATACCTTATTCTTGGAACCATGCTCTAAATCTATTTGGAAAAATTGATAGACGTGTGGATGTAAGACAAAGGTTATGGTGAAGGGCTGTGAAGTTACATACGTTAAAAGATGTGCTATGTAGCACGCAATGTACCCGAAAAGAGGATATTTTGTTTGATTGGAGATAACGGAAATGACGTGGGCCGAACGAGAAGCGACCGTGGAATTCTTGTGCTCTCAACACAGACGATCTGCATTCTCCAAATAAAACCGGCTACATTGAGCAGCTAGAGGTGGCAATGGGTTGAGGTCGGGTCAAGCTCGGGCCGGTCGTTTCGACCTCAACCATAACCCAATGCAAATTGAATTCGGGATGGACTTTCCCCGCCCTTACCCAACCCAACTTATAGTAGATAAGGTCTAAACGTTTTTAATATTTTATCTGAATCATTCAATTAATCTCCACAATTCTATTTTTATTTTTTTATCATTGAATCAAATATTCAATAAGATCATGTGATATTTAATTTTTTTAAATAGATACATTGTGGACATAATTATTAAAATGGAACCATTTGATCCTTTCATTTTAACCGTCCAATAAGTTTCTATCAACAATCAAATAAATATAACTATTAAGATAATTTTATTAATTTATTTTATTGACCATTAACTACCATTTTAGTTCTTTAATAAAAGTCCCATTAAATGGACATGAGTTGAGAGTTTTTGGATGATTAATATTGTAGACATGAACACTAGAAATCAAATAAAAAAATCTCATGATCTTTAGTTCTACCTTTCATAAAATGTGATCATTGGTGTGCACATATTTATTAAATTGACAAACATGTGAGCCATTCCCAGGTGTATAATAAAAAAATATATATATTATTTAACTACTAAGAAAATCAATATATAATAGTCTACTTAACCCTTATATGATTTGGATTGGGTCCGGTCGAGTCACCTTTAACCCTAACTTGACACATAAAAATCTAGGTCAGGACGGGTCAACCCAAAAATTAAATTCAGGTCAAATTTTCCAACTATAAATTGAAAAAAATCGGGTAGGGTCGAGTTAGCTTAGCGGGTCGGGTTGAATTTTACCAGGTCTATGTGCAGCCTACCAAAGCGGAGTTATAATACCAAGATATCAGATTGTTCAATAAATCCTAACCTTTTATTTGAGGACACTTATTAACGGAAACAAGACTATTCGATGTTTTTCATTTTCAGCCGTACATAAATGTTTAATTTTTAACTTGGACTATTTAATTTTCAAATAATTTCTACCTACCTTCATATCATCTGACACGCTATAGGTTAATTAGCTGGGGCAAGGATGGGGTACTACTCTCGCCAGGACCTAGCTAAAGATGGACGGTCATGTCAGGAGTTTTGTAAGGCCTACCGTGATCTGTATGTTTTATCCACGTCGTTCATCTCTTTGACAGATCATTTTAAAGCATAAGCCCAAAAAAAAGAGGCAGATGAAAGGTGTAATTAAGTGGACCACATCACATGAAGCAACAAGGATTTAAAACCTACCAGTTTAACAAGGCTCCCCATGATGATTATGCATGGCCCAGGCCTGTTCCAGCCTGTACCAGCGCCCTACAACACTATTGTGCAAGAAATTAATAAAAATACCCTACCAGTCATGATATAGGGCCAGTTTGGATCGTGAGTTGCTTAAGGTAAGTTACTTATGCCACAAGTATCTTATCTTAGTTTCTACTTATTAAAAAAATAAGTATACTTGGTAAACAACATAATTATCAGTTTTTTCTCTCATTGATCTCTCCATAAAAATTAAAAAGCTAAAAAAATTAGCTGAATTGGTTATATACTTTAAAGTAAAAAAGTTACTTATTATTAATCATAAACCAAACTTACTTATCTGAAATAAGTTACTTATCTACTTATGTAAGTAGAAAAAGTAATTTACTTGGCGGTATCCAAACGGGCCCTTAGATTCAACAAAAGCCAGGCCCTTTTACCGTGTCATGCCCTCGGGCCAAGGATTTCAGCCCAACCCCAATGGGCCATCTAGGCACATTGAGAGCCCGAGCAAACGGTCGGCAAAAACAAAAGCTAAAATCAAATAAATCAGTATCAAATATACCAGTAAAAATTTAATAATACTGATTACAGAAAAATCATCTCCCTTGCATGTGCTGGGGCCGCATCTCAAATCTACAGATTGGGCACACGTGGCTTTCCTTCGACCATCGGATTATACATGGGCCATGAAAGATATGGGAGCAAGGCATACGTAGTATCCCAATTCCTCCCAGGAATTCATCTTGACATATTACATACTTACTACCATCACCCTCCAATGCTTCAATAGAAGATCTTGATACAGGGACCACTCCAGACTCCGACAAAATCCTAGCCATTGCATCTGCTTCTCCATAATCATCTTGCACCAACAACCATGTCATGACATCAACCTCCATGTACATCTGTAACTCCATACAATCAAGCTTTCATGGCCCGCTCCGCCATATAGCTGGCACTAGTGGCCAAGCTCTCTATCAAGAATTCCTGGGCCAGTGTATGAAGAATGAAGTGTGACATCATATCTTGAGCACCTTTGGTGAATTTCTGAAGTTGTTAGTATAGGCGAAGCTTGTCTGTGAACATCTTAACATTCTTAGAAGCTTCTGCATCCTCGATTTTGTATACGTATCCATTGAAGGTGGTCTTGAGCTGCTGGGACCGCTCGTTCAAGGTGATTCTGATGAGGAGCGAAGGTTCTTGGTTCTCAAGCAATGGTTCGATCTGAGCAGCGGATCTGGGTATTGGCGGAGTGGATGATTTTGGTGTTTTGATCGAACCAGGTTCCAGTTTCCTCGTCTGGCAACATGGCTGCTGCTGCTGTAGTAAGAGTAGAGAAGGAAGAGAAGGAAATAAGAAAGTGAGAGTTGTTTGTAGTTTAGAATAGATGAGGTGTTTATAGAAACAAAGAATTCGGAGAAGAATTTTTTAAGTTTGGTAAGTTTCTTGATGGGTGGGGTCACTTATTCGTTATCAAATCTTAACCGCTCAATTGTAGGTGGAAGGTTTGTGGAGCCCACCATGATGTCCATGTGGCATCCACTCCGTCTATCAATTTCGCCAGCTCATGTTGGGACATGAATCAACAAACGAAGCAGATCACCCAAAACTCAAGTGGGAAACGCCTAGGGTTGAAACCTTCCTAAGGGCCCACCTTGATGATTATATCCTTCCAATTCCCACCAGGTTGGATGGGAAACAAAATATCAGCCTTATCTAGAACGTGTGTGTTCCCAAAGAAGTTTTGAATGGTGGGCGTTCAGTCCCCACTGTTTCAGATGCTATGGCCCACTTGAGTTTTGGATCTGCTTGTTTTTTTTGGGTTCATGACCTAACATGAGGTGGATAAATTGATGGACGGAGTGGATGCCACACGCACATCGCTGTTCATTGAGGTGGGCCCCACAGAACAGCCCACTTTTGAAGTACAGGCGTGGCCCACCTGATCAACGAATGAAAATGGATTTAGTACCATATCATCATCACAGTAGAATTCACCATATCCACCGCACAGATTCGCAACATGCTTAACATGTTTGCACGTGCACCGCGTGTAGAGAAGAATGGGTGCTTGTAGGTCTTACGGATCTCACCGATTCTTTCCTAATTCACAAAAATAAAAGACTAGCGTACCTAATAAGGTTTCGATGATGAACGTGCAGTTCTCATTGTTTTTTATGGAAACGGATTGGCTAGTGACCCGCGCCACTAGCCAATGTCTAGTGGTCGGTGCTATGTGGGACCTACCATGATGTAATTGTTTCATCCATGCCGTCCATCCATTTTTCCAGATCATTTTATGGAGTTAGAACAAAAATGAGTTAGATCCAAAACCAAATTGGATTACACAATGTTGATTGAACGACCACCATTAAAAACTTCTTGGTGGCCACTAAAGTTTTGAATCAAGCTGATATTTTTTTTTCATCCAGGCCTGTATTGAGTAATCAAAAGGTTGAATGTATGAGTAATCAAAAGGTTGGATGTCAAATAAACATTACAGTGGGCCCTAGGAGGCTTTTAATGGTGTACATTCAATCACTACTGTTTTCCCATCATGTGGTCGACCTAAGATTTAGATCTGTCTCATTTTTGGTTTCAAGATCTAAAATGATCTGTAAAAATGGATGGACGGTGTGGATTAAAGACATATATCATAGTGGGCCCACAGATCACTAACTACTAGCTAAACCGTGTCCGTTTTTTATGGTGCAGCCCGACCCAATTAATCTTGGATCTGGTTCATTTTAAGAATATCATCCCAACTGATGGATGGAGTGGCTTTCACCTGGAAATTGAGGTGGGCCCCGCAGAATTTTTTGTTACGTGTTGGGCACTGTAGGGCCCACCTTGATGTATGAGTTTTATATCCACACAGTCGTCCATTGTTCCCGGCTCATTTTAGGAAAACGAACTAAAAAATAATAAGACGCAAAGTTCGGACCAGATCATGGGAAGAAATGTTGATTGAACATTAACCCGTTAAAAACTTTTTGAGGACTACAAAAGTTCTGGATCAATATGATATTTTCGCTTTCCCCTTTATCGTGGTCTTTGTGACCTTATCAACAGGTTGGATGGAAAATAAGCTTTACCTCACTGTTTCCTATAGTGTGGTTCACCTGAGCCAGGTATGCTTATTTTTGGGTTCACTCCCTAAAATGGGCTGAAACAACGCGTGGACGGGGTGGATATAAAATTCATACATCACAGTGGGCCCCACAGCACCCAACACATTACCATACCACCGCTCGGTGGTGTGTGCAACGCCGACTGATCCGCGTCCTGCATGGAAGCGGAGCGTCCTGCCCCGCCAGTATGCTTTACCATCCGGGGAGACCTGTGGAGGGCCCACTGTGATGTATCAGTTTATCCACTCCAACCATCCATTTTATAATATCATTTTAAGCTATGAATCTAAAAAAGAGGAAGATCCAACGCTCAAGTGGGCCACACCAAACAGTGATGTAACCTAGTGATGTAGCGCACTATGGCATCATCAGGTTCCATCACTGTTTGGCGTAGCCCCCTTGAGCACTGGGTCTGCCTCATTTTTTAGCCCATATCCTAGCATAATCTCATAGAATGGATAAATGAAGTAGATAAATGATACATCATGGTTGGCTCTTCCACAGGTCTGCCTGGAGGGAGAAGTAGGACGCAATCAATGATATGTTAGTCCACGCTGTCGATTTATTTCCTAAGATTATGCTAAGAAATAGTTAGAAAGTACTCTAGTGCATCACAAATGACTATCGCATTTAATGAAACTAAGCTTACTATTTGGTGTATTTGGTGTGTCGCCATTAAAGTGTTGGATCTACCTCGTTTTTAGCCCATTTCCTAGCATGATCTTAGATAGGGAATGAATGACATGGATAAAAAGATATATTACGGTGGGCCCTCACACAGATATGGTCGGACTTAAAGGTCTGACGGACGCAATCCGCTTCCGTCCTGCAGTTGGAACACGAGTTTCCTGCAACACTATGTCTCGTGGATTTCCTGCAGCACAAAGTTCTGTGAGACCCACCACCATACCCGCGTAATATCCACTTCGCCCATCGGTTTCATTAGGACATGTTACGATGAGATCAAAAAAACAACGCAGATCCAAGATCCAAGTGGGCCACACCACAAGAAACAGTGGTGACTTACGCCCACAATTGAAAAAAGAAAAAAAAAGAAAAAAAAAACTCACTGAGGCCCGAAGAATTTAGTTTTCGATCAGGCTGATGTTTCTGTTTTCCTTTCATCATCATAAGAATGACCTCATCAACGGTTTAGATGGCATATAAACATCAGCTTGATCGCAGAAAAGTTTCATGGTATGAATTTCCCTCACTACTTTTCAAGTGGTGTGGGTAACTTACGTCTTTGGTCTAGCTCATTTTTGGGCTCTCATCTTAGCATGAGCCGTATAAACGGATGGACGGAGTGGATTTCACGTGGACATAACGGTGGGCTCCACGGAGCTTTGTGTTTCTAAAACTCTTACGTAACAAACCCGCGTTGCGCATGCATTAGTGAAATTGTAAACGCGTGAGGACTTGTAAACACCATCTATAAAAATAAAGAATACGAGACATTCCTTTCCCAACTATATTTACTCTATTTCGCTCGAGCATTCACTTTCTCTTTTTTATCCTTCTCTGCAATGTCCTTCATTGAAGAAGAATCAATCACACCATCCCATGTTGACTCTTCCACCACTGTCGAAGATGAATTCGGCATGTTCGCTGCTGTTGTCGAAGCTGTTGAATATGATTCATACATGTTGTTCGACAATGAATTTGATTTTCCTATTGATGAATCATACATGGTCCGCCAGGGAAATATCACGTGTTTTTATTATACAAGTGTTCATGAAAAATTAGATGAAATACTATCTGAAGTACACACAATATCCATGGAAATTCGGTTGGAAGAATACTGCAGAAGGTTAGATACATGGGGACATCGATCCGTGCCCACTGGCGAAGAGACGGAAGTTAATAGGGTGGTCGTGACGTTATGGGACGATCTCCACTATTTCTTGCAATCTGAGACATCTAAAAGCCGTTTTTCTGAGATGGTTTCTCACCTGAACATTCGCCCAGATTATGTTGAATCAGTGGCATTGAATATTAGTGATTTGGTGAAGAAAGCCCATGAAGCAGGAAAGAAGATGGTACACATTGTGGCTGAGTTTAAGGTTCTAGTATTGATCGAAGAAGAAGATGAAGAAGAAGCACTGGCGAGGGCCTTAAGAGAATCAATGGACTTGGCTTATCAGAGGAGTACCGATAGTGCAGTTCCAGCATCAAGATCTTCAGTCGAAGCCTTGGAGAGGATGACTTTCAACAAAGGAGCTCAGTCAGACGAGATCAAGTGTACAATTTGTCTAAATGATTTCTCTACAGGAATGGAGGTCATACGTATGCCATGCTCACATATTTTTGATGTTGAGTGCATAATTCAGTGGTTGGAGATGAACCATGTGTGCCCTCTTTGCCGGTTTGAGATGCCTCAACAGTTAGAAATTTGATCTTTTTTCTTTCTAATGCGGGATCCACAGTAAACAAATGGTTGTATGTGGCTCATTCTGGGTCATTCATCAAATCCAATCAGTCCATCTAATACGCGCGTCTACTGTTGTTCTCTTTCTTTATTTCTTTTTAGCTCTTTGGTAAAGTCAAATTAAAGGAGAAGTCTTAATGTAAATTGGGTTATTAGAAAAGTGATTCTTTATTTTTATTTATTTATTTTGCTAGTCATGCAACGCACACACCCTGTTAGTTGCACAGCACACCCACACGATTATTCAAAAGATGCACCCACCCACAAGTGGGGCTGGAGTCCGTATCCTCGGTTGGCCTCTAAACAGGAAGCCTGTTCATTGGTCCACATCACACAGCATGATGTCAGTGTGATCAGGTTGCCCTAATGTATGATTAGGTTGCATTGAGGATGTGACATGGTTATAGACCTATGTAATGAGGTAGACCAACAAAAAGGCCCCAAATAGGGTTTTCATGTTTGGCAGGCAACAAATGATCCGGATTTGTGGGGCTGCTATTGAAACATCAAGGCGTCTTCCAAGGGGAAAAGTGATTCTTTATGTTGTGGAATAGACTTACTATGTAGATGTTTATAAAGATTGTTCTTTTTTTCACTATTTTTTTAAGTAAAAGCCTTTATCAACAAAATTAATCCACAGTGAAAGAGTGAGAGAGTGAGAGGGACGCCTGGAGCACTTTTTCAGGCCTCATCACATGTGATGTGAGCCCAAAACCTGAGCCGTCCACGTGATGCAGCACCTCAAAAACCTCAGGGCCCAACTTCAACCTGATCTAAAACTTTAATAGGCTGTAGCAAAGAGAGATAAGCAAATCAAGGGAGGAAACTATTTCCTTTTGCAATGGCCTACCAAAGTTCTGGACCAAGTTGAAAGTTGGGACCCAAGGGTTTTTTGGGGTGCAGCATAACATGAACGTCTCAGATTTTGGGCTCACATCACATGTGATGAACCCTGAAAAATTGCTCACAAGTTCTTGTGAGAACTAGTGCGCAGGTGAGCATTCCTCAAGGTTAATGGAACAATGAATCATATATATAACTAGAAAGAGGTCAGATGAGTCCCAATTACTGAAACCATCCCCTGTTTCCATCTAAGGCTGCAACTTGGGTTCATGTCAACCTTAAGCCCACTCGGTTTATCAAAGTCCTTGGGTTGGGTTGAAAAGTGCCAACCCTATTCAAATTCAGCTTGGATTCGGGTTGAACAGATTCGAGCTTGGTCCACCCTGACATAGGCTGAATTAATATGAGGCACATTTTTTTATTTCTATACCAAAGCATTTTCGCATGACATCTAGGGTTGGTTCTGACGTTAAATGGCACACTCGTTAGAGATCTGTACCATTTTTCTGTAACCATGGGAACATTGTTCTAAACCAACAAAAAATAATGCCAGCCTGATCAGATAGATTATATTTGTGTGAGAAAAATGAGTGTTTACAACTTCAAGAGTCCATACTCAAGGGTAGGGCTGGTCATGAGCCGAGTCAGCTCGAGAAACTCGATCAACTCAACTTGAAATAACTCACCTCGACTTAGTGGGGCAACTCAAGCCAAGCTTCATTTAACAGCTCGAGTCAGAAATTAGGTCAAGTTTAAGCACTCGACTCAACTTGTTTCATATAGATATTTGTTAAGAAAATACCATCATCTTATTTCTTGGTTCTCTCTCTCTCTCTCTCTCTCTCTCTCTCTCTCTCTCTCTCTCTCTCTCTCCTATACATAGTGGTTGTGTGTTTTACATGCTGCACAAAATAGGTGCTATGGTGAGACCACACACCACACACATTTACAAAACAGGGGCTATGGTAAGACTAAACACGATATGCAGCTATTGATTGCAATTTTACGAGGGAGGTGGTGCATCTGATCCATGAATCAGCTAGGCTTCATCATGGACAGTTCATTCATGTGGTGAGTTATGCATGTACTGTGTTAATCTATGGTTCAGAAAATGTTACTAGTGGTTTACATTCAATGTATATTGTACAAGTGTTCATGAAAAATTAGATGAAATACTATCTGAAGTACAAGTACTCACACCATCCATGAAAATTCGGTTGGAAGAATACTGCAGAAGGTTAGACACATGGGGACATCGATCCGTGCCCACTGGCAAAGAGACAGAAGTTAATAGGGTGTTCATGACGTTATGGGACGATCTCCACTATTTCTTGCAATCTGAGACATCTAAAAGACGTTTTTCTGATATGGTTTCCCACTTGAACATTCACACAGATTCAAAGTGATTTGGTGAAGAAAGCCCATGAAGCAGGAAAGAAGATGGTACACATTGTGGCTGAGTTTAAGGTTCTAGTATTGATTGAAGAAGAAGAAGAAGAGGCAGTGGCGAGGGCCTTAAGAGAATCAATGGACTTGGCTTATCAGAGGAGTCCTGATAGTGCAGTTCCAGCATCAAGATCTTCAGTCGAAGCCTTGGAGAGGATGACTTTCAACAAAGGAGATCAGTCAGACGAGATCAAGTGTACAATTTGTCTAAATGATTTCTCTACAGGGATGGAGGTCATACGTATGCCATGCTCACATATTTTTGATGTTGAGTGCATAATTCAGTGGTTGGAGATGAACCATGTGTGCCCTCTTTGCCGGTTTGAGATGCCTCAACAGTTAGAAATTTGATCTTTTTTCTTTCTAATGCGAGATCCATGCACGGCAAACAAATGGTTGTATGTGGCTCATTCTGGGTCATTCATCAAATCCAATCAGTCCATCGAATTGATGGAGTTTTCCTCCTCAGCAAAGGAGGAGAGAGAGTGTTTCTGGGTGAGGCCGGGCGCCCGGGCCCTTAAGTGGCCGGGCAACCGAAATTCCCCACAAATATCAGCTTGGCTGCTGGAAGGTTTTGGCCTAAGCCGGGCGCCCGACGGTCTTGTGACCAGGCGCCCGATGACCCGGCCGGGCGCCCGACCATGTTTGGTCCAGGCGCCCGAAATTCAGTTTTTTTCTCAGTTATTCACTGGACTGTTTTTTTATTGTCCGGGCGCCCGAAGGTCTGGTGACCGGGCGCCCGAACCTGCACGGACTGCTTGTACGCAGTTTCCTAATATGGCTCTAATTCTTCCGTTTTTGGTACTTAAGCGCTCCAAAACGGGATTAGGGTATCCCATTGGGTTGCCAACACGTCCAAGGTGAGAAAGAGAGAAAAAGAGGAAGAGAGAAAGAGAAGAGAGAGAAAGAGGAAGCTTGTAGAAGGGAGAAGTTGCTTGAAGAAGGATTCTTCTGCGCAATGGTCATCTCAGCGCTTCTACGTCCTCGGGATCGGTGAGATCGTTTCTCCTTTACTATTCTCTTGTAGTTTATCCATCCCTGCGTGGGTGAAGAAGTTTGATCCAAGTGGTGTGTGCTTGTGATCGGTTGTAACAGATCCCTGAGATAGTGGATTGTTGATCTGGACTAGGTCCCGTGGTTTTTACCTCTTTTGAGGGTTTTCCACGTAAAAACTTTGTGTTCGTGTGGTTGATGTTTATTTTTGATTATTGCATTAGCATAGTCCATAATTTTAGTGTATTGGGGGGCGAGATCCGAAGGTTTGTGTGAAACGCACCCAACAAAGTGGTATCAGAGCGTTCGGGTTGATTGAACGGTGTGGGATCGGTTCTGAATTATGGAAGGTGGCTCATCAAGGATGATCAGCCTCAATGGTTCTAACTGGACCATATGGAAGGCTAAGATGGAGGACTTGCTCTATTGCAAGGACTTGTATGCTACAATTCTAGGCATATCGGCGAAGACAAAGGATATGTCAGATGATGATTGGAAGAAAGTGGACCGGAAGGCTGTGGGGTTCATTAGACAATGGTTGGATGATTCGGTTTTCCACCATGTGTCTACAGAGACCTCAGCCGCTAGCCTATGGCTGAAATTGCAAGGGCTGTATGAGAGGAAGACAGCCGGCAATAAGATATTCCTGATAAGACGACTTGTGAATCTCAAGTTCAAAGATGGTGGTTATGTGGCTGAACACATGAATGAGGTCAGCAACATTGTGAACCAACTCTCCGCCATGAAGATGGTCCTGGATGATGAACTTCAGGCTTTGCTACTGCTTAGCTCATTGCCTGACAGTTGGGAGACATTGGTGGTGTCTCTAAGTAACTCCGCGCTAGACGGAAAGGTATCCATGGATCAGGTAACAAGCTGTCTCTTCAATGAGGAGACAAGGAGGAAGTCCCTAGGGCCTGCTCAACAAGAGGCCCTTGTGACACAAGATCGGGGGAGAGGAAAGAACAGAAAGGGCGGAAAGGCCCGAGATAAATCAAGAGGCAAGTCAGTTGCCAGGAAAGATGTTGAATGCTGGAATTGTGGCAAGAAGGGCCACTACAAGCATGAATGTCACAAGAAGAAGAGTGACAAGAAGGGTAAAGGAAAGGAGAAGGAAGATGAATCAGATTCTACTGCGGTCGCCTCAGATGATGACGTTGTTGTTATTCTTTCGGCAGATCACGATACTTGTCTCACGGCTTCGAGTCAGGACACCGACTGGGTGATAGACTCGGGAGCCTCGTTTCATGTGACTCCACGCAGAGATTTCTTTACAAGCTACAAGTCAGGTGACTATGGGACAGTGAAGATGGGAAATTCTGGTGTTTCGAAGATCGTAGGGGTCGATGATATTTGTTTGAAGACCGATATGGGCTGCACATTGGTTCTCAGGGATGTGAGACACATTCCAGACCTTCGCCTCAACTTGATGTCGACGGGAAGGCTGGATGATGATGGTTATGAAAGCCGGTTTGCTGGTGGGCACTGGAAGCTCATCAAGGGTTCGTTGATCGCTGCCAGAGGAAAAAAGTGTTGCACTCTTTACAAGACAAGTGTCAGTGTATGCAAGAGTGGATTGAACGCAGCAGAGGATTCAGCTACTGACGTGTGGCACAGGCGTCTAGGCCACATGAGTGAAAAAGGGCTTCAGCTACTAGCGAAGAAGCAGCTCCTTCCAGACGTGACAGGTATACCTCTCAAAACCTGTATTGACTGTTTATCTGGGAAACAGCATCGAGTTTCTTTTGTTAAAACTGCTTCTCATACTAATAAAGTACATGCATTAGATTTGGTTTATTCTGATGTTTGTGGTCCTATGAGGACAAAAACCTTGGGTGGGGCATTGTATTTTGTCACATTTATAGATGATACATCTAGGAGGGTTTGGGTGTATGCTTTGAAATCCAAGGACGAGGTCTTTGGTGTGTTTAAACTGTTTCATGCTATGGTCGAGAGGGAGACAGGCAGATCATTGAAGTGCATCCGCACTGACAATGGTGGTGAATACATAGGTGACTTCCACGAGTATTGCAAGTCACTGGGTATACGGCATGAACAGTCAGTTCCCAAGACCCCCCAGCATAATGGTATGGCTGAGAGAATGAATCGCACCATAGTAGAGAGAATCAGATGCATGTTATCCCATGCAAAGTTGCCCAAGATGTTCTGGGGAGAAGCAATGCACACAGCGGTGTATTTGATAAACAGGTCTCCATCAGCCCCGTTGAATGGAGAAGTACCTGAGAAGGTGTGGACTGGACGTGATCCATCGTACAGTCATCTCAGGGTGTTTGGATGCAGGGCATCCGTTCACGTACCAAAGGACGAGAGGTCCAAGCTCGATATGAAGATCAGGCAGTGTGTGTTCTTAGGGTACGGTGATGAGAAGTTCGGTTACAGGTTGTGGGATCCGACCGAGAAGAAGCTCGTCAGGAGCAGAGATGTGGTTTTCATTGAAGATCAGTGTATAGAAGACATTGAAAAGCCAGAGAAGACCCAACCCAGTTCAGGTGAACTGGAGGATACGGATCCGATTACTCCTCCCGTGGTGCCTGATGACAGGGGAGTACAGCAAGGTGCAGAGGATGAGGGAGTCCCTATAGAAGATGGACAGGGGGAGCAGCCCCAACTTGATCCACCTGTTGAGCCACAGGTGAGGAGGACATCAAGGGACAGACATCCATCCAAGAAGTACTCGCCGCATGAGTACATTATGCTCACAGACAGGGGAGAGCCAGAAGACTATTCTGAGGCCCTAGCCGACAAGCATAAGGGGGAGTGCTTGAAAGCTATGCAAGAGGAGATGGAATCCTTGCATAAGAACCACACCTATGATATGGTGAAATTGCCTAAGGGCAAGAAAGCTCTGAGCAACAAGTGGGTGTTCAGAAAGAAGAATGAGCAGAAGAATTCACAGACAAGGTACAAGGCCAGACTTGTGGTGAAAGGGTTTGGTCAGAGGAAAGGAATAGACTTCGAGGAGATATTCTCACCAGTGGTGAAGATGACATCCATTCGGGTGTTGCTTGGGTTGGCGGCTAGCATGGATCTGGAGATAGAGCAGTTAGATGTCAAAACTGCATTTCTCCATGGTGACCTGGAAGAAGAGATCTACATGCACCAACCAGAAGGGTTCGAAGTCAAGGGCAAAGAGCATATGGTGTGCAGGCTTAGGAAGAGCTTGTATGGGCTGAAGCAAGCTCCTAGGCAATGGTACAAGAAGTTAGACTCGTTCATATTAAAGCATGGATATGACAGAACGGAGTCGGACCACTGTGTGTTCACTCGCAGATTCTCAGATGGTGATTTCTTAGTTCTGCTATTGTATGTTGATGACATACTCATCATGGGAAAAGACATCAAGAAGATTGACAGGCTGAAACAGGAGTTGGGCAAGTCGTTTGCGATGAAGGACTTGGGCCCGGCAAAACAGATCCTAGGAATGGAGATAACCCGTGACAGAAGCAGCAGGAAGCTCTGGTTGTCACAAGAGCGGTATATTGAGAAAGTCCTAGAGCGGTTCAACATGAATGCAGCGAAGCCGGTCAGTACTCCACTGGATGGTCACTTCAAATTGAGCGACAAGCAGTGTCCCAAGACGAAGGCGGAAGTGGAAGAGATGCGGAAGATACCCTACGCGTCAGCGGTAGGAAGTTTGATGTATGCTATAATGAGTATGCGCCCAGACATAGCATATGCGGTTGGTGTTGTCAGCCGGTATCTTGCCAATCCTGGCAAGGAACATTGGGCAGCAGTGAAGTGGATACTGCGGTATCTGAGAGGCTCATCCAGGTTGAGCCTATGCTATGGTGACGGAAAACCTATGTTAGAAGGCTACACAGATGCAGATATGGCAGGTGACATAGACTCCAGGAAGTCTACATCGGGGTTCATGTTCACGTTTGCAGGCGGAGCGGTCTCTTGGCAGAGCAAGCTACAGAAGGTCGTAGCATTGTCGACGACAGAGGCCGAGTACATCGCGGTCACAGAAGCATGCAAAGAGATGCTTTGGATGAAGAGGTTCCTACAGGAACTCATCCTGAAGCAAGAGGAGCACGTGGTCTATTGCGATAGCAAAAGTGCTATACACTTGAGCAAGAATCCAAGTCAGCATTCCAAGTCGAAGCACATAGAGATTCGGTATCACTGGATCAGGGATACTTTGGAACAGAAGGTGTTACAGCTTGAGAAGGTCCATACGGACGATAATGGGTCAGACATGATGACCAAGGCTTTGCTCAAGGGCAAGTTTGAGGTTTGCAGAAACCTGGCTGGCTTGAAGAAGGCGAATTTCTCCTGAGTCGGAAAGGGAGAGATTTGATGGAGTTTTCCTCCTCAGCAAAGGAGGAGAGAGAGTGTTTCTGGGTGAGGCCGGGCGCCCGGGCCCTTAAGTGGCCGGGCGACCAAAATTCCCCACAAATATCAGCTTGGCTGCTGGAAGGTTTTGGCCTAAGCCGGGCGCCCGACGGTCTTGTGACCGGGCGCCCGATGACCAGGCCGGGCGCCCAAAATTCAGTTTTTTTCTTAGTTATTCACTGGACTGTTTTTTTATTGTCCGGGCGCCCGAAGGTCTGGTGACCGGGCGCCCGAACCTACGTGGACTGCTTGTACGCAGTTTCCTAATATGGCTCTAATTCTTCCGTTTTTGGTACTTAAGTGCTCCAAAACGGGATTAGGGTATCCCATTGGGTTGCTAACACGTCCAAGGTGAGAAAGAGAGAAAAAGAGGAAGAGAGAAAGAGAAGAGAGAGAAAGAGGAAGCTTGTAGAAGGGAGAAGTTGCTTGAAGAAAGATTCTTCTGCGCAACGGTCATCTCAGCGCTTCTACGTCCTCGGGATCGGTGAGATCGTTTCTCCTTTACTATTCTCTTGTAGTTTATCCATCCCTGCGTGGGTGAAGAAGTTTGATCCAAGCGGTGTGTGCTTGTGATCGGTTGTAACAGTTCCCTGAGATAGTGGATTGTTGATCTGGACTAGGTCCCGTGGTTTTTACCTCTTTTGAGGGTTTTCCACGTAAAAACTTTGTGTTCGTGTGGTTGATGTTTATTCTTGATTATTGCATTAGCATAGTCCATAATTTTAGTGTATTGGGGGGCGAGATCCGAAGGTTTGTGTGAAACGCACCCAACACGAATGCGTCTATTGTGGTTCTCTTTCTTTATTTCTTTTCACCTCCTTGGTTGAGCCAACGGGGAAGTCTTTAAAATCGACTAGACCGAATTCAGTTGGAGGAATGTCCATGGCTTCACTTTGAGTGAGTCTTCATAAACTAGTGCATGCCTTTTGAAGATTGTGCTTGCTATAAAAGGGCTTTGGGCTTAATGATGGGGAGAAACTAGCAATTCTTTCAAAACAAAAGCATTAATGTAAAATGGGTTACTAGAAAAGTGATTCTTTATGAGTGGAATGGACTTCTTATATAGATGTTTGTAAAGATTGTTCTTTTTTTCAGTATTATATATGAATCCGTATCCTCTATTGGCCTCCAAGTAGGGAAACCCTGCTTGGAGCCTTTCCGACCACGTCACACTGCATGAACTCAGTGTGATCAAACCAGTTTGCACTGAAGATGTGACATGGTTTCAGACCTATGTGATGATGTGGACCAAGGACAGAGGATCCGGACTCATTATATATATATATATATATATATATATATATATATATATATATATATATATATAGAGAGAGAGAGAGAGAGAGAGAGAGAGAGAGAGAGAGAGAGAGAGAGAGGGGAATGCTCACCTGGGCACTTCTCTCACAACAAACTGGTGAGCATTTTTTCATAACTCATTGCACATGATGTGAGCCCAAATCTGAGCCATCCATGTGATGCAGCACCCCAAAAAACCCTGAGGCTCATCTTCCAACCTGATCCAGAACTTTGTTGGGCCGTAGTAGAAAGCAAGAGGCAAATCAAGGGAGGAAACTGTTCCCTTCTTTCATGGCCCACCAAAGTTCTGGAACAAGTTGAAAGATGGGCCCTAGGGTTTTTAAGGGTGCTGCATCATGTGGACGGCTCAAATTTTGGGCTCACGTCATGTGCGATGAGCCTTGAAAAAGTGCTCACGAGTTTCGTGAGAGAAGTGCCCAGGTGAGCATTCCTCTATATAAGGGGAATGGTAGACCTCATGGGAACTTCCCTTGAGGTCGAGCTGTGTGGGCCACACCATGATGTGCTTCCAACATCTACTCCATCAGTCAGATGCACCATTACATGTTGGCCCACCGGCTTAAAAATCAGGTCAATCCATGAATTAGGTGGGGCCACACCATAGACAATAGTTGAGAGGGGTAACCCGCCCATTAAAACCTTCATGATTGTTTATTGGGCCCACCGAGATGTGGTTCACAAATCCAACCCATCCGTTGTGTGTGTTCCACTTGGATGAGGGTCAGAACCACATCAAAAACTCAGTTGGGCCCAGCCAAGTGCTTTTACATGTTTTAGGCATGTCTTCAAATGGTTTTAGATGGTATGGCCCATCTGAGTTCCGTATACGGTTGATTGTTTGGATATGCCATAACTTAAATGTGACCTATCAAATGCACAGTGTTAATGTCCAAAACAAAACACAGTGTGGCCCATACAGCTCAACCTCATGGGCCCATGAGGTCGACCTCATAATACCATTTCCTCTCTGTGTGTGTGCGCGCGCGTCTATATATATATATATATATATATATATATATATATATATATATATATATATATATATATATATATATATATATTCCAAACATGTATGGGGGTTAATGGAAACAGTGAATCATATATGCTAACCATCCCTTGTTTCCATCTAAGGCTGCAATTTGGGTTCTTGTCAACCTTAAGCCCACTTGGTTTATTAAAGGCCTTGGTTTGGGTTTGGGTTGAAAAATGCTAACCCTGTTTAAATTCAGCTTGGATTCAGGTTGAGCAGCTTCGAGCTGGGTCAGCCCTGCCATAGGCTGAATTAATATACAGCACATTTCTAATTTCTATAACAAAGCATTTTCGCATGACATCTAGGGCTGGTTCTGACAGTAGATCCCATACCCATGTTAGAGATCAGGATCATTTTTCTGTAACCGAGGGAAAGTTGTTCTAAACCAACAAAAAATAATGTCAGTCTGATAGATAAATTACATTTGTGTAAGAAAAATGAGTGGTTACGTACAACTTCAACAATCCAAACTCAAGGGACATGTATTTCCTGGATGACTTTTGTACATGGCATGTCTCAAGCATGCACCACCTAATTAACAATCCAGATTGATGTGTGCCATTATGCCGTCTCAAACAATCATCTGCTCTGATCTGATGTTATGTCAAATCACCAATGATCTAACAGCTCAAGCCTTTAGAGGATGGCATCTTAAGGGACTTTAACATGCGAGTTGTATCAAAATTCAAAACCATTGCTTAGGACCTATATAATATGCTCTGACAATGTCATGCCAAGCGATTGAGCTCTGATACTATTAGGTTGAGCTGGACCAATCAGAGAGGCAGCAGCAGAAGATCCAGGTTCATATGGCAGAGCCTTCAGCACAGTCAAAGGAAAACCATCGGATGCTCCTATCCATCTGATCAGTGGCTTTCAAATGTTGTGGGTAGTTTTGAAACACAAGCCATCTATGGATGGAGAAATGATCTCCTTCTGGAGGACATCCGCATGGGGTAAGAAGGTAGGCCCCATCATGAAGATCACCCATCTCAGAAATCAAGCTGATCCACTCATTAGGATGGTCATGACCATACTGGTATGTTGACTCAGACCATGGGTCGTTCATTAATTCCATTGGATTTGGTTGGGACCAGCCTGATAAGCTGACCAGGTCATCTTCATCATGGGGCCCACTGTTTGCATGGTATGGATATCCTGTACAAGTACTCTAGAGAGATGGCTCTATCACTCTGGCTCTTACCCTATCTTGATGTGTGATATGGACGGTTGAAAAGAAATTTCGAGTGGCTGCCTCAACTGCACAAATCAACGCCCAGTGTCATCATTCACGATGATAATACTGGGGATTGCAAGCAAAAATATGATCCCAACCAATAGATTTCGATGGTGAGGCCCACCATATTAATGGCTTGGAGGACCTAAAAGTGACCCCAGATCCAGTGACTACACCCGCATACCCTAGTATCAATAGCTCGACATATTTCAGGCCTGAGCCTGACTCCACTCCAGGCTCCAAGCCAAATGAGCCAACCTAAAAGGGACTGAATCGTTTACAACACCTATGTTACACAACTGGTTAAAATACTCAAGCTCAGTGGGGGCCACTAGAGCTGAAAGTTGGGCGGGTTCAACCCGACCAATCCATGACCAACCCAACATTGGGTTGGGCTTGGGCAGGAAGTATCGGATCTAATCCCAAGCTTGGGCTATGGAAACACCAAGCCAATACAGCTTGGGTCGGGCTTGAGTTGAGGTCTTGGGTTGCCCGACCCAACCCAACCCAAACCCAAACCCAATTTATATACAAGTTAGAATTTTATTATACTTTAATTAATTAAACTTCTTAGTTTACATTACTTACTTTAGTAAGAAAACTGATAATGTTTGAAACTTGATATCCATGAATTTGATATGCTTGAGTGTTAAAATAGTTACCCTATATTTTAGCTTATTTGTTTAGAAAAAGTAAAGTTTTTTACAATAAATAACTACAGATATGATTAATAAAGTAATAATTACAAAATATAAACCTGTATTGAAACATAATAAACTAATATAATAACGAAAATATTAGCATGTATCAACCCGACTATCCCGAGGTTGGGTTGGGTTAAGATTGAGGTATAAGAACCTTGGATTGGGTTAAGGTTGAGCACTAACTCGACCCAACCTACCCGACTTTCAGCCCTAGGGGCCACTACTTTTATTTGTCAATCCACCCTACAAAAGATGTAAGTACGTGGAAGTAAATGGAGGAAATTGGGAGTAAATGAAGGTAAATTGAGCTTTGAGTGGCCACTGTGATGAATGAGTTTTATCCGCACTGTGATAAATCCTAACCTCGGATTCGAGGACACTTATTAACGGAAACAGGACCGTTTGATGTTTTTCATTTTTAGCCGTACATAAATGTCCAACAATCTGATATCCGGATAATCAGATAAGTTTAAATTTTGGCTGCTTATATGATGGACGGTCGTGTTAGGGGTTCTGTGAGGCTCACCATAATCTATATATTTTATCCACGCCGTCCGTTTATTTGATAGATCATTTTAAAGCATGTGCCCACTAAGGAGGCAGATGAAAGTCTTAAGTAGACCACACCACATGAAGCAGTACTGAAGATTTAAACCCTATCGTTTAGAACTTCTTTGGGTCACAGAAGTTTTGGATCAAGCTGATATTTATGCTTTCTCTTCATTGGATGGCAGATGAATCGGACGCTAGTAAAAGTTTTCAAAGGTAAGAGTTGAATCCCCACTAGTTCATGTGGTGGTACAAAACTTTAGCCAAGCGTTTTTTGAGCAGAACATTCGTTTTGAAAACTAGAGCTATGCAAGCACGTGTGTCATATTCACACTGCCCTAGTGTAGATAGATCTTGACCGTTGCAATTAGCCGGCGCACGTACCAATTTGATGGACCTTTGAAAGCTGATAACTGGTAGATCAATGGCTCATTTTCTTACGGTTGAGACAAGTATACAACAACGGCTCGAAGAAAAGGTCCCATACATGTGGGACCACTTACCACATTTACCAATAATTAGATCTTTCAACGCCGGGGTTTGTCAGGCTGAGAGGTCTGGACGAGCCAGGCCAGCAAAGTAAAACTCAGGCCTGTGATGGGCCAAGCCAAACAAGCCCAAGCCCAACCATGAAGAGTATTCATGGACCAGGCCCGTTCCAGCCCATACTGAAGCCCTGCCACACTATGCAAGATATTAAGAAAATATCCAATCAAACATTATATTCAGAAAAATGCCCAATTAAACCGTAAACAGGCCAGGTTCGGTCTGGGCTGACTGGCACTTAGATTCAGCCCAAATCCAGCCTAAAAATTAAAAAGTTTGTGATGAGGAGTGAAGGTTCTTGGTTCTCAAGCAATGGTTCGAGCTGAGCAGCGGATCTGGGTGTTGGCGGAGTGGATGATTTTGGTGTTGTGATCGAACCAGGTGCCATTTTCCTTGTCTAACAACATGGCTGCTGTAGAAATAAGAGTAGAGAAAGAAGTGAAGGGAAAAAGAAAGTGAGAGGTGTTTGTAGTTTAGGATAGATGAGGTGTTTATAGAAACAAGGAATTCGTAGAAGAATTTTAAGTTTATTCTTGATGGGTGGAGTCACTTATTCGTCATCAAATCTTAACCGTTCAATCGTAGGTGGAAGATCTGTGGAGCCCACCATGATGTCCATGTGGCATCCATTCCGTCTATCGGTTGAGACATGGGATCGAACCACTAGGGTTGAAACCTTCTTAAGGGCCCCACCTTGATGATTATATCCCTTCCATTGGATGGGAAACAAATTAAATAACAGCTTTATCCACAATGGTGGGCGTTCAGTCCCCACTGTTTCAGATGCTGTAGCCCACTTGAGTTTTGGATCTGCCTTTTTTTTTTTTTGGGTTCCTGTACTAACATGAGGTGGAGAAATTGATGGACGGAGTGGATGCCACACGCACATCGCTGTACATTGAGGTGGGCCCCACAGAACAGCCCTCTTTTGAAGTAGAGGCGTGGCCCACCTGATCAACGAATGAAAATGGATTTAGTACCATATCATCATCACAGTAGAATGAAAATGGATTTAACATGTTTGCACGTGCACCGCGTGTAGAAAGCTTGGGTGCTTGTGGATACCGAATAAGGTTTCGATGATGAACGTGCAGTTCTCATTGTTTTTTATGGAAATGGATTGGCTAGTGACCCGGCCACTTGCCAATGACTGGTGGTCGGTGCTCCGTGGGACCTACCATAATGTAAGTGTTTCATCCATGCCGTCCATCCATTTTTCTATATCGTTTTACTGAGTTAGACAAAATTGAGTTAGATCCAAAACTAAATTGGACCACACAGTATTGATTTAACGCCCACCATTAAAAACTCCTTGATGGCCACAAAAGTTTTGAATCAAGCTGATATTTGTTTTTTCCCATCATCCAGGTCTGTATGACCTAATCAACAGGTTAGATGTCAAATAAACATTACAGTGGACCCTAGGAGGCTTTTAATGGTGTACATTCAATCACTACTGTCTTTCCATGATGTGGTCCACCTGAGATTTAGATATGCCTCATCTTTGGTGTCAAGATCTAAAATGATCTTTAAAAATGGATGGACGGTATGGATTAAACAAATATATCATGTTGGGGCCCACAGATCACCGAACAATAGCCAAACCGCGTCCCTTTTTTTATGGTGCAGCCCGGCCCAATTAATCTTGTATCTGGTTCATTTTAAGAATATCATCGCAACATAAGGTAATGATACTGATGGATGGAGTGGATTTCACCGGGACATTGTTGTGGGCCCCACAGATTTTTTGTGTTACGGGAACTCCCGTACCAGGTGTTACAGCGTAGCGTGGATATCACGGGAGCGGATTAGGTACTTCCCCGGCTCGGGACAGGCTAGGTCTACTAGGGCCAACGTGATGTATGCATATTATCCACACCGTCCATTCGTTTTTCCATGGCAATTTAGGTCATGAAACCAACATTGGGGAAGATCCAATGCTCAAGTGGGCCACACCACAGGAAGCAGCGGTGCTAATAATGCCTACCGTTGAAACCTTCCTAAGGCCTACCGTGATGTTTATTTTCCATCCAACCTGTTCATGAGATCAAAGAGACATGGATGAAAATAAAAAACAAATATCAACTTGATTCGAAACTACCTGTGGCACCCAAGAAGCTTTCAACGGTCAGAATTTATTCCCCATTTCATGGTCCACTTGAGCTTGGATCTTCCCCATTTTTGGGCTCATGAATTAAAATGACATGGAAAAAACGAATGGACAGTGTGGATAAGATCCATACATCATGGTGGCCTTCAGAACCCTAGCCTATTCCGAGCTCCGGACAGGCCGGGAAATACGTACTGGGGAGCGGATTAGGTGAGACCCCGGATCAACCGAGGTGGGTGGGACCCCTGACTGTGGGGTTCATAGTGATGTATGTGTCTTAAATCCACACCGTCCAACTATTTTGAAAGCTCATGTTAGGGTATGATACCAAAACTGAAGGTGACTCAAATCTTCGGCGGACCACACCACAGAAACAGTCTTGATTTAATCTCTACCATTGAAAACTTCATGAATTTTCAATGGATTCCTCCGGAATGTTTATTTTCCATCCAACCTGTTGATAAGGTCACAAACACCTAGATGAAGAGACCACGTAAATATCATCATGATCCAAATCTATTGTGGCCCACAGGAAGTTTTTAATGGTCAATCACCACTGTTTCCTGTACTACGGACATCTTAGATTTGGAACTGCTTCATTTTTTGGTATTATGCCCTAAAATGACCTTTCAATGCTGATGTATGGCGTTGATTTAGTCACATACATCACAGTGGCTCCATGGTCAGGGGCCCCACCCACCTCGGTGGATCCGGGGTCTCACCTAATCCGCTCCCCCCTAATCTGCGCCCGGATATGACTCCTCTCTGCGACGCTGGCTTATGAAGTGGGCGGCGCGGGTCAGGTAGTGTTTAAAGGTGGCAATGGGTCCGGTCGGGTCGGGTCGGGTTCAGGTCGGATTTAACCCTAACCCGACCCAAATTGAATTCGGGTTAGATTTTCCTAACCCTTACCCAACCTAAATTAAATCTGGTTTAATGATCAACTAACTAATTTGTAGATTAAACTAAATGCATATGACACTAGCATTCAATTGAAAACAAAACCATCTATGTTTAATAGGTACAAACTAATTTGTAGATTAAACTAAATGCATATGACACCAGCATACAATTGAAAACAAAACCATCTATGTTTAATAGGTACATGGGGGGGGGGGATGTCAACCTCATGGGAACCTTCATGAGGTTGAGCTGTGTGGGCCCCATGATGTGTGTCAAACATTGTAACGCCCTGAAAATTTCAATCCTCGAGCCTTGAGAGTACTCGAGCACTTCTAGAAATTTTTCTAATTTAATTATCAATTGAGAGTGCAGACACCCGATTTAGAACTAAGACTCTAGAAGATTTGTATTGAAAACCCTAGTTTGGACGATCTTATTTGATCGAAACTTCGTAAGACATTTAGACACATCAATCTAACCGTACATTCTTTATCAGATATCATGGATAGCTACATATTCCTTTTTAATTGTCTAATCCTACATCAAATCCGTTGATTAATGAATCTCAATCTATGATTTACTGAAATCACAATGGATTAACATATATAACCGACTTACAATGCAGATCCACCTTAGACTACCCTAATCAATGAATCGAATCTCGATTATCTTAAGTTTAGAAATCAATTTGACAAAATAGCCCTTTTGACATATAAAACCATACGAATGAGATTAACCACCCTTAACCTGCAAATAAATGCACCCCGTATATCACATCATATACCTAGCTATGCCCACTATGACCTAGTGAAAGGATTCGCTAAACTCTGTTCTCTAAATCATCCAATTGGTGTCCCGAAAACTTAGAACAGCTAATCACCGTTCATTAGTGGGCCGTTGATCACGAATCTACACGAAATTGATCGTCTTACTGGACTTGACCTTTTCCTTATATCAGATACCCGACACCCTATCCCGAACTGCAGAACTTGGATAAAGACCAGAGAGGGTGAGTTGTGTGACTCACCTCAACCTTGGACCATCTGGAACTATAAATACCAAGCCCATTTGAGAATTTCATTTGAGATTGAATTTAGAGGATTTCTAGGGTTTTGCTTAGGGATTTGCTTGGAGCTTCCAATCCAGTTGTCGTCGCTCCCAAGTGATCGATGCCGGCCGTCCATCATAGGTAATATACCGTCCTAAGTGTTGAATTTCATATTGAAATTGATTCTTTCTTGCTCCAATCCATTTCTTTTCGAATCTATGTAGGATTTCCAGTTGTTCCTTCGAATCCTTCGTTCTAGACGTTGTTAGCGTCTAAATTCTCCAACACAGGTGAGGACTATCTTCTAAGTTGGCTATTATCAGCCCACGAGAGTTCCAAATAGTGAAAATTAGGTTTTTCTTGAATTCCATTCAAAGTTAAGTGCCGAATGATTTATGTTTATGATTGATGTTCTGTATGTGTTGATTAATTACATGCTTACTTCGATGTGTGGATTATTGATTGCCTATTTGAATCGATTTTATGAAAATATGAGATTTGATGTGTTGTGCATATCAAGTGTTTGATGAAATTCCTGAGTGAACAGAAGTTCACATATGCTTGAGTAAGTGGATTACCGTCCACCCAGGCTAGTGCCTGACTATGAATTTGATAATTTGGCCTGCAATAGCACGCCAAGTGTTTGATTTTACGCCCATATATGAAATGAAGTATATCGCATATCAACTGTTTGGTTTTATGCCTGATTGAGACAATGAATGCTATGATGTTCTATTCTTCTCACAACATGCTTAGTATAATATTTAATTAACATGATTGTGGTTAATCTCTGAAAATCACAATTTATGGACTGCCTACTTGGGTTTAGCCGTCACGGACTTGTTTGGTCGACTTGGGAGTAACATGATCGACCGACCCTAGCTACGCCGGTTTGATTAATGTTTCACTCGGCCTACCAAATCAGTCAATTTCAGGGTTAATCATATTTGTTTGATCATTATTACATATTCTGTAGAATCTCGAATACCACAATTACCATTGTTATGCAGTCACTTATAGCTGTACATATCAAGTCTCATGAGCCAGACATGGAATATGGGTAACTGTGTTTGTGCTGTCTTTGGCTAGTGTGGGTGATGAGCCCTCCAATAGCCTTGAGCATTGAATCCTACATACTGAAGCTCATGGGCCAGGCATGGTATATGGGTAACTGTGCTTGTGCTGTCTTTGACCGGTATTGATCCTGATGGTCTTATCGTGAGTCTTGAGCAACGATGTTAGGTGACGAGCCTACCATCATTGATCTTGGGTGACGACCCATTACCATGCATATGACATTCTAGGGCATCGAGACCCTTACCATTTGATTCATTATTCAATTATGTTGGGTGACGGACCTAAATTGGGATTCCAGGAGCCAGGCATAGGACGCCCTGGCCTGGCGGTGGGCCCCGGCCTGGTAGAGGGTACCCCGACCTGGCAGTGTCCAATGTTCGGTAAGGCCACTGTCCAGTGTCCGGTTTTCCTCGCTGTCCAGTGTTCGGCTACATTCCTGTCAGTCGTGTTCCTGTTTAATAGACTTTTGATAAGATTGAGGTATTCTGGCTTCGCCAATACTGCCGATTGAATACGGAATTAAATAAATACTTGGTAAACATGCATGCATCACATTTTCACTTGCATTGGTCCAATGCTGCTGCTGGGTGGTAACCCCACTGTTTATTTCTCCGGAACATAACATTTGCATATCATGACTGAATGCATTATTCAACTAGAATAAGAACTTGATTGTAAGGTTATGCTATTTGTTGATGCTGGCGTGGTAGGTGTGAGAGCCCCACCATTTGTTATACTTCACTATTTGTACTTGATTGTGTTGATGACATGTTTAACTTAAGGAATGGTAACACTGAGTATGATTACTCACTCCCGCCTGGGGGGGGGTGTTTTAAAACACCAACCAGTTATTTTGATGCAGGAGTTGCTGCCACTTGATGCATGAGATGCAGGACCTGTTGGCTTACCTATGTCGTGCATTTCAATTTATGCCTTGAATTGGACGTCTTGGGTCAATATTCTTAAAGATTTCATTGTACATGTATATATTGAGCCCCAGCTGAGTGGATTCCTTGATTGTGTGGATAATTGTATGTATTTACACTTTAAATTCAAACTGAATTATACACTGTTTAGCTTAAATCTCTATTTCTGAGTTGATGCTATCGATTTGTGCCATTCAAATATACTTCCGCAAAATACAGTCACCTCTGAAGAGTCGGGAGCCGCGGACTGCCCGGCACTTGATTTTCGGGGCGTGACAAACATCTACCCCATCAGTCAGATGCACCATTTCATGGTGGGCCACGGGCTTAAAAATCACATCAATCCATGACTTAGATGGGCTACACCACAGACAAAAGTTGAGAGGGGTAATCCGCCCATTAAAACCTTCGTGATCGTTTTTTTGGCCCATTGAGATGTGGTTCACAAATCCAGCCCATCCATTGTATGTGTCCCACTGGGATGAGGGGTCAGACCAAGTTTCAACTGCATCCAAAACTCAGGTGGGCCCCACCAAGTGCTTTTAAATGTTTTAGGCATGTCTTCGCATGGTTTTAGATGGTATGGCCCACCTCAATTCTGTATACGGATGCTTTTTGGGATATCCCATGACCTAAAGGGGACCCATCAAATTCACGATATTGATGTCTGACATGTGGGGCCCACACAGCTCTTCCCATGAGGTAGACTGAAAGAGAAATAAATAGATGGAATGGAATGCAGATTTAAAGCATACCTCTTTAGGCATCAACATAGAGTAATGGGATGATGCTTAAGACACGTCGATCAAGTGTATTGAATTAACAGACATGTGGACCGTTCTAGCAAGGTGTGTGAGAGAAAAAAAAAAACTACGTATTATTTAACTAATAAGAAAATCAGTATATAATAGTCTTAGGGACCACCATAATGTTTATTAAATTAAGAGACATGCAAACTGTATCTAGTTGGGTGTGAGGAAAAAAAAAACTATGTATTATTTAACTAACAAGAAAATCAATATATAATAGTCTACTTAACCCTCTATATGATTCAGGTCGGGTCGGGTCGGGTCACCTTTAACCCTAACCCGACCCATAAAAATCCGGGTCGGGTCGGGTCAGGTCAACCCAAAAATTGAATTCA
The DNA here is from genome assembly GCA_003013855.2 of Liriodendron chinense. Classification (NCBI taxonomy): domain Eukaryota; kingdom Viridiplantae; phylum Streptophyta; class Magnoliopsida; order Magnoliales; family Magnoliaceae; genus Liriodendron; species Liriodendron chinense. The sequence continues at coordinate 30,430 of PVNU02003631.1, read as the reverse complement.
AGTCAAATTTTCCAACCCTAAACTAGAAAAATCCGTGTCGAGTTAGGTCGGGTCAAATTTTGCTAGGTCTAGTAGTGTTAGACCTAGCAAAATTCAACCTGACCCAGTTTTTTCTAGTTTAGGGTTGAAGATTTTAACCTGAATTCAATTTTTGGGTTGACCCGACCCGACTCGGATTTTTATGGGTTGGGTTAGGGTTAAAGGTGACCCAACCCGACCCCAATCATATAGGGGTTCAATAGACTATTATATATTGATTTTCTTATTAGTTAAATAATGCATAGTTTTTTTTTTTCTCACACACCCTGCTGGATGATGGACAGAGTGGATTTCACTTCTGATGAAAGTAGGCTACATTTTTGTTGGTGAGTATGCACTAACAATTGGTGCACATGTTGTACACCGAATTGGGTAGATCGATCAACATTTGTCAATCCAATCAAAACCATAACCGAGAAAAAATCTTCTCTCCCTCCGTTTTTGTTGAAACGTCTCAAACGGACGTTGTCCGTTTTCAAGATCGTGCAGCCCACTTTCGAACAGCAGTCCGGCTGATCCAATCCATTCATCTGGTTCGAACATTGGACTCTAACAAACCGCAAATGTTTCATTGAATGTATTATTGTATGGTGTACATAGTTAGAAGCCAAAGATGGCAGTAGGTAACTGATTTTGTGTATGCAGGCCCTTCAAAGCCTGACCATTGAGACTAATGTGGCCCACCTTAGCTTGATCCAAACCATCTATCAATTTTTAGCATAATTTTTAACTAGAACCCAATTGATAATAGGTGTGGAAGCTCATGTGTATAACAATTGTTTCACATATAAGATAATCAGCCATTTTATGTTTCTATTATATTTATGATTGACCCGATTTGCTACCGAGTGGTAAATCGAGTCAAACTCGTTCTATGCCAGTTCATATTAGTTGATAGAAGTTGTTCATGATCCGAGGAATGTCTGATTTAGTTAAGCTATTTAGGATTGATCATGATTATATATCCTTGCTCTTGAAGTTCAATCTGGTTGAAACTAGTTGTAATTTGTTCTGAGCTGACTCAACAAAACTCGCTGAGTCCAGTTTGAGGTGAAGTCTAATCTATGACTATTCATATCAGATTCATGAGCAATGTTGGCCAGGCATTGGTGGCTGAAGATTTGAATCTAGTTATGAATTGATTTAGTAAAATTCCTCTATTAGGTGAGTCTTTCTTGGGAATGCTTAGTTTTTTTTTTTTCAAATGGAGGCTTGAAATAAGATATGATTTCAGTTTAATCTACAAATTAGTTAGTTGATCATTAAAATGTGGGTCAACCCGACCTAGCCCGGTTTAATTTGGGTTGGGTAAGGGTTTGGAAAATCCAACCCGAATTCAATTTGGGTCGCGTTAGGGTTGAGGTGGAAATGACCCGACCCAAACTCAACCCTACTGATTGCCACCTCTAGGGAGTGTTGCCCACATGGTGAGGTGACGTGTTGGGCACTATAGGGCCCACCTTGATGTATGAGTTTTATACACTCATTTTCCCAGCTCATTTTAGGAAAACGAACTAAAAAATAAGTAGATGCAAAGCTCAAGTGGGCCAGATCACAGGAAGAAGTGTTGATTGAACATTAACAGTGAAAAACTTCTTGGAGGCCACAAAAGTTTTGGATCAAGATGATATTTTCTTTTGCCCTTTATCCAGGTCCTGGTGACCTTATCAACAGGTTGGGTGGAAAATAAGCATTAGTGGTCCTTGGGAAGGTTTCAACGGTGAGAGTCATTATTATCTTCATTCTTTCCTATGGTGTGGTTCCCTGAGCTTCAGGTCCGCTTATTTGTGGGTTCATGCCCTAAAATGGGCTGGAACAGCGTGTGGACGGAGTGGATATAAAATTCATACATCACAGTTGGCCCCACAGCACCCAACACATCACCACACCACCGCTGGGTGGTGTGTGCAACGCCAACTAATCCGCGTCCGGTAAGGAAGCGGATTGAGTCCGACTAAATCTGTGTGGGGTCCACTGTGCTGTATCTGTTTATCCAGGCCGTCCATTCATTTTTCTAAGATCATGCTAGGATATGTTTCAAAAAACGAAGGCAGATCCAAAGCTCTAGTGGACTACACCAAAGATGCTATATCATGTAATACAACTAAGCTTACTATTTGGTGTGGTCCATTAAAATGTTGGATCTGTCTCATTTTTGGGATCTCATCTTAGCATGATCTGGATAAACGGATGGACGGAGTGGATTTTACGTGGACATAACGGTGGGCTCCACGGAGCTTTGTGTTTCTAAAACTCATATGTGACAAACTCGCGTTGATGTAATTGCGTATGCATTAGCGGAATTGTAAACGCGTGAGGACTCGTAAACACCATCAATAAAAATAAAGAATACGAGACATTCCTTTCCTAACTATATTTACTCTATTTCTCTCGACCATTCACTTTCTCTTTCTTCTTATCCTTCTCTCGATTCGGCAATGTCAGTCATCGAAGAAGACTCACTCACACCATCTCATGTTGACTCTTCCACCACTGCTGCGTTTGAAGATGATTCAGAGATGTCGTTCGGAGATGAATTTGATTTTCCTATTGATGAATCATACATGGTCCGCCATAGAAATATTACGCGTTTTTATTGTACTAGTGTCCATGAAAAACTAGATGAAATACTATCTGAAGTACAATTACTCACACTATCCATAGAAATTCGGTTGAAAGAATACTGCAGACGTTTAGATACATCGGGACATCGATCCGAGCCCACTGGCGAAGATACGGAAGTTCATAGGGTGGTCGTTACATTATGGGACGATCTCCACTATTTCTTGCAATCTGAGACATCTAAAAGACGTTTTTCTGATATGGTTTCCCACCTGAACATTCACCCAGACTGTGTTGAATCAGTGGCATTGAATATTAATGATTTGGTGAAGAAAGCCCATAAAGCAGGAAAGAAGATGGTACACATTGTGGCTGAGGTTGAGGTTCTAGTATTGATTGAAGAAGAAGATGAAGAAGAGGCACTGGCGAGGGCCTTAAGAGAATCAATGGACTTGGCTTATCAGAGGAGTACTGATAGTGCAGTTCCAGCATCAAGATCTTCAGTCGAAGCCTTGGAGAGGATGACTTTCAACAAAGGAGATCAGTCAGAGGAGATCAAGTGTACAATTTGTCTAAATGATTTCTCTACAGGGATGGAGGTCATACGTATGCCATGCTCACATATTTTTGATGTTGAGTGCATAATTCAGTGGTTGGAGATGAACCATGTGTGCCCGCTTTGCCGGTTTGAGATGCCTCACCAGTTAGAAATTTGATCTTTTTTTCTTCTAATGCGGTATTCATGCACGGCAAACAAATGGTTGTATGTGGCTCATTCTGGGTCATTCATCAAATCCAATCAGTCCATCTAATACGTCTATTGTTGTTCTCTTTCTTTATTTCTTTTTAGCTTCTTGGTTAAGCCAAAGGAGAAGTCTTAATGTAAAATGGGTTATTAATCAGAAAAGTGATTCTTTATTTTTATTTTTATTTATTTTTTTGTTAGTCATGCAATGTACACACACTGTTAGTTGCGCAGCACACCCACACGGTTACTCAAACGATGCACCCACCCACAAGTAGAGCTGTACACATGCTGAGTCGAGCCGAGCTCAGCCATGTTCGAGCTAGGCTCGTCCAATCACCACCTTGGCTCGTGTTCGGCTCGGCTTGGTCATCGAGCTGGAATTTTATGTTCGAGTTGGCTTGACCGAGCTTTCGAGCCAAGTCGAGCTGGAACGAGCTTATTTCGAGCTCGAGCTTTTTCGAGCTGAATTCAAGCTGGTTGAGCTTGGAAATATTAAAGTCAGGAAGGAGGATGTACACTAGTCGAATGTCTGGCAGCAACCGAGTAGGGGTGGCCAGAAGAACTGGAGAGAGAGAGAGAGAGAGAGAGAGAGAGAGATCCGAGCAGAGGTGGCCGGACGAACTAGAGAGAGAAAGAAATAGAGAGGGAGAGAGAGAGATAGACAATTGGGGATGGCGGGGTAGGGTGGCAAGACGGACTGCAGGAGAGAGAGAGAGAGAGAGAGAGAGAGAGAGAGAGGGAAAGGCAGTTGGGGACGACCGGGCAAGGCTGCAAGGGTGGCCGGGCGGACTGGAGAGAGAGAGAGTCAGAGAGAGAAAGAGAGAGATTGAGAGGGAGAGACAACTGGGGATGGCCAGACATCAGTGGGCCGATGACCGGACAGACTAGAGAGAAGGGGGGGGGGGGGGGGGCTAGGAAGGGGGAGCCAGGCGTTGGTTCGAATGGGGATTGGGGGAAATAATTTAGGGTTTTAACTTTCAAATTTAATATATATGTTATATACCAAGCTGAATTGAGGGAGCCGAATCTAACTACGAACGAGCTGAGCTTTGAGCTAAATCGAATCGAGCTTGGGTCAGCTCGTGTGCGGCTCGAAATCTAAAACAAGCTAGGGAAAGACGCTCGACTTGATTCGAACCTTGCCTCCGAATCATGCCGAATCGAGCTGGAACGAGCCAAGTCGAGCAAGCCAACCAAGCCAACTCGATTCGTGAACAGCTCTACCCACAAGTGGGGCTGCTGTTGAAACACCTAGTCGGCTTCGAGCTGGGGAAATGTAATTCTTTATGTTGTGGAATGGACTTATTATATAGATGTTAATAAAGATTGTTCTTTTTTTCACTATTTTTTAGTAAAAGCCTTTATCAACAAAATTAATCCAATTACATAGAGAGAGAGAGAGAGAGAGGAATGCTCACATGTGCGCCAATTCTCATGAGAACTCGTGAGTACTTTTTCAGGCCTCATCACATGTGATGTAAGCCCAAAACCTAAGCCGTCCACGCGATGCAGCACGCCAAAAAACCACAGGGCCCAACTTTCAACCTATCCAAAACTCTAGCGGGCTGTAGCAGAGAGAGATAGGCAAATCAAGGGAGGAAACTATTTCCTTTTGCAATAGCCCACCAAAGTTTTGGACCAAGTTGAAAGTTGGGCCCCAAGAGTTTTTTGGGGTGCAGCATAACATGAACAGCTCAGATTTTGGGCTCACATCACGTGTGATGAGCCTTGAAAAAGTGTTCACAAGTTCTCGTGAGAACTAATGCACAGGTGAGCATACATCAGGTTAATGGAAACAATGAATCATAAAACTAGAAAGCAATCGGACCAGTCCGAATTACTGAAACCATCCCTTATTCCATCTAAGGCTGCAACTTGAGTTCATGTCAACCTTATGCTCACTCGGTTCATCAAAGTCCTTGGGTTGGGTTGAAAAGTGCCAACCCTGTTTAGCAGATTCGAGCTGGCTTGGCCCTGACATAGGCTAAATTAATATACGGCACATTTTTAATTTCTGTACCAAAGCATTTTCTTATGACATCTAGGGCTGGTTCTAAGGTTAGATGGCACACCCATGTTAGAGATTAGGACCATTTTTCTGTAACCGTGGGAACATTGCTCCAAACCAACAAAAAATAATGTCTGTGTGATCAGATAGATTACATTTGTGTGAGAAAAATGAGTGGTACAACTTCAACAGTCCATGCTCAAGGGACATGTATTTCCTGGATGACTTTTGTACATGGCATGTCTCAAGCATGCACCACCTAATAAATAATCCAGATTGATGTGTGCCATTATACGGTGTCAAATATCATCTGCTCTGATCTAATACCATGTCAAATCACCACTCAATCTAAAAGCTCAAGCTTTTAGAGGATGGCATATCAAGGGACTTTAACATGCCGGTTATAACATGCCGGTTATATCAAAATTCAAAACCATTGCTCAGGACCTATATAATATGTTATTACTGTCAGAAAGGATTCCAAACTCAAGGAAAGCTACCGCGAATAGTCGGGCTGTAAATGAACCGAACTAAATACCACCGTATTTGGTTTGAATTTAATAACCAAAACTCAAGTTTGAGATTGGGTTTGGTTGTTTTCTAATCAAACGAACTCAAACGAGCTTTAATCGAACCGAACTCAAACCATTCACGAATAGTTTGGTTCATTAACCACCCCTATATGCAACATTTTAAATGCCTGTATAAATGAGATGTTGCACCTTCAGAATTCATTGTAGGTTGGATGGCGTGGTGGTCCACTTGAGCTTTTTATAGGCTTATTGTGGGGCCCACCTTGCAACATATATTCCATATCCAAAAAAATCAAGACAGTGAGGCTCTTACTATGGGGCCCACCTTGATGCATATATTACAATCCACTCTATTCATACATTTCATCAAATCATTTCATGGCACGAGCTAAAAAATGAAGCAGATCCAAATCTCAGGTGGACCATATCATAGGAAACAATGTTTTTTTAGCTATAAACGAATCCTATCAAGCCTAACCAAACCGAACTCATGCCTGTTTGAGTTTAGTTTGATTCATAATCGAACCTAAAAACAAGGTTTGAGTTTGGTTTGTTTACTACTCAAACGAGCTTTAATCGAACCGAACTCAAACCGTTCACGAATGGTTTGGCTCATTAACCACCCCTACTCATGATACCCAGTCCCATCATCCCAGCCTAAAATCCTTTAGGTTAGCCCGAGCCTAGCACATGTCTAAGAAAAGTCCAAAATGTCAACCATGCTCAGCTCACTGTGCCCACGACCAGCTCAGGCCAGCCCTTGGCCATTTGCACATTCCAAATGTGTAAAAAGAAAAGGAAAAAGAAAAAGAAAAAATTGAAGACATTAAAATTCAAATGGAAATTTTAGATTATTTTCAGCCAAGTTTAATGAAAAAAAATGCAAATTTTAGATTATTTCAGCCAAGTTCATTTAAAAAAATCACAAATTCCAATCCAAAGCTGATAACTACCAGATTGATGAACCATATATGGTCCACCTGTAGAGATGGTCCCACAATCGAGCCGTCCATGTACTAGACGCTACCTGAAACGTCAGAGCAATGAAGCAGCAGCTTATTCACTGATGGTTCCAACAGTTGATATGTAAGGAGATTGTACGAAGAGCTAGTAGAACCGGAATATGGCAAGAATCCGGATCCTATGCTCAAACCAAGCAGAGAAATCCTGCTTTTCACCTCTCTTATTGGTCCAGCTCAGCCTGACAGTGTCAGAGCTCAGCAGTTCTCACGTGCTCTGACACTGTCAGGCTGAGCTGGACCAATCAGAGAGGCAGCAGAAGAGGTTCTCTGCTTAGTTCGAGCAGAGGATCCGGGTTCACATCGCAGAGCCTTCAGCATAGTCAATGGGGCAATTGTTTAAAGGACAACCATGGATGCTCCTATCCATCTGATCAGTGGCTTTCAAATGCTGTGGGTAGTTTTGAAACACGACATCTATGGATGGAGAAATGATCTCCTTCTGGAGGACATCCGTATGGGGTAAGATGGTAGGCCCCATCATGAAGATCGCCCATCTCAGAAATCAAGCTGATCCACTCATTAGGATGGCCATGGCCATACCAGTATGTTGACTCAGACCATGGGTCGTTCATTAATTCCATTGGATTTGGTTGGGACCAGCCTGACAAGCTGACCAGGTGATCGTCATCTTGGGGCCCACTGTTTGTATGGTATGGATATCCTGCACAAGTACTCTAGAGAGATGGCTCTATCATTCTAGCTCTTACCCTATCTTGATGTGTAATATGGACGGTTGAAAAGAAATTTCGAGTGGCTGCCTCAACTGCACAAATCAATGCCTAGTGTCATCATTCAGGATGATAATACTGGCGATTACAAGCAAAAATATGAGCCCAACCAATAGATTTCGATGGTGACGCCCAACATAATGGCTTGGAGGATCCAAAAGTGACCCCAGATCCAATGACTACACCCGCATACCCTAGTATCAATTGCTCGACATATATCGGGCCTGAGCCTGCTCCACTCCAGACTCCAAACCGAATGAGCCAACCTAAAAGGGACCTGAATCGTTTACAACGCCTACGTTACACAACTGGTTAAAACAGGCAAGCTCTGTAGGGACCACTAGGGCTGAAAGTTGAGCGGGCTCAACCCGACCGACCCATGACCAACCCAACATTGGGTTGGGCTTGGGCAGGAAGTATCGGATCTGATCCCGAGCTTGGGCTATGCAAACACCAACCCGATAAAGCTTGGGTTGGGCTTGCGTTTAGGTCTCGGGTTGCTTGACCCAACCCAAACCCGATCTATATACAAGTTACTTAGAATTTTATTATACTTTAGTTAAGTAAACTTCCATTACTTTAAGAAAACTTATAATGTTTGAAACTTGATGTCCTTAAATTTGATATGCTTGAGTGTTAAAGTAGTTATCCTGTATTTTAGCTTATTTATTTAGAAAATTCTTTACCGTAAATAACTACATATATAATTAATAAAGCAATAGGTACAAAATATAAGACATGTATTGAAACATAAACTAATGTAATAACAAAAATATTAGCATGCATCAACCCGACCAACCCGAAGTTGGGTTGGTTGGGTTAAGGTTGAGGTATAGGAACCTTGGGTTGTGTTAGCACTAACCCGACCCAACCCAACCCAACCCAACCCAACCCAACCCGCCCAACTTTCAGCCCTAGGGGCCACTACGTTTTATTTGTCAATCCACCGTGCAAAAGATGTAAGTAGATGGAAGTAACTGGAGGGAATTGGGAGTAAATGAAGGTAAAAGGAGCTTCGAGTGGCCACTGTGATGAATGAGTTTTTCCACACTGTCCATCCACTTTTCCGTGGCATCTTATGAAATGGGACCAAAAGTTAGGCAGATCCAAGGCTCAAGTGTACTTTCCTAGGGCCCACCATGATGTTTATTTGACATCCATCCTATTCATAAAGTTAGGTAGACCTAGATGAAGAGAAAAACTTTTGTGGCCCCATGAAGTTTTCAACAGTAAGAGTTTAATCCCCATTGTGTGGACCGCATGTGTCTTGGATCTGCCTCAATTTTGGGCTTATATACTGAAATGATACGAAAAGATAGATGGACAGTGGATAAAAACCCATACATCACGGTGGCCACTCAAAGCTGGAGATGGGCCGGGATAGGACGCAATCGGAGTTCAACTAGGACAATGGTGAGAAATGTTCACATATTTCTTCCCGGCCAACATATCGCTTCTCTGAAATATGAGCTGTATAGAAAGTGGGCTTCATCATAAAAATTACCTATGGCAAAAACCCAGAGCGGTCCATTCATCAGGTGGGCTACACCGTTAGAATTATTAATGGAAAGCCTATGGTCTGACTCAATGTATGTGTGTGGCCCACCTAATGAGTGGATTTTCCTGTTTTCAATCTATGCATTCTTCATGGCATGGTCAACCCTTTTGACAGCTTGGGCGTCTCGATGAAGTGGCACATCAGCTGAAAACAAAATCATTCCACGTTAAAATTAGCATGTACATGACCATTTCTCTACAATAGTATCAAGGTATGAACTCCTGTAATCGATAGCCACCCTTCAAAAAAATGGTGGCAACTCCTTGGCCATAATTTTCAACTGCATGTATGGCATAGTTAAATGGCAACCCGCACGGAGTTCAGGCGAACAGCAAGCATCATGGGTGTGCTCCCCACAAACGTGAGTTCGATCCCCCTCCCCGGGATTATCCAATGCAAGTGGTTAGCGGGTGATTGCATGCATCCGCAAGGAATAGTCTCGCCTTCAAATGGGGTGGGGACACCCTGACGTCATTAAAAAAAAAAAAAGGGTTAAATGGCAATTCAAACAAATTAAATCCTCGACTATATCATCAATGGTAGGATACCCATATCCATGCAGATCATTCAGCCACAATACAGAAAATCCAAATTAATCAGCCTTCATTGCATTTTTGGATGATCTGTAAGTCTCGATTAGGACTTACAACCTGTAAATTCTAAGGCCCTGTTTGTGATCAAGGAAATGAGAATGTGAATTGCGTAAATCCATCAACTTGTCAAATTCTTTGATTTGCATTCGATTTGGATTTGGTAAATGCCAAGATCCACTGTTTGGGAACCAAGCTACAAGGATTTGGAGGGCATTCATTGTAATGGTAGAGCATTTATTGCAAAAGATTTACTTCTCTTGCTTTCAAAAAAGTCTCTCGTTTCTAGGATTTGCCAAGTCTTTAGTTTTTTGGGGGGATTTAGATTTGCCCCAAATCCATGGATTTATGAAGGCGTGGATTGGAGAAATGCATGGTTTGAGAAATCCATGGATTTGGCAAATCCTCAATAACATACAAACAGGGAGATTTGAAATCCATGGAGTTTCAATCCCTGCCCCAAATCCCTCACTCCAAACAGCCCCAAAGAATTGCTAATGAGAACACTCTCCAAAGGGTTCAACCTCTAGATTTGAATGACCCACTGCTCCACCCATCAATCAGGCGTCCAACCCAGTCAGAAAGACCCAATAGAAAAACTAAAGAGAAGGGACCAAAAGGAGGAAGTGACTTCAAATCTAAAATGAGATTATTTACTGATTCTTCATCCTCCTTACACATGTAACACAGGTTTGAACGTGTGCCTGGCATCTTCCTCATCTTCCTTCTTTTCATACTATCGTCAGAATTTTATTAGCCATGGACATCCAACAAAAAGCCACAATGCCTGGTAGAGCCCATGAACCTCACACTTTTGCTTAGTGGGGAATTGGAAGATGACATCAGCCACGGCTCTCTTGGAGGAGAAATACCCTTTGGTTAAAAAGATCCAAAAGCTCAACCGCCATTGCAATTTCGCAATTCCAAAGATTTTGGCGGGACCAGAGAGATCACTCTAGCCTCTCTTTTATAATCCCATCAGTGTCTCAAATGGACACACTACTCCCAAGTAAACCTTCGGAGTATCTCCACATAAGAGATTCCTCAAACCAAAGATCTTTCAAGAAGAGCGCTTTATCAACATGGCCCACCTTGAATCTTACTCCTCAAAACACTTGACCAACACTTCCAGAATCGAGACCAAAGTGAAATACGGCTTTCCAGATAAAGGATCTTTTATCCATTACCTCATAGCCAGTGGACGAACCTCCTTCCCATTCCCCGTATTTGGACCCAGTAGCTTCTCTCCAGAGAACTATGATCCTTCCTGACCCTCCATCACCAATTCATCATTTCGCTAAGAGCACTTAATTCCATTGTTTAATTTGGGGAAATCAAGCCCCCTTCCCACTTTTGGGCACCATCTTAGTAAAAGAAGTGGCATTTATGAGCAGCACTGTGCTTCTTCCATGGGAAATCTCTTTGGATTTTCTTGAGTTTATTCACCACTTCTGTCAGAATCTTGAAGGAAGAGGTAGGGTAACTAAATAGGGGGAACTCAACACGACTTATATGACCCCCAAACCACAACTAAGCTCTTTTTTGTTTATTCCAAACCGCTCAATTGTAGGATCCCACGTACATCTTTTCCATCTTACCTCATATTTTTTTTTATTTTAAAGCAAAAGATGTATCTCACCATGGTCTGCCTCTTATGCCATGCATGTCATCAACTCATATCACTCTTTTGTGTAGCTTGCACTTCATAGACCTAGGTGAAGGATTGAAATTTAAAGAGTAGGTCTTGTCGGTAGTGTGGGGGCAGTAACTTCTGTTTTAGCATATCTTTCATTTTCTGCCAGTTGTCGATATTTCTCTTCCCTTTGCTCTCTTATTACTGCTGATGTTGCTACCACTAGATAATCGTGTGCCCCTTCTCAACTTCATTACCACCAACTTAATTTCCTATGTGATCAGAGAGATGTGGCCCTACCTTTCATTTTCTGCCAATTGTCAATCTTCATCATCCCTCTCTCATAATTGCTGATGTTGCTACCACTAGATAATCGTGTGCCCCTTCTCAAATTCATAACCACCAACTTAATTTCCTATGTAATCAGGGAGATGTACCAGTCAGAACTGTTTGACAATCACTAACCAGTCAAAGAACTTCTCTGGATGCATCAAACAGTTAAATTCAAGCAAATAGACCTTCACACCTTGAAAGTAATCCCGATCTTCAAATCCATGCCTTGAAATGCCATCCATGGCGACCTTGGTCTTTGATGCTATCACCGACATTGGGCATGACATGATCTATCACTTCAATCTCCTGCACCTCTTCTCAATGCAACATTGGTTGTGCAAGCTGACCCAACTTGCATGTGTTGTGCATCTTGGTTTCTGAAATATTGTTTCTCTTATTGCCTTGGTATCATTTTTCCTCCCATCTGCTGGCCTTGCCCTATTCTTTCCATTGTGAAGTAATCTAGCAATTTGTTTGACTTCTATGTGGGATCCAACCTTTGCGTGGAGTACTGGATTGGATCTAACTGTTGCACTGGATTCTAGCTTAGATCCAATTGATTTGATTTGTGATCAGATCCAGCCGTAGATCTAACTTCTGCATCATACCTTACAATTTATCAAATTGTATGCCCCAATCTGACTATAAATCAAAATCAGACCACTTCAAACAGAAGAAACTTGCTTTAATACCAAACTGATGCAGTTCGACCAAGGTTTAGACTCAAATGTATCAAGTTTAACTCCAAAGCTAGTTAGATAGGCTACCAATTCCAACACAAGTGGATACAAACTGAAAATCAGACAAATTCCTAATTTCTAAACATTAGAAACGGTTTTCTAGTTATTAGAAACAGTTATGCAGCAACCATAATTGAACTTCACAATCCAAAACATAACATCCAGTAAAGATTGTAAAATCCCAGCAATCAAAGTTCAAATAAATCATAGTACTTTCACAGAGGCACATAGATAAGTCTCTACAACTTGTATAAAATTAGGGTTTAATGGCCCAAAACTACCAAAGTCCCAACATTTTTTTATTTTTATTATTATTTTTTTTTTTTTTTTTTTTTTGAGAGGTAACAAAAAATTTATAAACAGAGCGCAAGATAAATACAACAGGAGGCTGAAGCCAGCCACCCAAAGTCCCTGCATTGTCTCCCTAAAAAAGAGACAGCTGCTATTCAGATCTATCCTATGGGGCTGCAAGTAGCCTTTCTGTCAATGTAGCAACAAAGGCATACCAGGTGTGGTAGAGCCTATGGGGTCGATTTTGGAGGTGCCACTAGCCTTTTCTTCGTATAATTCAAACACGGCTAGAATCCTGGTGTGTCGCCAGGAAATAAATTGTACAAAACCATCCAATTTTCAGGAAATAGACTCCACAAAGGTCTTTTTACCAAAATTCTGGGTAAGGACCACAGTTATAGAGTAGGAATGGCTAGGCACCCTAATCTATCCGCAAGATAGCAGCCTCTGTCTGAGGACACTGAGATTCGGACAATTGGAATTTCAACAAATATTTGATCGAGTCCCCAAAGTAAGAAAAAAAAAGGGGGGGGGGGGGGGGGGGGGGGGGGGGGGGGGGGGGACAAGGCAATTCTTCTCCTGACGAGAGTATAGAAGCCATCGCTAGCCACTCCTAAGAGTGGAGATGTACAGCTTAGCCCCTAGAGAGGAGATTCGCAAGCTCTTGAACCCCAACCCATCCTCTCTCCATAGCATGTAGGCGTATTTTGGTAAAAAGTGCTCAAAGGGTCAAAGGCAAATGCAAATGGAAATAGGGTTTTGGATTTCCATGAAAGGACGAGATGGTAATTTCAAACATTGATTTCTGCAAACAGTTTTGCATGCACACCTTTCCATTTTTTGGTCGCAAATTGGAGCTCGGGTGTCAAACTTGGGTAATCTATAGCTTGTTGTAAAGGGAACTTGATGGGCTAACCAATGGTTTTAGTTAGAGGGACAAATTCCTAATGGTTAGGGAGATGTGGAGCCCAAGTTAAGTCAAATTCTCGTTCTGCAGTCTGCCGATCGATCACGTGCAGTATCTGGTATTTCAACCATAACTTCGTGTCCACAGATCGGATCATCCTGAAATTAGGCTAGTTGGAAAGGTAACTTGATGGGCTTTAATACGAATATATGGATCATGGGGTTTAGATTAGAGAATCTTAAGAAATTGGGGTTTGAAGTGGGTCCAGAATCTGGTCTTGGACATGGAAAAGTATCCAGTGCCCCTTTTTCCTTTATATGGCGCGGAAAACGTTTTTCTGAGCCCAATGAATTTTCATTAAAAAAAAAAAGGATGTGTGGCCCACCCTTGGGGAGGTTGGGTCCCACACCATCTTGGGTTCACCCTACGTCCCATCCCTATGGCTTTTGGTGTTTGGGTGAGGTTACAGACTATGGTTGGGCTGGGATTGGGTTTGGGCTGCTTTGGTTGTGCTTAGATGGAGCTCAGGCTCGAAGATGGGCTTCAGACTTGGTGAAACTTCAGCAAACCTTTCACCTTAACAATGCAAGAATCTCCCTTCATGATAAATGGGTTAATTAGCCTAAGCAATCTGTTGAGTGGGGTGTTTACACTTTCAACAGCACCTAGCTGAACCCTAAGAACCCCTTAAATCACAGCCATCCACTAGATCTAATCTCATCCATTATAATACCTATAAACTACAACCCCATTTCCTTTTCTTTTCTTTTCTTTGCTTTTTTTTCTTTCTTTTTTTTTCTTTTTTGGAGGTTTGACATATAGCACCCACCATTTTGGCCCGATGATAAATAACACCCTCCCTTGTGTCCTTGTGTTTTTTTACCAAAAACACTTTCCATTTTCCAAATATGATTAAAAAAAAAAAAAAAAAAAAAAAAAAAAAACCCAACTTTTTTTATTTATTTATTTATTTATTATTATTATTTACAGAATAACTAACCATGGTTAGGTTAGCAAAACTTTTCTTAAAAAATGTCAATGCTACCCCTCTCCCAAATCCTTAGAACCCCAACCCTAACCCTAACCTCTCCTCTCACTTCTCCCAAACCCCAAGCCTAACCCTATAAATGAGTAAAAAGGTCTTTCTTCAGTGGTTCTATCACGTTTTTGCCAACGGGTGTTAACCACAGCATGGTTTTTTATAGAAAATGAAAAACGAAAGGGGTAATTTGGGAATACACATGAGGGAGAGTGTTATTTGTCCTTGGGCCAAAAGGGGATGTTACATGCCAAAACCCTCCTTTTTTTTAAACTAAACTCCGTTGTAGGTAAGATCAGTGTTTCAAATAGCATTCGTAGCGTAGCAGTAGCATACGCTACATAGCATAACATAGCCGTAGCACAACAAAGCATACTAAATATCGTAAATCCCTTGCAGCATACAGCATACGCTACCATGTTTTTTTCTTTCTTTCTCTCTTTTTTTTTTTCTTTTTTCTTGTCTTTTTTCTTTTTTACATTTTCTTTGTATCTCATGTTGAGGTATGTGACACTTGTATTATACTTAATACTTTTAACCTGTGGGATTTTTAATTCTTTTCATACTTGTGACTTGTAGTTTCAATTAGACATTATTAATTAAAGTAGTTTGCTTAGAAAGTTGTTGATGTGATAATTATTTGATTTGGTTTATTTATGTGGATTGGCTTTTGATAAATGATAATCAATAACTTGTTTGAGCATGCTTATACTTGGAAAAATGAATCATCTTTTAGGCATTTTTATATTTTTTTTCCCTTTTTTCTTACTACTGATCATATTTTTCCTATTTTTAAATTAAAAAATAAAAATACCGTGTAGCTTACAGAGGGCTAAGCGCTACGCAACATGCTACCGTTATTCAACAACATGCTACCGTTATTCAAAACACTAGGTAAGATCATCATCATCATTTGAACCTTATCCCAATTAATTGGTGCCGGCTACATGAATCATGTTCTACCAATCCACTCTATCAATGTCCATAACTTCAGTTAGACCATGGGTCATCATGTCTTTTCTTACTAACTCCACCCAAGTCTTCTCAGCATGTCACACTCGCTCCACAAGTAAGATAAAAGCTAAAATAACCTATGCGGAGTCCATATGTGGACCACATTAGTCTCAAACACTAATAACAAGAATAATTGTGGATATATAATGCTAGGACAAGCACAATCAGGATGATGACCTGTACGATGGAGACAGCATCCAAATCTTAAAAGATCATCTCACAATAAAGCCAGCTCAGCTCCACATAAATTTGAGCAATAATACAAAGAGAATTGCAAAGGCTATGTCGTGGGATAGGATTAGCATCCTACATAAAGGCATACTTACCAACATGGCATACAAATATGAGATCTGGACCACTCATCAGGAAGTAGAAATTATAGGACACTGCTCATCAGAAAACAGCACTGATATGATAACATGAATGGTTAATGGCAAAAATCTTCCAGATAGGATGATCTTGAAAAAGTCCATATTCGAAGGAATGCACGATCAGGATTAAAACATTCCAATCTAGGACATTTTTTATGTGATCCCGACCATGACATTAAGTGTTTGGATCATTGAAACATGTTCCCACATGTACAAAATACTGCACATCAGAAAATAGTACATTTGCAAAAGGACAGGACACTCCTCACTTATTTTCCCTAGCCTGAAAATCAATATTAGTTTTGGTTTAAAAGAGGATTCCAGTCTTGTTCAAGTACGACACACTGGCACATGTGCCTGCAAATAGGATTCCAAGCCTACTCGCATGAGCAGCCTTAGGAGGGTCTTACAAAAATGTGCAAAGCTTCTAAGGTGATCATTTTGCTCCACGAGAATGAGAAAAAAACAAGCACCAATTGAACAACAGAGTATAAAGGAGTGAAACATCAGAATATAGTATTAAATGGAAAGACGCATCAGCTTCAAGTAAGAACTTCGCAATCACATAACATATAATAAACAGCAAGATTCGTGTCCAAGTAAGGACTTCACAAGCACATCACACATGATAAACTGCTGCAAGGAAAAAGTACACGAAGTCGAAGAATGAACGAGAAGAGAAAAAAAGAAAAAAGAAAAAAGAAAACAGATCAACAAACCAACAGAGATGAGAATGGTCAGCCATCATATGGTCACCACCTTTCACAAATTAGAAGACAGAAAATGAATTGAGAAGAGGATATCGTGATATTATTTGACTGAAACTTTATCTAAGAAAACGAATAACAAGCTGAAAAGGAAAATAGCCTTAAACTGCATGAAAATATCTAATTAGAAGGTTTGCTTACACTCAAGAAGCCTATTTTTCACAAGAGAGAAAATACCCCAATTCTTGCCAAGGAAGAGAGGACTGTAACATATCAACAGAGAAGACTTATATAGGTGCAGCACATGTCGTTCTAAAGTGTCCCGTCTGATTGCAACGACTACAATGTACAACTCGCTTTATTCGACCACGATCCTCTGCACGCACTCGCTTCTTTCTGGGCCGCCCAGGAGGTCGAAGGGACTTGGGCGGATTTATGATTCTATCAAGTCTATCACCCCCATTCTGTGTTCCCTCAGACAACTCCTTCCAAAGGCTTTTATCAGGGACAGGATGTATTGTCTGAGAGTAGGTCTTCCGATATGTTGCAACGGTGAAACAGCTCTCGGTAAACCGATGGACATTCTGCCTGCATGAAAGAAGCGCTGCAACAGCATGTGCACACGGCAGTCCATAGAGCTGCCAACCACGGCACAGACAGCAACGATTCCGAATATCCACAATACTTGTTCCTTCATGAGATATAACTTCAAACTCTGCCTCATTTGAACGAAGCACCTGAAAGGTACGTGCGCGCTCGATAGCCTCTGATACACGTCTCTCAGCGGTGGGGACAAGTATTGTCGCCCATTGCATGCTTGTTTCCCGCCGTTCATTAAACCATGTCATCAGCTGGCGACGGATGCACTCCATCATTTGAATTATGGGAAGCCCAGATGCTTCGAGTATCCATGTGTTCAATGACTCAACTATATTTGCCGTCAGATGCCCAAACCGTGTTCCATCAAAATAAGCAGTAGCCCATAGACGTGGCGGAATACGACGAATCCAGTAAGCAGCATCTGGCGAAATTTCTTCGATTTCAAGTACCTTGGCCTCAAAATCAATAACCGTGAGCGCTTGAGCAGCTTCCCAGAGGAGGTTAACAAGCATTGTATCATTGAACTCTTTCCGGAAGCTATCACTAAGGTGGCGCATGCAGAACCCATGAAACGCAGTTGGGAAGTTCGCTTCCACTCCCTCAACAATCCCTTTCTGCCTATCAGACAGTATTGTCAGCCTTGGCATGTTCTCTGTGTTAACCTCAAGAAGGTTGTGCAGTTCAGATAAAAACCACATCCAATTATCATCATTTTCTTCATCGACAACCCCGAATGCTAGAGGAAACAAAGCACCGTCTCCATCAAAACCAGTAGCGAAAAGCAAGGTCCCAAGATACTTACTTTTCAGAAGAGTTCTATCAAGCCCAAGGAGCGGCCGGCATGCATTCACAAAACCATAGATAGAAGCATGAAAGGAGACAAACAGGCGTTGGAAACAATTATCAACTGGATTTCCATAAACCGATGCGATGCTTCCTGGGTTCGTCCTTATAATCTGATCACAATACTGTGGAAGAATACGGTACCCTTCCTCAAACGACCCGCGAACAGAAGCCATGATCCGCTCCTTCCCCCTCCAAGCCTGCTTATACGATAAGGTGATACCATGAACCCGATGGATCTCTTCCAATATCTCCTTTGGCTTGAAATGTGGGTTCTCACGCAGGCGTTCCTCCACAGAGTTCGCGACCCAATCGACTGAAGCCTGCTGGTGACCAAGATGACCAATTCCCTGGCAAGTATGCGACTCGTGAATTGTCCTGATTGTAAAGGTCGGAACACCTGGGAGCTTCGCAGCATGTATGCGCCATGGACAACCTTCGCTAGCACACTTGGCAGTGAAACGGGTCTTGTCAGATTTCACTGTCCGTATTTCAAAGTGATTTGCAATGGCCGAGTCTCGCAACGCCCGCCGACAGCTTTTGACATCCTGAAACTCTTGTCCAACGGTCAGCTCATGGTTGGGGTGCACAACAATCGCGCGACTCTGAATGACAGGAGTGACTACCATATGTGAATGGGCAATAGATACTTCCTGTCCATGCTGGACCGCCAGTGGCTGGCTCTGATCAACAGTCAGCTCTAGGTTGTGATCAACACCCAGCTCGTCCGACTCACCAACACTCAATTCATGGTTGTCGGCCATACCTAACTCATGTGTCTGCTCATCAAGGCCCAATTCATGGTCGTCGTCATGATCCTCAGAGTCAGTGCCGTGATTCTGACCCAGTGCTAACTCATTCTCATGATCATGGCGGCCATGGCCATGATCGTGTGTCTGTCCGAGAGCTAATCGATGGTCATGGGCATGTCCAATACCCATTTTATGGTCATGGGCATGTCTGAGACCCATACCAATGTTCTGCGCGAGACCCAAAACATGGCTACGCCCGAGACCCAATTCCTGATTTTTACCAAGTGCCAAACCATGGTTTTGCCCAAGAATCAAATCATGATTAGCCATGAAGAAGGAAGAAACTCACAGACAGAACAGAACCAAACGCTGATTCCAATCCCAGAATTGCTTCCTTCCTACTTGTATCCAACCAATCCTATCTCACAAAAGAAGAACAAGCAAAAACAAAAAGCATCTGTAAATAAAAACCTTTCTTCTCTCTGAATAAAAATGTGAATACAGCCTCCGCTTCTCGAATTCGCGAATCAGTGCAAACAACAAACCAGAAATGCTTCTGAACTTTCCACAGACACATCGATTTCAACCTCTCCTGCAAAAAATGATAATAAAAAACAAACAAACAACAAAGAAAAATTCAATACCTAGGAACAGAATCATGATTCATAACAAAAAAAAAAAAAAAACCATTTCCTATTGAAAAAAGTAGCAAAAGTGTAAGAATTCAACCCAGAAAAAGAAAATTCTTAAAACAATACCACAAGAAGAAAACCCTAGAACCAACAGGAGCTCTCGGATCCAGAAGAACCGCTCCCAAGGCGTTGAGAATCCCAGAAGAAATCGATAACTGAGCGGGAATTCAAAGCTGGAGCTGAGAAAACGAATGATCGGGATCGGATCTGATGAAAGGGAGAGAGTTAGGGTTTGGATAGGAGTAGAGAGGAGAGTGAAGGGATATTTTCGCGGGGTTTTTTGAAAAGAAGGAGAGAAGAAGAAGGTAAGACAGATTTGGCGGGTAAGAAGGGGTTTTTCGAAAATGAGTAATCGAGAAGGGTAGAGATTGGAAGAGATGGAATTGCAGGGGCAAACGGTTATCTGAGGGTTTGGAGAGAGAGAAGGCGCAGCGCCGGAAAAAAAAGGGGGCATTTACGTCATAATATAAAAATCTTTCTTTCTTATTTCTATCCTATTTTTCTACATTTACCAAATTGCCCCTTCTCTCTATGTGAGCTATTTCTTACTCTGGCTGACTCTGGTCGTTATGCTCGGGCACCCGAACGTTGTACACGTGGCATACGTTAACTTAAATTAAAATGACCAGAATTAGGGACTGGACCCCACTTTAGATAGATCACCTTCAAAATGTTAGATTTATTGGAAGACTTTGACCTCTGATTACTCCTCATTTGTTTGTTGAATTTACACCGTTGGATTCTTTCCATTTTAGCCGTCCGTTGGATGTTCTTTAATCGAATGGTAAAAAAATAAAATAAGTTTTTCTTTTTCTTCCTAATATCCATCTAATGTATGATTCATGGTTTGGACGGTTTCGAGTAAGTTAATTGTATTCCATATTTGAAAATTGTAAGTGCCTGAGTATCAACCTTCATGCTCAGCCAGAGTATCAAAGCTTTTTCTCTTTCACTCATGCGGCCATGCGTGCCAAACTTGCACGTGCGCTGGACATCTTAGCCGTGCATTGGGTTGATCGCAACTATCTGAGCCGTTCATTCACTTGTATCTTTAATGTGGACCATTGGCAACAACTTTTAAGCCGTCCATTGTTTTGAACTCCCCGTGGTCCCAAGACTGGTCAAATGGCCCAATTTTGGACTGGATCATCCATTCAGCTGGGCCCACCTGATGCATGTCCAAGCTGTCCCACATACATACCAGATTCATGCACGTATGGGCTGAGTGCAGATGTGTGTGCTGGTTTGTGTAGCCAGACGGTTCATCTGGTGGGCCAACCGTGGATTTCTTTGCACCAAAGATCACACAAGTTGAATCATCCAACTTCCTAACCATGGGTACAAATGAGTCCAGCTGACCCGATGGGTCATCAGACCCGACACTCGAAAACTAGTGCAATAGGTCAAAATTTAAACCCAGTGGCCAGGTTGGGTCCAAAAGTTTGAGCCAAAGGTTCAGATCCTCTCAAATGAACTCGATTGAGGTCCAGATTTTAACTGGGTCTAAGTTGGACCTGACCGAAACCCAAGAAAAAGCAGTTAATTATGTACATGAGTTATATTTATTTTCACTTGGATTAGACTATAAAAGTTACAACCTTTTTCTATTATGTAATTATCCGTCCACTACTTTGTGACAATCTCAAACATGTAAAATGGAGAATATATGTACCAAAAATCACACTAATTAAACTAATCTAACTATTTCATTTAACCATACAATTGGATCACTAATCTTTGCCTAACATATTGGGAGAATAGATTACTAGCGGCGTATTTGCTACTTTCAGTATTTGAACATAGGACATTCTTCTTTCATATCATGTTAAATCATAACTTTCTCTAAAAGGTTGAGCTGTGAGAGGACGGCAGTCTAGGTCCAAGAATGGGTGACGGTTTTAGCTTTGACCTAACCCGGATTTTAACGGTCTTGAGTTTGAATCCAAATTTCTAACCGGATTCTAAAATAGGCCGGTTTGAGAGCCCCCTTTTACCCAACTAAATCATAGTGTCTTTGGCAAATAAGGACTGTCAAGGGCACCCAGATAAGCGAGTCCCAGATTGACCCGGCTGGATTTACTCTCTCCAGGTCCAACTTAAAATCAGGCCACGAGTAATAAACATATAAGAGAGGGCATGTACATCACACAGGCTTAAAATTGGCAGACGTGTGATTTAATCCATCCATTCAAGTGGCCCCAACCATGCAAATGCCCTTATATGATGTGGACCTAACCCAGACTGGCCTAATTCCAACTCAAAATCGAGATAGAATGATCTGTTGGATCCTCAAAAATGAGACCCGGGACAACCCGGCAAGACCCACACTCAATCAGTACCCATTGGGTTCTTTGAGTGTGTTCAGTTCTTCAATTTTCTATAATATAAATGAGTTATCATTATCATTTCAGGTGTTTGTTAAAACAAAAACAGCTCATAAGCTAAGAGTTAAATGCACTCATTGAAGAAATAAGTCAAGAAAATTATAATTATTACATTTTTACTTTATGAAAGTATCATTTTGGGGGAAACAAACAATGACAGCATATTAATAATCATACTCAAATACAAGTGATGTCACCACACAACTACAAGAGTAAGTAATCATCAACTATTGCCTTCGTAATTGAAAAAAAACAAAACAGCTCCTTAACTTGGGCACATAGAATAGGCACACGTCTTTCTTCAGCCGTCCATTTATGGTCTTCAAAAGTCATCATGTTGGAAGGCTGGCCCACATTCTGGCCCACCACATTCTGGCCCACCAGATGGATGGTTTTTACAAGGTGTAAAACTCTCAACCTTATATTCAAAGAAAAAGTTAAGTACTGAAATCCGATCCCCTCCTCTAGAGGAACCTCATCCTATGAAATCAAGCTTGATGGATGGGTGCATGATAGTTACCATGTGAGACATTGATTCCACCGTCCAATGATACATGTGTCAAACATACCATCCATCATCAGGTGGTTCGCAAAACAAACAAGCTCTCAACCAAGTCAGGGTTAGGTGCTATTTGTTAAACTGAAAAATAAAGTTTGAAAATTAATTTTAGTATTGAAAACTAAAAGTGTTGAATTTTAGTACTTTTAAATGCTGAAAAATCTATTTGATAATTTATCTTAAAAAAAAGTCATGATATCTGATATTAAACACTTTTTTCACAAAAATTTGCTTGGTGAACACAAATAATAAATGTCTGAAAATTGGCAATTTGTCAGATGCAGGAAAATGATTTGAAAAATGGATAGGCAATATAGATATAACACATACATCATGACGAGGCCCAAAGAACTTTTACATGTCAACACGGTTCCTATGGTGTGTAAGTGCTCATTGAAAGCTTGCACGGGAGTTGGAAAGAAGGCAAAGTTGTCATTTAAAAAAAATCTAATTCAAAATCACTTACCACATTCACATTCAGTCATAAGTTTTAAATTAAATCATGGTGGCTGAAAAAAAAAATCTTAAATTTTAAGTGATTTTTACAATTAAGTACTTAATGTCCGTTTGTTACCCAACTATCTGAATTACTAAAATCACTAAAAATAACATTTTTTAATAATTAGTTGTTGAATAAAGGCAATGTATGTCTCGCAGGCTAGCCCAGCCGGAAGATGCCTAGGCATTTCAACAGCAGGTCTCAGGTTAGAAATGCCAAGGAGATGCACTAACCACACTGGTGGATGGGTGCATCAAATGACTAACCGTGTGGGTGCATTGTGCAGCTACGAGGGTAGGTGTATTGCATGACTAACATAAAATAATAATAATAATAAATAAATAAATAAAAGAGGCAATGTAATGCAAAGGAAGATGTACAAAAGTGTGGTGATTCAATGAAGGGTAAGGACACTTGAAAGATGTAGGTGGATGGCACATCGCCTCAGATATCCGAGTCAAAGTGATATCATTGTCAAGTGACTTACAGATGTACAATGAATATGGGCTTTCTCGTACAAGTTTGGCCTTCCTGGAAGGGACCTACATTATTTTTGTACCCTATCTTCTCGGCCCGTGGCACTTGGGCATCCAGCCTGATAGCGTTCTGTCCCTTCATTAATAAGAACCAACTAGAGTTATTTTTATTTTATTTTCTTTTCTAATGAGTTTTTACTACAAAATTTCTCTACAATTCAGCTTACCTTGCCTTTTCAAGAGGAAAAATAACATTGTTTATCTCTTTTCATTACAAAGTGAAGAATTCAAAATTGTTCGGCCCACATAACATTTGTATGACATCCCACCCGGCCAAAAATGCACACTACCAAACTTATTAGGCAAACTAAAAATATAGCTGATCCAATCATAAGGTGGGCCAATCCATCAATATAATATACACCACTCAAAACATCTAAATTCAAGTGTAGCCCATTTGATGATTTTTTTTTACCTGATTTTTTATTTATGCAATCACCATGGTAGGGTGCATACGTTGAATGGCTTTGATGTTATACACATACCACGTGGACCCCACAAGTCTGGACTTTTACTATTTTTAAAGTAGAAAATCAAATGACGGCATTATTGTAATTTCTGCCCAAAAAAGCACCTCCTGGGATTATTTGGTAAAATGTCGGTTCACGAGGAATTTGATGGGTAAAAATATTTTCTTTTTTAATTAAAACGCCCTTTAACCACAATATATTACAATTACCCACTATTAGCTAAAGGCTATTATTCAGTAAAAATTGTATAATATTTTGTTATATACTTGGTCAAAGCGTTAATAAAGAAAACCCATTTAAGTGACCATAATACCCTTCTAATGAATGCTGAACCATTATTAATCAATTCAAATATTCAGTATATATGTAGAAACCTAGAGCTAGAAGTTGAAATGAGTGTTATATAGCCTAGTGGAGTGGCCCTCACCGTGGAAACACGAAAGGAAAAATCTCCAAGGAGACAGATCCGAGATCTCAAGAAACCTAGAGTAAATGCAGAACAATCCAAATAGAGCAAGTTTATGTTACCTTCAGAGAAAAATCAAAAGCAAAAGCATGGGAGTATTTTGTGTTTCATCTGTGGAGACCCTAGACACTTTTTTCTACCCTAATTGGAAGATAGTAACACCCATGACCTATTACCAGAGATGGGCAACGATTTGAGCCGGGCCGAGTTAACCCCAGTTTGGTTTGGCTTGTTTTTTGTGCCCACCCAGTTTGTGGATTGGCCCGGTTTGGGTTTCGGGCTAACCCATGTGGCCTGAGTTTGGTTTGCTCCAGAAAAATTTGGTTCAAGCCAAGATTGGTTTGGTCAAAAATTCCGAATCAGACTAGGCCA
This sequence comes from Liriodendron chinense, assembly GCA_003013855.2. Lineage (NCBI taxonomy): Eukaryota > Viridiplantae > Streptophyta > Magnoliopsida > Magnoliales > Magnoliaceae > Liriodendron > Liriodendron chinense. The sequence goes on along the minus strand of PVNU02003631.1, from coordinate 5,434 downwards.
AGTTTGAATAGGTTGCGACTCTTTTTTTTAATTAAAATTTTTTTTAAAAAATTAGAAATAATTTTAAAAAATACAAAAATATCTTACTACATGATGTTTAACATCCTCCTAAGGAGGAGTGCAACTTCAAAATAGACATGTAATTAAAAACTTTTTCTAAACAAAAGCACACAAGCATAATTTTACAAGTGCAAGGAAATAGTGCACATTCATGTATATGTATTATCCACGTCATCATGTATATGTATTATCCACATCATCCATCCATTTTTACATATCATTTTAGGACATGATCCCAAAATTGAATCATATCCAAAGCTCAAGTGGATCACACCATGGGAAACAGTGTGCTTACAATCTACGAGCCGAATCAGCTGAATCAAACCGAACTTCAAGCCGAGCCGAGCCAGTATTGCCCTAGTTTGAGCTGGGTTTGTTTTTTTAAACGAGCTTGACTCCAAGGCTTGGTTTGGTTTGAACTTATATTCGAACCAATTCAAGCCGAGCTTTTTCAAACCAATCCGAGCCAAGCTTTCAAGCTAGCTTGGTTTATGTCCAGCTCTACCTATTACTATGCAGTGCTTATATTTGTTATAAAATCCTAATCACTTGTGCTTCAATTTTTTCAATGCATGTTAGATTCAAGTGTAACAAAGCATATATATGGCATGGGACAGGAGAGGCTTTGAGGTTTTTCAACCAATTGCCAGTGGAAGCTCCAGTCGTTCATGATAAATAACATGTCAGGTGACTTACATGAAGTTGGTACATATCAACTCCTAACGTGCGTGGGACGGTCATTGATTCTCAATGATGCTTTGTTTGCTCTAGGCATGAGTAAGAATCCCATTTCAATCTTTTGTTCTTAGAAAAGGTTTTGATATTAACTTTGTGTGAACTAAATTTAGGAAAAACAATATGTTGATTGCATGCGGTAATTTGTGTGAAGATTTATTTATTTTAGGAACAATCCTTCATCAGCATCATTAAATTTTGTTGGTTCATTGATGCATCCATCAAATAGCATGTTAGGTTAGGTTATATGGGTAAAGATCACATAACTTGAATAGCCAAAGAAGGTTTATTGAGTTCTTTAACCAAATTAAACTTACTCTTACGTGTAAGTATTGTGTATCTGTTAAAACTAAAATAAAAATAAAAATAAAAATAAAACTTTCCCCAAGGTTATCAAGTCAAAAACACTACCACGTATTTTCATATTGTCATTGGTTATCCCTTGAATGTATGTGCCTAGAAAGGTTGCTAATGCTTTATTACATTCATAGATAATTACTCTCAATATGGACATGTCTATCACATATTTTATAAATTGAAAATACTTAACTATTTTAAAAAATATAGAGCCAAAGTTGAAAATCAACTTAAATAAAAGATTAAAATGCTTAGATTTAAAAAAGGTGAAAGATATCCGAAAGTGCCGGCCTCATCCAATAGTACATAATGCCTTGTACTCCTATATAGAATGGACTAATATAGAAGTGTTAGGACTTTTCCTAACATATTTAAATGAATGGCGCATGTCAATCTCTTTGCCACTTTTTGGATAGACATGCTTCTTACAACTATTTATATATTGAATTGAGTCCTTCCCAAGTCTATCCACAAAATTTCTGATAAGCTATGAACTAATAGGAAGTCTTGTTTAGGCAATCTATGTCAATAGGGATCTTTGGGTCGTGAGATGGTTCCTAGTCATAATAGAAGCAAGTTGGATGGCAAAACTATCGAGCATATATTTTCATCCAAATACCATAAACACTTGAAATATTATGTTATGATACATGAGGTCATGTAGATTGGATTGATATTAAATTCTGCACCATGACTTTTATTAGGATAGATTCTTAAACAAAATTAACAAAAACTTGATTTTGAGTTTTATAAAATGAGTAATGCATCTCAAGACAATGGGATCATTGCTTCAATTGTTGATGAAAGTGGGAGCACCCATGTTACAAACCTCAAAGAAATACATTGGAACTTATAAGGAATAATTCTTCAAAGATTCTCTGAAATTGAGAGCTCGTATTGTTATTATTCATCATTAAATTGATTATGTTGGAATGACTCAAAATCTATGATTGGACAGAGCCTTCGGGCAACCAACCAGGAACAAATTTGTACAGCGAACTCTCTGGACATTTTTTAGGGGGTTGGGGTGCTCGACCTGGGCCGATCCGGCGACCGACATGGGGCTTGAGCGCTTGACCTAGCGACCGACCGTGACCTAGCAGTTTTGTGTAAGAGGTTTCTAATTCAGGTTTTTTTGCCTGTTTAAGTGGGTTCAATCGAGATTAGGAGGTATCCTAAGGTGTCTAAGGTTTCCTAAATGTAAGGGAGAGGGGAGAGGGTTTTGTGAGAGAGAGAGCTTGTGTTTTCTCTTAAGTTTCCTTACTAGTAGGCTGTTCATCTCTATAAGTTTTTAATTCATAGTAGATCGCTTTGTGCTGTGGTTTTTTACCCGTTGAGGGGTTTTTCCACGTAAAATCGGATTGTCTCTGTGTGGTTGATTGTGTATGGTGTGATTGCATTGTGTTGCTTGTTTGATCTTATATTCTATGTGTTTCGGCCTTACTTCCGATGTTGGTTTTCCCAACAGTTTCTTATCAAGAAGCATTAACTTCTCCTCATTGTGTTGAATGGTCCACCAAGATGGATGATGAAATTGACTCCATAATAAAGAATCGAGTTTGAGAACTTGTTGATAAATTCATCAAAACCAATTAAAACGAAGGAAAGTGGCACAAAGAACAAGCTTAAGTCTCATTTAGCAATCAAAAGTTATACCTAGATTGAAGGCATTGATTACGAGGAACTTTCTCACTAATTGCAAAATTCTCTTCAATCCACATGATCTTAATTATCGTTGCTTGCTCATACCATGAGTTATATTAAATTGATGTAGAGACTACATTCTTCAATGGTATCCTAAACGGTGAAATCTATATGCAACATGATCTATAGATTCTGTTGATAAAGAAAATCCTCATAAATATCACAAACTCTTACAATCTATTCATAGACTAATATAATCTTCAAGATAATAATATTTGAAATTCTATAAAGCTTTCAGTTTCTTTATGAGTGAGGAAGATCATTATGTATTCATTAAGCAATCTATCCTTTCTGATATTGTTTTTTTATACTAATGGCATTCCCTTAGCTAACAATGACATGGAGTTATTGCAGTTGACAAAATGATTAGCTCTCATCAAGTTAAAAATCTTTAAGAAACTAACTTTATTTTCTAAATTAAAATCACTAGGGATCATTTTAAGGTATATTAAGGCTTTTTCAAATATCATATCCAAAGATCTTACAATAATTCAAAGTACATAAGAATCAATGGATAGAAATGATGGGGTGTTCCTCCTCATGAGGAGAGGAGAGAGTGCATCCTGGGGGTTATTGGGAGCCTGACTAGTCTAGGTCGGGCAATCGAAATTCACCTCAGAGCTCAGATCGAGCGTCTGACCATGTTGGGTCAGGGGACCGATATTTGGCAGATTTTCTCTAAAACTCATTGGACAGTTCTGCCCATTATCGGGCGCCCGATATGTCTGATCGGGTGCCCGACGACGCACGGACTGCAATTCCGCAATTTCCTAATTTTGGTCTAACTCTTGCATGGGGCCTATATATTGGTTTTCAATTCAAGACCAGGGCATCTCAATAGGAGGTTTACACATCTAAGGTGAGAGAGAGAGAGAGAGAGAGAAAGAGAGAGATGCAGCTTGTAGGAAGAAGAGATTTCTGCTATTGAAGGTGATTCACAGCGTAGTCGACATCTCAGGTTCTTCTACATCCTCGTGCTCAGTGAGATCTCTCAATTTCTAGTTCCTTCTATTATTATCCATCCCTGTATGGGTGAAGAAGGTTAGATCCAAGCGGGTTGTACTTGAGATCGATGTGTAAACAGTTCCCTGCATAGTGGATTGTTTCTTTGGACGAGGTCTCATGGTTTTTACCTCTTTGAGGGTTTTCCACGTAAAAATCTATTGTGTTCATTTGGTTGATGATTTGATCTTGTTTATTGCATTATCATATCGCATAATTCATGTAGTTGGGGTGCGAGATCCTAAAGTTTTGTCCAACGCTTCCAATAAAAGTGGTATCAGAGCGTCTAGGTTGTTTAAACAAACAATGGGATCGGTTTTGAATTATGGAAGGTGACTCGTTAAGGATTATCAACCTCAATAGGTCTAACTAGACCATATGGAAGGTGAAGATGGAGGACATGATGTATTACAAGGACTTGTATGCTTCAATTTTAGACATATCAGCCAAGAACAAAAATATGACCAATGATGATTGGAAGAAGATGGACCGAAAGGTAGTGGGGTTCATTAGACAATGGTTGGATGATATGGTGTTCCACCATGTGTCTACAGAGACCTCAGCCACTAGCCTATGGCAAAAAATTGCAAGGGTTGTATGAGAAGGAAGACAGCTGATAATAAATTCTTTATGATTAGAAGACTTTATGAATTTCAAGTTCAAAGAAAACAGTTCTGTGGCTGAGCACATGATAAAGTCAGCAATATTGTGAACCAAGTCTACGCTTTGAAGATGGTCCTGGACGATGAGCTACAGGCCTTGCTAATGCTTACCCTCGTGCCTGATAGTTGGGAGACATTGGTTGTATCTCTAAGTAACTCTACACTAGATGAAAAAGCTGTTCATAAAATAGGTAACCATTGTCACTTCATGAAGAGACAATGGGGAAGTCTGTCCCCAGATGAGTCGTTCTTCGGGAACACTGTATTCTTGCCCCCTCTCCTTTCTTTTTCTTCCCGACGTTTCGGGCTCTATTTAGGTCTCCGTTCAGATCATGGACTTTTTATAACTCACAACCTTGACACTGCTCTTACCGGTAATGTTTTTACTTACAGTGTCGTTTTTCTTTCTATTCTTTCATTTTTCTCTTCTCTTCCTTCTACTTAGCTTAAGATTACGTCAATGGAGTCTACCACTGCAATAATAAGAAGAGAGGTACCTAGTGCTGCAAACAGAGTGCCGATGCTCAGTTCTGTGGCTGACCACTATATGAGCCCTCGCAGTAAAGTACGCTGATGTGTGTTCCTAAAGAAGTATTCAATGTTCAGTCCGCTGGAATCGTGGCACTTCTACCTTTTAAAACCTTATAGGTTCTAATATCCTCAACCACTATAGACACACCTCTGGCTACACCCGACGTGTAATCATGACTTTCTACACTCCGTATAAGAATTGGAAGCGTAATTGAACTACAGCTGCCCTTCCGACCTACTACTACTGCTGATACTTTCGGCAAAACAATCACCCGCAATCTTCGAGTACTTGCCAAATAACTAGCGTCGGTTTCCCTTCTTCACAACGTGGGAAATGTTCTTTTCACAGTCACACATGTCCCACTCAACTTACGTCATCTTCT